>SEMN01000060.1:0-1200000 GCA_005408345.1 Macquaria australasica | reverse complement strand
TCAAAATGATGCTGGATTGTAACAGTTACGTTTGCTGACGTTTACTGAGTTCTTTGCATTGATTCAAGGGGAGATGAGGGACATAAACACCAATCTTCCCACTCAGTTATGTCATACTACTACCTAACTGGGTGTCGAGTGCATAGATCCGTCTCAGGTCAGAGTCTCATTAGGGCAAATCAATAGAGAAGTCAATAGAGGGCCGAGCTTGTACAAAATACCATCAACCTACAGTACACTGTCAAAACGTAATCAAATTATAGGAGACCTTTTTAGGAGCTTTATTCTGCATTGACAATCATTTAACTTTTGGCTGATGTCAAACCCATGACATATAGGAGACAACTTAAGTGTGGTTTTATCTCTAGATTAAAGGTGTTTGTGTGTAGAAATGTGTCTGAAGCTTGTTACTATTCAGTTGAGTATAGTCCAGTTTGGCCATGCACAGATGTTTTCTTTAACCTTTGCACCAAACACTATCCTAAAATGTATTATATAGCAATGGGTGACATTTGCCAAACTCATTTTCAGAATAGTGAACCATGTAACCAATAAATGCTTGAATAAATAGTTAAATTAGTTTGAGTTTCCTATTGTCATATTTACGTGTAAACCTGAGTAAGATTTATCTGTAATGAGGTATTGTTATTAACAGATTAAAGAATTGCATGTGAATGTGGTCAGTTAGCAAACCACTCAAGCATGAAATCATGTTGGTGATACATCTCTGACCTAATCTATTAGCTAACAGATGGCATATGCATATCAGTAAGAATGCATAATGTACTGAAGACTGCAGAACTTAAAATGCATAGCCACTTTGAGAAAAAGGAAAAAGGAAAAAACTGAAATAAACTACACGTGTTGACTGAAGGAAGGAACAAATCAAACAAAGACTCAAAGTCTTGTATTCCCCTTTAAAGGACGAGGTGATCAAAAAGTCCCACCTGCTAACCCCCCCCTTTCAGACATGGATCCAACCCTTACCTATTGCGGTGTAGAGGACCTGGTCACAACAACGCTGCCCAGATAGCTGAGATCAATCAAAAACAAAGCAGGTAAGACTCCAGGAGCCATCAAGAACCACCATACTGCCCCTAATTCATAATGATGGAGACATTGCAGTACATGAGAAGCGGACAGGCCCTGTGACACACTTTGCCCAACAACCTTTCCTTCGTAGTCAGACCTGGGGGTGTCCTGGGGGCAATTAAAGGGGTTGGGGAGAGGAGGGTTACAGAAAGTGAAGGGGACGTAGGGTAGGAGAAAATCTGAGAGGTTGGAAGGTAAGGGAGAATTGGTCATGCAGTTAGGTTACTAAGGCCGAGGATGGGCCGCAGGGCCTGCCAAGATGAACTCTTCTTAAAGCATCCCTCCGCATGATAAAGGCACCTTCAAAGGAGCTAGACATAACAATGGGTGTTTGTTTTGTCTGGGGAATCAGTTGGATGAACATTATGGGATTCCTCCTGTTAGGTGAAAGCAGGGTAACGCATGATAAAGATGGAAAAACAGGGATCCTGTGGTGATGTCTGCAAATTCCCAGGCTTTTAGGGGCTTGTGCCAAACAAATTACACAGTTCACTGGCAACAGTATTTTTCATCCGGATGGATTGTAGCCCCAAAAGGTCTGAAATGTAATCTGTGAAGCAAATGCATTTTCTTGTCAATTCAACAAATAATTTGTTTCACAGTTGATACTTTTTGGACTTTTCACTGGAAAATGCAATGTATTCTTCAAGGTGATACTTTTGGAACAATGCTTCACAGATTCAGTGGGTGAAAACCTCTAACTTGATGTCTGACATGAAAAGCAGCATTGACCAAATTGAAAGTAAACTGAAAACTTCCAGAGCTCATCAAATGAATCATCACAACAAAATGGTTTTCCTTCAACCATAAAGTTTTCATTTTCAAGTGTTAACAAATGAAAAAAAGCAAAAACTAATTTGCTGAAGAGATTATTTTAAATTGATGAGTATTAGACAGCACTTCAGTAACCAAAATGTCAGAGCAACTTCACACATCAAAGCATTATGTGTTGGGGCAGATGACTCAAATGATATCCCTCTCTGCATGCCTAATGCACCTACCCTGAAGCTGACAACTGAGGT
This sequence comes from Macquaria australasica, assembly GCA_005408345.1. Taxonomy (NCBI): domain Eukaryota; kingdom Metazoa; phylum Chordata; class Actinopteri; order Centrarchiformes; family Percichthyidae; genus Macquaria; species Macquaria australasica. Next base: position 1,197,886 of record SEMN01000060.1, on the reverse strand, counting down.
GGAGAGGGCTCAGATGGAAGGATCTCCTCCTCAGTCCTCCTCTGAGATGGCATCTGCCCAAATATGTTGCTGCTTTCCATGGGGGGTGACGGGGACTGGGAAGCTGGGTAGCTGGTTGCAGAGGTGGCAAAGGCCATGTGGGAACGGTAGCTGGGACTTGCTCTCCTGCTACCCTGGCCTTGGGCAGGTGAGGAGGAGGGGGAAGATCTCCTTGAGAAGCTGGCTGTGGAAGGAGGGAGGAGGGTAATCTCAGACATCTCTGGGGGTATTGGAGGTTGGACAATGCTGGGACGTGGCCGGGGACGTACTACAATCTCTGGGGAACCTTCATGAGAACTAAGGGGGCTTTGGGTGAGGGGTGAGAGTCGAGAGGGCTGGAGAACCACCTGATGCATGCCGGAATCCATCCTACGAGCCTGTCTGGGACTGAAACGAGGGGTGGTGTCAAACCATCGTGTGTCCAGACTACTGAATGTGCTAGGGACAATATGGGCCATTGGATCGGTGTAAGGCAAAACCGGCACACCCATACTGTGGCTTGTGTGTCTTAGCTGCCCTAAATGTGCCTCTTGCATAGCTAAATGCTTGGCTGGGGAGCCATGAGGCTTTGCCTTGCTGGGAGACTTGCTTGAGTGGCTCTTTGGGGCCTCCAGTGGCAGGACAGCTGGGTAAGTCGGCATTGGAAGGGAGGAGGGCTGAAAAGCACTAAGGGGAAGAACATGAGGTGGAGGAGGATAGGGGGAGTCGTGGCGGAAATGCAAAGGGTGATGTGGTGGAAAAATGAATTGGGGTCCCTCCAGACTTGCAAATGTGAAATCCAGTCCCTGCCAAATCTCCGGTGAACGAGAGGAAGAGGTGAGTGTCAAAGGAAGTGGGAAACCAGAGACAGCATATTGTGGGAAATCACCCTCCCCCATTTCTTCAGGAATCATGGGGTGACCAAAAGGACCTTCAGCAAGGTATGGAGGGGAGGACATGACAGAGCTGAGTGGACTGGTATCGGGCATGTAAAAAGGAGGCGGGGGATCATGATCCCCAGGGTGGCCTAGATAGCCATAGTAAGCCCTGTGGTGGAGAGAGCCTCGGATCTGCCCTGTGGCCTGGAGCCGACTGCTCTCCATGATGGTCATACCTTCGAAGGGCCTCTGGAAACGAGGACTGTAGGCTGGAGGTTGCAGGTAGGATTCCTGACTGGAGATGGGGGAAATCTGGTGAGGCCGTAGGGGGGCCATAACTGGTGGCAGAGGCCTGGGATCGTCATTCTCTTCATCTGACTGCCGGAATTCAGGATAGAGATCTGATTCTTCCACAAATGGGAAGCCCTCAATTCGCCGGGGCTTAACAGACATTTCTGCGTCAGTGGGATCTATGACAAAGCGTCCATCTGGGCCTCGGCTGATGAGTTCAATGGGTGTTGTTGCTTCAGCTTCATGCTTGGAGATGCTATACTTCTTGCTTGTTATTGCTCTTTTGGTCTTCATGTATAAAGACAATTCCTCCTTCTTCCCTGGACTTGGGGGTGGTTTCTTCCCACGCTGGTCATGACTATCTTCAGATGATTCTGATGGGGATGCCTTTGAATGAATGCTCTCTGGGCTCACCTTTCCTGAAGATGACCTACAAAAAAGAATACAGAAGTGAATATCCAAAAATTCAAAAATCCAGTGCTCTACGCAAAGCAAAGCTTCTCTGATGGCGCTGAAGACGAATCCAGCTACAATAAAACAAAAATAAACAACACACCTTACACAAGGAGATGAGTAATACAAGCACAGGTGTAATTAATGATGGCTGCACTCCATTTACGGGATTATGACTTCTACTTCAAGTACCTGTTTGATCATGAGTCATTAGTAAACAAAGGTATCCTGCAAAATATGTTGCCTGCTAATTATCAGTACAATTTAGAATAAAGAAATGTCATAACTAAATAAGCTGGGTTCCCACTGTGTCATTTGCTGAGTTGATATGAATATCACATATACCTATAGGAAATTGAGAATAATAATAACTTGACTCCCCTTGATACTAAATGTTATGAACTTTGTCTAGCAGCCAGCAGTGTATGTGCATTTGCCGATGCATAATTCAATCCATCAGTCTTTTATATACTTCTGGTAGAGCATGGGAAAAGACACATCATGTGCCTCTGGAGCTAATTTTTAACTATTTTGTATAGGGCTAAACTAATGATTATTTTCATTATGGATTAATCTGCTGATTATTTTCTCAATTAACTGATTGATTGTTTGGTTTGTAAAAGTTCAGAAAAGGGATAAATGCTCATCACAATTATCCAGAGCCCAAAGTGGCACCGTCACAATGCTTTGTTTGGTGCAACCAATAGTCCAAACCTCAAAATTGCTAAAAATAAATTTAAATAATTAAAAACAAAAGCAGCAAATCCTCACATTTGTGAAGCTGGAACATGAAATGTTTTTGCATGAAATATGACTTAACAATTATCAAATTAGTTGCCAATTAACTGTCTGTCAATCGATTAATTGACTTATTGTTTCAGCTGTACTTATACATTTTCATAGGTTTTTTTCATGTCTTTATTTGTAAAGTAGTAAAACTAGTAACTAAAGCTGTCAGATAATTATAGTGGATTAAAAAGTACAATATTTCCCTCTGAAATGTAGTGGAGTAGAAGTGTGAAGTGGCATGAGAGGAAAATACTCAAGTAAAGTACCTCAAAAATTACAGTACTTGAGTAAATGTACTTAGTTACATTCCACCACTGGACTTAACTCGGACACATACTTCGCTTGAAAAGTGAGGGTTAACAGAGTGCAGATGCACAGGTTTGGTGACACAAAACAAAACATTAGTTTTTCTGTCAAGTAGTCAGGAAGGTGCACAGAAGGAGGGGATATCACACACTAAATTATACAATAAATGGACCAGAATGAATCTCTAACTAATTTCATGCATAATTCCATTACAAAGAAGTGAGAAAAGACTGACAACAACAAACTGGTTTGTTAATACCCACACAGAACCTTTCACTCCGGCTATCTGAGGTGTAATTTATTTGGACAGTGATACATTTTCAATTGTGTTTGCTCCATATTCCTAGAACATTTAATTTGAAATTAAATAATGACTATAATAACAAAGAACTGACTTTCATCTTTAAAGCCCCTGAAAACTTATCTTCAAACCTTAAGTATTTCTTTAAAACATTAATAATATTAATTAATTAATTCATTCATTAATGTTCATGACTAAAAAAGCAACATCAAAGATAAGAAATCTTTAGGTAACATTTATTGAGAGTTTAACACTCAAAAAATGCTTCATCAGGACTGTGTGCGTGTGCTTTGATCAGATTTCATTGACAGTGAACAAACTAAAAACTAAATTAGATTGGTGCCCGGACGTATGTGACATCACATTTTTCCAACCGAGCCCCGCCCATTTTAAAGCAATGAGAAGCGCACAGAGAAAAAAGAAATATGTTATGCTCCAAGTGATATAACCAAAACTGTTCAGAATATGGCAGAAAATAGTGTGTTCATGTAGGACCTCATTGCTCACAGTCAGAAGCTGATTGAGAAAATGGGATTTTAGGGCCTTTACGGGTGGTCATACTGGTTGAACAGTGTAGGACTTGCAGCCCTTTTTTTTTTACATAGTTCCCCTAGATTCTTGACACTGTAAAACAATAATGGGGTATTTATGGATATAAACACCCTCAAATAAAAGTTGAAATGGAGCAATACTCTTTACATTTCAGTAAACTCTGAACTATATTTGAGCAGCATTGTATCAATAGGGTGGAGGTAGTTGTTATCAACAGCAATGTAATGTTCTGGTATGCCAGACAGGTGTAACCGACAGGGGAGAAAGAAGAGGCTTTGATCCAAGACACATGAGTGAGAACATTACCAATTATAGCTTGGACTAAAACTGATTGTTCTGCCAAAATCATCATGAAAGCTAGCTGAGATGGCCCAATTGGGGCAACTGCTGTTTTCTGTAGCCAAATTTAAGGTTGAGAATTCTGGGTGGTATCAAAGACTTTATAAGTTCAGGCGATGACAAAGAGTTAAAGAAATTGTATTTGAGAATATGACCAGTACACAACACACTTTAAAGTAGAGGATATGAAAATCTGTTCCCATTTAGCAAGATACTTCTGTTAATGACTATAACGTGTCTTCTTACAGGAAGGAGGAAATGAAAACCATGCTTTGTTTTGAAGCCACAATTACTTTATTCAGTGGAAAATGAAACATATATCCAATCCACAGTGGAATAACAAAGGTTTTTGCTTATAATGACCTTGTTATAAATAGAGTCTTCATAAGGAAACTGCCAATGAAAAATACTGTTACATGTGATATTCCAGGTTTGTTTCCAGAGTGCAATGCCTCCTCAGATATGGTTCCTGTGAAACATCACATCTGCTTTATGAAGCAACAGAGATAAATAATACTGAAATATCAAGTGGCTTGTTGTCATAAACTACAGTGATAACATACATATAATGTAACAGAAGCACATACATCACAGCAACTATGCTTATCTTAAAAGACAATGTGCTGCCTTTTCAGTGTTCACATAATACACTGCAATGTAGCAGTTATTGGTTACAATAATATCTTAAATCATCAACTTCATGAATTAGTTTAGACAACAGGGTAAAACTTGGCTTGTTCTTAAGCTTTCAGATTACTTTTATTTGTAAAACCATGTAAAATATGTTGCTAAATTCTCTCTGATGATGCTATTGTGTCCCTGTTTCTCTAAAAAATAGTGGCCAAAATAATAAAATGCAGGCTGTATAAAATGCTGAATTTTCCCCTCATGTGCTTAGCAAACATTACAATAAAATACTGCTGATGCTCTTCAAACTGACTGTATCATGACATACAGAAAATTAAGGCAACACAGCAATTACTGCTTCATTAAATGGCCACTGAATGAAGATTCAGTGATTACTACTGATGTTGTAAAAATATAGGTTCTTCAAATGTACTCAATCATTATACAATTAGATAAAATAGAAATATTGTAATCTTTACATGCTAAAAAATGCAGATTGACAATTAAAACACTTGACTTTTATTTAACGGAACAAGGTTGATCACTGTAACTATGGGGCTAAATCTAGGTCAATAGTTTTGATCATTTGAAAAAAAAAAATTGTAATTGAAAACCTAAACTCTGAAACTGAAAGTTAAGTTTTGATCTTGAACTTTGAAAAATACAACAATGTATTCAAAATAAAATAAGTGTAGGAAACATTTTTTCTTAGGGGTTGTGATTGATCATAAACTAACATGGAAACAACATATTGATTATATCAAAGGAAAAATTTCAAAATCAATAGCAATTCTGTATCAATCTAGGGATATATTAAATTATAAGGCCTTGTATATAATTTATTGCTCACTCATACTTCCTTACATGTCGTACTGTGTGGAAATGTGGGGGTCGACTTTTATAACAATTATAAATTCAATAGTTTCCCTACAAAAACAAGCCATACGTATTCTTAATAAGGCTGCTTATTATGATCACACAAATCCACTGTTTATGAATTCCCATGTTATGAAATTTAAGGATTTGGTATATTATAAAATAATGCAAATAATGTTCAAAGCTAAGTCAAAGTCACTCCCAGATTGTGTACAAAAGTTTTTTTCCATACGGGAGAGCAAGTAAATCATGAGCACAGAAATCATGAGTGACAGCATAACAAACTCTAGGAAATTATCCTAAATATTAAAATGGTCATTTTTGTAACATAGGGACATACATAAAGGGAAAAGACATCTTTAGTGGGGAATTTTCTTTGAAACCTGCCTAACAATCAAGACTGAACTTGGATTTCTTCAACATCTTCTAATGATGAAGATCCTTCATCTTTTATCAGTGTAAGACCACGACCAGTATTGTTGTTGCCTTGTGGGGACATTTGGCCAGAAGCATGCAGCCAGTTCAGGAGTCTGAGGAGCTAGGGTTGAACCAAAGTGCAAAGGAGTGTATACAGTGTGCAAGAACAGGGGGACAATAGTTGGCACACTCACTGAGGACTGGAAGGTTGGGGCCTGTACCTGCTTGCGTCCAGCCCCTCCCAATAGGGCTCGACGCTGGGAATGAGGCTAAGTGGACTCCTGTAGAAGTTGGGAGATCAGACAGTAAGAAGTGGGGAGAATATGGAGGTAAACAGAAAGCCTGTGAAATGGGAGGTACATTTGAAAAATCAACAGAAAATGAGAAGAAGCAGCTTGATATTATTATTAGGAGTGTTGGAAAAGACAGAAATGGAAAGAAGCATTAGTAAGTCACAGAGAAGATCTGAGAAAAAGAAATGTCAGAGAAAAAGCTTGAAGACAAGAAAGGCTATCGTGCAGCAACAAGAGGGAAATAAAGGCAAGAGAGGGGAAAGAAATATGAGTAAAAACGTGACCACTGTTTGACAGTTTTCCATTTTCTGACTCTAAAGGTATATGGCCAAAATCCACCATTCTCAGACCCAGAGCACTAGTCAACTGATGCAACTCAAATTCCTCTAGGTGCATGTCATTGGCCTTGTGTTTTTTCCCCCCTCACATCTTAGATCCTCCCACTTAAGACACGAAAAGGTAGAAGACGGACGAGAAAGGAGAAATCATGGAAAAGTGCATTTCGTGAAATCATGAAATGAGACGTCCTTCCCAGTCATGGGCCATCTGAGGCGGCATAACTTGCTGATGACGGCCATGCAGCTATTGCACTGCTCTGTACCATCTTGTTGCCTTGGAGTTGTGAAATATAAGCCTATGCATGTTGTCATACAATCAATACTTTGGCAAGCATCCACACATACACAGCAAACCTGTATTTGGACTGTACAGATCAGTCAAACCTAGTAAATATGTAAGTGTTTCATTAAAGCCCCTATATGTAGAACTTTTACATGATTTTACATGACCGAAACTTTCAAATTCTAGACATGGGGCTTTAATCTATAGAAAAAGATTGTTTATTAGGGTTTCTTTGTCATTGAAACCTATTTCCACGATGGCGGAAAGTGCGTGTCGAGGTTCGCCTGCTCCTTTATAGCCGGCCTCAATTCAAACCTACGATTTATGACTGTTGATGGCAAAGTTATCATAGAGGATGAGTTTCTTCTTCCTCACGGTTAAAGTAAAAATGATGAGTCAGGACAAACTAGTCCTATTAGCTTCGAACTCCTTCGACTCCGAGTGGATTGAGTCTTCAAGAAAGGTGTTGTTTGAACTTTGCCCCGATACTAAGCAATGGTGTGTGGCCTTTAAAGGTAACCAGAATTATGCCAATAATATTAAAAGTTGCCTATAAGTCTTAAAAGAGTGTGGAGAAAACATCCCTCGATTCGTCTCCCACTACCTGGACATGGATGTCTCAAACCTGCTCTGCAAGATGGAGCGTCTGCACAGTTAGTACGCAGTAAAACTTCAGGCTGATATCGGCAAAGACCTGCGCACTGTTACTACGACCACTGATCGCAGAGTTGCCGTTATGGAGTGTCATTTGGAGCCGAGTCGTGGCAGAAGGCATAGCCTGGATATATGAAGTGATGCTGGAATCTCTTGTGGGAGCACACCAGCATCTCAGGTTGTTGGACCCAGACATTCGTGTCAGGGCAGGAGCGGGGGTTTTACTGCAAACAGATGTGTGAGCCCTGGAGTGATTGCAGCATTGCCAAACTTGCCGAAATGGAACTATGTTGTGAAACATGGCCGACGTATGAGGAATCATACTGAGGGTCAGTCTGCCCTAGAAAAACAGCGCGCTGACAAACCTGCACAAAGCAGGCCTAAGCCTAATGTTGGCACTGGTGCACAAGAAAATAAAAGTGGTTTTAACAAAGTTAGTAGGTGTTTTTGCTACCAAATTCTCACCAGACCTTGATGCAGAGACGTTGTCCAACTATCTTAAAGAAAAGCTTGGCCGTGATGTTAACTGTCAACAAACGTTTTTACCTAAGCAGGATTTGGGAAAAATGAACAATTTTAATGACAATTTCCACGGGGTTGGCGAATCCACAACTAATCTTACTATGGGAATAGTGAAAGGAAGGATAGCAGGAGGTGTGGCTATTCTATGGCACTAAAAGCTGGACTCAGTGATGAACGTCATCAGGTCTGAAGTTGACTGGTGTATTGCTGCACAGTTAAAGATTAATAAAGAACTCTAATGTATATAGGCTACACCTTATGAGTGTCAACAGAATGAGGATGTATATTTGAATAGACTTGCTTTTATAAATTTCTTTATTCATGGTAATCATTCCACACGTGTTTACGTGGTTGGTGATATGAATGCTGACCTTTCAGATAAATGTTCACTGTTTGTTAAACATATGTTACAGTTCGGTGATGATAAGAATCTTATATTATTCAGTCAACTGCTCTTACATGCAGATAGCTATTCTTATATAAGTGAAGCCTGGCACACAGCATCATGGCTTGACCATTGAATTAGCACTATTGATGCAGCTAGCACTGCTGGGCTCTGGCAGGTAGACCCAGACAGGTGCCTGTCCTGGATTGCAAAAAGCTCACCAATGCTAGGTATAAATATGCAATTCGTTATGTGTGCAAACAATGACAGGGGACTCTATGGCTGAAAAGCTACTTTGTAACAATGTCATGAACTTTTGGAAAGAGGTGAGAGCTCTGAACAGGGGCAATACATTGCTACCATGCACTGTAGAGGGAGTTTCTGGAGCCGATAATAAAGCTGAGTTGTGGAAGCAACATTGCTCTGCTTTTTTTTTAACTGTGTTAAAAGTAACCCATACAAAGTGGGCAATATTGCCAACAGTGATACATTGGGAACCAGTGAGGCCTGTCAAGCCATAACACAGCTGTCTGATAATAAAGCAAGTGGTTCAGATCAAACCACTGCAGAGCACATTACACTTGAAAGCCCAAAGGTTGCAGCTCTTCTTGCCATTTGTTTTACTGGCTTTATGACTCATAAACTGTTGCCAGACTCCATGTTGTCCGTAACTCTTGTGCCTGTCATCAAGTACAAGCATGGTATTGATTGGTGTATCTATGCCTTGAAAGAAGTAGCTGAAATGTATAGAAGGCAAAGTCCTCTGTTCAAATCGGCTTTATTGATGTCTCTAAGGCTTTTGACCAAGTTAATCACCAAAAGTTGTTTCTGATATTCAGTCAAAGGGGCATGCCTGACAGCATGATAAGAACCTTGGCATACTGGTATGCCAACCAAAGTATGCAGGTCAAATAAGGTAACAGAGTCTCCGCTCCCTTTGGTGTTGGTAATGGAGTGCGACAGGGGGGGCTACTTTCACCAGCCCTCTTTAACGTGTACATGAATGATTTATCTGACCAACTAAGAGAATGCAAAACTGGCTGTATGATTAGTAACACCCTAATAAACCATCTTATGTATGCTGACAATCTGGCTATTCTTTCTCCTAGTAGTGCTGGGTTTCAACAGCTACTAAATGTATGCTCTAATTATGGTGTCAAACATAATTTGCAATACAATGCTAAAAAGAGTGTTGTCATGATATGTAGAACAAAAGGAGACAAGAACCTCAACATTCCATATTGGCTTCCATATTATTTGTAATTAAACAAAATACCTTACCATTTCATTACAGATCAAATGTCTGATGGCCATGACATGTATAGGCAGTGCCGTATATTATATGCTCAAGCGAACATGTTGGCAATAAAATTCTACATGTGTTCAGACCATGTTAAGATAAGTCTCTTTAGAGCATACTGGACTCCTCTCAATTGTGGGCCAAGTTTAAAAAGACGAGCTTATGAGTCAACGAGTCAACACTTTCCAGGCTCTATTGTGAAATCTGATGTACACATTTATTTGTCGACTGAATGATTCAGAACGCCATTATCATGCTGCTGTCAAATCTTAGTTTTAGTGTTGTACGATACCAGTCACCCCTGTGGAAATATTGGTAGAAATGTCTTATAAAAAGTGGCAATGTTTTTCTTTTTTCTTTTAACGTATGTAAAGTTGAACTGAAAAGGATGGTAATACTCTATATTTTCTAATTGTCCACAAATATCATTAAAAGACCACAACCAAAAATGTGTTAGTCCGTCTCTCAATGGGTACATCTCAAGTCTCTTAATTGCATCCTTGTTTCCCTCACTTGAAACCATGCGAGGAGAGAAGAAACGAGGAAATCTGTTTTTAGAGAAATGAGATGTTCTTTCCTCTGCAGCTGTAGAGACTTTTGATGGAGTTTGTATCTGCACACATGTGCACAGCGCTAATACTAATAAAGGCAAGTTATCTCTGGCAGAGCAGCAGTGTTTTCTCTCTGTAGCCTGTTCCCTGTTTAACAAACACCTGCACATAAACAACCTGCACTCTATTTATACTGTGTACTGTGTTTATATTATTTATTCATTATTTGCATCTGTATTTATGGATATTCTGATTGTGAATTCATTATTGAATAACCTAGAATATGATTAGGGCGTCTTTTGAACATTTGAAATTATGTATTACGCTAAAAAAATTTAAGTGATGTAACTCACATCAAACCCGATGCTCAGGAATCATCAGCCTCACACGTGACTGAATGGAAATGATGATAAATTATGTAAATAATTTCTTGCTGACAGACAGACTCTCCTACTCTCTCTGACTTTAACTGTATCCATAGTTAATCGGGGAAATAACAGATCATGAAAAGAAAAATCTTTCTAATAAATGAATTAAGTTGTTTATGGTTCTTTTGTTGTTCAGACTTACAATTAACACAGATTCAAATAAATACATGCAAATAAAATATAAAACTTAGGAGTAATACACTTGAGTTTAATCTGTTATCTGTCTTCACTCCATCGGTCCGATCAGCTGCAGCATCCAATCAATAACCGATATCCAATAAGGGGGCGTGTCAGCTGGAAAAAGTCTTCCATGGAGGCTGCACTCGTGTATCCTCGCTCATGGCTCCTCAGATATCCCTCCTTGTTCCTCCGTCCTCGCTCCTCAGAGCAGAAATAAGAGCTTTGAGACGGCCTTCAAGATGGCAGGGCAGAACAACTTCCGGTTCAAGTGAGGATCGAGGAGCGAGGAGATGTCAAATAAGAGACTTGAGATGTACCCAATGTGTTCTGTATCCCCTACCCTGTCTGTGGTACTCAGACCCAAGCCATTTGGATCCCACTGAAGATGTAAATTCTATAAACTCTCTTTTTTTTAAAGGGTAAATCATTTCCTGAAACAGCTATTCACTGCAGTTTTTAACAAATGTCACTAAAACACGAGTAAATAGTAGGTTTAGGTAATAGGATGATGTTTGTGGGATTGTGTCAAAATAAACTACAGTGTGTGTGTGTGTGTGTGTGTGTGTGTCCATGGTAATGAAGGAACACATCACCCAGTGCACACAATATTGAAAATGAAATTAATGTGTTGTTATTAATCCATGTCAGCAGTTAATAAAATTGCAGTTTTTGTGGTGATGTCATTTTAAAATTGCATCCAGTATGCAGTAATTTAAAGACAACCAGTGGAGGAGTGTGTCCTGAAAAGACTTCCATCTAGGATGATCATATATTTTTTTACTCAGGCCCTGCTCCTCTGAGCACAACAGACCTTTCTTATGGACATTTGGACTTGGTCTAATACCGGTGTAACATAATGGTGGATACTTTCCATTTAGGTGTGCCAGTGCCAGGGCTTTAGTTTGTGCATGCTGCATACTGGCATAGAGCCATGATTAATGTTATTAGTTCCACCACATACAGCATATACTGTCGATTGGATTCAGCAAGGCTTAGATATAATAAATAATCAGACTTCAGACAGATGTCTATGTCCACTGTTGCACAAAGTGGTCTATTTTTATGATCATTTTATTGTAATCTTAAATAGGAGCACTTTCCTCTGTATTCTTAGTAAATTATGACTATTTTCAAGCTGAAGAAACATGACCTAGCCAAGCTAAGCTGCTAAGGTCTGTTCACTCCTGCACAAAGGTTTGCGCGTTCTGAAACAGGTTTACATTTAAAGCATATTTTACTAGAAACATTTAGTTATAAGTGTAGCAACTAAGCTTCATTTGCATTTGCAACAGGTGTTGTTCATTGTCTTATTGTCCTGTGAGAAGGTATCATATATTGTAAAATGGAAACATAGCTCTTGGCTCGGAGATCCCCTTGCGGCAGGGTGGCCAACCTTTCAGGCAAAATAAAAGTGTCTCTCTTGCATTAAACCAGTCTAAAAGCAAACATAGGACTCACTCTATGGACTTTATCTTGTGAGCTACTAAGAGGTACGTCTTGAATGAAATGAACAACATGAGGTGAAATAACTCATGAAGTGTCAAATTCTGCTTCTCTGTCTCTCTCTCCAGCCACGTTCCCACTTCTCCAAACAAAACCAATTCCTATTCTTTACCTGTCCACCAGGTGCCCTCTGACTTTTGTCTTTTCACTCCAGATCCTGTCACTCCATCTGCCCTGCAATCACCTCTTTCCCCTCACCTGAGCTTCCCCGCCCATCTCCCCACCTGCACCTAATTCCTTCATCAGCCATTCATATATATACCAGCCCAGATCCATTGTACCTGTCTGCCTGCCTTTCTAGCAGCACCTGTCTGTAAGCCTACATATACCCTTGCTTTGACAATACACGATCGAACTCTACCGCTCTGCCTGCATTGTCTGCATTTGTGTCCAATCCTGCATATCCTAAGTCGTGACAGAAAGTGGCATGCTCTATTTGTACCGTTTTCCAGGAGAGAGAGATGAGGAATATGTTCTAATTTTGAAACCCATACAAGAGACTGACCCTGATCACCTGTCAGAGGGTCCAGTTAGATTGAAAACTGTTGTTGTGTATTGCATGCAAAGTTGTGTTTGTGCTTTTGTCACATCACAAACAGACACTCCTGCCTCCACTCACACAACTCTGGTATAAACCTAAGCAACTGTTTAGTTTGAATCAAGTGTTTTTCTGCTCACTCTGACACAACAGACTTCAACCACTTACAGTAATGCCACATTTGATACACTGATAAACCAGATGAGGATTTCAGGTCAGACAATGTAATGTATGCTCATCCAACAGTAATGATGTTAAGTTGTCATTTAGGTATCAACAGGATAAGTTGTTATATATGATCATTTCATTTTTATATTATTTATTATACATATTAATATGTTATACTGTATATCTACAAGTGAATTTACTTTGTACAATAATGTTACTGAATAATATGAATAATTTTACTGTTCAGATTCTGCAGTTTTGCTTACAGTGTTCCAAATGTATAAATCTCACTTTGTAGAAATAAAGTTGCTGAATACAATTCTATTTGTATATGAAACTGTCTGTGTTTGATGGTCTGATAGCTGGCCAGTGAGCACAATGAATCCTAACTGGTGTGCTGTTTGATTATGGGTTTGTTGTAGAGTACAGTGTGCAGTGAAACAGTGTTACTTACGGAGTTTCCATGCTTTTTCTGCAGTGGGTTATGGAAAGAGGGGGGTCTTGAAGATGAGAGAAAAGACAGAAAAGACCATTACTGCCATTTAAGATCAGTTTTAAGTGTATAGGTATATTTCAAGTATGTTTGTATGATAATTACTGCAAAGTTGTCTCTCTGATTTCAGAACTATTCAAATAAAGGAGTTCATGATGAGTAAGAAATACAGTGGTTGCTACGTCCTCTTTCCTGGCATTCAGGCAGAGAACAAACACACAATTTTTGGTATTCATGATAATCAACACTGATCCAAGACATTTACATAAAAGGTTTATAAAAACTTGATTTCCCCAAAGATGACATTAGTGTTGCTGCTGCTGAGCCTAGAGCAGGAGAGTGACAGAATAACAATAAAATGCAAAAGACACAAAAACCATAAAATATAATGACTGACTATAGCCATGGCTGCTTTCTGAGGTGTTTATTAAGCCACTTTTAGCTTATTATAAGTCATACAATTAAATTGATGTTTCCTGTTTGAATATGCAGTTAAAGCTGAGAGGATAGGAGTCAGATTAAGTAGCATGAGGTTGTAGTACATGAATCAGTAAGGTACAAGAATGAATACAGTGTAAAAACACCCAGCTAATGTTAAGACATCCCTAAATGCCCAAAGTGCCAAATACATAAAAGAATCTTCTCATTTTATTTTTTGTGATATTTTAAAAGTTCCCTAAAACTTTGTGGAGATATAAATGAGCAGGACTTTCCCCTCACCTCTTTTCCTCTTAAGCTTCCGCCGGCGCTGTTTATTGACGAAGCAGGCCGCCATCGTACTGAACAGGACAGCTGCTGCCAGGAAACAGATGGTAGCCACAATGCCAGCCACCACAGGTCGTGCCAGTCCACGTTCCTCCACCATCTCTGGAGGGGGGAAGAAGTCTATGAGGTGAGGAGGGAATAGTCAGGGAGGTAAAGCCAGTTCAGTCACAGTGTAACAACAAAATTATGATGTGCTTATGGGGAGAGAAAAGGATGTAATAGAGAGGGACATGACAGTTTGCAGTTGGACATATGTAGGTACAGATGTGGAGGAAATGACAGATTAATGGAATTAGAATTTGTTAAATATAGCAAACAGAGTAAAGAAACAAATGTAGAACTTCACTTTGCTCACTAGACTTCTCCACAAGATTAATGCTAATATCCACATTCATTTTCTGGCTCTGAAATAGCAGGTGTTATTTACTATGAGATTACCACGCAGATGTGAGCACACTGTCCCCTGCAAGAACACACTGTGCTCTGATTAGGCAGCTATTTAACGATATGAGAAACTTAATCAGGATTTTCTGATATTTTTTCAGGTGTATGCATTTCCCTTGTGCTTTCTACCACCCTCCCTAACAAAAAAGGAGAAGCCTCATCCAATAATCTGTAGGTTCCTGCAGAGGAGCCTATGAAAGGAAAATTCCTGCCATATCCAATAAGATTCAAATTTGATAGAGCTGACCTTTACTACTGCACATGTCTTCCAAATGGGCATTTCTGCAGGGTATATGCCATGATGACTTAGCAGAATGTACATTTTTCCCCAAAAAATATCTGCATTCATAACTTCATAAGATACAATGTAGTAAACTCTGCTAAAATGATGAAGCTACATGTGCACTGTATTTGGTGGGCATGTTTTGAGTCATATAAAAATACTCTTAAGTTAAGTAATTAGCATTAGTTAAAAATTCCTAAAATTAAAACACAAATCTTAAAATGACATCTACTCCAACTCCCTCATTGAAAAATCCAGGATCAATGGATATGCAAATATTTTCTTCTTTATAGTCTAGGGAATCTGATACATGGTTTGTGAACTAGTAGTATTTGAATTAGGATTCACCCTAAAGTGATAATAGTGTCACTAAGTTACATTAAGTAATGTTATATTCATAACATAAAACACCACTGTATGTAGAACTACCATTTAGTTTAGACTGACAGAACAAATACCATATTCTAGTGCTTTATTTCTTCCCTATTTTCTAATGCTCTGTTCAACATGACTGGCTGCACTCTTCAGTTTGTTACACTGAGATGTATCAAAGCCAAAATTAATGCAACCGGCACAGTTGTGCATTAATTTCTTTGAATTGTTGGGTCTCTGTAAATATAAAGAGTCGGTCTAGACCTGCTCTACTCAAAAAAGTGCCCTGAGATAACTTTGTTGTGATATGGCGCTATATAAATAAAACTGAATTGAATTGAATTAACAGTATCTTTATGATGATGAAAACCTTTTACTAGAGAGGACAATGTGCTGTCCTCAGTTATTAATGCTGGAGTTGTTTTAGAACACGATTGGATCCACCGTCTGAGAACCCTGTCAACTCATGGATTGAATATAGATTATGACTTGAAGTGTTTTCTGTAATGCACCTCTATTTATTGTATATGTAGATAAGGGTATTCATGATGTTCATTTAGAGCTGATGTCTTACTTTCTCTGTATATCTATTAGAAATCTATTCAAAATTAAGGTATTTTTAACATTTTTGACGATAATTTACCAAAAAACTGTATGTAAAACTTAAATCTCTATATGTGGTAAGAGACATGGTGGTTTATGTCCCTTTGTTTGAAGTAATTTGATTGGCTGTAGCTCCTGTCACTGTGTTGTTTTAAGTTCTGATTCACAGAAGGCCTCTTGATTGTTTTTTCTCACTCAAATGGTGGAACATGATTATCACCATCAGATGTGTTACTAGGGTGTGGCCTACATAACATACCACTGCCTGCCTATGTCATACTATGATTGTTGATCTTGAAGAAAGCCTGAGGGCCGAAACATCATCTGAATAAAAGAGAAATGCATATAGAGCCAGAGCGTGCGGCACCTTTTTTCCTATTCTCAAGTCTACTTCCAGTGATCAGCACCTCGCTCCAACCCTTGGTGTGCATTACTTTTCTATTATATAAGAGTTGTTTTAGTGACCTACATGCTAATGAATCGCTCATTGAGGACCAGGGGGGACAATGTGTCAACCTTTGTTATGAACTTGTTAGAGCAGTTTGAGTGCTGCAGTGAAGCATGACACAGCAAACTGCAGAGGATTGTACCTCCAGCAATATTAGCACTTGAAATAACTAGCCAAAGAACACCTTTGTCATCTTTGGAAAGACAGGGTGCATCCTCATCATGTGAGTATGATATTGATTGACGATATGCACAGAGACAGCAGTCCAATTAATACATATAAACAGGAGCCTTTGATTCATAGCATAGAGCTCCACCTTTACCAGTAGGGGGCAGCAGAGTACTTCCAGATCCTGAACAAATCTTCTCTATAAAAGCTACCAACAGCTTACCAAATGTGTACTCAGTGACCTCTGCAGGGGAGTGACATCACATTTTGAGGGGTTTCATTTCAGATAGAAAACAGACTTTCAGTATTGCGACCAAAAAAGGCCGTCTTTAATGAATCTCTTTTTAGCACAAAGCAGCCCAATACAATCTGCGGGAGACAAGCAGAGCGATGATGTCATACTATTCAGGATGGTACAAAGGAGTGTTCATGTAAAGCGAGCTTAAATTTAATAGTGCTGAGTGGGCAAAATGTAAAGTTGGAGTTGCTGCGTGTGCAATACATCTAGAGCCCTCAGAAATGTTAAGATAGCCTGAGGTTAGAGATGCAGGTTACTGCCAGAGGTTGTCGGGTTGAATCCCAGCATTGACAAGAAAAGCTCCTCTGAATTCAAGGCAGTGAGCAGAATTTCAAGGAGACCTGCCCTTTCTCCTCTCAGTGTCTGATTCATTTTACATGCATATAGACTGTGTAACGTAGGGTTCAAACATGTGATATTGGCACTTTTATAATCTGACTTTGTTAATAATGACCACAGGTGAAATTATAATGCATTATGTGATGTAATGGCTCACCTGTGCTGGACACTCCTACTACGTTACTAGGCTCACTAATCATGTCATCCATGACAGCCATGACGCGGAACTCATACCACGCCTCCTAGGAGCAGGAGAACAGAGAGACCAACATTCAGAAGGTAAACCATCCGGATCTCATGTCTGGTGTCAGAAACGTTCAGCCAGGCTGTAGGATTCTGTTAGTGTCTCCAAAGGCCAGCCAGCTCAGCCAAAAAGGCTTTGGCAATAAATAGTGCAGCTCAGTAACTGACAGATACCATTCTGTTTTAGTACTACAACTTCTGAGATTTAAAAGGCTTAATGTGAGAACAGCTAAAAACATAATAACTTTGAGGTAAAACTGTATCATTCTTACATGAATGGCACAATAGAATTCAACAATAGGAGTCATGTATTACAAACTGAATTTGACATGTTTCTGGTAAGCCAATGAAAACAGTTGTATAACTTGAGTTGTGGGGAGATTTCTACAATCTGACAAAATCACACTCCTGATGTCATAGTGATGTCATTGGGGTTATTTTGGATTGGACTTGACACTTGAAATTTTTAACAGAAAACCTGGGTTATGAACTACGGGCACAGACTTTGAAAGGCGTGGATATTTACCATGCCGGACGGTTGTAACAAGTTGCATTATGGGAAAGTAGGATCCAGTGTTTTTGGAGCTTGACCCACACTAGGGATTTCTCACATCTGCTGCTTTGATCTTGATCATTCTTTTATCAATCTGTCTCTGACTTATTAATAGAAATTTTAAAAAGATATTAAAAAGTTTAAAATCTGTAAACACCAAATGATGGGAAATTTGGATGATAGAGTTTACTGATATAAAGCTGATTAATGTAAACTGTAATAAATGGAAGCAAATGGCTTGTCAAATTGCTTAAAAATCAATATCATATAATCATATCATAATGGATGATTAATGTGGCTCAAGATGGATAAATCCTCTATGACTAAGTCATGATGAAAAGACAAATTAAGCCTCTTTTTCATTTTCTTGGTGCTGGCTGTGCTCTCCACACTGCAGGGTCAGCTAGCAGCTGTAGAGCTGGCAGAGATTCAGTCAATGTCTTGCTCAAGGACACTTCAGCAGGGTGCAATACCTACTTTGCTGTACTGTTGGCGTAACACTCCAAACCTTCTGATAAATGTGCTGTGGACTGAGCTGACAGCACAATTGTTTTCCCACAATGTCAGAAAAGATTGAGGATTTGAATGTGGCATACCAAACATCCTGCCACCACTTTCACACAAATACACATGCAGACAACCAAACACAGCATCCCTCCTGGTCAAATTACCTCAGCTGATGCAGTAAGACATTTGCAGCAAAAAAAGTTATACAAGCTAGGTGCGTCGTTGTGTGTGATGAGAGATCTGGAGAGATGTGTGTGTGGGTGTTTGCTGTGCAATAAAAGGAGAGATAAAAGCATCTGCATGGAGCTGAAAGTGGTAGTTAGATTAAAGAAAGAAGCTCAAACATGTCATGGCAGGAGAATTAGCCAACACGAGCATGATGCGTTAGAAGCGTTGTGTCAGAAAAAAATCAGTAAAGATACATTGATTTTCCTTTGCTGTGGAGAAAATGGCTCTAAGAAATTCACTGTCCTCTAAAAAAACATATTATTTTCATGATTGATATTGCTCCAGTGTAATACATTGTATTTAATTTCATGTTTCAGTTGCTATACTCTCTGCCACTTGCAGACCTGCAGAAATAAAAGCATGTGTGTGTTCTGCACGTCACATACAACATACAAGAAAGTGTAGAAACAAGAAATACCATGCAGCAAAATCCACAGTGATGGTCAGAAAGTGAGTCAGCGTGTGCACACCTGCATTGTTACTATGACAACCAAGGTGGATATGACAGCACATTATTATATGTATGCAGAATCTGATATGGGTACTTGTAAATTAGAGCAACTTTGCCTGCAGTCTGAACATAGCCTCAGAATTGAGCTTTGTTCAGAAAATCAGAGGTCAAACTTGTTAAGTAGTGACATAATTGATGTCATTGATGTAATGTTATACATTGAAAACATTTATTACACCAGATTTATGATTTTAATGTGCTACTTTACTTGAGAGCTGAGGTATTAAAAGTTTTTTCTGCACTGTGAAACAGAGCAGACTGTCTTTTTTGTTCTTACACCTTCAGTAGCATACAGTGGGAAACTGTTAAATCAATACAGATGGGAATGAGCAAACAGGAAGAAACTAAATTTAGTCACATTTAACTGGATCCACATGATCTCTAAAGACTCAAATAAAGACTGGTTAAAATGAAATGATAAAACACTTAAGTTTTGTTCTATATATTGTTTTAGAGAGGTTTGACTTGATGATGCAGCATGAATATCGTGATCTAAGCTTTAGATCACGATATTCATGCTGCACCTTAGATTCTAAGGGATGCTAGAGAAAAATACGTTTGACTTGTGTCTTATTCTCACGATTGTGTCCATTCTGACTATGGATCATGATACCTTGAAATCATCGCCTCTGCTGTACAGATTTGGGAAACGTAACTCAAGCAAAACAACATATAGCGGGGCATGCAGCGCAGCTTTTATAATGACAAAGTCAATCAAATCATAAAACAATGTGCACATTGTTTTCACGTTGTCCTTTTCATGAAAGGGGACGCTCACAGTGATGAACCTAAAGAGAATTATCACCTGAATCTGCAGCTGTCCTCGGTTTTACTTAGCTTTATAGTGAGTTTCAGCTCCTTGTTTAGCTGTCCGGCCCACAGCTGTACTGTTTTGGTTCACTCTCACCGCTCTCATAGCAGCCTTTTCAATGAGGGACTAGCTAATTTAGCATTTAGCAGCTAATGAGCCTGATATTTCCCTCAGGAGTTGATGGAGACCAAAACAGAGCTAAAAGAGAGTGAATGTTGGACTTGTATTCATCAGGTGGACACAAACAGGACTCCAAATGAATTATAATGTTGCTCTGTAACTGCTGGATGTGTAAATAAGCAACTGTTTGCTAACAAGTTCACCATATCAACTTAAAAGGTGATGATATGTCAAATTGTGCTCACAATTTCTTTCTGCTGCCCCCAAGTTGCTGCAGGTTTAAGCTTTCCAAGTAAACTTTTTTATATAAATCATTTCAAATGAAGTCCAAACAAAACTAAACACAGAACTTAGCCCAGTGGATTAGCCATTGTAGCTAACTTCATACGGGTCTACTTCCAGGGCAAGCAGGTGGCTAACCAAACAGCTGCCTTTACATCTGCACACGCTGATTTGTTTACATGTGTGCGGCTGTGGGGTATTGTCGATTTAACATGTGTACATGCTAGCAAAATAGTAAGAAACAAGAGAAGAGTTTTACTTAGGTTTCTTCAGTCTCCTCAGAAGACAACAATGTGCCAGCAAACTGGTTAGCCAGCAAACTATTACGAGGACAATTCTAAATCAACTCACTTAGATGGTTGACCTTATGTATTCTAAACAGAGTACACGGACGAGGAGCTAAATCAAATGAATGAAGAAAGACAAAGAATGGAGGCAGAGGTGATAAGTGTAAAGTTTTTTGACCCATAATCAGAATGGACAAAAGGATAAGCTCTAGGTTGAAAAATACCAAACTTTTCCTCATGGATACCATTCTTTTCAACTAGCCCTTAGTCGAACATATAAAAGAAAAACCACATACCCTCACACTCCTGATTTAAGACAATTTGGAATAGATCTTAGGCTGGGATGTTGACTCTTTTCTGATAAATAATGTACTGTTGCACATACACAAAAACGCAGCAAATTTAAAACAATCTTGAAAAGTTTTTACGCTTGGCTGAGGTGGAAAATGTGACAAAATGGAATGGAAACAGAGTGAATAAATGTCACTAAAGCTTCCGATCCACAGAAGAGACTAAAAATAGTGGCAGACGAAACCATCAGATCTGTGTGGAGCAATGAGGAGACTGTAACCTAGAAACGTCACATTTCCATTGTGTTTTCTACATGGTTTTTCACTGTTTGAGGTTCGACTGGCGCTCCTTTAATTACATCATTACATCATCTTTAATTACATCATCACCAACAGGAGAATTAGCATCACCAGCTGTTTATCTCGACAAACCAACTCCTAATATTCACATAACTGTAACTGTGGATGGAAACGCACATTAATTCGCATTTTCTTTTGACAGTTTTCTCCGAATTTGGTTAAAATTTGCGCTACATTTAGATGGAAACCTAGCTATAGACATAGAAGAGTTTCTAAAATGCTTAAGTTTAAAAGATCAGGTAATAGTTGGATTTTTAAGTGCCTGCTCCTGTGTACAGGGGTTGTAATTTATAGTGCTTGCTCATGGTGGGAACTGTTGGGTCTCTGTAAATATAAAGAGTCGGTCTAGACCTGCTCTATTCGAAAAAGTGCCCTGAGATAACTTTGTTATGATATGGCGCTATATAAATAAAACTGAATTGAATTGAATTAATTTAAATCATAAAGATTTTTGTCTATATCTTCAGCTGTGTATACCTTCTACTCTGCAAACTGAAAGGTGTGTTTACACCTCAGACATCTCTTTAGCCTGGAACTGGCAGATGTAGGTCTAGTACAGTACTGTGTGTAAAGTCTACAGTCTGTGTCCTGTCTTTTACCTGGATGAGGTCTCGGGCTAGCAACTCCGACTCCCCAGCAGGAATGCTGTCGTCCAAGACCTCCCACCGTTCCCCCAGGCGAAACTCCATGACATAATGCTGGATAGGTGCTGTGTGATTGGCAGGCGGGATCCAGGTGAGCAGGACTCCCTGCTGCGTGCGATTGGCTGTGAGGCACCGTGGTGGGGTAAGCAGCACCAATGGTTCAGGGGTACTTATAGGAAATACTGAAAGAGCACATTAGGGTTGAGAATGTGTGTGAGTGACTCAGTTAGATATTCAGTGAGCAGTTCCACCAGCATACCAGTGAATCAGCATCATTACACTTTGACATGAATCTGAACTAGATACTAGATGTGATTAAGCTTTTATACCATCTCCGACATATGCATTAAATTCACATGTATCTTTTCTCCATTACTTCATCTCTGAATCCTTGCATCCTTTAAGATAATTTCATAAACACTTCATCTTGCTAGCTCATATTTCCTCTTTTAAGATTTTTAGGGGAGAAAAAGACAACAAGCAGCCTCTGGGCTAAATGCTTTGTCTTCATTGTTTCTACTCCTTGCTGACACAGAAGGTGATGAAGCATGAATAGTTATCCCAATTTTCAGCATGTCACTTATCTTTAAGTAACAATCTGTGACACCTTCATTTATACTTAATAAATGTCCCTTTCCTATCTGCTTTAAGGAATTATATGATGCATAATGATTCAACAAAAGCCTAGTTTAAGCTTTTACAAGGTATCTTTTACATTTTTGTTCTGATAATCAGGTTTTTCCAGTAAAATAAAAAAAGTTTTAAGTGCACAGAACATAACTGAATTGTCTTGTTGTATTTCAGTATGCGCATCTATGATACAATATAACAGGGCATTGTCAGAACAGTGTCTTAATAAGCTGTAGCAAATGAAAGTTTGAGCTGGCGACTGTTGATGTCATCACCTATAATGAGTGTTGCTGATAAATGTACTCAGTTGTAGTTAATTAACATTCATTCTGTATGTTGACTGAGCAGCAAATAATAAAACACTGTAGCATTAATCTTATCTAGAATGTTAAATAAACTGGCCTACTTTCATATTCATATTAACCTGATCACTTTACATAGTTGTTCAACATTGTTCTTTCTTCTTTTGAGGCACATTATTCATATGGAAATGTTAAAAAGCAAAGGAAAATCAAGGTTTACAATTCTTCTAAAATTGAATGTGGTGATCCAGGAAAATTTAGTTTTGCACAAAAACACTTAAAATACAAAAAAGATGCAGAACAGAAATGATTCTGAATGATATATTGTTCCAAGTAACAGGCTTTCTGGTCTTTCTAGTTCCATGCCTGCCAAAACCATTTTAATATTGGATCCCTTTGTCCCAGTCAAGCAGTAGTGAGTATACTCACCTAGTGTGTTCACAGTGACAACCTCGCTGAAGGGGCCTGTGCCAAGCTTGTTCTGGGCCAGGACGCTGAACTGGTATGTTGTCTCTGGCTCCAAGCCGGGCACCACCATCCAGTCATGGCCTCCAGGCACGGGTATGGAAAGCCAGTCATGTGGACCTAAATGCTCCCTCTTCAGCCTGTACAGGAGTCAGGATGAGAGATGAGCGGACAGACAGGGAAGATTTGAAAGAAGATAATGGGAGTGCCTTCACTTTTTTGTTTTAGGTTGAGGTAAACGTCGACTTCATGTTGATGGTATAAAAAAGTCTGTACAAAGATACAATTTAAAGTTAAGTGTTTTCTCAGCATAATTGTCATCA
The DNA here is from genome assembly GCA_005408345.1 of Macquaria australasica. NCBI lineage: Eukaryota > Metazoa > Chordata > Actinopteri > Centrarchiformes > Percichthyidae > Macquaria > Macquaria australasica. The sequence continues at coordinate 1,174,127 of SEMN01000060.1, read as the reverse complement.
CACAATTTAGCACATTACAATGTAACAAAATGTAATTTCTGCAACAGTTCTAGTTCCATCGTATCTGTAAAATTAAAGATTTCGTCCATGAACATTTTGACCATTCACTTCATTCACAACATGACTTTCACTTGATGGTAATAAGCCCATGCTGCGCTCAGCGTTGCAGTTTGCGGCTGTTTGCCCATGCCATATATTCAGCGTTGACTGAGCCGGGTCACCAAATAAAGCAGAAAACTGAACACATGCAGCAGCTATACAACACTCCTACTGTAAATGCCTGGAGTAATAGTACAGCAGTTCCTTTATGTTTGTTTGTTTGAAAAGCTATTCTTCATCCCAAGCATGAACAGAATACTGAAGGTTAAATGCATGTTTGAACCAACAGCAGGGACCACCTGAGAAATGTCACTGAGATGGATGTGGCCCAAAGCTGCTCTGCTCACATCACTCACTGATGTTTGATGTCAGTACGAATATCATTAATTAAAGCTGCTGTCTGCCTTTTTATATTTGGGCTGCTCTGCAGATCCCTCACTGTTTTAATAAAGCACAATGGGTTACAGTAAAAAGTGTGGGGAATATTATAGTTGATCCTGATCCTGTGGATTGGTTCAGCAGATCCGAATATATAGCTATCAGATGAATTATGAAAGAAGTCAACTCACACCACAAATATTGTTGTGTACGTTGAATGGTCAAACACATGAGCCAATGCAGCACCGGCAACCGCCATCTTTAAAAACCTGTGTAACAGCTCGACATGGTAGCCTTAAAACTGGACCAAAAAGCAGTCTGTTGTAAAACAGTATAGACTGTGAAAATATGTAATTAGAAAGGCTACACATCCAAAAATCACGTAAGTGATGTCATAACTTTTTCTCTTTCTGTTTTGTAGCGGGATGTAGTCACATGACTTCCCTTCCCGGCTGATAAAAGGACTAGGAGTCGCTGGATAAAACAGGTCAGGTCAGATAACGGCCATGTTGGTGTTGGTGACATATATTGTGCAAGACCAGAGATGTAGTTCACTGAGCGGTTTCACTCAAAACTAATTGGAATGTTACTATCTGCACGACAAACTGTGGCTTTACAATTGCAATTATCTTTTAAACTGACAAACATCATATGTGTAATTTATGATGCAATTCATATGGCATCAAAAAATTATTTGTCTCTTATCGTTGACTACCGTACATATTTTTTTCTGAAATAAGATCCCATGGGGAATACCGGAAGGGGAGGGACTTCGCCTCTCTACTGGCCGAACAGAAAAAAAGCCCTTGAAGGTATGTAGTTCTCCGGGGAGCTCAGTGGGCAGTTCCTCTCATGGAGTCCCCACAAATTTTTGGTCCGTAAACACTTATAGATATTATCGCATTACAGTGATGAGCCTGCTAAAACGGCACAGTTTTATAGAGTATTGGTGAAATACAAAGAGACTCTTTCTATTAAAAGAAAGAATGCATCCAACTCCTGAGTTTAAGAACCAGCTGAACAAAAACATTTTATACAGTCTGCACCACATGTTGCTGGCAGCAGTTACCATAATTACAATGACATCTATTAAATATTTCCTGCCTAAATTACTGGATAAGGTGCCACATCTTCAATTGAGTTTCCATCCATCCATCCATTTTCTATACCGCTTATCCTCTTAGAGGGTCGCGGGGGGGCTGGAGCCAATCCCAGCTGACATTGGGCGAGAGGCGGGGTACACCCAGGACTGGTCGCCAGTCAATCACAGGGCAGACACATAGAGACAGACAAACATTCACACTCACACTCACACCTTCAATTGAGTTTCTTAGTGTAAAATCAACCAGCACACCCCCACTGAAAATGCACACAAGTTGGCAGTAATGTAAAATACCGCAGACCTTTAACTGAGCTCTTAGTTAAACAAAATGCCTGTACTGTATAAACTTGTTCTGTTTTAATGACATTAGATATGTTTCCACTGTCTGGTTCTTGATCATATGTCCTAGTAAGCTTTGCTTAAATCCACCAAAACTTTTTTCTGTCTATGTTTTTTTTTTTTTTTTTGAACTTTTTGCTTTTTGCTCACACACCCATCAGCCAAACTGCAGATGGCTCCCCTGTAGACCTGGGTTAAAAAAGTACTTCATACTCCTTCAAGAAGATGAAATACTGTATTTATTAGGACACTTGCAGGATTAGCAAAAAGAAGTCAACCAGAGAAACGCCTACATTTTTCACTTCACTTTAACATTTTATACATTGTGGGTATGTTAAGTGAAAAATCACTTCAGTATGTTTAAGATCATACTGTGCCAGTCATGGCTAAAATCTCAAGTAATTAAATAAATGAAACATTTCAACCCAGGCCTTTTTCCCAGTCAAGCAGCGACAAAGCAGCAGCAGCAGCAGCAGGACAGAGAACTCTGGGTCGTGTTCAGTTAAGTTGCAACAGTTTTTATCCGTTCCTCCACAAAATTCCAACATTAGAGAAGAAAACTCACTCACATTGTATTTCCATCTCTATGTTTTCACAACTGTTCTGAACACAACCCTGGAAAACATTTCAGAAATAACAGAGGAAGTATTGGAAGAAGAAAAAGCAGGAAGCAAAGCATGCTGGGATGACTCACACATGGCCATACCAGACTGAGAATGTCTGCTGGAAGCCTCCGTCATAGCCTGCCTCCCAGGACACATTGGCCCAGGTGGAGGACGCCACCACATGGATGCTGGTGGGGGCGTGGGGGCTTGTGCCTGCAGGGAGGGAAAGCAGTGAGATGGTGTTGTTAAAAGGGCACAGTAGTCACTGAGTGGCCTTGCTGTGATACAGAACATTCATTTTACTTGTCAAATACATTTACTGTGAGCTGGACTCTGTAATGTGTTTCTAAGCAGCCAGCAACCTCTAACTGTAGAGAAAATAAGAAAGAAACATTTTTGGTTGCATGAATAATGTAATCTTAAATAATGGTCAAGCATCAAAAATTAGTTTTTCTTTTGTAGGAGTTACCTGCCAAATGTAAATAATGTATGTAAATGTATAAAGAATCATTTTTCCAGCCAAAATTCTTAATATGTATTTTTGCTCATTTCCAGTTCGATTGTTTAGGTACTGTTCTGGAGCCAAAGCAACAGGAAACCAATAGGAGGCAGTTCAATGCAGTCATTGTATTGGTCTGATTTGACTGGCTTACATCCAGAGAGGAAGTACAGAGGTCAGCATGGACACAGGTTGACAACAGGCCCGACAAGGCCAATGACTGCATTTACCAGAAGCATTCAAATATTTTAGAAATTAAACATTTCTGGAACAAAATCAATCTAGCGAACAGTCAGTTATTGAACAAGAGGAACCTTGAGTGACATAACGTGATTGGCCCAGACATAAGTACATTGATTGGTCAAACACATGTGCCAATGCAGCACCGGCAACTGCCATCTTTAAAAACCTGTGTAACAGCTCATAACGGTAGCCTTAAAAACTGGACCAAAACGCAGTTTGTTGTAAAGCTGTTGAAGTATAAGACTATGAAAATCGCAATTAGAAAGACTACACATCCAAAAGTCGCGTAAGTGATGTCATAACTTTCCACAAGCTACCCAGAGCATCTGAAGCTACGATGCCTGTGTGTTTTGTAGTGAGATGTAGTCTCTCGAGCAGGCCATGCTTGTTCTTCGCTCCCCAGTGATAAAAGGACCAGAAGTTGCTGGATGAAACACGTCAGGTAAGGTTATGTTACACTGACGGACATGTTGGTGTTGGAGACGTATATTAAGAGATGTAGTTGACTGAGGGGTTTCAGACAAAACTAAATTGTACGTCACTATCTTTACGACAAACTGCGACAGTCAGTTAGTGCACTTGTTAAAGAAAGAGATTCTGATGTATGTATTTACGTAGGTTTCTGTGTGTGTACATGTTGGGTACCTATAACTTGGACGTGCGTGCTGGCAGTGATGCTCGTGGCAACGTTGGTGGCGACACACTCCCACTCCCCGTGGTCCTCCTTTGTGAGCGACTTGAACTGTAAGCTGCCTCGGGGCAGAACGTTGTGCTTGCTTTTACTGGGCTTCCCTACCTGCCGTCCACCGAGCCACCCAAGGAGTCAGCCAATGAAAGAGAGACGGAGAGAGGTGCACAATAGGTTGGAACATGCACTTCAAAAATCACAACTCTGAATAAAACATAAAGGCCACACATACAGTAGAGACATTACCAGCTGTTAAAAATATCAATTTAAAAATTCCCATCTGCTACAATAACATTGCTTACAATATCTAATTTAAGTATCAAATTATACAGAATGATAAATTATGAATTTCATAAATGGGAGACAAAAACAATAGCTAATCACAGAGTAGTCAGCGGATGAGATTAAACATGCCTCATAATCAAGCAAACAATTGAGAAAATCTAATATGTGTCCTTGATTGCATATTTTATAGACATCATTAAATGTGATTAAAAACACTAAAACGACATAGTAATTAAAATCTGAGCACCCACTACAGGCACAGGTTTCAGGACTGAAGGTTTCTCAAATGAAGACAATGTGACATAAAACAACAGGAAGTAGTGATTAAAAAACAGCCTTGAACAGAACACTTGGTCACCAAATTATCAACATAGGCGGGGGGTGTAGAGTGTGGAAGGTATCTTACCTTCCTCCATGTGATGTTGGGAAAGGGGTCTCCCTCCGCCTCACAGGGGATGACCAGTTCTTTCCCAGCCTCCTGCCTGTACTCCCCTCCAGGAACCACTGAGAATTTAGGAGGGTCCTGCCCAGGATAAAACAGATGAGCTGCTTAGGTGAACTTGCACTGCCTCCTGAATGTATGAGAGCTGATTTGCTGTTGTGGGATAATTTAAATGCACAGTGACTATGGGCGTACCTTTAGCACCAGGGGAGCGGGAGGGGACCATCCCATGGAACCCAGGGCATTGTAAGGCATGCAGGTATAGGTGCCGAGAGAGTCCTCCGTCACCTCTGCCACACGGATGCTCCCATCTTCCATTTGGCTCCAACCAGGGTACTGTGGATGGAGAAGTCATGGACTTTGTGTAAGGAAGAGTAATGTATTGTTATAGACCAATAATAACCAGTGGTACCTATCAATAACCCAGGGTAACTGAATCTTTCCCTCAAATAAGAGACAGAGAAGCGCACTGAAAACAAAAGGATGAAGTGAGAAATGGAATCACACAAAGATTCATCCGAAGAAATGACGCAATCGTTTGCAGCCTGAGGCGGGGTAAAGTGAGCGGAACCAAAGCTGCAGAACCGCTCTAGCTCACCTTGTCTATCCGGAGAGGGAGGCCATCTTTCTTCCATTTAACCAGAGTTATGGGAGGGTTGGCATCTACAGGACAGCGGATGAAGCCGGGCAGACCAATGGCCACATAGATGACAGATGGCATGTTTAGCACACGGGCAGGATCTGGTGAATAACACACAGAGAGAAAACCGAGTGATAAAACATCTCTTTAATTAGGGAAACCTGGCCCCTGGTGATTGTAATAGCTGTGTAGAGAAGAATGGAAAATCATACAGTTTGTGGGAAGAATGAAAGAAAAAGATTAATTAATTTATGTTGAGTGTTTTGCAGAGTGTATATTGTTCAACAATGAACACCTGAGCAGTTTTATTCCTGAACTGAAATTAAATGAACTGCATTGTGTACATAAGATAAGATAAGATAAGATAAGATAAGATAAGCCTTTATTGTCCCACAGCGGGGAAATTTTAGCGATGATGACACATGATGACACATACAGTAAACCAAGGGTCAAATCTCACTACACCCTGCTCTCATGCATGTGTGCTACACTGACTGATCATCATGGGATAGTCAAGTCAAGTTACAAAGTTATTACAATTCATCCTGAGGGGCACAATGAATGTCTCTACCAAATGTCATGGCAATCCATCCAATAGTTGCTACTGATATTTCAGTCTGGCAGTGATGGACTGACTGACCAACCAACGTTGCTATCCCTAGCGTGGCTAAAAAATCCATGCAGGGAAAAAACAATAACACATCTCCATGGTGTAGATTCTAATCTCTTAATTTATCCAGCAATTAACATAAAATCTCAGATGAATCTCTTAAAATTGACCAATGAAAGCCACCCATGAATTTGCAATTCAATTGAAAAATTGTGATTATTGTTGAGAAATTTCAGTCTGGACCAAAGTGGTGGACCAACCAGCCAGCATTACGAAAATGAGCAAATCTAAGATGCAAAAGCTTTTTTTAATCAAATAACAAGGTGCGTGGGATACTACTTCAACTTAAAGGTTATTTTCAAAATTTGAACTTGCATCCTTGAAAATTCTGACCCAGTGGTTCTTGACCACAAGGGTTTCATTTAACTATTATGTCAACCAATAGAAATGAAACCCCCCCCAAATGTAGATAGCAATGCCATTTACTTTTTAACACTATGCCAACAAAGCAGTTTTACAGTAAATCCATCTCCTTCCTAAATCCTGGATTCTGAAGAGGGGAGAGAACAGTGTGGTGCCTAAATGAGGTCAAGGAGGAGAGCTTCAAAGTAGGCACTGGTTGATAAGGAGGAGAAATGGTATGAGTGAGAGGAGGGGTGAAGAGGAGGAGTGAGCACTATCAGCGGAGCAATAGAGGAAGGACGAGCGAGGCTGAGCACGAGCGTGGGAAAGAGGACAGGTGAGAGAGAGAGAGATGTGACTGGATGACGTAAGGTAGAGAGGAGATGACTGTGAACACAATACAGCAGGCAAAAGGCAGCAGAAGGCATTCATCTGGCATTACAAAGGAGAGGAGATGAGAGAGAGAGAGAGTGAGCGAATGGCTGCGTGACATGGTGAGACAGAGGGATTAAAACACAGTGAGAGGTCGACTGGCCGCACTGTTGCCAGAACAACTTTGTACTACAACTGCTGTCCTCCGAAGTCCTAACCGCTGGCACGGCAGCACTCTGCCACAAAGAGCCCAGAGGAACGTCGCCACCAGCACCACAGACAAGAATATCAGCCAAGTTTCTAAATATAGCCCTCAGACAGCGCTATCGCTCACGACACGCTGGTTCCCACTGCAAGATGCTTTAGGGAAGTTATTCACTGGCAGGCATTTCAGGGAGAAAGACAGAGGGAGGACAGAGAAAAAGGGAGAGTGTGGGAGAGAGATTTAAACAGAACGAGGCAGAAGAGAGAAAAAGGGCATGAAACAAATGGAGAAGAGTGACTGTTGAGGATTGAGAGAAAGGGATGAAGAGAGGAGGAGGGAACAAAAGGAAAAGATGCGTATGAGAGGAAAGAATAGGACAGAAACACAGAGAGAGCCCTCTGCAGTCTGACAGAGAAAAGTCCCCGGTCTTACGGCAATGATGTAATCCCCCTCTCTCACTTTGCTGCCCCCCCCAACAACAACTGGTGTTGCCTGCCTCTGTTCATCACACGCACTCGCACACACACACACACACACACACTCACACACCACAATCTAATGTACAGCCATCAAAGGAGGCAGGAGAGCGAGGGAATGCAAAATGTCTGTTGCCTTGACTACTGCCAGTGGCCGGTCAACCGGTCGACGAGGCTAAAATCTCAGAGCTCGTCCTGCCTCTGCCTGTCTGCTCCATATAAGAGCCAGATGTGACAAATTCACCAGGCGTCATCTTTCTAGAGCTCAGAGTGACTGATGGACTGTGTGAGTGTTTTATGGGAGGAGAGAATAAGGAGACGGCAACCCATGATGAAGACAGAGGGAGGGAGAGATAGAGATGTGTTGGTGTGCATATGAATATATATACATAAATGAGTACAAATGAGAAAGGAAGAAAGAGAGAGAGAGAGAGAGAGATAGAGAGAGAGAAGGGAGATGCAGGGGAGGGAGAAGAAACAGGAGGGAGGAAGAGGCAGAAAGCAAACATATGCGAAAGAGAAAAGTGTATTTGAGAAAGTAAATGGGTGTTTGGGTGGGATTAGGTGTTTGGCTGAAAGGTGGAACAGAGTTAGCCTGGAGACTGGTGGAGTGTCCAAATCGATTCCACAAGGCAGAGGATGCACCGAGCGCATTTTCCACCCAAATAAGACGCTTTCTGGACATGCAGCTCTACAGCAGTGTCAAATCTGATGCTTCTGCTACAGACCAGGAACTTCCAATTGTGGATAAGCCTTTGGTTAGAACTGGGGTCCCTTCTCAACAATGTATAGAGATAAGGATTAGTCATCTCAAACATCATACTAACATTCATATTAAAGTTATAGTTTGTCAAGATAGTCATGTTGAATGTAGAAAGCGTATATACCAAAACATCATCTTAAGAAGTCTTAAATGCAAGAGTATGTCCTACTTTCTTCAACAGAAGCCTTGTGTTGTTCTTTTTAGAGCTGTTTAAGTTTATTTTATAGTCTAACTATTCCATGTTTGATGGCATGTCCAGTGGCCTGGCATGAGAGGCAGGCTGCACGAAAACATGCTCATTTCTTTATGGTTGCATTGGAAACATTTATATTGATAATCAAGAGACCAATTTTTTTCTGAAAATGCTTCTTCAGCCAAAGCCTAAAGGCCAGTCAACACAGAAAGGGTTTTTTGAAGCATTTTTGTTGTCTGTCACTCGCCCGTCTCACAGAATAGATTGCTTTTTTATGCTCTGAGTTTTTTTTTCCTCTGGTGCGCTTGTTGAAGTGTTTTCTCCACAGGCAGCCGTTTAAATCACACAAATCTGTTGTGTTGTTGTGAACTTCTTAACGGTATCTGTAATGATTGATCAAGACTCCCAGAGTGGCTATGAGCTTTCTGGTTTCACTGTAGGCCTAAATAGAATGAATATATTGATAAATGAAAACAACACTGTTTTCCTCTTGTGTACTCCTCATGAAGCCCACTTCAAGACTATTTTTGTCTAGTAGCTACATTTCTGATACCAATCAGCTGGTTATGACGACAGAGACTGACTAAACGCTTCAGTAGCACTTGTGTGCCACTCGTTCTATTTTTTCATGTAGATCATCAGTAATAGATTATATTACTATGTGTTTTAAAGGATGTAGGATTAGCTATTTGCCTTCAAAGAGTATCAATACCACACAATAAGTTTTGACATTCTTGATTGGTACACAGTACAACTGAAATACAATTTCTTGACCTGTTGGTTAAAGGTAATTAGATAGGTGGTCTCGATACAGCTATTTTTCCTAACCCGTATATAAAACAAATATTTTACTGATCATCATCATTATCCTAAAAATACTGAGCAAAGTTGTTGCCCGTTGAAAATGGTTGCTTATTTAGTTATTAATATTCAATGTTATAGACAAAATACTAAAGATTTGAAGCAACGTTTTCAGAGGCTTTAAGTTATCCACGTTCTTGCAGTGGACAGAGCCTCTTTCTCTGCATGCTCTGCCGTGTTTCTTTCCTTTGTACCTCATGCATGATTAGCCCTTGGATTTAGGTATTAATAGTCCAGAGTTGAGGTCTGGCCTTGGCTTTGACCCAAACGGGCATGAAGAGGAAGTTTAGCACATATATCAAATGAAAAGTCAAAGTGTAAAAAAATGTAGGACGCTCACATTGCACTGTTAGGTAGGCAGAGGCAGTCGGTGGTCGGCCCAGGCTGTTGCTAGGAGCACATGTGTATTTCCCAGCATCCTCCGGCTTGACTTGGGCAATGATGAGGGAACCGTCTATAAGAATACTGACTCTGCGCTTTAGGTCACTGTGAAAATGAAGAGAAGGGAAGCGTTAGTGGGATATAGATCAGTCAGCTAAGTGTGTTTTATCTGACATCATGTCATCTAAAAGAATTCAGTATGTAGGAAAGAACACAGACATTTAGCAAACATCTAGGTCGTATTTCAAAATAGGATGTAAACAGCTATCTCCTACACTGAAGCTTTGGTTTTGTGTAACAACTCTTTCTTAGTACTGAAAATATAATATGATATAATTTCAACAGATCTTCTCAGTCATCAGAAGGCACAAGTCATAGCCTGATGAGCATTTGAGAATATTTATGGATTGATGCATACTGCCACTGATGTATGATGCAAGACTTCTATGAAGATGACAACAGTATGTTTGGCCAGTTCCACATTTTCTTGCCCTTTTTTGCTCATATCCCAGTGGATGTGTAGCTCTGACTTTCATATAAATGATGTTCTGCACACAGCTTGATTCATGATTCACAGCAGAATGGTTGGTTGCAGAGGAACTGTAAGTCTGCAGGCTTCAAAGGCAGCTGGGAAACACAGGAACATGTATTCCCCCTGCTTATTAGTTACTGCTCTATGGCAGAAAATCAGACTATATCAGTGTGGGGTTGATAGATTTATTGATACCAATACCAATGATAACTTTGTAAGATACCGAGATTTCAGACTGTTCAAACCTCCATAAACCACCCAGCTTGTAGGCTTGTGTTGGAACAGAAGAAGGAGATCACAGAGATCTTGGTTCATGCTTGACTTAGTGCCACGCACTTTTTCAGCAGCCCATTCATACTAAAAAAATCCTATTCTTCTCATCCAAAAGGTGCTCTATTATTGAGATCTTGAGTGTGTATGTGTAGATCTCTGGAGAACTATACTGAAGTCCTCCCTTCAAGAGCAGTATCCTGTAAGAAGTAACCATTTAAATAGGGTTAGACTTTGATCACTGTTTTAGCTGATATTTATTTTAGCTGACTATATCAAAACATATTGGAATAACAATATTAAAGATGTTCTCCAGCAATGTTGTATTGCACTTTGCATTGTACCTAATTTTGTATTTTATCCAGCCCATCCAGCTCCAAAAATACTGGATCCTACACTTGAACAAATGTATTATTTACAGGATAAGCCTCTTGAGATGCATGATCTCCTTGTCAAGAGGGTCTTGATAGGTCATCACATTTTACCAGCTATTGGGTGGTGCATATGGAGGAACATACATAAATACAGAAGAAAAAAAGAAACAAATGATTTGATTTCAAATAAGAAAAAAAAGGTTAGTTCTGAAAAATACAAAAGGGTAATGGATTTAATATGTAACGTTAAATTCCTCCAATCAATGGGAGCAGTAAAGGTGAACTCCAGCAATTTAGTATTCCACTTCCATAAAATTGGGAGGCTTATGAGAGACAGATTTAAAAAAGAATGGTCAAACTCTAACCCTGGAGGCCAAGATATACTGTCTTTATGTCCCTAGTATGGGGCATGCCCCCAAAAGCCCTGGATCCTACATTTCCCATAATGTTTCCCATATGATAGTGTCTAATCTTAGACTGTCTAATCTATATCTTTCAAACACCCCAAGTTTGTAATGCAAACTTTCTGTTAAAGCTGAAAGCTGAGATAACCCTGGTGACATCACTATTGCATCATCGGGGTTATTTTCTCAGAAGACATTATGCAACTATTTTCACAGGCTGAGTAGAACTCTTCATGACAAGTATGCTACTAAAACTGCTTTAAATAAACTGGGAAATTAAAATAAATGCATTTAAAATGAACATGAAGCAATGAGATCTTCTTCTGGTATTTAGAGACAGTAAATAAAGAGTCTTATATATATCACAATGATGGGTTTGAAATGGAAATTTCAAAATAAATCTACATAAACTATTGTAAATAACATTTAAAAGTAAATAAAGTAAGAAGTAATATAATCCACAATATCTGCATAATCCACAATGGGCAGAAACAATTGAATGACAAGTTCTTTTCTGACATTAAAAGAAAAACAATTTTGGAACTATAAAAAATGTCCAGACCTTGGTTTTCATTTTTTATAATGACATTACTGTAGGGGTTGAATGAAAGCTTAGAATCAATAATAACTACGATAATTCTAACAAAAATATTTTATATAATTAACTTGTAATAATAAAAACCCATCACTGACTGTAAAGAATATTTGAGGATCTTTTGACTCATTGTTTAGTGCCAAGAGACATACTATAGCATTTCCCATTATACAATCAATAGCATCCTTTTGTTGTCTGGAATACAGGTTTTCGGTTATAAATGTGTAATCTAAATGTAAAGTCTAAACTGAGATAACCCTGATGAAATCACTGTTCTTTTTTCAGACTTTGAAAAGCCACCTCCAGAGTCACACGAGATATTATACAACTGTTTTCACATGCTGAGTAGTACTCCTCATGATAAGCAAACTGACCTTTGTGTGTAAAATTGGTGGAATGCAATATTACAGTATTAAACAGAAGGGCACACTGTAGTTTATTCAGTGTGTTTTTCAGAGCATGTCATGTACTGTAGCTCTGTCTATAGTTTCCTTCTCTTTGCTCCCTCCATTTCCCATGCCAAATCAGACTGCAAGAGTGCAGCAAGCAGAGGTGGGCTGTATAAATCTTGCGCAGGTAAAATAAATTACATCATCCCTGACGGAGACAGCACATTTTGTTGTTGTGTCACTTTCACAGGATATTTTTTGCAAAGCAGAATTTCTGCTGACTGAACATAGAATATAAGGGCCTTAAAAGCAAACAATCTTTTCAACCAAACTAACAAGAAGATTATGAAAAAGATTTTGGAGTATGAAATTCTGCTTTTAAAAGACAGAAACCTTACTCTTCAGAAAGCTGTTAGTGCTGCTCTGACTGAAACATGAGGGGAAAACAGATGTCAAATTTAAGGGATCCGTAGGCAAAGGCAGTCATTTATCAAACTATACCATTTAGTCTCAGTAATTACAGTCATTAAAAAATGAAACTGCCAGGAGCAACAAAATCTGCATCATCGTCCGGTCTGGAGGAACTTAAGACTAGAAAAAGTTTTGTGAGGGAACCCTATATCAAAGCTGTAGAAGTATAAGCCATTTTGTGGACAGCTAAGTTCAAGAACTCAAAGCCTGTGGCCACGGGTCAAACTGGGCCAAGCCACGCTGATTGGCAGGCTGATCTACTGTCTCTGCGAGAAATTTGGAATACTATCTGAGGGCATCACTGATTGCTTGAGCCTTGCATCAGTTCTCTCACAATAAACATGGCAGTGAGCTGATTCACCAGCGCAGGACAGCAGTTGCTTGTGTTCACCAACTCCACTCACAGAGACTGATAAGCATTAAGAATGAATTACTTGGCTCTAAGAATATGCATCTGGTGGGTCTCCCTTCCACAGGATACACGTTCTACAGTGTCAGTGGGCAACTTAAAAAAAACAATTAAAATGTGTCTAATTTATCCTTAGCTTTACTTATGCTGGCACTTTCTACTGATCTTTTCCTTCTTGTTTTATTAATCTTCACTTTGCTTTTTGGCTATTTTGCTTTTATATGTTTTCTTTGACTTGTTATTGATATTTAACTGTTTTTCTGCTCTATTCACACTCACTGAGCCCTTAATCTCAGCCCTTGTGGAAACTATCATGAGAAAAGACTTCTGCTTCGACACCCCAATGTAGGGATGGGTTCTGGTAGCCGGTTCCATTTTGGATCTGGTTCCACATTGGTAAAATACTCTGTTAACCTCTGCATCCAACAGATCCCGTATTGAATGTGGTTCAGGTATGATGCTAAGTGAAATAAAACAGTACTTTTTTTTAACTAAGAGATGTCTTTGTTCCCCACCAAACAAACTACCTAAAAAGATTTGATAAGGGATTTAAAAGGATTTAGATTCGATAAGTGGATTCGGGGCTGCACTTAGATTTGATAAAATTCTATCGAACCCCATGATGATACTGCAGACCTGAGAGGGGATGAAGCAGCCTCCAGATGAACAGGATTTAGAGCCAAAGCAGTAGCTTCATTCCAGCCTCCCTGGCTTTGTTTCTATTCTGCCTGTCAGTCCAGACTTAGAGATGAAACTTTCAGATATCTGATTGTCTGCTCTAGATAAATATTTCCCTTTTGTTCATTAAAAATCCAGTCCTTCATTTTAAATGATCTTGTATAAATAATGAACACCACAAATATGTTTCATTTTTCAAACTTTTCAAGGACAGGCGGGGAGATTTTCTGTTCAGTTATATTCTCAGGTTAGCTCTTTATGTAACAGAAATGAGACTAATAAAAACTGTGACAGACTAAAACATCATAAAACAATTTAAACAGATTTTCTTGAACAAATTACTAAACTTTTTAACTATACCAACTCTGGAGAAATGTCCAATTTTCAAAGGGTAGACATCCTATTTTTGACTCTGATCTATTTTGAACTTATAGTATGCTGTAAAGACCATTTGCTATTTTTATCTTGTCATAATTTAATTGTATTTTAGCTGGCATGAAATGGCAATACCAGTAATAAGAAAAAAACTATATTGCTATATATCCATGAGAGCTGGGTTCATCCCTGTCTCCTCTGTCTCCTTCAAAAACAGTGCATTGAAGCAGACATTGACGTAATATAATGCATAGTGAATGTGCATCATAGACCTAACTTAACTTCAAGCTTTGGTGGCTGTGGGGCACTTTAGTGGTAAGCAGAATGGACAAGTGCATTGCCTCTGTCCGAACCGCTTCCAAGCATCAACAGTGAAAATGTCATTGCTTGTGGCGACAGAGGGAAATAATGTGCCTGCTGACTGACGTTTCCGGAGATTCATCGTACTAAAATAGTGATACGCTTTCCATTATAAAGTTTGTTTACTTTAAAGTGAATTCAAATGAAATCACGTCGCACAACTGCTCTCCAGCACAGCATGCTTTTAGGAAGGCAGGATAGCTGAGAATTACTTTGAAATTAATAGCATGGATCTTCAGGAGATGTCTGTCTGTCTGTCTGTCTGTCTAAAGACGCATCATACTAATCTGGCTCAGAATCATGTCAGCTCAATATTTTCTCTCCATGGCAGACTTTTCTAAAAAGATCTAAAAAAAAGAAAGACCTGCATGTGGACGTTTGTACACAAGCTGCATACTGTATATACACACTCCTATCTAAAGCCCTTTTTGGACATAAAATATGGACATGAAAAATACAACTTTTCTGGCTTCATCAGCCTGTTAAAGTGACTTTTACCACTTTATCAGACATGCCTGTTACATAAAGAGCTACGTGCTTGCCCAATATTTGGTACCTGCTGTGTGAGAGGAAGTGGTATCACTGCTAGAAAACAGCAATGACTTGAAAAGTGTTATGATATGATGGGATGTTTTTTGTTCTCTCACAGGCCGCATCACTGATGGATTTTAAGACTCTCCCTCTTTTCTCTCTAGTCAGTCTCCTTATACACTTTCTCACCTCTTTCGTCATTTATTAGAGAATTCTGCTGCCCACTTTATAAAGAGCACAAACATAGAATGACAAGACAAGAAGCTGGGATTCACATGCTGTATGTAAAGCTATGATTTGCTGAATATATTCATTTATTCATCTATGCATTATGAGTAGATGAAATTTGAAGGAGGGGGTGCTGCTCTGATTATTACTGTGGCCGTAGAAGTTTTTTTTTTTTTTGCCTTTTTTTCAACCTTTGTAAAAAGGTTCTTTTTATAGACTAATATGACATGAGAAGCTCGTAAAACTTAAAATCTGTGTTTCGAAAGTTTAATAAACTGATTGTTTTTGAGTGAAGGAGATAATTCAGTTTCATTTATTACAGTGATCTTGATTAGACGAACAAGATGTACATTTAATCTCGCTCTGTACTTATTTAACCTTGTGCTGCAGCTTTTACATTCATCTGACCACATAAGGTCTGACTAGAAAGTCTTGGAGGAACCTGAACTGCTAACCCAGATTTAAGGAATTACAGAATTAACCAGACAAGGCCTGCTTGAGTCAATAAACTTCAAATTGTTGAAGTTTAACAATAGTATCTCGACTTTGGGACTTGTGTATTTCTTTTAGAACTTTTCTGCTGATTTGTGTGTTATCCCTCCACAATTAAACATATTTTACATGCCTCAGCAATTCAAAGACAGAAATGGACGGGCCAGTCTCCCCCCTGGGCAGAACAAATACATGATCAGTAAAACTCTTAGCGATGCAGTCTTCTATTGCCTCAGTTGGACTGTTTCAGTAAGTATTGCCACTGCTGTCTGTTTTAATGTTGTTTTTACATTTGAGGTTTGTCTGTGTGCATTCAGGATATTGTTTTTAACACTATCAGTATCACTGTCACGTAAAAAATACTTTTTCTTTGTTACTTATACACTGCAGCGACTAAAATTTTAAAGCCAATTTTACACTGCAAAAGATTAAATGCATATTTATCCAGCTAAATAACTGCTGCGTCAAAAGGCATATTTCTGTCTGCACACTTTTTGCCTGATGATCATTGCAAAGGCATTTGGACCTGTTTTTAGTCATTTAAAGTGAGATCATTCCTCTCTAGTTAATACCCACCACAAAAACAACTTCACAACATAGGACTCTTGACAGTGGCTGGTGAATAGTGGGTGAAGGGTGAGGTGATATGGCAGACAATAATGAACCCGATCATAACTTTACTTCTTGAAGAAGACGTTGTCCTCCTCCCAGAACCAGGTGTAGGTCAGGTTTCGAGGGTAGGCCTCCGCCTGGCAGGTGAAGAAGGCGTCCTGTGAGATGTTCACTGTAATGTTCTCGGGTGGTGATACAATGAACGGAGGGCCTCGTGGAGAAAAACACAGAAACAGTCTTACATGTACTTAGTGGGACATGTTGCCTCAATAGAAATGCATGATGCCAAATGTATTTTTGTCAAAAAGGGATTGAGAAAAATTCTCCTCAAATACATCAAATATAATGTTTTGCTCAGCAGGAAATCCGTTTTTGCTGCTATGGAACAATAAGGGAAAAAAAAGAATTACATGTTACTTAGACTTCATTTGAACTTTCGACCTTTTGAAAACTGTGACAGCCTGAAGGGAAAATGTATATTCTACTCAATATGTTGCCTTTTTCTGATTACAAGATGAGAAAAAGGATTTGCAATGGAAACAGGGAAAAGAAGATTTTTTAAGGGGTCACCCTACCCTGCAGTCTCAATGACTGTACTGTCCACATGGGGAACATGGGTCAGTGTGACATTCATGAG
Source organism: Macquaria australasica (assembly GCA_005408345.1). NCBI lineage: Eukaryota > Metazoa > Chordata > Actinopteri > Centrarchiformes > Percichthyidae > Macquaria > Macquaria australasica. The sequence goes on along the minus strand of SEMN01000060.1, from coordinate 1,157,187 downwards.
GACATCCCACAGATGTTACCTCTCTCAGAGGGAACTTCCCACTCACATTGCACCCTCTACAGACACAACACAGGAATTAGCTAACATACTGGGCAAGGTTCATGTGTGGTATTTATGGACATGTACACACACTGTGTATACACACAGGGATTAAAACCAGAGCATCCACTCTGGATTCTTTAAGGCAGACCACAGAGCCATATGACAGACTTATTTTGCTGTCAGTAAAGGATTATGGGAATTTATTGAGTGATCCTTGCTGTGCCAGATGGATCATCCTACTTGCACACATGGATATATTTATACCATGATACTTGATTTGTAGGTGTGACTATAGATATATCCATAACCATGCTGACTTTGGTCTGGAAGCTAAAAACATCCTATTCTACCTTCATCTACTGAGGCTACTGGTGTTTGAGTAAGCTACTTACCACACACTAGGTGGTAGGATTTATATGAGAGCACCACTTAACACTTTAGTGTGTGAGTGTATGTGGCAATGCCACCCAAAATAAGATATACTACACATAAGTACTGCTTAGTAATACTGGACCCTTGTGTTTGAAAGATCTAATTTGAATGTGTCTAGTTCTGCAGCCATCACATGCATGACAGGACAAAGACTTTCTAATGTGTGGATTTAATTCTTTCAAACTAAATGTCAGATTTTCTACATGACAGGAAAAGTGGCATAGGCTCAAAAGTCCAATTACAACACAGAATTTAGACAGATATATGCAAAGCCAAGAGGTGGATCAAGAGATGGACAGGAAGATGGCCCAAGCAAATCTCAGGGTGACTCTGCTGGAGAGGGAGCAAGTATCAATGAACTGAATCTTTCTCTTAGCTCCTTAACTGACTGGACGAGTACAAAGAGGCTACTGAGGGTTAAAAAAAAGAATGAAGAGACAAAAGCAAGTGCTCAATACTAGTAGCAAGGGTCAAAACAGAGGAGGATTGCCACAAGACCCTAAATACCCAGGCTGAGGAGATAATTGGTGATGGCTGAGGTGCCCTCTGAAGGCTGAGGAGTCAGCAGTTAAATCTAGCTGCTCCAGGAGCAGCTGAAGTGCAGTAAGTGGAGAAAAGCTAAGAACAGAAATTGAAAGAGGGAAAAGAACTGACGTCCAGGAACTGCTGACTTCAGAAATTGCTTTTTTAAATGTAAAAATCTCTGACAGTGACACATTGGGCCTCATGCAAGAACATTTTCATATTCTTATCCTAAACTTCTCTTACTTGTTTCTGTGAAGTTTGTTGCAAGTCGTATCCACTAAGGCCTCATTTACACTTGTCATTTCAAGTGTCTCGTATCCAGATAAAACCCAGATGAGATTTAAGACACCTTTATTTACACTTACACGTCTCTGTTGGTCGGATCACAAATCTGACTGCAATCCGACTCCTTCAATCCAGAAGGAGGTGGTGATGCACCTGAAGCTGTCTGGTAACTGCCAAAAACACCAGAAGAAGAACAGCTCCTGCAGTTTAGTTACTACAATAATAGTTAAGCCAGTAACTACGAGTGAGACTTCACGGCTCTCACTCACCCATACAGATCATACAATACAATGCTCTCTTTTTTTCAATCCATCGTGAATGCTTCTTGGATTCATTTACTTTGAGCTTTTCTGAGATCAAAAAGCTATCCGATCCGCCACAGACGCATGAATTGTAAATTGGGTTTAAACGCTCTTGACTGCATTAACTTGTCATAATTTGCTTGTTTCAACTTGATGAATCTTCCTTAGTAGGTATTGTGTTATAGTGTTATATAACCTAGCTACCTGTTCCGCTCCATTTGTGGGCAGGTTTCTTTCACAAAAGAAGTAATCCAAGAGTAAAAATAAAAACTTCACACTGCTGGGCTTCAAGTCCTCCTGTCGGAAATAAGCCAACAAAAAGATTGAGCAGTCATACTAAGAGACCTTGAAAATATTAATGCTGCCAACAACATCAGAACAGCACTGTACTGTGAAAGAAACAAAGAGGGATTGGTTTGATGCAAAGGAGGATGTGCCCCTGAACAGGGACTCTGAGGCAGTAGTTGGGGAGTGTTTTATGTGCATGACTTCATTTTGTCATAAAAGAACATTCAAATGCCACAAGTTGTCTTAAATCACTCCCATTTAAGAACGAATCTATTTGTATCAGTGGCTCTGGCATGAGGCCCAGTGAATGATACAGTGCACATGCCAACACTAAAAACTATCAAATGGTTTTTACTTCATAGGCATAGGGGTTAAGGTGCTGACCACAACAAACCACAACGAACCACTACGTCTGTGGTTCATGTCCAGCTGGGGACCTTTGTGGCATGTCATTTCCTATTAACTCTCTACCATTGACCTGATAATAGAAACATAAAATGCCCCAAAAATGTTTTTTTTTTAAAAGTGAAACATCATTCTTCAAACTTAGTTAAAACATATTTATAGCTCAAGAAAATTGGTTGATTTTCTGTGATGAGTCATTGAACTTTTGCAATTGATGCAATTCAATTATAATGAGGACAATGTTAACATTGCAGAGCTCTGTAAGAAATTTCAGGCCAACATTTAAAATTGCAACAATATGAGCAATCACTTGTTTGATGAAAGAATATTGTATAGATATGAAATGTGTTCAATGATATTCATGGCTGGGGTAGTGTATTTTGCCGTACAATATGATCTAATTATCTATTCATCCATGGATTCTTTTATCAAACACACACATACCACTTTTTGGTAGTTTTTTTGTACACATTGTTAGAGTTCTCATGCTTTATCCTAGCATTGCCTCCTCCAATCAGGATGACTGCCAGAAACTGTAGAAACAGAACAGCACCTTGTCAGCAGCTTAGCCCTTCTCTTTGGCATCTAAAACCCCTCGACACCAATATCTGAATATTACCAAGATTGCAAATATAATATATAACATAAAAACCAAGCAGCCTGCATCAACATCCAGCTGTGAGACAGCATTTATAAGAGGATGGTTCATAATAACCTTTAAATGGGACACTTTCTCCTGACGATAGATGTACACACACACACACACACACACACACACACACACACACATTTATCCTCATATCTCTTCCAATTTGACACAAAATAATGCACCCACCCACGCACACACAAACACACACACTGATACACACATACATTTGAGTTGAGCCAGTGTTGCTACTATAAACTGCTGGTCCCATATGTTAGTTCTGATCTGTAAACCCACGGCCTGATCCTTTAACAGGCAGAGCATTTCCATCTGCCAGCCCCTTAGCAGGACAACCAGGACTAGGCCTGTGCTGGATGACTGTTGTTGGTGTTTGAGTGGTTGTGGGTGGGTGTGTGTGTGTGTGTGTGTGTGTGTGTGTGTGTGTGTGTGTGTGTGTGTGTGTGTGTGTGTGTGTGTGCAAACAGCTGAGAGCTGGAGATTTGTTGGCACTGTAGTCTCTTAGCTGATCTGCAGCTCAGTGGCTTTCCAGGCTTTTCCCGTAAATTATACAGGACGGGTCAAACAACCACTCTGGCTGAGCCCTGGCTTTGTACTCAGTCCCAAAAGGAAATATGTGATCTCTTTGAACATGTTTAATGTCTGTTCTCTGATGAATGAAAGCAACTGACAACCAACATATACTCCTCAGAAGCGTCTTTTCTTTAGCATTGATTTGATGAAAGCAAGCTTAAGAATAAGGTCAGGGGAAAACATTCACACCAAGCTAATAAACTGTTGTGTATTAGTCTATAATTTTGCTTTTGCAAAGTGACTTGCAACAGTTCTATATATTTATGCATAGACGGGTTTTGGAGGTTTATAGTGTCCCACTGAATCAAAGTAATTAAAAAAGCATCATCGTCAATGATCATCACTCCAGCCAGCTATAGCTAGGTTAAGTAAGGTAAGGTGCAGTTATCACTTATAAGCCATCCAAAGTGGTCACACCACTAGCATGGCTAAAAAACTTAAAGATTCCCTCCAGACAAGCCTTAAGGCATATAAAAAGGTTCTGCTTTGAAAGAGAATTTGTGTGTAGTATGGTTACTATTACTTTGTCAAGAGTTCTTAAAAAATACATCTGCTCCTTCTCCCTCATTGATAAAATCTTGAATGTATGAATATGCAAATATTTTTGTTTCAAAAGTTTAACTGCTGGGCACTGACTGCTACTTCACTGTAAAGTCCATTCTCAGTGTACGTGCAGTGGAGTATGTACAAGTTTCCACATCTCACTTGTGTAAGTTGCATACTGGACCTTGACTGGACATGGCATGAAATACACCTGGTCATTGAGTCCGCAGCCAAATATCCGATCACTTTTGCCAAAGTTACAGTAGAAAAACAGATTTTTCACTTGGCAAGTAAAAAATACAAAATGACCTTGCCATAGGCTAAGTATCAGTGAAGGTTTCATTTATAGTCTATGGTGCTAGCCAGGTTACAGTTGACAGAGACAGGGGAGGGACGATGTTATACTGTGTTGAAATAAATTAACAAAATGTTCAGTCACCTTGCTGGTTGTTCCAGTACATTCAGAATCATTACCGCTTTTGCCGTTAGCATTGTCATTAACAGGCATCTCGCTTCGTACGTGCGCTTATAATACATATCTAAATAATTAAATTAATATCATAAACATGCAACCACTAGTCCACTAGGAAAATCTAGTAACACCAAAAAACAAACAAACACATTATTGACTGGAGGGGGATTTTGATTTGATCATATCCTGTAGTCATTCAGTGTAATTCTCTGGTTTGTCAATGTATGGATGTCATCTAGTTTTAGGTCTCATAGTCCAGTCTTGCTTAGTCCTTTTTCTGGTATCTAACTCAATCCAGACACACAACTGGCATTTATTATGAAGTAAGCATGTATTTGCTACCTTGTTGAATTTCCACAAGAATGATGGGAATCAATCTGGTGAAAACTCAGTGGAAATGTTTCAGTTAGAGATCAAGCCTCCATTCCCTTAGTTTAGATGAGGTCATGGCCACTCAGCTGTGTTCATCTGGGGCAGCAATCTTTAAATTAGATGACCTGGAATGCCATGTTTGCTGCATTTATCCTCTTTGGTGAGGCGTATCAAATCTAAGGTTGCTGCACAGACACACATTGGATACTGTGTTTACTCTCAGGGAAAAACAATTAGTGACTTTGAGCACTGATGTGTGCATGATGTGGCATATCGTAGACAATAAATGACTCATTTGCTAAATGTGTCTTGATTCTGTGGCGAAGCGTGGACTGATACAGATCGTTTTAGTTACAGAAGCTGACATTTCATTTAGAGCTGGAGGCAAAACTCTCTCCCATCCTCTGAATCTTTTTTCTCTGTAGGCCTCTATAAATAATAAACTGCTCAAATGTATGAATAAAATGTCAAGCCCCATCTAGTCTTAAATGCTCCTGTTGTAAAATGCAGCTGTTAGTCGTCCCCAAACTAATTTCAGCATAGTGTAGTCCCACTACTAAACACACTACTGCATCATACACTATTTAAATTCTACTCACATGGATGTGATAGCACGCTTGAGGGATCAGCTAGCTGATATCACAAAGGTTGTGACTGTTTTACACCAGCAGGGAGAAGCTATACTTAGCTTTAACACATTTTAAATTAAGAGAAACTTTTGCTAAGGTTGATATTTGCCATATTTGATATTTTGAGTTAATGTCGCGACAACTAGGATGAATTCTCAGGATGAATTCAAATAACTTTGGTGATATCTTAACTTTTCATCTAGTGCCATCAGCAGGTCAACATTTTAGTTTGCTCAGCACTTTGGTTTATGACCAAATATATTTTAAACTAATGACATACCCATCAGCCTCTGCTTTATATTTAGTGCTTTTTAGCAAATGTTAGCATGCTAACACACTAAACTAGATGCCTGCTAAACATCAGCATATTGTCACTGTGACCATATTACTAAGCTGATATTAGCATTTAGCTCAAAGCACCTCTGTGACTAAGAACAGTCTCTTGCGTCAATTTGGACAGGGCAGAGTTGTCTCAACTTGAACACGGCTGTTGTGCGCTTGCCAGAAATGACGATCGCAACATTTGACCGCTTCTCCTTCTTCTTTTTAATGACGTATGAAATGACGTTTCATATGTTGGTGGACCTCCCCTTCCGCTACGTAGCCAAGTTGGCGACCGTTGAGGGTGAGAAGAGTGCAGCGTTCCACACTCAACTTTCTGACCATCCGGGTACTCATAGTGCACTGCATTTTGCAATATTTGTCAGTGTGAATGCACTCATGCACTCAAAATAGCAAGTGTAAGTATGGAAGTACGCGAATTGAGACACAGCATTAGTCTTGTTACAACTAGGTGTAAGTAAGACAGCTTTGGAGTTGTTGTAGCTCCAGCGCTAACTGCTTTTTAAACACACCATGTCTTATTTTTACATTTTAATTCTACATGTATTACACAAGACAGAATACCTTTGGTACCTAGTGTAAACACTGTACCTGCTAAACATCACCATGTTAGCATTCATGCTCATTCATGTCATTGTGAGCATTTTAGAATGCTGATGTTTATGTGTAGCTAGCTCAAAGCACCGCTGTGCCCAAGTACAGCCACAGAGCCGCTAGCATATACAATGTTGTACTTTGATTAAGTACAAAAAAGAGTGAGCAAAATGGGTTCGGGGTTCATATAGTTTCTGTTGTTGCTGTGGATTAATATAGCTCATGTTCTCTGTCCTTGCTGGTGTACAGGTCTGGTAGCTTGCTGTGTACTTATACGTGTAGAAATAATTGTTTTCTATTTTCTTTCTCCATAGTGCTACTTTTCCAAACCACTCTCTATCTTACAACTATCTCCCTGTTCCTCTTTCCTTAGCTGCTCTGCTCTCTCCAACAGTACTTGCAGTAGTGTCATTATGTTGCACAACATGTACTTAGATACACTGAACTGACTGCAAACTTGCAGTAAGAACAGACAGTAATAACTGAATTACTTTTTACTCTACAAGTAACTGTAGTAGCAGTAATGCAAATAGCATTGTCTTGAAAATTTGCTTAACATTATTTAAATGTAAATTTAACTAAAAAATAGACATCGTCTGCCCTGAAATCACATTTTGCATTCTGTATTTTATTACATTTAGAGTGCTGTGTTTTTGTCTTGCAACTCTGCACATCCAGAGCAGTTTTCCTCAGCAAAGCCAACTTGGACTCTCCTCCCGGCTCTACTGCATGGTAAAGGTGATGATAGGACCTGATGTGATTAGCCGTTACTGAGGCCTGACTCCAAACTCCACCTGCTGATTCTGCATTCCTTCCACATACCCACAAGAATGTATTTATCCTACATCAACTTTCAAAGGCGACACATTGCTTTGCTGGATTTTTATCAAACGTGGTCTACACTCTATAGAAGGGTTTCTGAGCAACGTCCTTATTTTAAACTACACAAACTGGAAAAATAATGCATGGAAAATGTTCAATATCCCAAGGCAGAAACCTCCCTGTTAGCTCAGAGGGCATACCTAGATACTAGCATCTAGTTATCTGGTCAGACACCTGGATTTTAAAAAGGTGGTGGATAGTTTTGCACAGAAAGTGCAAAAGTTTATCAGGCTCTCATCATCTAGGTTCAGTTTGACATGTCCTTAGTTTCAATGTGGCAACAGTTAAAAGAGGTGCAGACTGATGGTTTAGGATAGGAAATAAATAAATCATGTATTGACACAGATTGTTTCAAGTAAAGTTTTGCCTGTACACTGTACAGACATACATACATACTTTGTGTAGCATAGGTTTGTGTTATTGCTGCTAGTAGCTGCTGTTTCTCACTGAAATGTCATGTGTCATGTTCTCTAGCTAGAGCTGACAGATGCCTGTCAACATAAGTTTTGGAAATGCGAGGAGAAGTACTGTATACAAATTCACCTCTAAAAAGTAATTTTACTAGTTTTCAGCAAGTTGCACCATTTCTGAATACTGAATAACCCAGTCACCACGAAGAAAAACTGTAAAAGGTATGGTCATAAGAACAAAGAAAGAACAAACACAATGCATCAAATCTATATAAAGTTAAAATCACATTAAAGAAAGAACCAAATAAAAATGGCAGCACTATTCCACTAAAATATTCATTTATCTCTCAAAGCACTACTCCTTAGTATCACATTCCCAGTAAAAAAAGTTAAAAGTTGTATTTCATTTATAATCTGTATGTAACTGAATATACAATTAATTGGTTGGGTCAGGTTAAAGCAAAAAGAAAACAATTCCTACGTGCAGAGTGGAGCTATATCCAAAAATATGTCCACCAGAAACATTCAATCTTTAAGGTATCAATTAGTATGAGGCAGGCTGTTGCTCAGTATCAGTTGATGTTGCATAGTGCTTGCTCATGGTGGGAACTGTTGGGTCTCTGTAAATATAAAGAGTCGGTCAAGACTTGCTCTATTCGAAAAAGTGCCCTGAGATAACTTTGTTATGATATGGCGCTATATAAATAAAACTGAATTGAATTGAATTGATGTCAGCTATGTTTTATGCTGCCTGAGGATGAAAACACGTGGGGTGATGGATATTATAGAAAACTTTGCCTGCAAAAAGTCAATCAAATGTTTTCATAGCTTTTTATCAGATAATCTCTTTATCTAAAGACATTTGTACCATAAGAAGATGTTACTTCTAAGGACACAGCAACACATACACATAGGCTATCTACCTTGTACTAGTAGCCGTGTGGTGTGAATGGCCTCTCCCTGGGGGCTGAAGGCTCGACATGTGTAGGCCCCACGATCCTCCCGGGTGATGGATAGCACCGTCAGACTCCCATCAGACACCTGAACACACACACACACACACACACACACACACACATATACACATGTGAAGTTTTGAGTCCAAACAAAGTTTTAAAAAGTAAAACAAAGACATATACTGTAGGTATGTCCAATACATGACATTTGATTATACAATATATTTCAACATCATGATAGCAAAGCTTTAGGCAAGGCAAGGCAACTTTGTTTGTATAGCACCTTTCAGACACAGAGGCAATTCAAAATGCCTTATACAATATAAGGTGAAGAAATGTATTAGATCAACTTTTAAAAACAAAATAAAAAGGGAGATAAAATTAATTAAAATTAACTGACTAAAAAGATAGATTAATTAGATAGAATGAAATAAAATACAAATACACAAATAACAATAATGATAATCATAATACACCAGAAGTACAGTTACAGTGCAGTTCTCTTGGTTCATGTTACAATTCTGGCAGCAGCGTTCTGAATGTGTTGATGTTGTCTAATGGTCGTTTTGGGAAGACAGTTACAATAATCCACTCTGCTGGAGATGAAGACATGATTGCATTTCTCCAAATCTTGTCTGGACATGACACCTCTAATTCTTGCTATTTCTTTGAGATGATAAAATGCTGATGTAGTTAAAGCCCTGCTGTGGTAGGTTTTGACAAAGAAGAAGAATGTGTGGAACAAAAATGACAATATCTCTGGTTCTGCTGTATCGATTTTGATTCCTTTGTCCATCTCGAGTCCGACAATGTTCTCGGAGTGCAATGCTATATCAGTCTACTGAACTCAGGGCAGCTCAACTCAACACGCAATGACTAATATCTGATGACCTACAAAACCAGATGAAATTCCAAGTCATTAAGACTAAATCCAAACTTTTTTTCAGCTCTGTGATACTGTGAGACTGTAAAAGTCTGTCCATAGAAGTGAAGATTGTTTATGTTTGATGAAGTGTTCATTATTGTAACTGTTTTGGGTTTAATTGGGCAACTTTCATGACAATTGGGCCAATTTGAGGCAACAAAGGCTGGATCTGGGATCTCTGTTTCATTAAAAAGAGTTTGAGGAGGAGTGTGTGTTTTTAAGGCAATAAGTTAAGAAAGGACAGTGAGCAATGTTGAAAGTGGTTGAATCTCTCCATCTGTATCTGCCATAGCAGTTAATGCAATAATTTTCACAGCCTTTAAAGGAAAAGATTTTTTTTTTCCCCAACTACCCTAAAACAATACTGGCATGCTCATATGTACATTGAAACAGTTTTCATCCTAATATGCTTCCAATGGAAGAGATGGAGAAAAATAACCCAGTTCTTGTTGCAGTGTATTTTGGAATGCATTTTAGCACAGAACGAGGACAGAATAAAAAATATCCTCCACCACATCTGACAGCAGAAAGCACAGCATGATGCAGCAGCTTCCAGTTTACATGTGACTTTTTTTTTCTTTTTAAGAAAATAATTATCCAAATTCAAGTAGTGTTTTCCACCCAAATGTGTCTCTATATGTATTCACATTAAAGAGATCAGAGTGTAGACTTTTGTATAAAAACCAAATGGTTATTCAGATTAAAGCATCACCTAAATCTTCAGTCGGTATAGAGCACATCTTCATGTTAGCAGATCTACAGGTTTTAAAGTTGCTCACCAGACTGCAGAAAAATACAGTATAGTCTAGTGACTTGGGGAAAGCTCCTGGCTGCAACCAGGATACATTTAGATACATAACTCTGCTATGAACAAAGCTCAGTCATTTAAATAATTGATCTAATGCGGGGGAGTCATTTCCATTCCTACATGCAGGACTCAATGGCAGCTACTGTACAGCATGCTCTATTAACACAAAAGCTTATTTTCTCATTAAACATAAAATTCTGAAACTAAAACCAAACTCTGCCATAGTACATGTATAAGGAGTAAAGATGATTAAGATTGAAAGATCCCAACTGCAATTATAATGTATTCACTGATCTGCTACACTTACAGTAAATCCCACAATGATCATACTCACTAATAGATTCACAAATTCTGCAGGAGATTCATCCTCTCCTCTTGTCTCTCTCTCCCTTGTGTGAATGATGTCCTTGTCGCGCTCTCCCTCTGTGTGAATGTTGTGCTTTAGCTGCTTGTGTAGTCTGTCCTCTTTCATGGTCTCCATGGTAGAGAGGAGGTCATGTGGCTCAGGTCCTACCTGTTTGGAGGCACTTGGAAGTTGCTCGACGTCCTCCTGGATCCATATTCTTCATAGATGTTTACAATTTGTATACTGTCATCCTGATTTTCCATATTGTAATTTTGCTATTTTGGTCTATTCTGTACACATATTGCATGTCTGTCCGTCCTGGGAGAGGGATCCCCACTCTGTTGCTCTTCCTGAGCTTTTTTCCATTTTTTTTGCCTGTTAAAGGGATTTTCATTATCTAAATCAAGGGTTTAAGGACAGAGGGTGTCGTATGCTGTACAGACTGTAAAGCCCCTTGAAGCAAGTTTGTGATTTGTTATATTGGGCTATATAAATAAAAACAACTTGACATCATATACAAATGTGGTAAGGTGGTAAAAATTAACACATTCAAGTGACCATTCTAAGTGAGCCATGTATGCACCAAGTTGTCACCAGATGTAGTGCAAAAAGTTACCAATTTAAGTTGCAATATGCCAAAAACCCAACCCTTACAAGTAAGTTCACATCAGCAGTCAACAAGATGAAATCATCCAGATCCAGAAGTCCAGTTTGAAGGTTTAGCAGACGCAAGGGTTTTTTAAATAATACATGTTAATCTTCGAGGAATATGTGCTTTCACATATTAATTGGGGAATGCAGCACCTTTGCCACATTGGGGCTAAAGTCGAGCTAGGTAAAAACCCCTGCTTTGCCCATGCAATAGTCTCATTCATATGAATGAGGAGACTGCATATTTACACACAGTACTATTGTCAGTCTGAACACAACGTAAGTCAAAGATACCAGAGGAGACATAAAGGCATTATACCTTATACTTGGCACTGCTGACCATGAGGCTGCCTTCCCGAATCCAGCTGACCGAGGGTTTGGGGTTGCCGAAGGCTGTGCAGGTCAAAGTGATGCTACCCCCCTCCTTGGCCTCTACGTACTGAGGTGGCGTATCTGTGAACGTGGGGGGGGCTGAGGAGTCAGAGGATATGGAGAAGTTTGGAGAAAAAGAATAAAAGAGGACATGTTAAAAATGTTTCAAAAGGATCAAGCACAGGTAGAACAAAAAAAGTTTTTTGGCTCTGATTTGTCCCTGGTATATTATTCCACGAGTGTGCAGGTTTGACTCACAGCTAAAAGGAAGAAGAGCTTTAACCAAAACAGGAGGAAGTCTGCCTCAGTACACTTTGTGGTATGCAAACACAAACACAGACCAATCTAGATGCTGTACACTCCCATGGCATCTACATGACTGCTGTTGTAACTATTACTGAAATCGATTGTCACTAACAGTTACAGTCAGTACAAATATGAAGTTAAGACACATTTTTGTTTAGGAAAATATGACCTCATTCTGACAGGCCAGCTGTATTTAGAAACCAAATGATTTGGTTATCAGTGTGCAGATATTACCAATTATACATCTCCTTTTCTTGGTTCAGTTTAGTTAAGTTCAAAACTTTCTGGTACTTTCTTGCACTCAGTTGTTTATTATTAAGCAATGATGATAGAACAGCCAATGCAACCATGCTGCACAGTGAGTGAGCATTACTCACTGCTTCCTAAGCACTGGGCAAAATTCCAGAAATGAAGACAAAACTGCACTGATAGCTAAATCTAGCTCTACTAACATACATAACAAAATATGTATTTTTTGTAACACATACTGTTATATTATGGTTGCCAGGAGACACTTATCAACTGTCTTGATGAACATGCATGGCAATGTGGGAAAAAATCTGCCTCTTTGAAGTTTATCGCAGGGGCAAGCAAGTGGTGACATGTCTCTGCATGTCTCTAGAAATTAATGACCTAACCGACTGTGTCATTTATAGAGATATTCCAGTATTTATAGTACAATCTTTTCTACAACATATGTGTATTGTTACCTTACAGACCATGGCATTTAATATCATATAACAGGACTTTGGGATGTCATCCATTTCACTGTTTTCCTGCCATTTCCTATAGATTTCTTAAGTTAATGACCATGGCTGTAGCATGGATATTTTCTACTTGCATAGAACTTTAGCAAAAATCTTGTTGGCAGAAATCTTCTCAGTCCTCCTTTGAGGGACCAGCCAAGTGTACATAATAGCAGGTTACCAAGAGACCACTCAATAATGCATGTGTGTAAACCTTTACATGGCTTTGCCTTTTCTGTTGGTTGCACATGTCCACAATTTTAAATTTGTACCAGTGCAGAAAATAAGCAGATGGAAGCCAGGTAGCAATGGAATGCTTGTCACATAACTGAGCAGAAGGGAGAGCTAAGGAATAAACATGAAATGCTTCTACCCCTGGTGCTGTGAGGGCACATACACCAACAGAGCATGCTCATGCATTTATATGCAAAACACACACTCACAAGCAGTTCATGAAAGCCTTAATGTTTGTAGTTTTAAACACCTATGCGAAGTTGCATCAGCCCCTGGAAAAATCCTCTGTCACAGAGGGAGCGACAGGTCTGACATTTTCTGAAGCAGCTATAGCATTTTTTTAATAAACAGAGAACTGTTTCTTCAAGGACAGGAGTTCCTTGGAGTTCCTTGAAGTTGGAGTTGCAAAGTCAAAGATTTTTGTCTGATTGAGTGTCCAAATGTCTCCATTTATAATCAGACCTCAATTTTATGCACAAATTGAATCGATTGAATGTGATTCTTTTTAAAGATAGGTAGTCATGTCCCAGGCATGCTGCATTTTGTAAAACCATTTTAAAAAATCCTCTTTAGCTCAGAGGCCTTCTAGATTATGAGGAGGAATGATCACACAAGATATCTGGCACGTCTTCCTGCCACAACATGCTAATGCTGTGTTTTCTAACTACCCCGCCCTCATTTGCCCTGAACCAAGCCCATGCATACACATGCAGATATCATTGTCAGTGATTCAATACAGATTTTGTTTAGTCATAATTCCTGTTTTGATATTCTCAATCTAATCACCTTAGGACTGAAGCTGATCTGCTTACATGTGTAATCCTGTAGCCTCTCAATTGCTTCCATGTCGTTCCATCTGCAGCCATAAGCCAGGCCATAGTGCTAATTCCACACCCCACGCTTTGCCCCGCCAGAGATGGTGACAATAAAAGCACTCCAACCATGCAACTTCGTAAGAGATATTTCTCTCTATTAATCCATTAAATATTTTGAGCAAAAGTAAGAAAACAGCAAATGTGATAGAATTTCCTGCGTCCCAACAAGATGCTGTCAAAATGTAATTTGTCTAAAGACCTGGGGTGTTTATTTTATCTTATTTTGTTTATTTTTCATTTTTAATAATTTTTCATATTTTAGACTATTAAATACAAACTGCATACACTAAACAATATTTCAGACCATTTTCAACAACATACCACAAGTTTCTATATTGAAGAGAAACTATTTCAGTGCACTATGAAAATCTGTTTGCAGAACCTTTGAAGTTGCTCAGCTTTACCATTTGCCAAAGTTACATTATTGTCATGTGAACTGCAGCTGTGAGCAGGTACTATTTTTATAACTCTCCTCAGTGGTGCATTCAAGGACACTTTGACTCCCAATAATTGATAGCCAGCTTTCACAAACCATTGCATTCAGAAGCTATGTTGTTAGTTCATCAAATTCAAAAAAACAAATAAGAAGCAAAAATTGGGGTTCTGAAAGCAAAAGTATGAATTTTCCCTTAATTTTTTGTTGTTGTTGTTGTTGTTGTTGTTTTTGCTATTTTAGCAAGTGACTTTCAAATCTCTCAAACTGAAGCATTACTTTAGTTTTTTCCAGAAAAGTCACTAATCATAGCAAATTGTTCAAATTGTATGAGGAGGGATTACCTTTTCCAAGCACTTTTGAAGTCTCTGCAAGTTTATTTCCAGTGTACATTTCAGAACAGTGAAATTAATGTAAACCAGTGGCTCCCATTAAAATTGCTGGAAGTAATGCAGAATATTGGCAAACTGTGGTGTGTTACAGTATATGTAGTATCTCTGTTCTCGCTGAGTGAAATGCAAGAGAAACTGATCTGGAGTTTTTCAATACTGTACTGTGTGCAGGTTGACAGTGACCATAAGTCATTCTGGACTACATCCTGTCATGCAAAATCTGCAGGTAATGAGATGTGATTTATAAAACTACCATGGTAGTGATATCCATCATGGGGTCAGAATACCATTGACCTTTTCTGAGCAGTGGCATATGTGACAGGCAATAAAATGCTAGTGCTAACTGTGCTCCACTGCCGGCACTGGCATAGAAAAAACTGTTACATACAATAAAGCAGGGGTATTCACTTAAAATTCAAAGAGATCCAGTTAGAGAAAATTTCCTCAAGCAAAGGTCCAGAACATCATAATGTCTAACTTGCATTATGATTCAGTGCCATATATAGTGAAGTAGCCTAGTAGTTGTATGTAGTCAACAACTGACTGTCAAATCTAATAAAGAAAGTATAATTCAATAATATTTCAATAATATTTATTGTGAGTTTTCACATTGAACTGGAGGGATTTTACTTCTTTTTTGTTAACTGTTTCCATCGTCTACTTTTCTCTTTTTAGAGCATGCCATGTGAAATTACTTTTCTCTGATTGTCCGACTGTTGTCTATCATCTCGTCTCTCCCCTGTGTGTGTGTGTGTATTTCAAGTCGCAATGCTTATCAGAATGCACAGATGTGATTGGCTGAGTAGCACCATGTGAGATGATTTACAATGCATGCAATTGGTCTGTGAGTTTCCTGGGCCACTAAACCAGTGCTGTAAAGGCTAGAAAAGCTGCGCTAATTAAAATAGAAATGCTCCGTCAAAATGTAATAATTCCCAGGTTATAGGTCCGTGTCCGGATAGGAAGGTGTCTGGGTCAAGACCCAGACCACAGTCTGCCTGTATTCAATATTCAAAATTGATCCACTGACCAGGTTTTTAGGAATAGCACCGTTAACAAAGTTGTGCTAACTCTGTGACAAATGCATTGTATTTCCTATAGCTGCTTCACAATAAAAGCCTCACTTTTGTCTGAGCAGGGGCCCGCCATGTCAGGCTTTTAAAACCCCATGTCTGGTAAGAAAGGGCTTTGATTTGGGAGGAGAACATCACAGGTTGGCCGCTGTAGTAGCAAGACTACAAAGGTGCAGCTCGGTGTGGCTATTCTCTGCTGTGAGGACGCAGTGAAAACTTGTGTATTCAAGACCTGGCATGGCACAAAAACCCATGGAAAAATGTACAAGTAATAGAGAATGACAAGGAGGGGGCACAATGACATGTTTATTTCTTCTTCCTTTTCCTCAAAGGCCTCAACCTGTGCTGAGAAAAGTGTATGTATGCATTAGGCTTGTGCCAATCGGCGATTGGATTGTATATCGGCGATTGAAGGGATGATCGGCGATTGGTTTTTCCTACATCAATATTAAGGCGATTTTAACTTAACTTACTATCAGATGTTATACAAGAGGTTATAAAAATAATCTCTAGAATCTGCACCCTACTGTGCATTTTGAGATGTTTCTGGTGGAGCAGCATGTCCGCCCGCTGAGCCCCATTAATCAGAACAAGTGACGAGTGAATTTTAAATCTTTAATTGCAAACACAATGGGGCGGTCTGCAACGTTCTCAAACCGGCCAGTGTATAACAATGCAGCTAGACAAGACGATATATTGTTTCTATAGCAATGACTCTCTGTACTTCCGCTCTAACTCATCATGATTTTTTTTTTTTGCTGTATGTAATTTGTAGCGTCTTAAAATATGGTCTTATCTAAGTAAAGTTACACGGCTGTTCCTCAAACAAATTGATGAGGTGGTCCTCTCTTTCCTCCCTCTAAAACTGCCATTTCGACCAGCTGACAGTTTATAACTGACTTGACCAACTGACTTTGCTACGAGCTGATTGGCTGTTGAAACAGGTGACGTGCCTTACGTTCTAAAGCCAGCCATCAGCCAGCTTGAGTCGACCTGAGATGGGCCAGTTCACGCCACTGCAACTTTTCCTTGCAACATTGAATATTTGGTCTGAACTGGCCAGGATTTCAATGCCGTGCTGTGACATAAGTCCCCACCACCCCCTCCTAATCCCACCACCCCCTGGCAATCGGATCACCTATCGGCAATCTCGAGTAACCACGACTGGAGGATATGAAAATAGGAACGATCGCCCAACTCTAGTATGTGTGTGTTTGCAAGTGCCAAACAGCTCATAAGAGAGAAAAGGGAAAAATGAGGGAAGAAGTAAAAAGACAGAGAGAGATAGAAAGACAAAGGTAAAGAAGGGGAAAAGAATAAGAAATAAGAAAGAAAGACACTAACTGAGAGGAAAGAAAGGGGCTGTTTTGCAGCATGCAGGCACTGCAGAGTTCTGCTGCAGAATACAGGGATGGTGAGCGGGAGGATGTGCTGAAGCTATTTTAGGGGGAGCAGTTGAAGACTAACCCTGGGAGATATGAACCTTGCTTCTTTGGCATCACCTCATGCTGGATTGGGGCCTGCACTGTGAGGGAGAGCGAGGAAAACAGTGGGAGTCTAAATCATCTTAGAAGGAAAAAAAGGAGATAGTAATGTCCCAAGAAGCCAGAAACTGGGATATTTTCCACAGGACTGTGTGAAGTCACTGTGATCCTCTTCATCCATCCATCTATCCATACATCCATTTTCTAAAATGCTTAGCAGGCAAACATTTCATATTTGTCCAGCAACGGCAATAGCTTGAATACAAAAAATAGAAGAAGAATATGAGGTAAAACCTAATTCCATGCCATAATTGGTCTGGTATTCCTTTCATTCAAGCAAATGGCTTGCACAATAATTACATCATTTTTACAAACACATCCTCCCTTCCTGCTCATCCTGTTCTCCACTGACACTCTGTCCGGAAGGAGGAAGTTCACAGGAATGAAGCTAAGGTGTCAATTTGTGGAGGAAAAGCATCAGCACGATGTAGCACTCTCACCCCCAATCTATATGCATCTCACCCTGAATCTATATGCATCACTTACTTCTTCAATGCCGACAAGGCTGAGAGCTAAAGTGCTGAGAGTAATCACTGACAACCACTGATGTTTGACAATGATAGGGAGAGGTGGATTGCAAATGGGGGTCTATAAATAGAAGCACTGCTGGAGCTTCATGCAGCATTAGTATGTAGCAGGGCCCTGAATCTTAAAGATTCTGTCACTGCAATTCCTAAAAATACTGTAGGAGCCACACTTAAACATATGGTGCTGGAACACCTAGTTAAACATTCAACACACTCAAAATATTAATATCCAGGTGATGAGAGGTAGGTATTCACAGTCATGATGGGTATCACTGGTAGTACAGCTTCATCACTGAAGGATGTACACCAATGTTGTATGTACCAACTGGTTCACTGTGATTGCATAATATCTACAGCCTGCCAGCACTGTATTATTCAACATATTGACAGAAACTCGGATGTGGGTAGATGTGAAGCTTGGCTGGATTCAGTCACTGTAGATGACATTCTATATATCACATTAAACTCCATAAAAAGTAAGCCAAAAGAAAAAACGTCACCGCCTAATGGAACCCTTAAGGCTTGACCATTCATCTTCTCAGTTCTATGGTCAGTCAACCACAGAGGAGCTGGGTGTGTATTTATCAAACTGCTAATACATTTTGGACATAAGTGAAAAATAAAGTAAAAAGTAAAAATCCTTTACTTTTACTCCTACTCACAAACTTCAGAATAAAAGAATAAAATAAAATCACATTTCTTACGACTTAAAAATACCCTTTTATTTAAGAGAGCTGAAAAGGTTTCCTCAGTGTACAAAATATAATTGGTCATGATGAATAATATGTTGTCTGAAGCAATATGTATAAATCAGAATGGAGCAGTTTTGCAATAACTTTCCATTCATCTTCAATGTCTGCACCTATCAATGTGGAATTCTCCTTTTGGTTTTTCATGTTTTTCAGCCTATTTCCTATTATTTTATCACTATTATATATATTTGTGTATGATAAACATTGTTGTCATTTATTCCACATGTTAATTGCTACTGTAGATATTATGAGTTTCACATTAATAAAATAAACTTTTTTTTAAAATGAAAACGACATAAGGTTGTTTTTCGTTTTTTTAGTGAATGAAAACATTGGCGGATGTAGAGTAAATCCTTGACCCTGATTGGGTTTTCTTGCTCTGATCATGCATGTGATTTAATCATGTCATCATGAAGGTGTGTTCACACCGGATTTCTCCCCATTCATTTCAATGTGGAACAGGGAGAGATGCCTTCGCTTAAGGTCGCTCGATCAGTTTGAACTAACACAGGAAATCAAGAGGCTCTCCGATGTCCAGCCAGTTTGAGAGAGGGGTGGGACTGACTTCTCATTCAGGAAATATTAATTGTTTCAATTCTTGTTTATGGAACTGCACTGTGAAATAATACAAGAAGTAGAGATGGAGGGATGCCGCATGGCTGCAGTGAGTGCAAGGACAGCGACAGAGGTTAATAATTTTCCAACACCACACAAGTCACTTTCACCCAGTTGAAATCTGCTGTCTGTAAGTCAAGGCAAGGCAGCTTTATTCATATAGTGCATTTCAAACAACCAACTGTACCATTCCTCTCAAATGTCCCTTACATTTAAGTAAGGCATTTGATAAATGTGTCTTATTCTTCACTTTGAGCAAAGAACTTTTTTACTCTGGAATTAGCTCTTTAAAGCATTTTTAAGTTTAATATTTGGATATTTGTTTGATAATTGATATGGCCCTGCACAAAAACTTTAGAAGCTGGCTCTAGTGCATATCTTTTCTGCACTATGCTTTGGTGACTCCACCATGACTTCTACAGCCACATATCATTTGATTCTGTACATACATACTACACTAATCTGCCATGGTACAGAACACACCACCGCTGCCATCATAGACTGGACAACTTGCCTGAACGGCTTCTTTCTGCTAGCCAAGCAGAGGTGGGAGTTTTCTCCAGTGGAGCTGCGTGTGGATGACATCAGTAATCGGTAAAGCGGCTGGACTCCCCAGAGCCCTGGTCCCCTGACACTGCCACCGCTTCACTGCTGTATGTCTCTCCATCAAAGGACCTTTATTTCACCAAGCGATGCACCGAGCAAACCTCCTTGGCTTCAGCAACCTCGCCTTGCTTGTCAGTAAATCAGGACATTGCCATAGCACTCAAGCCAGCTGCTGTCATACAGGCCACTCCCATGCCACCTTCTGCCCTCCATGTTAACTTCTATCTCCTCAGAGATGCTTAAAATTTGACAGTACAGGGTAATTCTGTGAATGCTTCTTCGCTCGCATCATACGGTGATGCTGCACATTTAAGGCTGGCCCGCCATCACTGTTACACAGTCAGGAAATCTGCATGTATGCACGCAGCCAATGTGAGTTGGCTGCGTGCAAACATGCAGATATTCAGTACATGGATCAGCTGGCTATTTCCTACGCCTTTACTGACATCTATCTTTGTCTTTTTCTTCTTAGTGAAAAACTGAAACACTAGAAACTCAGCCACAAATTCAATAGAGAATGTATTTAATTCCACGATTATCTCCTCACTTAAACACATTTCCTATTCAACAAAAGCCACAGGGAGGACATCGTGATTACAGGAAGATGTAGAGTACATCCAATCTGTGAAGCCTTGTAGTGGAATCAGGTTTCAAAACTGGACTGATAATGTGAACCTCTAGTTTGTGATTTGTTGATTCCACATGCCCAAAAGTACTGAAAATTAAGCATTTTTGAATATGTCTAAATACATATTTTCAAACAGATCTTTCATTACTTTACTGTTTAATACAGTGACAATGATTTTTTTGGTTTGACATCTCTAAATACAAACTCCAGTCTCATTTTAGTCCCATTAGAGTCAACAAAAAATCATTCCTTTTTTGGCACATCTCTGACCAAATTTGACCTCAGCATCTTGGCAGAAGTAGCAACCCAGTCAGCTGTGTCCTGTACAAGTGCTGTGGCTCACATCTGATGTGGCAACAAGACAGTGAAGGACAGGAGAGGAGTGATAGACATAAGACAGAAGGAGAAAAGAGGCAGAGCAGGAAGCCTGAGGTCTTTAAACACTTCTGGGAGAGAAGTCAAACAGAACAAGAGCAACACTGATGAAACTGAGCTAGTGTGCCGTGACCGGTGGGGGGTGGGTGGGTGTACAGGGCCTTATCTGGTGTGTCTGTTACCACAGCAACTAGCGTCATCATATGCTGTCTGATTAAGTGTCTTGATGAATGCTTGAGCTACCAAGTGAAGGCAACAATATTCTTAGTTTCTGTGAGAGAGCCCCATGAATGTTTACAGTTGCGTGAATCACTTATTTCACACTCTCTGGTGCTCTTCTCCAGAGACACTGTCGGTGACACAGTATGTGTGTGTGTGTGTGTGTGTGTGTGTGTGTGTGTGTGTGTGTGTGTGTGTGTGGGTGGGGGGTGGGGGGCAGTCAGACACCACGATAATCGAGCGATGATCAGTGTTAAGGATACTTCTTACTATGGGTACTTACCCTTTGACCTTGTGGTTACTGGACAGTATCTCTGTCCCAGATGACCACTGTGTGAAAAAAAATTGACATTCATGCCTAGAAAAAAATAATTTAGCTTCATGTTCTAATGCTATGTTTAGAGGTGAATTTTGATCATTTGCTGGTTCAAATTTTGAGTATTTTGGGGACAGGAAAGGAGGGAGAAAGAGATGCCCAGCCAGACTTGAAGCGGGGATGTTGCAGTTCATGGTTGGTATCTTAACCTTTAAGCTACAAAGGCAGTCCTTATAGCAGAACGATTAATTAGTAAATTGGATAAATAATCGACAGATTAATCGATAATAAAAATATTTGTTGGTTGCAGCCCTAACTGTGATAGTAAGTGTAATAATTAAGGATGTCCAGATCAAGTTTTGGCTCCGATTCCGATCTGAGTCCTTTAATATTGGGTACCCAATACTAAGTCCAATCTGATACTTATATTTGCGGCCAAATAATTTTTCACATTCATATTTAGAACTGAATTTACTGCATTGCGCTGAGATAGTCTGTTTTGAACCTTTATCATGGCTATATAGTCCTAAAATCCAGTGACATCACACACCACATATTGCCACAAGAAAACATCACTTTCACAACTAACAAAAAATATTTTACAAACTCAAACTGGCTTATTTACAGTATTACAACAGTTTATCTAAGTTTATCTAATTTTATGGCCTTGTGCATAAGAAATGGTATTATGAAACGCTGATCTAGAAAATCCCAGTTATCTGATACTGTGCGTGCGTGCGTGCGTGCGTGCATGCGTGCGTGCGTGCATGTTTGCATTGCATTGATTGTGCGCACGTCTCGTGGTGAATAGAGTCCTTAAAAAATCTTAAACTGGGTTATACTAATAATAATAACACTAATAATCACCATTATTATAATCATCCCCATGTCTGTTATATCAGATACCAAAATATTGCATAATATTCCTATAGACAACCAGTGTCATTTCAAAGGCTTGATAATGTATGATTTTTACAAAGCCACAAAGTCACAAGTCAATATACCTGTGTAATAATACATCAGATATGTAGATATCCGTTTCTCCACCAGACTTTCCATCTTCTAAGTCTGATGTTTGGACAGTATGAATAATGCATGCTGATGGTACTTACCGTTGACGGTTAGATGCACCCAGCTGCCATTGTGGAAGGTATCATACTGCTGCTCCAGCATCAGCACCTTACACTCATACCAGCCCTGGTCGTCTGAACGCACATTCTCTATCCGCAGGGAGGACTTGCCGTGCAGACTGGCCCGGCCTGATCGACAGAGAAGGAGATGAGGTGTCAGCAGAAAGGGACACGGAGGGGTGAAAAGGACGGGTGGATTGAATTTAATGAAGGAAATGAAGGGAAGGAAGTTGGTGGTGAGAGGTGAATGAATAAAGAGCAGAGAAACGCCAGATGCATGTTAAAGAGAAAATCAACCTTTGAACAGTTCAGATATAAATATGCAGGGATCACAAAGTACACTGCGGTGTGTTAGTGTAGGTGCCTCAGGGTAACATCACAGATGTTAGACCTGTTTCTAAACAGAGTCACTGCTGAACTGTTAATGTGCTACACAACATCAAAGTACAGTTGTATATGCACAATGAAATCTGTCACTTAAGCCTCAGTGTGGCAGAGATGTCCTCGTCTTCATGTGTGCGGCAGTCTATTTTGGAGATTCACTGAGGCAAGGACAGGTCATTACTTCCTTTGAGGAGTGGGAAGTGACCAACATGACAACAGAGAACCCTCGGGGTTACACAGGAGTCACAATCCGTCAGAACAGATATTGGCTTTTGACTTGGTGAGTACAGAGTCAGGAATAGCTGCATTTTACTTTTACAGATCAAAAGCTGAAAGAGGGGGATTGATGATGTTGCTCCGGGCAATCTGGCAACTGGATCATAACAGATGGCGACTGGCAATAAGGGCTAAACAAAGGGCTTTCAGGGAGCACACGCCGGCTCAAAACGTCAGCATTATCAAAGCCTGGCTATCCCTCATTAATCCCCTCACTCTCCCCTATCCTTTCCACTTTGTGGGTATTCCTGACTAATTTTGTGTTTGCCTTCCTAAATCCCCCCTGCAGCAAGACACTCCAGGTAGATATATCAGTTCTACTGGCGGCTGTCTCTTTGAGTTAAAGTAGACAGTCAAAGTGATGTTTGTTCCCTAGCCTGTGTGTGTGTGTGTGTCCTGGTTAGGCTATTTATATATCAGATTATATTTGTCCAGCTTCCAACCATGTCTGTCTCCTCTCTTGGCTGACTGGGAGGAACTGAGAAAGAGACACCATGTTACTTATTGAGTGTGAACTATGTATTTAATATACTGTATAAAGTATCTATGGATCCTTCACTATCCACTACTGTGTTTGTTCATACAGTACCTGCCCTTTGATTCCACTTCCATTACTCTTTGTCTGAAGGTAAACAATCTGTCCCAGCAGTACTGGATGTCCTTTTTGGACTTGATGTATTCAAGGATAAAAGTTCATGAACAAGAAACCGTGCATGAGTGAGTCTGTATAAACACAGGGTACTATTCTGACCCTCAGTTACTACATGAAAGAATAGTGGTGCTTAACTTTCACATATGATCCCCCCTTTGCCCACGGCCATCTTGGAATTACCCTGTGAATGTTTATGATGTGTTTAAACAAAAAAAGAACATTTACAGGGATGTAAATTTCAATCTTGACTGAAGACACTGGAAATCTGTGAAAACCATGTATTCACATAGAATCATTTGAAGTAGGGGTGCAATGTAAAGCTAGTAATTGTACGTGTTTATTTCACAAAAATATCTGTATTTGGATTTATACCAGATGTAAGCAGGTTCTACACTGGACTACCTCATTTTCTGTGTTAAATTAAATAATAAATTCTTTCTTTAAGAACCTAGGTTATACCCAAGTTGGGTTATACCTCAAGATGTCTTCAATTCCCACCAAACAAAGTACCTAAAAAGATTCAATAAGGGATTGGAAAGGATTCGCATTTGATGAGTGGATTTGGAACTGGATTCAGATTCAATAAAATGCTATTGAACCCCATCCCGTCTAGTAGGATCAATTCATTGTTGGTGTTGGTCTTTTCACAGAATAGTTGACAATAAGAAAAGAAAAGAGTAACGCCAGCCTCATCCTTTGACCTTGTGATGTTCCCTGTACCATATGATGGCACAAGTCGTTCCTGTGTTCAGAAACATGTCTCAGGGTCCCCAGGGTGTCACGTGACAAAGGGAAAACTCTCTTCAGCCACCATCTACAGTAAGTGGCATCTCCTAACCTTTGCACCATACTTCATCCTCTTTCATAATGTTAGGTTTCCTGACCATCCAACTAACTTTATTTGATCTGCTAGGTAATGACTCCTCAACTTTAACTACTAATGAGAAGATGTATCTTAAGCAAACATGGTTATTAGCACATTAATACAGAAATAAACACTTCTGAGAATGAAGATTAACAGTGACATATGCATAAATGTCATTTCAAACAAAAAAGTCTCACAAATCTTAATTTTCCTTTGTTATAATTCTGTGTAGTGACATACAGGATTTGCTTCTCACAGAGTGCTAGATGCCACATATGCACAGGACATCCGAGCAGGCTGACTAAATTATGGCAGCAGTTTACAGGAATCTCCACTGTAAAACATTTAGTATATTTCGAAGAGAATAAAGCTGTCATACAGATGGCTTTAGTGTGGCAGAACAGAGTATATTCTCATCAAAACTATACTTGTGCCAGCCTGTTTTGATTTGAAGCATGGATGATATCATCACCATGCAATCCAGCCCTTGCAGATTATCTTTTTAAACTTCCTAGTGAGTAAGAGGAAACCTAGATGGAGCCTAATTCATAGCTAAGGTACTTGTAGTACTGTACACTTTCTTATTTAAGGAAAACTAACCCATGCACAAAATGACATTGACTGTCTCCTGATAGAATGGGCCAATTAGGTCTATACTTTCTCTTTTCTACCCTGTGAAGCAGTGACAGTGTGTCAGTATGTTGTTATTAAGCCGTGCTGTTAAATCTTTTAATTAAACACATTATTTCTCAATCACACATAAATGTGTCTGGGAGGAGCCCCAATTTATCAAGGGCCAACAATCCTCTGTAACCTCTGACTGTACATCACAAGTCATGACCACTAAGAGAAATGTGGTCACAAGTTTTCAGTAGTAACTGTATCAGCATGGCTGCCAGGTAAAAGGTTTATGTATTATGATTACTTTTCCTAGTAGCATAGAACACTTGCAATTTAACTGTTATCACTCAAAATATAAGTTGTTTTTTTAGTTGTCACCTCACTAGCAAAATGATGCTGTAAACACTACTATGTTAATTCTTCATATGCAGAGAGGGGGAAACACCTTAAAACATACAGAAATTATCATAAGCAAGAAACATGTTAATAGGCATCGTGGATATGGTTAAGAATAATATTTAACTTATCATACTGTCATAATGAAAGAAAAAGGTCAGGCAATTAAATGGACTTATGTTATAACAAGAGACGAGCCCTCCACAGCCGAGCCTGAAATTGTGACCTGATGATGGCGCTAGATTAAAATACAATTCATCCTGAAGGGACATTGATATCTGCACGAAATTCCATGCCAATCCATCCCATAGTTGTCGAGACTTTTCACTACGGACTAAAAATCAACTTCATGGTGAAACTAGAGGAAGAGTCAGGGGATCACCAAGGTCAGTAGCATGCATAATCTGGGAAACATGAATGTCTGAACCAAATTTCATGGCAATCCATCCAAATGTTGTTGAGAATGAGATATTTCTGTTTGGACCAACCAACCTACCGATGGACAGGCTGACATTGCCATCCCTAGAGCTACGCCGCTAGCATGGCTAAAAATGGTGCAAACAAGTTGAAATACAACAACTACAGCATACATGCGTCACACAGCTGTTTACAACCACACAAACTAGTCAATTTTGGTCAAGGTCAGTCAGGTTGAGTCAGTTATCGCAACTGTAATGTACAGCTACCTTCACACAAAGGTCCTGGAAATTACAAATGTTACTGCTCTTACGTCTTTTATGCTGGTAATGTAAACCCATGAAGATTTAATGGTGAACTGCATGATACAAATAGTTACATGTACATGCCACCACCATGTCTCAGTTTGCTTTCCTCCTAGTTATTGCAGTGGTATTTTAAATTTGCACTCTTTCCTACTTTGTACTGCAACTGCTGTACAGCAATTTCCCTCCGGATAAATAAAGTGCTATCTTATCTTATCTTAAAGACTATGCACCAACAATGAGAAATTGGACAGTCACTAGTCAATTTTATGGGTGATGAGTCTGAAGAGGTCTCATAAGGCTCAAGTGCCACAACCATTGAAACATGTGATGTTGCAGCTGACCTATGTATCAGGTAAAACATTTTGACTACACATTTTGCTTTGAACAACACGCTGTCCTCATGCCATGCTCCATACATTACTCACATACAACATGTAACAGGCCTGACACACTTGGCCAATGCCATGAGCATTCCGCCTGAAAGGTCCAATCTATGTACAAAATACAACCTACAACAGAAACATTCAAATGTTTCTATTCCCTATAGGTGCTTGGTAAGATAAGTACTTACAAGCCAACTGGTAATTAGTGCAAAATGTATATAAAAATTATTCTTATACATAAATTAGTCTACAGCCACACTAGGCACAGCTAAAGTCAGCATACTAACATGCTGATGTTTAGTAAGTATAATGTTTACCATGTTCACATCTTAGTTTAGTGTGTTAGTAGAAATAAACAAGTACAGCTGTGGCTGATTGGGGTGGCATTAGTTTTGCAGGTATTTGGTCATAAACCAAAGTATTAGGCAAATCTAATTTTTTTTTTTGGCCTGGTGATGGGGCTATAGGAAATGCCAGGGGATCACCACTGTTATTAGGGTTCATCCTCTGGGCACCATGGATATCTTTACTAAACTCCATGGTACTCCATCTCTTGACAAAAAGGGGTGGACCAACTGACTGACCAACAGACATTGCCATCCCTGCAGCTGCACCACAAATGTTGCTGAAAATAGTTTTGGCAAGTGAAAATTCAGAGTGGTAGCTCCTTAGTAGTTCCTTGACTGTGGTGTTTGGGTTTCACTATGCAGAATGATGTACTGTATGTGCAGAGTTTGACAATAGAAAGCTGTTTTCACATTCATGCTCACTTTAAATCTCAATTTAAACACCTGGACGTACCAGCAGGATTTTGTGACATCACAACTAGTTTGGAAGCCAATCATGGTCCAGTATGTAACTTACACAAGTGTGATGTGGAGACTTGAAGCCTCCAGTGCACATACAGTACACTGAGAATGGACTTTTCTACTTTTTCACTGATTCTGGATTTTTCAATGAGGGAGAAGGAGGAGATGTAAGTTTAAGGGAAAACATTTCAGACACACATAATTATTCCAAGCAGAGTATTTTTCTATGTCATAAAACATGTCTACAGGGGATCTTTAAAGCTCCAACTTTTCCACACACCTAACCTCACTGTTTTTGTTATGTAGTGAAATGCCATTGATCAACCAACTAAAGTGAACACAAATATGTGATTTAGTGTTTAAGTTAGGTGGCATTGGCATTGTTATCCAGGACAGGTGCCACCTGGCAAACCTCAGCAAAAATATTGCTGTTAATGTTGTCAAAATTGTCAGAGGTAGAGCACTGACCATTGTAAATGTGTTGTTTCACCACATCTCACATATAGTTGGAATATGTTGGAATATGCAGTATATAACCTCCCAGCCTGAACTGTGTCCATACAATAATATTAAATGAAAAGAACAGTATCCCTTAGGCAGCAAAAGCAGCAGTCAGCAGGACCTTTGTTCATTGAAGTAATTATGACACACAAGTCCAGCTGTTCCTCCAATCTTGTTCTATTCAGTCAGTCTAGCACCACTTCTTGTCTCTTCCATCAGCTTCCTGCAGTCAACACATGGCAGTCAGTCCCAGAGCTCCGCTCCTCATGACTGGCGTTAACTGTGATAAGACAAGAGGACTCGCCTTGGGTCCACATATTCAACTTCGCATGAAGTTGCTTCTGTTGCTGTGGGCTGACTTGTTACCAGTGCAATGGTGTTCATCAAAGGCCATGCTACTGATATACTGTAGCTTGCACAGATTCTCATACATATACTTCATATTTAATTGTCCATCATAAGTATAAACCCCACCCAACAATGTCCATTTGATTCTATTTGTTTTATAAGATTTTCAACTTCATGATTTAGATTTAAATCTGAGCCCAAAATATTCTGCATAACTTTTACATAAGAAGGGCAAAGCAGATATATTAGCTTCAGGAAATGTCTACTGGGGCAAGTGATTTTAAAATGTCACCATGTCTGGACCACTGTGGAGATCTTCCATGACGATAGGCAACATTCAACAATGTAATCTGGGACCACTTCCTGCTATTTCTTTATTTTTTTCTCTGTCCCTCCATTTCCAGTTTCATCTTCAATTTCTATTGTTTTCTTTCTGCCTGGCTATCAATTTATGTCCATCTCTTCCTCTCTACACTTTCTCATGGAAATATATTTGGTCTGCCTCTTCTGCTCTCATCGAATGTTTTCTCCCTCTTCCTCTCTATAAAAGAACAAGACAGCAGCTTGTTTGAGACCAATTGCAGACGGGTGTCTAGGAAACAGTGCCCCTGTGGTTGGCTCGACTCATTAACCCTCGACATCATCTCAATCTAAATAGGGCACAATGTAAGACTCTATGTATCTCAGCAGCTTAGACCGTGACCTGTAACTTCATTCCACGATGCAATATCATGCTCACACGGAAGCACAGTGGGAGGTTGGTGTTCGCCTGCATCAAGCTATAGAACTTCAGATATTTTAGTGCTGCACTTTAAAACAAAGAGATAAATCGCTAATGGCTCAAGCCAGTGATGTGTCTCTTTGGACTGAAGAATATAAGATGTAGCAAGTTATGACAGCAAGAAGACTTTTAAAATAGCAGAGACCAAGAAGAGTCCGCATTGTCCTTCAAAACCAGTCAAATGTACTGTATGTAGCTGATATCATCAAAATCATCTAAATCTTTAATACCAACCAACAATACATGTTTGACACAAAACATAGTTTATTATTACTTAAAGGAAAACTCCAATATTTTTAAACCTGGGCCTTATTTTTTTACAAATTATGGGGTCTAAATGACTAATACTTACCAAACCAGCATCCGCGAACGGGCTGCAATGGCTGCAACGTAATCCTTGCGGGCAATTTCGCCCGTGAAAAGTCTGTCCACTAAAACTGCTGACAACATTATGGAAAGGATCCCTACAGAGACAGACTGTTTGTTAAAGAGTAAGATCCTTTTTGTTTAACCAGAAACAGAAAGTCTAACTCAAGGAAAAGTCTCACTCTGAAATCTCGCGAGAGGTTGATTTGTTGCAGGAAGACAACAGTGGAAACGTGAGCCAGAGTTGGAGAGAAGAA
Source organism: Macquaria australasica (assembly GCA_005408345.1). Classification (NCBI taxonomy): domain Eukaryota; kingdom Metazoa; phylum Chordata; class Actinopteri; order Centrarchiformes; family Percichthyidae; genus Macquaria; species Macquaria australasica. The sequence goes on along the minus strand of SEMN01000060.1, from coordinate 1,127,234 downwards.
TTTAACAAAAAGGTCTATCTCTGTAGGGATTCTTTCCATAATGTTGTCAGACACTTAGAATAACAGTCTGAGCCTGTCAGTGGCAAAAACAAGCACTTTTAGTGGACGTACTTTTCACGGGCGCAGTTGCCCCAAAGGATTATGTTGCAGCCATTGCAGCCCGTTCGCGGATGCCAGCAGAGGCGATCTACTGGACCAATTCCAAAACTTTAGATTTTAAACGTATTAAATTCAACCACAAAATTTGTAAAAATAGGGCCCAGGATTAAAAATACCAGAGTTTCCCTTTAAGAGTACCTCTGAGGGAGAGCATCTGTGAAACTTTGAATGTGGGTTGTGGTCTTCCGATGAGCCTAGGGCGGGTTCCAATATCCAGTGAACATGATTACAGACTAAAACTGAAAGAGTTTTTATGTATAATTTTCATTACTTGAAAGCTGAACCTAATTAGATTCAACAAGGGATTTGAAAGTATTTGGATTCAATAAGAGTATTTAATATTTGATGGACTAAAATGCTATTGAACCCCAACCCAATATGAGTACAACTCATAAGTATGCAAATTTGCAAACAATTTGCTGAAGCTGAGTGGAAAGAGTCATTTAAATGATCAAAATGGACTGGTATACAAGCAAAGACCAACTAAATCATGATAGGAACATGTCCTGATTCCAAGTCTATACAGACTTTGTTTGGTTCATGACAGAATACTCTCACACATAATGGTGTGATTGTTGCCATCTTCAGGGACATTGGGTAACATTCATATCCTACTTCTCTTTTTGTTGTGGTCAGGATTCTGAAACTCAGCAGGCTTTACAGTCAGGTATTTGTGCTCAGTGATCTAATCAATGAAAACAAAGTGTGTGAGGATGCAGAAAGATTATATAAAGCTTGTGTTTTTGCCACAATCTTGTAGTCTGTCAGACAAGTTTTCTTCCTGCTGCAGCAGGGATGGGATGAAACGGACAAAAAAAAGCCTTTTCCTATATCCGATGCAGACAGTGGCCAATCAATCAGCTGCCTTTCAATCAGATGTGGAGATTAGTATCTGCCATGCTAATGGCATAATAATGGCAAATTCTAATTAGGATAAACCTGTGATACATTGTTACTATATTTCATTTTAAAGTTTCTTAAAACTGATCATTAGAGCCTAGCGGATATTATAAAAGAAAAAACTGTACAAGCAAAGCCCTGCTATAAAATGAGTATTTCTTGGACTAAAAAAAAAAAATCTACACAACAAACAGAAATTGCAAAATATCTTCTATTATAATGAGGATTTGGTGATACCAATCTTAACATAATATCTAATCACAACAAGTGAACATCAGATTATTCAAAAAGTGACACACAGACTTGATAAAACAACAACCACTCCCCCCAAACAACCACAGCAATGCTATAACTGAAACACAAAAGAGTCCCTCCCCTTTAACCCTGGCTTTAAACCTTGAGCCATCAACCATTTCACACTACAAATTAAAATGTCCCAGATCTTGTCCCTTATAGTCAGAGTTCTTCTTACTCTTTAACAAAAAGGCAAAACGATCTGTCTCTGTAGGGATCCTTTCCATAATGTTGTCAGAGACTTAGAATAACAATCTGAGCCTGTCAGTGACAAAAACAAGCACTTTTAGTGGACGCACTTTTCACGGGTGCAGTTGCCCCAAAGGATTACGTTGTGGCCCATTACGCGGATGCCAGTTGAGGCGATCTACTGGAGCAATTCCAAAATGTTTTGTACCTATTAGTCATTTAGACCCTAAAATTATGGAATATTATATCATTCTAAAATGTGTACTTGAAAACAGGGGTTTGTATCTGTAACCGTAGTTTTGCAAACTTGTACAGTGACATTTGTATCTGTAAGCTTAGTTTTGCAGACTTGTACATTTTGTTTTGTCTGCAAACTCCGTTTTGCCAGTCTGCACATTCAGACACAGACTGCAAATTCATTTTCACAATCGCGGCGGCAAAAGTACTTACGCACGTGTGCTCACACAAGCTTACGGACTTGTGACACATTTACCACGTGGTGTGTTTTGTAAACAGGGTTTCGCAAAAGAAACAGAGTATCCGCAAGGGAGAGAGGGCGGGACCTCCAGCTTCTGACCAATCAGTGTCTTTGGATTCGCTACGAACAACGCAGTTGGCTAGTCAACACTGTCAGTCAACCATCGTGCTCAGTCAACTCAGAGCCTGTAAAGAGAACCAACTCCTGAACAGTTATATTTTGAAGATTTATTCTCTGTAGCCCCTGATTTAAGCTACATTGACTTTTATTGAAGTTTTTCTTATGTTTAAATATTTTTCATTTTTCATATTCCATTTGATTATTTAATTTATTGTATTCATTTTCACACATTGGAATCTTAATTTGTACAAAGATGTTCATTTCATGTCCACAAGCTGGTTGTCTGTATGTTTATAATGTTCAATAAAAAAAAAAAGATGGCCTCCACCAGGCCTCTGTGACCACAGTAAGTCAACAAAATACATCCACTTGTGTCAGAAAAGGTACAAAAAACAATGTTTAGAAATACAGTAATATGTTTTAATAATGGGTCGTCCTACTCAGGTAACAATAACACAACAGTAAGAAAACAGACTATATTATATACAGTATATAGTGCAGTGACGTGCGGTGAGGTTCATGACTGGTGAGGCACTGACTCTGGAGTCGGATGTAAAAATATATGAACCCAAAATAGAAGCTTATATTTCAATGTTCCCCATTGTGCCTATGGGGCTCAGCACTGCCCCCTATCAGTGCGGCACGGTACTTTCTGCCTCACCCTGTGCATTTTCATTTTTTGACCATAGAAATGTTGAAATCATACAGAAAACAAATTTATAGAACAGTCAAGTGGACAAATTGATTTTCTCTTGTCATTGTTAGTATTTTACTTGTCATGATAACAGGTGAGGGGCCATGTGGCGCAATGGTGGGTAAGATGAGCTTAAGTCCGAATTTCCTCCTCTTAATGAATAAATAAACCACAGCAAGTTTTTTTTGTAACAGGTGAGGCACTGCCTCACCTGCCTCCCCTGACTGCACGTCACTGATATAGTGAGTAGAAACACTAGCGTTACCACTATCCCAACCAAGGACTGGTTAAAGTTTACTTTATGCTAATGCTAGTTAGCTGGCTGGCTAACGTTAGCTAGCTAACTAGGCCCATTATTAAAAAACATTTCTAAACTTTTTGGGGTTTTTCCTTTTCAAAAAAGTTAATGTTACATCTGACACAAGTTGATGTATTTTGTTGACTTACTGGCGGTTGTGGAGGCCTCCTCATGGATAAATTGATTTGACCATTTTATTGTTTTTGTGGGGGGGACTGACAGTGTTGACTAGCCAACTGCGTTGTTCGTAGCGATTCCAAAGACACTGATTGGTCAGAAGCTGGAGGTCCCGCCCTCTCTCCCTTGCGGATACTTTCTTTTGCGAAACCCTGTTTAGAAAACACACCACGTGGTAAATGTGTCACAAGTCCGTAAGCTTGTGTGAGCACACGTGCGTAAGTACTTTTGCCGCCGCGATTGTGAAAATGATATTGCAGTCTGTGTCTGAATGTGCAGACTGGCAAAACGGAGTTTGCAGACAAAACAAAATGTACAAGTCTGCAAAACTAAGCTTACAGATACAAACTTCAATGCACAAGTTTGCAGAATTAAGGTTACAGATACAAACATAAATGTACAAGTTTACAAAACTACGGTTACAGATATAAAACCCTGTTTTCAAGTACACCTTTTAGAATGATATAATATTCCATATAAAATATGTAAAAATAGGGCCCTGGTCTAAAAATACCGAAATTATCCTGTAAAGCCTACATAGATCAAGGCATAAGATACAAATAAAATAGTACCATCTCTCATGATCATCAAATTGTTATTGTCATGTAACACTCAGAAGGAAAATGCTCTTTAGCTTACTCTTTCGATTACTCAAAACGTTTGTGGATTCTACTTGCACTGACTCCTCCTCACAATTTAATTTGTTATTACATGAATGAATGCATGATAAAAGCTCTTTAGAGTCAAACACATGCCAGAAGGGGGGATTATTTCTGAAATTTAATGATCAGAGGGAAGAAAATCAAAAGCAGGCAAGGGGAAAATCCCTTTCACCTCCCCCAGAAAACTTCACCTTGAGCACAGCACATAAATAGTCTAAGGTGGAAAGAGCTGCTGCTTCCAAAGGAAATGTCATCTCATTAAAGCTGTCTATATTAGTTAGCAAACATGTTTACTAACTAATTTGTCTTGTCTTTACTGGTAAGCAGCAAATGTTTTCAAAGTGATGGTTTAACATCTTTTACCAAAAGAGTGGAAGAACCAACTGCAAAAATGTGATTCTATGAACCAAGATGTATGACCAGCAACTGACTCAGTTTGATCCTCTGGTAAGCATAGTTTCCCTTGTTTCATTAAGACTAATATCATGAATAAAATCCACCTTATTTAGCTAAACACTAATTACGGATTTTGTTTTTATTATTGTAATAGTTGCAACAATTTTAGCATCAGATGGGTAAATAGCTGTAGGCTATGTGGTATGAAATGTTCTGGTCCGCTTCCAGCAGATAAATACTGTATTGCTGCGCTAAGGCATCTTCATAATACACACGGCAAGAGATGCCATGATGCACATGCTCTTGTAAAAAAAACATTATTACACGTTACACATAATTAGCATCTAACAAGCGATAAATGAATAATCAACACAAGGACAAGGGACTGGGACTTGAAAAACGTGTTTTTCATTTCGGTGTGTCTTTTAGAAATAAAGAAATATTAAAAGATCCCCTCCAGATGTTTTAAAACATATAAAAATACTCTTCTTTGAATAATAATTTGTGTCTGATATGGTTTTTCCACAAAAAAAGTTGCTTCACCTTGTTCGAAATTCAGCAGATGAATGTGCAAAAACCCTTCTAGTATCAAACTCTGAACATACATCATTGTGCACAGTGAAGCCCAAACATCACAGTGCAGAAACAAAAAACAAAACATTTTTCAGTGGAGGAGGAGCAACCTAATGCCAGCTAAAACATTTGTTTTTGCTGTCCTCCAGTGGTTTCATTTCTCACCTTACTGCAGTGCAGTGATGTAGAAGTGTAATCCTGGGTGTGTAAGTACACCATGACATCACTGTTGAGCGTAGTTACAGATGCAACAACAGATTCAACAGACGTGAAATGTTCGACCAGAGAGGGCAGTGAAACGTTGCTTTTCAGCCTTGTATCAAGTCACTGTTTAAGGTCTGTATGTGACTACTTTCACCATCTTACCGGCGTATTCCGGGTCCACATGAGGAGGGTAGAAGCGAAAGTTGATGAAAAAGGGGATGGGCATTCCATACTTGAACCACTCCACCACATAGGGCTGGCCGTTCAGTGGGTGGGACACGTCGCATCCCAGGATGACGTTCTCTCCTGCACGTGCCGTCACAAACTGGGGCTCCTCTCGCACTCCGTGGGCACCTGGGGCAACAGCGTTCACAGATTAGCCAGGTCAGCAGTCACAGGTGATCTGCAGCTAGTGGCTCAAAGCCCATTTTAAGCCTACACAATTGAGCTATAGATTACAGTGTAAAGCAAAACAATGCTTCAATATTTAATTTCAATATTCAATATTAAAAGTGCAATTGCTTATCAGCATTTCACACAATTACATTAAAATTTTAATCTTCACATATTTAGTGCTCACATTAGTGCCTGTACAATATGCCTGTAACCACAGAACAAACAGCAGGAAAGATATATAAGCTAGTTTCATACAGACGAAGTAGTGTAATAGTCAATAATTTTAGAAGGTTTGAGAATAACTAATCCTATTTCTGACTACAAGACCTGCACCAGCTTTCTACTATTGTCAAGTCAATAATAACAACAACAACAACAGTTAGCAAATAAGTTAGGAAAGGAATAGCTCAACATTGTGGGAAATACGCTTATTCGCCTTCTGCTGGAGAGTTAGATGAGAAGATCGACACCACTTTCATGTCTGTGCACACAATATGAAGCTAGACTCAGAAGCTGATTGGCTTAGTATAGGATAAAGACTGGATACAGGGCAAAACAGCTAGCCAACAATCGCTGTTTTATGGGTTATGTGCCGGACTATTACTTGGCTCTGAGCAGTTGCCAGGCAACCAGCTGAAACGCGCAGAGGTTACTGGTCCCAGCCATAGACTGTATATAAAGATGGACAACATGACAGCTGCCAAAATGTTGCACCCTGGTGGCTGGCTGCAGTATAGGTCATAAGCCCCGCCCCCTCCATGTTAGCGGATGGGACATGCGCCAAACTGAAAAATCAAAGTACACGTCAAATACATTTTCCCAAAGATGGTTTCTGTCATTTTAGGTAGTTCTTATCATGCTGATGTTTGTTCAAGTGTTCGTTTTTCTGATAAGTTTGGTTTTAATTAGTTATTTGATGCTATAAAAACGGGGTGTCACGTCATGATTGACAACTGTGAGTGTGCTTGTGATTGGCTCAGGCGGCTCTATAGGCGGGACCTCGATACTGCGGCTCCACTGTGGATCACTACTGCGCAGACTCTGGCTCCAAATGACGTCACCAGCGCAAGATGGCAGCTCCCATATCCAGGGTATTTTGGCTTCATTTTTGTACAGTGGGAGGAAGTGGACACGTGTCGTCCATCTTTATATACAGTCTGTGGTGCCAGCCAAGAAATAATCTGGCACATGACTTTATAACAGAACATTGCCGTTTTTACACTTTGGTTTTTGTACAGATGTAAATAACGAGAGCTGATTCCACTAGTTTAACAGAAATGCTACCGTGCACATTAGAGATGGTTCAGAAAGAAATATAGCAGGAGAGTCTTTAAAAAGCAACAGAGTTTCACCCAGAAAGTGATAACACAAACATGTGCTAAGCTACAAGTTCCATCACTCAGGACAGCAAAGACTGCCAGTGACAAATCCAATACAGAGAAAAGACTAGTGGGCTGGGGAAAGCAAGATTAACAGCGCTCGCAGGCACATGAATGTGATTTATCACGACAGAATCTTTTTCATCTAATTCATCTGATGGAATTTGGGCAGACAAAACATGAAAGAGGTAATGTGACAGTAATGCGCCTGATGTTCAATAATACCTTTTACAAAAAGAATCCACTCAGCTCAGTGATGGAGCAATCCCAGTGAAACTGTGAGTCTGTGGGCTAGCTGCTGAACGACCACATCAATCCCAGGCTAATTACTATGTAGCTTGGCTTTATGAGCAGAAACCCGGTGTGGTAGCATTTTACCAGTCGATACGGCTAATCAGATGTACTCACTGCTTGTCCCTTTGTGGCCTGTAAGGAAGCCAGGCAGGCAGCTAGGGTCTTCTGCGCACAGATGATGGCCTACTGCCTGCATTGCCTCTCATTAGGGAAAGCAAACAGTGTAAGGTGTTGTGTGCATAAGGAACCAACAGGACTTTTACTGAAATGTGAGTCAGTAAAAACATTTTCAGAGACTGACCAAAAGAACTGGAGTCATATATCACTCTGAACGTCAAAAATAATGAACTGAAAGATCAGCTAAAACTGTTCCTATACCCGAGTGAAGATGTTTCTAAAGCACTGGCTGCCTAGACAGAAGGAAATATTTAGAAACCCATGCTATGGAAAATGATTAGCAGTAGTGTAAAGCTTAATTTATACTTAAGGGGTTACACCATACCTGAAGTGGCTATGTGTGTAGTAAAGCCGATACTGGATCCATACTGACATCGATATCTGGGAGTTTGATTAAAAATTTGATAAAGATATACAGGCCAATAAAATAAACACATGGCATAAACAACCCTCTATCACAGTAAAAGACAGAACATAAATGCAGCTACAACATGGAATGCTTCCATATTAAGTGATGAAACAAAGCGGACCTTTCCACCATCACTTGTACCACAAAGTAAATGAAAGAATGTAAACACAGTTACTGTGGCGAATATAATTAAAGCATGATATGGCCTGATCATGTACGATACAGTACGTAGTCTCAATCTGCCTGATTAACTTGCATTGCCACAAGGGTCAATGACTCTTCCTAAATATGTTAACTAATAACCATCAGCATATAAATGCAATATAAGCAATAAAAGACAAGAGAGACGACTCTGAAAACTATTACTGTTGTTGTTGTTAGCATTATCAGAGAAAGATGGTTCAGCATTGTCTTACAAATGTTTCAAAGTGGCTAACACTGGGAGACAATGGCAGACATTACCATATATGTAATAATCTGATACATATAAACAATGGTGTCAATTTATTTTTCTTCAGTTGGGAAAACAAATGGTATGATGCAATAACACATGGCCTAGAAGTGCTTGGACAAACATTAGGAGGAAGATAAAGACAAGAATCATTTAAGGCGGAATAGGACAGTGAGGCAGTACTGCCTTGGGCTAGAAAAAGGTCAGGAGAAACGGCTTGCTAAAAGCACAAATACTCAAAGGATGACTTTCTGCTGAGCTTCAATCCCAACACTTGATGTTTCTCCATTTTGCAATTACTACCAGAACGCATATTAAGGCTGCAGTAGGAAAAGCCTCCACAGTCACCTTGAACTGAGGTCAGTATGAAAAGCAACTAATTTTGTAGGTTTTGCTCTGAACAGAAGATTTTTATCTTATAATCAGGCCTGATTGTGAATGTCAGACTAATGGAATAAAAACCGATTCAAAGTGAAAAGTAAATCAACAAATACCAGGAGGGCTTTGTTTCCCCAAACCCAGGGCTGAGAGGTACAGCACACATTAACCATTTCAACACAACACTGTAAAATACAATGCACAGTATGGAATATCTCAGAATACGTCATTACCATCAAAGACCTATAAATTCCACACAGAGTATATTACTGAGAGGCTGTGTGTATCTGGATCTGTGGTTTGATGTGCATGTGTGCTCTCGTGCTTGCCAGCAGAACCAGATAATAACTGGGCAAGTGTGCTTTTCCCAGTGGTGAACCCCCCCTGCCACCCCACCCCCATCCCCTCCTCACTCACACACACACACACACACACACTACCTCAAGCGTCGCTACGTGTTGATTGGCTGCTGGTGACATCATGGCAGATAGAACAAAAACATGCCCACTGGAAGGTATGACTTCACTGTTTATAACTGATGAGCCGGAGAGGGAGCGAGAGAGCACAAGACGGAGACAGGAGAAGCAGAGTTTATTTGCTCATCCCCACCCCCCACACCCATAAGGGTTTAGCTCATTTACAATCAAAGACCCAGGGGAGGGCACCATCACATGGTATAACCACTGAGGTGCACCCACACCCACACACACACGTACACACAGTACCGTGAGTGTAAGCAAGGTGGAAGAGAAGGGGAGTTTATGTTTTCTGTGTATTTGTGATTGTTGTCAGGCGTACTGTAACACTTGTGGAAGGTAAGTCATGCGCCTTTGAAGCCACCATCAGATTAAAAATATATTGTGCTGCTATATTAGTAAATGAGGGGAGGCGCCACAAGTGAGCAAAATGCAGATGTTTATTTTGTCACCTAAAAGATCTTTGGTGTGTTGACCCTGTCCGTGAAATCAATTTATACGGTAAATAGTAGCCGTTTTACAGATCCCTGTGGTACAGTGGCCAACAAGGGCAAACGCCCTACAGCGCCCCAAAACATTTCCATTAGGAGAAATGTGCTGTAGCTTCAGAAACCATGCAAGTCAAAAACACATTGGAAAAGCCAAAAGAAATAAAAAGGAAACATGCTACAAGGGAAAAACGTGCTGCTGAAAGCCAAAACGAATTTATTAACAGCAAACACGCTGCAAATACAGAAACGATGCAAAGTTAAAATCACACAAACCCCAAAAACAAATGCAACAGAAAAATGTTGCATATCAAGTCAACACAGCAAGTTCTCCAGGACTCTGGGGGGAGCGCTAAATGGAACAGCTTGATTATCAACCTGAGAGAGAGAGACCAGACGAGAGTGTTTGTTTTTGATTGAAGAGGGAAGAAAAGTGGAGTAAAGAGACGACATAAAAATATACGTATTCTTTTTTACTTTTTTTTTTTTTTTTACCATTTAGCCTCAGTCTTTTCCCCCAAGAGTCCTGGAGAACTTCCGTTGCGTTGACTGGATATGCAGCTTTTTTCTGTTGCATTTGTTATCAGGGTTGCTGTAGAGCGTTTGGCCTTGTCGGCCTCTGTACACAAGTGAGCAAAATGCTGATGTTTATTTTGTAACCTAAAAGATCTTTGGTGTGTTGACCCTGTCCGTGAAATCAATTTATAGGGTAAATTGTAGCCATTTTACAGATCCCTGTGGGGAGCCATAAGCCAGGTTTTCCATCCAAATGCATCGCAAATTTTATCCAAATTTCCAGAAAATTGTCAAAAGAAAATGCTAATTAATGTGCGTTTCCATCCCCTACTGTTCTGCGATAATTAGGACTTTGGCGCATTGAGATAAACAGCAGGTGTGGTGGTGCTAATTCTCCAGTCAGGTTCTATTAACCTATTGCAGAAGAAGAGGGCGCAACAAGATGACGTAATTAAAAGAGCCCCATGAACAAATGCAGAAAATGTGATGGAAATGACGTTTATGTTTGTTTCATGTATTAACCATACACCAACATTTCACCAAAGCTTTTTGCAATATTTAAACTTTTTTTTTAATTTCTGGTGTTTCCACACAGGTTTTTCAATTATCACACTAATAAGAGAGACCTTGACACTGTTGGCAGTAGGATTGTGCCAGTGTGTGTGTGGTTGTACTTTATACCACAGTCAAACACTATCATATCACTAGCTGGACTACCATCGTTGTTAGAGGGCCATGAACACAGCAGCGCTCCTGCGTTGATTGGCAGTTTTATTTTGCTTTGGCACTACTGGTCAAACAGAGGCAGAGCAGCCACAGCAGGACCAGCAGTACACGCTGTGCACAAAGCTTTTTACTTTTACGACTAGTTTGTGGGGCTGAGTTGTAATGTTAAGCAACAGGGAGAGTGTTTTTTACGTAACTGACAAAAGGAAAACTCACTGCCTCAAGATTGCATACATTACATTCTTCCACAGGTTGCGTTTACCTCTGAATGTGGCAAACGTTTTATTCCAGCTTTGGGACACACTGCTCACATCACCCGACCAGCAGAGGAGAGCGAGTCCAAGAACACATTTGACTAATGTTGAGATAGTGTACCTAGTGTAGATAGTGAGTCCATCACTGTTCTGTGCACGTTTTCAAAAGTTCTGCTTTTAACCATCAACACTCAAAAGAATCAGCACAACAGATGCTGCATTTAAAGTGGTGTTTTAAGTGCATTTTATATTAATGCCTTTTCAAAGTCCAATAAAGTTGCATCATCAGGTTCACTGTTCAGTGTTTAATATAATCCAAGGCAAACATGGTGAAGTCATTTTAACATATTTCAACTCTAATAGCAGTATTTCAGGAAAGTTTGATGCAATATCGTGATAGTACTGTGACATTTCTGGCCACATTAAGTTGGCAGTGGAGTGGGGGTGCAGCATAGAGGCATACACTGCAATGACAGCAAAGAGATGTAACAGGTGGGGTTATTTTCCTTCAGCTTGGATGATCATTGGTTGACAGAAATTAGAATGATAACTGGCTTCCTGTTCGAACTCACACGATAAGCTTTTTAATTCAAAACCAGCTAGTTTTGGAAATAAAATGAAAACAAGTAGTTTGCCAAAGTATTCTCTCCCAGACACTTGAGTCACATTCTAAAAATTACGTAACAAAAAGTTTTCATCTTAAAGGCATTTTAAATTTATTTTCTTCCCATTGTTTTTTCATATTGCAAAGAAAAGCGAGAACATCTAAATATGATATTTGTGTGTTTATGGTAAAGTCTGATTCATAATGCTTCAGTACACTGCAATTTAAAATCCTTATTTTTTTCCAGGTCCTGGGGTGTCAAAGATAAACTGTTCCTCCTCTGTTATATGGCAGTATAACAGAGGATGTGTGACAGTATAATACTATGTGACAGTAGAGACAGGCTTATTTTCACGTTGAACCCTCACAGAAAACAGCATTTCTATATTTATTCAAGGTGACAAATGAAACTGTGCATGAAAATTCAGTGAGATGCAATAAATAAACAATACAAGTATGACTCATTACCACACGCACGACACTCTCTAGCATACTATTTTAGCTGAGACTGTGTGTTGGCACTTAAAACACTGAATACACTCAAGCTTCCCCCGTTCCTGTCTCAGCTGGTCCCCTGGCTCAATCCTGGCACTGTCTAGCAGCGACAACTGGCCCACTCTGCTAAGTGCCAACAAAAATGAAAAATAAATGAGATTTTTACACAATACAACATAAATTATTGATGACTATAGCAAGGTCAGTGCATTATCATACATCCTATTATTCTTTCTGTATCTTATTCCAAAGTTGAACTCGACAGTGGCGGCAATAAAACGACAGCCCTGTGAAATTAATGGGGGCATTAATAATGTTGCCAGGCAGCCCACTAAGCCAAGGGGATGTACAATGCATTGGGGGCATATAATGACAATTCTTCTTTGGGCTACATTTCACACCGCACATGTGCTTTATCTGTCACAGCTCAACACAAGACAGGAGAAGGTCAGTCTGTTTGCAGCAGGGTCACCTTAATCAGTCAACAAAAACTATTACAGGTTTGTGCATTAAAGCTGAGAAATTCTCAGAGAATGTGCTGTAGTGGAATGTTACTTCTTTCTTATTGTCACTTGGCCTCTAAACTCCATCACCATCTGCTACCAAAATCTGGAGGCTTAAATCTTGGGGCTCAAAGTTATGCAGAAGCTACAGTATATTGGCATAAATTCACAGCACAAGTTGCAAAATCAAACAATAGTCCAGTTTTGGATGAAAACTTTGTAGTATTTGCTTTGTTTGAAAGGAGGACCAAACCATTCAAGATTTATCTCAGTACAAGTAACAAGACTAATAGTCTACATGCTAGCGGCTCTGTCAGGCTGTACTTTGGCACAGCAGTTCTTTGAGCTAAATGCTAAAGTCCGTGTGCTAGCATGCTCACAATGACAATGCTAACACACTGATGTTTAGCAGAAATAAAGCTTACCATGTTCACTATCTTAGTGTAGCGTGTTAGCATGCCAACATTTGATAATTAGCACTGAGCACAAACCACAGCTGAGGCTGATAGGAATGTCATTAGTTTTGCAGGTATCTGGTCATAAACCAAAGTACTGGACACATAAAAAATTGACCTGTTGGTGGTGCTAGAGGAAAAGTCAAATGATCACCAAAGTTATCACAATTCATCCAATGGTGGACATGTCTGAACAAATGTAATCGCAATCAGTCCAACAGTTGATAAAACACAAAAGTCAGTCTCATGGTGGCACTAGAGGAAAAGTCAGATAATCACAAAAGTCAGTAGAATTCATCCGGTGGGGATCGTGAATGTCTGTACAAAATATAATGATGATCCATCTAAGAGAGACATTTCAATCTGGCCCAAAGCGGCAAACGACAGGCCGACCAACAATGTTATCCCTCGAGCCACGCAGCTAGCATGGCTTACTAGTACACGACAAATCCCCAGATAATGTCTACTGTAACAGAACATTTCCTCTTTCTTACTGTCACTTGGCCTCTAAATTCCTTCACCATCTGCTACCAAAATCTGGAGTCTTACATCTTTAGGCTCAAAGTTATGCAGCGGCTACAAAGGCAGTCATTCATAGCATAAGTTGCAAATGTCAAACAGCATACAATGGTGCCGTTTTAGCTGAAACTAATTTATGTATGTATTATGTATTTGCTTCCTTTGAAATGCTGATATTTGCATGTGTGTCACCAGAGGACCAAACCATTCATTCTTGTTTCACCAGATTTTAAACAAGGATTCATCTCAGTACAAAAAAAATTAGCAAGATTACAAATTACTGTGAAGCAGCAGAATACAATCCACACCCTGTTGCTATATATTACAACATAAAATCTTCCCTAAAATAAAGTGGTATTTAAACAGACTACTTAGATGACTGACCACAACAACAAAAAAATCTCTGCATTTATAAGTCCAAAGAGGGAATTTTATAAAACAGCACCAAAATAGTTTTCTAACCCAAAAGCATTAGAAGAGGCCATTAAGAGCTTTAATTGCCCTGTGTGAGATAGACAAGTACAGTTTTACAGCAAAATGTGCAAAACCATGTGGACTACAGTATATTCATTGTTCAAATAACTCTTGCAGGAAGAAGAAATCCATATGGGAAGAACAATGAATGAGAATGAATTGTGAAAACTGGTGCGTTTAAAGCTCTGGCTCAGTTTAAATGGGGAGAAAAACAGAAATCAAAACATTTTGCCTGTTATCTCAGGGAAATTGCATTGCTTATTTGTGTTTGTCAGCTACAACCCTCAGATATATCAGGGTGGCTTAAAACACTAATGCTACACTAAAGGGTGGGAGACTTGACCTAATTCTGGTCTCCTACTCTCAAGCAAGCATCCCTCATCATTTGGAATTCAATGGAGATCTTTCCAGGGTGCGGAAACATCTGATCCCTCCTGCACTACATGTGGAGTAAAGCAAAGAAAAGCTGTAAGTTATGGTGGTGGTAGCCTTGATATTGTAACACTGCAAACATTTGTGAATAGTCTGGGCAGCAAGAGAACAGGGTTGACTTTCAAAGGCCTTTAATCCTGGATGCAATTTCGATTTGTCGTTAGTCCATGAAAACAGCCAAAGCCACCGGTCAAGGTGACTCTGTCTGGTTTCTGTCAGACAGCAACATTTGAACACAGACTTCAGGTCAGCCAGTTCTACCACGGTGTTGCTGTCCACAAAGTATTTTGTCCATTAATCCTGTCCTTCTCCATGACCCACTTTTCCTGCTGCTGATGCTTATTATCTGTGTCCTGACTAATTGCCAAATGAAATTCAGATTTGAAATGGCAGTCCATCCCTCAACAGCAATCCCAACAGTTCCATCCAAACAGCTGCCGCTTCTTTATGTGCTGATGATTCACCTTAACACTACCTACGCAACCAGTTTCAAGCAACATAGGTTAAAAATCCTTCCAAAAATCGTCTTTGCAAATGTTTTATGAGGCAGGAAATACATTCAACTTGTTTATAAGGCCTCGAGGATACACACAATGAGTTTTGGTGAGAAAAGTGAATGTAAACGTTTGTTTACAAAAAAAACTCCACAGGGTGCCTTCAATCATCATACACACTGAATGAAGGCACAGATGAATGAATGGTGTTAAATTTAGATGGTATACATAATAGACAATCAGCCAGTCAGAGCAGTGTTTCAATTAGACATTGGACATTTCCTTTTTGAGGTGTCTCATTTAAAGTGCTCCACATATGCAGCATTTACAGTCCATAAAAATGACACATATTATAGCAATTTGATGATTTTTCTGATACACCAGATGAAAGCCCAGTTATCAAACTGGGCTTTCTAGCATATGAACCCTGATGAGCTCTGTAATTCTGCCAGGAGTAATTAGAAGAGTTTGCAAAATCCAAATATTAGAAAATAAAATACTTGTCTTCATCTCTATTTTAGAAACAGTGCATATGTATCAATCAAATACTGTCCAAAGAAACTGCTAGAAAGGATGTAATAAAAATTTTTGGAAAAGTGTGAATCCACTTTTCAACCTGTTGTAGGCTTCTACCTAAGAGTCGTAGATTTTGTCATGGAGTGTCTGTGAGGAAGACAACGAAGTGTTTTGAGCCTCTTACCTCCTGTTGACTGGTTGGAATTAAGGCCAGATGGCTGAGGGTGGATCAGCAGACATTCAAGTTCAGGAATGCTCACAAAAGTGAGGGCAACTAAATAACTGAAATGAAACCAATATTTGACTCTGTCCACTCTGAGTATTTGACAAACAAGCCTCTGTTTTATCTTTATGACTGTCAGTGAAGAAACCAGTTGCCATACTGCCTCTGCATACGATTTATCTATCTTAAAATAAATTACATTAGTTTGTATTACAGCTGCATTATGCAGCTTTGGTTAAAACTACATATGTGTTCAAATTTGTTGCATTGTGTGTGCTAAAACCATCTTAAACCTGGAGATAGCGAAAAAAAATCACTGCTGTTGTTGTGTTTAGCTTTCACTGGCATTTTCACTGCTGTTTGGATGAAGGTTCTGTGTTCTGTTCTTGCACAGCAGGTGTGAAAGCACCTGCCGTGCTGCAATTGAATCAAACTCTGGTACATCTACACCCTTGGTGCAATTTGTTTGGGAAGGTGAGAACACCCTAATCAAACTCTAGGTTGGAGCACTTCCAAGAGAAGCCTGGAACATTATGAGATGGAAAACTAATCTGAATAAATGCTGCAAATTATGGCCTGACTATAGTATGTGGAGATGCATTCTTGTCAGGAATGGTGTACACAGACATTCTGCATCTGCTCAGCTGTCAACATGCATTACAAGCTTGAGCCTGCCTCACTTGTTTTCCTTGTAAAGAAACTAGGAACAGTTCATGATAACACTCAATAGTATTCCTTGTGCATTCTGGTGTGTGATAGCAGCACACCATTTTTTAGAACATAAGTATAAATACACATGACATTCATACTTGCAGCATCTAGCACAGGGGTCATCAACTACATTTGTCCAAGGGCCAGAATTTTACAAAGCCAATTTCAATTTTTTAAATTTTTATATACACACACACACATATACATATATATATATATATATGTTAGCCTATCAGTGTGAACAGATTTCTAAAAAACATGGGATATCCATAATGATAACTACACACTTAACATATGAAACGCAATTGCAAAATGCAGTCCTGATTGGCAGGACATATTAATCGGTTTTGGTGCCATCAATGTCCTGCACCATCGTGCCATTATGCTAAATATCGTAGTGCATTTTGTTCCTCCTCGCATTTTCTGAATTCATTTATATTCTGCGGGCCGGATGTAGCCCAGGGGCCACCAGTTGACGAACCCTGATCTAGCAGATGCTCTTAGCCAGAGACAGGGGTGGACTGGTGGATAATAATTCAGGCCCAGGCCAATCTCCCCACATTAATAACAGACCATGTATAGCTACTGTACATTCTGTTGAAATATTTTCTCTGTTTACTGTTTATGCAAGTAACATTTTTATTACTACATACAAAAACTGCTTCATAATACATCCAAAATAGTTAAAAACAGCCAAGTGTCCTCAGTTTCAAGAGTTAGTCAATTGCACTTCCATTATTACCGTAAGAGTGATTTTCTCCTGGTGCTCCTGATGGCCAGTCCGGGCCTGACCAGAGAAACTAACAACACTGCTCAGTCAGTATTCATGACTTAGACAATATAGTCCTTTCAAATGAAGGTAGACATTTGGTCACAAACAGATCATCACAGCGATTATTTGTACTAAAATGCAAGAGATGCTACAAGGAGTGCACGTGTGTTGATGTAAGCTTCAACTCACTCTGAAAAAGAGATTTTAACAGAGCCAGTCATTCTTTCCTAACTGCAGGGACAAAGTTACTGTAGGATACAGCAGAAAAGAAATTACTTAGCACTTGACCTTGATCACTGCCATCAATGTCCAAATTACAAAACCCGCAATAAAACCACAACCCTTTGCAGTGTTCTCATGTCACACCACTCAACAACCCTCAGGCGGATCTGAGATCTGAGGATTTATTGGATCTAAATACAGCATTTTTGAGCTGTCATTATCAAACATTTTCAAAAATGTCTTCAATCAAAAGTTGAGCATGGAGAACCATTCTTGACCTTGGGAACACATATCTGTGTGTCTGTGTATCCCCAGGCTTATATGGTCAAAAGCTCCGGGAACAGCTAAGTAAGTGGATCTTGCGTTTGGAATATTCAATCAAAAGGTCTGTGAGGAGCAATGATTTGATTCGTCAACAGCCAATAGGTGTACTCTTTTCATCAGCCATCAGGACAGCTATGGTGACAGTATAGATTAGTCTGCCAGCTGCCACCATTACTTCAGTGGTATAGCCGAACTGAACGCGCTTTTACTGACACAGGTGGTTGGCAGTCGCCTCTGATGGATGGAGGTATCCCATGTGCAAGAAAGTAATCATGTTTATTTTCCCATTGAATCAAATGACTCCCTTGAATTTGAAAAGGGACTGAGAATCAACATTACGGTCTGCAGCTCTCAACCACGTTCAGCTGGTTGAGTCCCTCCTACTCTCAATGAACCCACTTAAAATCACAGGCAGCCACTTCCAGTTCACAAGCTCACACAGGACAGCTGTATGTTACCTGCCCAGAGCAAAATGATAGACAGCCAAATACGCCAGGGGCTAGTCAAACCGGTCCACCTTACATTTGTATTTCTCACTTCTTTTTCTTCTTTTTTTAGTTGCATTTTAAGAAATTATATAACATCGTAATACTGGAATTACAGGGCATAAGAAACAAAAAGGAAAAAAAAGAAATCAAAATCAAAGAAACAGATAAAGAGGGAAAAGAAAGAAAGGATGATTACATAAATATCAGTTTTTGTCTTTATCACTTCTGGTGTGTTGAAAGGCTCCATCAGTCATTATAACACCTGAAATTAATTTGGGAAAAGCTACAGAATCTCTATTAGGGAGAATAAATGAATGTGTAGTTTTAGTTTGTGATTTTGAATGGATGAGTGCATGCACTACAGGTAAGCCCAACTAGTTTGAATATTAGGATATTAATTAGACTGAAGCTGGATTTGTAGTCGATGTGATTTAGTGTCGGATTTCACCACCATAACTGACATAACTGTCACAAAAAGTCATGTTAGCTTGCTTTATGTTTAAAGTGGTGGTGGGCTTGTTTGGACCTGTTAACAATATCATGACAAGTCACATTATACAGGCAATTGAAAATAAACACTTTGACCTCTAAATAAAATTACCCAGAAATTGTGCTTACTTTAGGATTCCTCTGAATGTCATAAGCATGACATCAGTTCTCAAAGCTGTTCCTTCATAGTCTGTCGGTGCTCCATGGTAGCGGACTTTGTTTGGACTTTTGTATTTTTTTAGATCATGGTAAAACTATTAATTATAAAGGTAAAAAGTTTTTTTTCATTTTAATTCTTCACCATTGCCAGCTATACAAGTTGCCTTTAGAGTTTCAGCTATCACTGGAAAGTATATTAAGAGGTAGTGAAATGTTTCATTAAAAATGACATTTGAATAAGATTCCCTACTGCATCACGACTATGTAGATGGACTGCATTTATACAGCACTTTTATCCAGAGTGCTGTACAATTTGCCTCTCTGCCCACATCAATTGCGGCAGAGCTACCATGCACTGACAAACAGTTGGAGCAATGTGGACAGGAGGAACCGGGGATTGAACCGCCAGTACGATTAATGAATGACCTGCTCCACCTCCTGAGCCATTTACATCTTATTCTTCCTCAGAAGTTCAGGTGGGGTCTTTTTTAACTGGTTCTAGTCAGCGGGTTCTGAACTGGTCTGGGCTAGACTGAACTGGTTCGGGTTGGGAATGATCCAATTTGGTGCGTAATAATTACTAATTTCAGTCAGTACTGAATTCATTTGGGTTGTTTCTGAACTGGTTCCAGCCAGTATTAAACTGGATGAGGGGCTTCTAAACTGGTCTGGGCTAGACTGAATTGGGTGGGTAGTGCCATCCATCCATCCATCCATCCATTATCTATAACCACTTATCCTTAGAAGGGGCTGGAGCCGATCCTAGCTGACATTGGGCGAGAGGCGGGGTACACCCTGGACAGGACACCAGTCAATCACAGGGCTGACACAGAGACAGACAACCATTCATGCTCACAGTCACACCTATGGGAAATTTAGACCGGCAATTAACCTAACCTGCATGTCTTTGGACTGTGGGAGGAAGCTGGAGTACCCGGAGAAAACCGACGCAGGTACAGGGAGAACATGCAAACTCCACACAGAAAGGTCCCAGCCGGGGGTTAAACTAGTTTCTGTGTTGGGTTGGTAGCAATTGAACCAGTTGGGTTGGATCAAAACTTTCATGGCTGTTTCCAGTTAGTTCTGATCTTTGATCTGATCTCATTCGTCCATAGGGCAGAGTGAACACTTCATCCATCTCTATTCCCACCCATTGTTTCACAATAAAGCATACATGAGCACTGAGCTGAACAGAATGATTATGGGAAAGACATGCAGATCAGAAATAGTTCACAATGATTGGCTAGCATGTTTGGAGTCCAGAAGTGACGGGCTGATCAACTAATTACATCTTCCAAAAGTGAACATTGTTTTACTGGCATGGATGGATCAGATGATCATGTTTATGAGCATTTGTCACTTTTTCCTACAAATGTCGCTTTTGTGAATTGTTGCCCAATCATGTAATTAAAGCTGCGAGAGCTCTATATTTCAGATTTTATAACGGCAAACTTTTCTCCTTTATGATTTATGAATATAAGATATAGTGTTACCTGTTCATATTTAATGTTACACTTCACCCTGATTACTCTAAATAATATATTGGACGTTGTACTTCTTGTACTGTACACTCCTCAAGCCCTCTGTTTGCTCAATGCTTCAGATTGCTCAAAGACATTACAGCCTTCTCTCTCTCTCTCTTCTCAGTCTGGTTTTTTAAAAGCCAAACACTTTCTCCCTGAAAATTACAGGCTAATCTCTAAAGTGGCCTTTGCTGCAAAAATCTTTGCAAAATTGTTGCCTTAAACTGAGAATTACTATCAACGAAAACGCCATTGATAAAGAAAAAACACAGTGGCTCTCTTATCAACACACTTTAGATAGTGTTGGTTGTGTACATCTGGTGGGGTTTCTGGAGCTTTTTTCACAGAGCAGGGGCCTGCATCACGAAGCGAGATTAGTGTGTTATCCAGCCATCTCTGGGTATAACTCAGATTTTCTGGTATCACGAAGCTGGCTCACTATTAACTGGGGTGGATCACCATGGTAACCTATGCTGCCTGGCTAACCCGCTCCGGAGCAGGTTCAGTTCAGAGGATCAAATCAGAGAATGTCAATAGCCTGCCAACTGACCAATCAGCTCGCTGGAAAATACACCAATCAGCCATAACATTATGACCACTGACTGGTCATAATGGAGGAACATTGATTATCTCGTTACAATGGCACCTGTCAGATATATATACAGTATATATATACACATGTATATACTGTATATACATATAAATACATACATACATACATACATATATACTTATATATGTGTATATAGATACACACATACATATATATATACTGTATATGTGTACACACTCACACACACATACACATATACGATCAGCCACAACTTTATGACCACTGACAGGTGAAGTGAAGGAACATTGATTACCTCGTTTCAATGGCACCTGTCAGATATACATATATATACATATATAGATACACACACATATATATATATATATATATATATATATGTATCTATATGTATAGTCACTTCTGACTTTCTCCATTTAACCTGTGATTTACAAGGCTTAAAAAGGCTTCATAATGTAAAAATAAAAAGCTGCCATTAAGCTAAGTAAGGCAGTGGTGTGCCTACATTGGCTATTATGTTGGCATTGTTCCACATGAAAAGGGTTAACCAGTTGTTGTACTACAGCCTTAGGTAAAGGAAGGCCAAGTCTGTCCCATTCAGAGTAATTCTTTTTCATATTAACTTGCTATTACAGAGTTTCTATGTAGAGAATCTGGGGAGTCCTAAACACAACTGATGTGCAAGTAACTGTATGAACTGTATATTGAAGCTAACTAAATAACAAGAGTAGTAGGTTGGATGCGTAACTGTTTTTCATGTTGCTTTTGTGGAACTTTATACTGCAGCACTAGCTCGGCTAGCGTTAGCTTTGTGGTTATATGTGTGTGTGTGTGTGTGTGTGTTGCTGCTGTATCTAATAGACATGCCCTGAAGGTGACGTTATAGCTACATGTGAAAAAGAAATGGTCAAATTGCAGGAATTCATTGGCCTGGCAGATGTTCAAGTAACTGTATAATGCTAAGACTTCTGCATTGAGCCTCTACATTTAGTATACTGATTTGTGAAAACAGGCCTATGACTCAGCAAAAAATCATAGATATGTCATGCTAAAATTACATGATGTCAGGTCATTTCTCCCTACAGCACAATATAATAGACACAATGACCCATAGGAACATTGTGGAACATTTTTTTCTGCTCAACAGAGTAGTCTACAAACAGGACAGACTTCAGTATCAGCAGGTTTATTCTTGCAGAATATATGTAGGTTTATATGCAGAATTAAATGACAGCAGTCATTATTCATTTGTTTTTGGGGGGTTTTAAACACAAATAACATAAAATATAGTTTTTCTCTCAACAGGCACAGCTCATCTGCTAACATGCCAGCACTTCTGCCCTTGAACCTACCATTTAGCAACAGTCACCTTCAAAAGACACATTTAAACAATCCAGGACATTCAGCCTGTGCAGTGAGTAGTTGACATCTGGCAGAAACCAGAGGGAACACTTGCTGAAATAAATCTCTCTAGTTATATGAGCTATCACTCCAATTAGTCACCAGCTGTCTCCTCTGACCTGACTTGTATTTGCCAACCACAATCAATAAACAAATGTCCAATCGAGATTTGACTACGGAAAAGGCTTAAAGATCCACCCGCCATCTTCAAGCTTCTGGCTGCTGGAGGGACTGCACGTGATTGCAACCATGCTCACGTGTGCGGCTGCTTATTATGTGTGGCTGTCACTGCTCCGACAAGGTCATGGCATCAGGTCACACCAGATAAGGGGACACCATGAAAACACAGCACAGGAGCCTCCATATTGAAATTGGCAATAAGGAAATAATGATCTCCTCTAACTTTGTCTTTTTATTTATTCTATATTCTGTCTTGACATTTGTTTTTATTTTACTCCCAAAAAATATGAATGGATGCCTCATTGTTTAAGAAGAAGGTCAGAGGAAGAAAGAGATGAGGTGCAAACATTACAACTGTCGCACATACTGAACATACTCTGTTGAGATTATAAAATAGGATTCATGGCAGATGTGTAGGACACAAATATTGTATTGTTTGCAATATGCTGTCATCCAATTTTCATTGTAAGCACATTTTACCTGGTGGTAGAGAAGATACAATGCCAGCTCCCCTAATATGTCTCTATTTAGACATGACAGCTATTCCCTGCTCAGCTCATGTCCACAGTGCACTCTACCTGCTCTGAACACACAGAGTTTTCCTCTACTTCTTTCTAAAAAGCTTTCCATTCCTCTCCGCGATCCTCCTATATTATCTATATCTAAAACCACACACTGATCCTTTATATATCCCCTCCAAGCTGCTCTGTGATATTTACTATATTTTAGTGAATGGCCAGAGCTCTTTATTGATTCCTCATGTGTCTGCATTGTTTCTTAGCTGGACAAGAGTGATCTGACCTTTTGATGGAAGGATTAAGAACAGTTCATGTCAGCAATACGCTAAGTTGTCACTTGATACCAGCCATAGAGGCTAGCAGTCTGATCCTTCTGCCTCACCCTTTAGGGGTTATAGAGAGTCATGGATACTGCCATGGGCACAGGGCTGAAACAACTGCACATGCAGCTGTTTTGTTTGTGAGAATACAGCTACTTCAAAGGCCCTGAAAACATATTTTCTCAACCAGCTTCTTACCATACAGGATCCTGCATAAACACAGTATTTTTTATTGACAAAGTTCTACGGTTTTGGTTATTTCACATTAGAGATATACATATTTGTGATTTTCCCTGTGTTCTTGTCACTAGCTTGAAGTGAGCATGGCTCAGTTGGAAACAGGTGATGTCACATACTTCTGTGCACCATCCAGAGTTGAGAAACCTTTGAATCAGAATGGTGGGTTGTTTTAAGTTGCCAGGTCACTGTCAAACAAATCTGATCAAATCTCACGCACATGATCCTGATGAAGCAGCTAGTTAATGAGCAAGTTTTTGAGTATTAACCATAGACTGTATATAAAGATAAAGATGGACAACATCACAGCTAAAACAGCACAAAAATGAAGCCAAAACATCTTGATAGCACTCTGGTGGCTGGCTGCCCCCTCCATGTTAGCGGATGGGACATGGGCCAAACTGAAAAGTCGAAGTACACGTCAAATAAAATGTTACCAAAGATGGTTTCTGCCATTTTAGGTAGTTCTTATCACGCTGATGTTTGTTCAAGTGCTCATTTGTCTGATAAATTTTAATTAGTTATTTGAGTTAGTTATGCTATAAAAAGGGGGTGTGATGTCATGATTGACAACTGTGATTTGATTGTGGTGTGCTCGCGATTGGATTGGCCTGGTGTATGGGCGGGACCTCGCTACTGCGCAGACTGTGGTTCGATATGATGTCACCAGTGCAAGATGACAGCGCCCGTATACGGGATATTTTGGCTTCATTTTTGTACAGTGGGGAGAGGTGGAGATGCATTGTCCATCTTTATATACAGTCTATGGTATTAAACTATTCATAAATATTATGTTTTTAATGTTTATAATGTTTTTTAACACATTTTAATAAATAAAGTCCCTCACTGCTTCACCCTGCGACATACATGACATAAAAGTTTTTTAAGACTGAGTTGGCAGTCTGGTTCTCTACTAGCATAGAAAGTTACTGCTAGTTAGCTACCAAAGTGTCTGCTATAGCAATGAACAGACGTTCGTGCCAATGAACTACAGTATGAACAGATTTCTTCAATGCTCATTATAATTACACTTCGTGTATATGTGAACTTGAAGGTGGTGACATGGTGGATTTGGTTGTTGGATTTGTTTTGACATGTTCTCTTACACCCCCTCTGCAAGTACAGATAAATGGAAAGGAAACATGCTGCCAATCATTAGCTGCTCTTAATATTTTGGGCCTAATTACAGCTAACCACAAGAGTCATTTGTCTGCGGTATCCGCTGTAAGTTGTATCAATGCAAGTACTCCAACACTGCTGCCACACATCAACGAGGGGATCGTGTGTCATATACTGCCAGACACCAACGTAATCAATCAGTTTGTCTATTGCGTGCATTTCCTACTGCTTCTCTCAAAAGGGCCCATATTCAGCCATGCCTATAGAATTTGCAGTATCAGGGTTAGGGTGTGAAGCTCAGATCTTGGGCTGAATTTAATGTAGCACAGCTGAGGCTATGGCGAAGTATCTTATGGCCCTATCCAATGAATGTTTAATGGGTCTGGAGAAGTCGGTGTGGAGGAAGCTGACTGTGCTGCATCAGTAGGCCGGGCGGTAAAATGAGACAGGGGAGGAAGCCAGCCAGCTCAGGATGGCGGGAGGAGAGGGGAGGGGAGGGGCGTGGAGGGAGGGAGAGTAGAGTGGAGCGCAGTATTCAGAGAAAGTATACAGAACAGGACAGCACCCAAGATGTATGTTAGCAGGAAGCCTTTAACAAGACCACACCACCACTGCTGCATTAAAAACTCTCCAAATGAAAATAGTATCAATTGTATGTTTCAGAAATGCTCTATTCAAAACCTGCACTGAAATCAGGCTTATTTTAGGAGAAACAGACTACACACAGTATTACCTTCTTTACACTGTCAACTGCAGGTAAGCCACACTGCTCTGTCTGGTAAATTGAATATACTTTACCCACTCATCCATCTAACTGCTTCCTCTGCCTGACAGCGCCAGTGTACATGTGTCCATGTCTGTAAACTGGCAGTGGGTGAGCAGTGAAGAAGCACTGTACTGTGGACACTGGGATCTCTAAGCAAATCAGGAATACACTGTCAACTCAAGGGAAGGCTTTCCTTTGAGCACTTTGGTTGAATTGGACTGCAGACACAAACTGAAGGCAGAATGCATTACCATTGTCTATAAACAATGTCAGTATCACTACAAAGGTTTATTGCAATGTCATAATAGCAAAGTTACAAGGCTGAAGGATACGACAAGCCTTGTGAGAGACCCCAGAGCTGCCACACAATGGCTCCATGGCTGCAAGATCTCAGGATTGTTGGAGGCTGAACAGTGAGACCCGGAGAGTTGACAGACACGAGAAACATCGGAGCAGACTAAACTCTCCACCCAAACTCTACATCATTCACAGCTATTTTTATGGAACACTGAGATGTGGCCACACCAGGCGTCTCCACTTCAACATGTTAAACTGGCCATATCTAAAGCCCGGGATAATGCAAGGAGTTAGGCCTCAAGACCAGCAAGAAGCTTCATTAAAATTCCTCATGCACCTGAACTGTGTCCTTCACAGTCCCTCCCTTCTCAGTAATTGAAGTAAAGCTTCCTCTGCCCATCAGGGACTGCGTTACTGTGTACATCTGTCTATCCATATGTCCAACTGCATTCCCCACGCAGCTGTGAACGATGTGCTAATGAGGCCTATAATCTACAGGACATACCAGAAAAAAGAAAATGATTTCACCTCACAAAAAATCTAACTTCTTCCTCCCACAACTGGGTCAAAGACGGATAAGGTTTTCAAAATGTAAAAAATAAAAATGTAAAAACATTTAATTAAAAAAGTTTATTTAGATTCTTTGGAGTATTACCTTTGCACATGTAATGGTGGTCTTCAAGAATAATGCAGATAATACTTGCAGTTTCAGTGAATTTTACCCCACTGAAATGTCCTTCAGTATAACGTTGGTGTTTATCAAAATCTTTTTTTTTTTTATCAAATAAATGAATACAAACTTTCAATAATCAAAACAAATAAGATCTACAAAGTTAGACAATTGGCAGAAATACTTACATACCTTTACTTAAGTAAGGTTGTACTTGAAGGTCACAGTGTGGTATTAGTACTTTTACTTAAGTAAAGGATCTGAATACTTCCTCCACCACTGTCTATTATAGAATGGCATCTAGAAATACAAAAGTGCTTTAAGATGACAAAATGTACTTTTAATTAATGAATTAAAATTCTTTGTTACAAAAGTGAAAATGCTTTATTCGCCTGAACATTCATTTAATTATTAAAAACACATTGTAACATGGCTTCTGCCATTCAGGATAATGGAGGACATCATGTTTTTGTTGAAGTGTGATACTGAATGATTTTTTTTTAGTACACACTTAACAGGCTCACTACCTGGCCACGTACGTCAAGTGATGACCTTGACCTCTAAAGTTAAATCTCACTTTTCATATACTATAAAGAATTTTCCAGAAATGTTAAATCAAAAACACTTCTTATGTGTTGTACTGAGTGACATGCACTTCTGTTACACATGCTACCTGAGAGAAAAAGGTGAAGTCATCAAATACTTAGGAGTGATCTATTAACATTGCTGCAGTATCTGGGGGTCATCAGGGGTCTTCTCAGGGGCTCAGGGACTGTCACATGATGTGGTCTAAAATGGCTTTTAACTTATGTTATACTGAATGACATTTGGTGAGATCCATGTTTTAAGACAAAAGTATATCACATATTGCAATATTGTATTAAAACAATATCATAAAAATGCTTTTATATGTTACTGAAAACACAAACAATTATGCCAAAGGCCTTCATTTACATTTTTATTATATTTTTGTACATTTTAAATATTGTTTTTATGAGGCTTTTGCTTGGGACAGTTGAATGACATTTTCACACTTTAGAGCTCCAAAAATCCCATCATTTATAATGGTTCATCAGACATGGTACATGTCATGGTACATGACATGGTACATCAGAGCAAAAATAGATTAATGTAATATAATTTTTATATTATATATTTATATTTGTAAGAAAACAAATATCCCAGGACAGAAAATTCACACGTCTCATCTTTGACCCAACTTCAAGTTAGCAGCAAACACTATAACCCTACAACAAGAATACATAATTCAAAAGAGCGATATCAAGAAACACCACTAATCTAATTTGGATGGATAGGCCAATGAATTTGGTTCTACAGTGTCTTGTACTCTGATTGGCTGTTGGAAAATTCAGTTTGATTGATAGACGCACAAGAAGTATTTTTCCCCACTTCCCAATAATAATTCATCTGAGTGCTCCAAACAGAAAGATGTCTAAAAAGGTTCACATCACTCCACTGGACTGGTTAATGCATAGCTAGCCGAGGGTGTTTTGCCTTTCGTCTGAATGGCTTCATCATTTCTGCTGTCAGGTGTTGAAACCCCAGCATTAAGATGGCAGAGGATGATTCAAACTTCATTCGACAAAAATGATACGTGTGCCCACATCGGACTGTGTCCACAGAGTGAGATGTACCAAATTCACCACATCTGCAATTTACAACAATGACACATGACACAAACGATGCAATCGCACACTTGACCATCAAGTGATTACAGGTGATCTACTGGCTGAAGTAGTGGGATTTTTTTTTTTTTTTACACTTGAGAAATGTATTTCCCATTTGTGAAGCTGAGAACTACCAATATCAGACATGATTTGCAGACACTGGAACACTTGGGCTGAAGTTTGAATTATCAATTTACTGATAACTACTGTTATAAAAAAAAAAAAAAAAGCTATGCAGATTGCTTCATTTACATGTTTGGGTGCTCCTTTGGTCTTTTGGAAATCCAAAGTACTGCTATACCATGGAAGAAGTATCATTTTTTTTTAATCAAACCCTTTGACAAAATTGGCCATGGCTAATCTCACGAGTCACCTGTCACCTGTAATGAATGTGAAGCTACATACATTACATTGCAATTTGACACCAACTGCACAGGGAAGAGGACTTGAGAGCTGAAAAATATTTCCCACAGTCAAATTTGTGCTCATTATGCTGGCATTGTGTGTTTTATCATTTAGCAGCCCAATTTCAACATGCAAGCTGTTATCATGTGCTTTGATTGTTTTTATTACAAAGTACTGTTTGAACTGTGAGGCTAATAAGGCCAGTCTTGACACCAACACTGAATGCCACCAGGAATAAAACTCAACAAAGCATCTCTAATCAGCAGGTTTCTAATTCAACATCAGCCTGTCTATTATATGGAGCGCAAATGCAGGCTAGCATGAATGGTGTAGCTGATTTATCAAGCCATGCCATCAGGCCAGGGGCAGTCATATCTACGGTGTGGAGAAGAATCTCTGGGGAACACAAATATAAATACTAATAAAAATAACATTTTGAAAAGTGTGATCTGCGAAATAACAGTCATGTCCTCTATTTTAATTACCCACGCTGGTGGCAGGGCTCTAGGGATAGCAATAATATTTGATACAGATCTTCACAGTGCCAGTGACTTTGGTGATCTCCTTACTTTTCCTCTAGCGCCACCATGAGGTTCACATTTGTGAAATATCTCAACAACTATTGGATGGATTGCCAATAAATTTGTTTCACTTTTCCCCCTGGATGAATTCTAATGACTTTGGTGATCCTTTGTGTTCCTCTAGCGTCATCATCAGGCCAAAAGTTTCATTCGTCCAGTACTTTGGTTTATAACCAAATACCAGCAAAACTAACAACATTGTACTTTGTGTAAATATAGACTTATATAGCGCTTTTCAACCTTAACGGTTCCCAAAGCGCTTTACAGATTGGTCTCATTCATCCATCAATGGCGACAGAGCTGCCATGCAAGGTTCTGGTCTCCATTGGGAGCAACTTAGGGTTCAGTGTCTTGCCCAAGGACACTTCGACATGTGGACAGGAGGAGAGGGGGATTGAACTGCCAACCCTGGGATTAATGGATGACCTGCTCTACCTCCTGAGCCACTGCCACCCATACAGTAGCTTGCTAACATGTTAAACTAAGAAGTTGAACATGGTAAACATTATCTCCTTAACTTCAGCATGTGTCATTGTGAGTATGTTAGCATATTGACATTAGCATTTAGCTAGTACAGCGTCACAAAGCCGCTAGCATGGCTGTAGATTCAGATTAGAACCTGAGTCTTGTTTCACTTCTGCTGACTATGATTTGGACAATGACACTTTGACAGTGATGCTGTGTGCATGTGCCCATTTTAATGGTTGAATAAGTACACACCTTAACAGAAATACGTGCACTAAAAGTGAAATATCACTTTGCTTTGACTCATGCTCCAGTGCTAATCAAAGGAATTAAACTAAAATAGAAACTTAAATGCTCCCCAATGTAAACTCCACACTGGCACTACAGGTCATCAACTATAACTGGGCAATGATGATTCTGTGTACCCTGACTGCAGCAGAAGGGCTACAGCAATTACTAGCTGGACAGCTTTAAGATGAGTCAGCTAAAGGACACCGAAGTGCTGTGCTGCAAGGGCTGCTCCAAGTCAAATACTTTATCGTGATCAGTATACCATACACACACTTATCTCTACCTACCAAGATCTATTTCAGTCCCTCACAGATCTGAGGAGGAGCTGGTAGGGAGATAGAAGGGAGGAAGGTTCGTATAAAGCAGATCAGCTGTCTTTATGTGAGCCAAGAGACAACTAGAGAGATAACGTCTAAGTTATCCATGTTGAACTACACCAGTGGACCCAAACATTCTTCTCTGCTAGCTCCCTGCTCCTTTCACGAGTGATGCATAATTGAAGTTACACAGAAAGGCAATACTAGAAAAGCAACCCCGTCCACCCCCGCATAGAATTAAGTGACAACCCCAGGACACTGAGTGATGGTGCAGACAAATCGAAATGCACAACACTTGCAGCTACTAATTGAAAGCCTGAGGCAAAATCAGCTGTTGTGTTTACAGTTTCTGGGCTATAAAAAAACTAATCCAAGCTTATTAAAACTACTTAGGGTGTGATTTTCAAAGTCAACAGCACGTACGTACAGTGTAGTCTTGTATCTGATTTTATCTATGATCCAACACCTCTACAAGCATATAAAATGGAAACATCCCTCTCAGAACACTTGGAACAACTGGAAGACAGCAGTGACAGGTAAAGCTGTTTTGTCTGCTTTAAGGACAGCATTGATAATCAGGTGTGTTTCTGGGTTAACTGGTCTAAAATAGAAACACACTGACCTTAGTAAGACACCAACACTCTGTGAACTGCTCATATATAATTGACAGGGATCTGCCACAGTCTAAAACTGCACATGTAGCATCTCTTGTCGACAATCTTTTCCATCAGTTCATCCGGCCAAGCAACCCCAACCAACTAGTTCAATGAGCCAAAATGGAGGCTGCTGGGAACTCGGGGCCTGACAGCAACGGCCAGTCACTGCTCCTTGGCCCTAATACCAGCTTGATTGACATCTAAAGGTTGGTGACTTTTATGAAGTGTGCCATTTGCCCTGGGCAACACAGGTGCTACTTTTCATTAAGCTCAGTGGGAGTGAAGGCTTCCCATGTTCGTGGAGCACTAACTGTCCACAGCAGATTATACAGCAGCCATACATGCACCAAGGATACCAAAAAAAACAGATATTTGAAATCATGCTGCAACAACATTTGGACTGATCCTCTTCCATTTTATTTACATAAAAGTCTGTTTAAAATATTAGATTTTAAGTAAAGCCCATACAAAAAGGAGTTTTCAAATCTGGTGTCTGTGGCAACATTTTCGCGCTGGCACACCGGTGGTGATGCGTTTTACGTCAACCAGCAATGATTGGTTTGTACCAGAGCCATGTAGAGAGAGAGAGTCGCATCAACAGGTACAAAATACTTGATGGTCATATGATTCTCCTACATGGCTCTGGTTTGCCAGAGCTGAGGGGAGCAACCGTAGCGACGGAGCAGCTACAGCAACTAGGAGTATGGAGGAAAAACCTGAGAAGCGTCAGTAAGGCAGACAGGATGTGGCCTTACTGCTCTTGGACAGGTTGGTCTTTGTAAAATATTTGGAGTAGGCTATGTAGCTATTATATTTACTCTACCTAAATAATGGATTATTGTCTTGGAACTGTGGAAATTTGAGCGAGCTCCCCTGTAGGCATCCGTCATGAGCACACATCCACAGTGTTTGTGTAATTACTCTCACTACCAGAAGGAGGAGACAAAAGTTCTGCACTCCAGCTTTAAGCTTTTTCTTTTGACGTCAGAATTCCAAGAACACAGCATGCTGTATCAGTGCGTCCAAAGCATTTGTCTTTATTAGCAGTCACTGATGAACATTATTGCAGGAACATGTTTGATTGGCAGTGGGGCTGGGCAATATTAACGACACAGCATGACATTGATTTCCTTATTAACTTGATTTAATATACTGTTGATAAGTTACATTGCTTGACAAGGTACCAATAACACAATCCCAGCACAGAAACAAAGCTATTTCTAACTAATCATACGACAGTCTTTCAGTAATGGACAGCTAATTTCCCAAAAACAGGCACTGCCCAGTAGATTTGCAAAACACACCACATGCTATTGTTTTGGCATCAAAAGTCAGATAGATGGGAAAGAAAAGCGCTACCTCTGAAGAAACCTTTTAGGTTTCAGCTCAGTAGTCACAACAACTAAAGAGCTGTTATAGAACAAGGTAACAAGACGTCGGTGGTGTGGCAACACTTTGGCTACTTAAAGACAGTCTCAAACGGGGCACAAAACATAGAGGTGATGGATTAACTAAGCTGAAACCCTGTGCCAACAAAGACGGGAAACAGATTTTGAATCTGCCACGAGGGAATGTTAAACTTGTGTGAATCTTTATCCATGCTCGCCCAGGTCTTATTGGCATGGTATGAGTCTGGGGATAAGTATGAGTCTTTCCTTACTAATGCAATGTTTCCCTGCAAAGTGGACCACCCACATGGGAGAAGAGGGAAGCTTGTTTTTTATCATATCCAAACTTTGCAGAGCAAATAAATGAAAGATTCATGAAATGAATAAAACTGGTTGGTCTTCCACATCTGTAAACTAGTCTGGAAATTGTCCAACTTCAATGAAGAACGCTGGCTCTACATGAAGGTGACAGTGGGAACATTAAGTCTAAAAATAACAACCAACAACTGCCAACTTAAAAAATGTTGAAGTTTTGGGGGTTTTCTGGAATTGGCTCAGTGTGCAAGAGGCTTTAAGATGAAATGCATTTTAACTGGATGTGTGACCTCAATCCAGGAAGTCAAATGAAATGGAATTAGAGATGAAGAACTGATTCCACTCTGGTCTGCAATGAGAAGCAATGCACATGTACACTCACACACACACACTTTCATACAAGTCTAAGTGACTGAACTTTAAAGAACATGTACACTAAAGAAAGGAAATGAGCCTTTTGAAGTCCTAAGATAGAATTTTTTTTTAAAAATAGACCAATTGGAGTCTCATCCAACTGGGCCTCAAGTCCTCTGGCAAAGTCCAGAGGAAAGTTGGCAAAAATATAAGTCAACAGGTGAAGCCGATTATTTCAATTTTTATGTTACAATATGTTGAGTCATTTAGTCATGAACAGCAGTGATCTGTATCAGATAAATAAAAGGTGCAAGGAGCATTCCTAATGAAAACCAAATGCATCTCAAGCCACACAGAACACTCAACACACAAGTCCTTCAATGGGAAAACCCTCAACACCCACAGGACTGAAATCCACAAGTCTCTCCCTTTTCTTGGTCAGCAGCTTTGTTTTTGCCAAGCAGCCACCCACTTACAGGGAGAACGCTCATTAAGTGATCATACTGTAGGGGTCATCAAGAAACAGCGAGACCAGGAAAGTTTCTGGGAATAAAATTAATTAGGCACCAGCGCTCCTCGCCAGCTTCATTTAAACACACAGTTTACCCAAAATACACATGCTCTGACTTCAGAGACAGCATCACTGAATCACAAACATGAGTTCCATAGTTTTCTGGGAGCTTCAGATGAATCTCATCTCAAACTCAAACAAACACAGAGCCTTAATGATATGCACGGTGAAGGATCACATTGTAAAAGCAAAAGCATATCCAAGTGTAAATACAGCCAAGAAGCATTCAAGATCTAATCATTTGTCTGCTGCAGAGGTGGTCAGGAGTGCAAATGCAATACTTTACCAATAAGCTTGATGATAGGGTCAACACGAATATAAACTTCACCACATGGATGGAGACATGAAAAGTGAACATGTGACACATGTCTCTGTCATTCTTGTCAAAAATAGGTAGTCATGGATTCTCATGGACAAGGAAAAGGATGTAATTATTAAAAGAGGAATCATTGTGTTAGAGATTTTAGGGCTGCAACTAACGATTATTTTCATTAATGATTAATCTGCCAATTATTTTTCTCAATGAATTACTTGGTCTACAAGATGTAAGAAAATAGTGAAAAATCCCTGTTAAATAAAGCCCAAGTCCAAAACCCAAACCAGAGTTAGCTTGAAGGCGGACTGAGACCATCCTTTTCTCAGTCCATGCCAAAGCTTGATTGACAGCTTTCATACCAGCTCAAACGAACCCAGATAACATGCTGCAGGAATGAGTCCTAAAACCCAAAGATGAGTTTGAGCAGTTTTGCACCGGTTCCCTCATCTGGAAGTCAATGGGTTTCTGAATGGGTTTTTGGTTAGATGTCTGAAATAAGGTCGTTGGTTAACACAAGCTTAAGAGATTTTCACGTTTTGTTCTACGACATAAAATACGTCAGTAAATACTCCACTGGTGAATTTTGAAGCTTTTACATGTCTCAAAAAAGGTGGTTGCTAACAAGTGGCTAAATGAGACTACAGAGGTTGTCGGGGACATTAAACGTCATCACGCCGAACACAGAAACTCATCTACTCACTCGTCCACCTTTACAGCCCCGTTGGGTTCATACTGCAGACTCTTCTAACTGAAACTTTCCCAAAGGCTTTTGTAGAAGAGATAAATGTGCAAAATCAAATTACAAGTTGGAAGCTTAGTGGTGGTGATGCTGAAGTCATGCAACCGTGGTGTAGTTTGTTTATAGCCTAATGTTAGCTTTTAACTTCTGGTGATTGCATTTACGCTTCAAAAGTCATAAAAGTGGTGTTAATTTGTGAAGATTATCTTGCTGAACAAAACGTGTAAGAATTATAAGCTTTGTTTGCCACAGAGCTTATTTTCTGCAATAATCCAAAATCCAATGGAAAAATCCTATTGGCTTTTTGTCGAGGGAACCAGGGTGATGCTAACTTCAGGGTTGGCCTACAAAAATACGTCATCCCTGCAGCACTCTATAACGGGCAAACACACTTGAATTCAACGGAACCCTGTGCTTGAAGTGGGCCACTCACTGGTACACAGTACCGGCACTTCTACATTTTACTCTTTGGTGTACCGTGACTTTTTCTTGCGCACCAGCACTTCTCTCAAGCTGCCAGTCCTCTTTTCTGCCCTCTCCGTATCAGGTTCTCTGGGCGATTCATAATGGCCCTAAATAAACTGCATTACCCAGGAGGAACTACGTGACGCTCACCTGTTCCCGCTCTCGCTTGCCTGCTTGTCTCTGTTGGCGGCTAGTCTAAGTAATGTTACATTAAGGGATTTCGCCGGGAATACAAGAAACTAAGGGCATCCCGGCCTGATGACTTCATTGCACCACACACAACAGCTAGTGTACATAGTCAATTATTTTTTACTCTAATAATTGAAATGGTTGTCCCCTTGGTTAAATACATTTATGCTGTGAACATCAGCAACATCTCCTAGGATATTTTATTCACTGTAGAAATTCAGAATGTACTTAATGATGCTGATACCAGCCGATACACACGCCAACATGTGAATAAGGGCAGTACTGGCACTTATTTTTTTCCACTTCAACTTTGACTGAACCTAACAGGTTAGATGTGAAAGCACTATTAGTGTAAAGACAGTTAAAAACTTTCATTGTTAAAACTTAAAAACCTAAACGCTCTTTAATGTTTTTTTCCCATTGTTTCTATCCACTATACTCCAAATAATATCCCTTTCATACACCCCCACTCACCCCCTCCTCTATCCCCATCGGCCCCCAGCCCACTTGGCATGTTGTTGCATATGCATTTATTGAGCAACCGAGTGGCATTTATCTCACAGCTTAGTCATAATTAGTCCAACTTAGGCTAGGGCAGACAGCCTGTTAGTGGGCATATGTTCAGATCCTGGTTAAAGACACACAGCTCCCCGAGGGGATGCTTGTGTGTTGACGTGTGTGTATGTTGTGTGTGTGTGCGTGGGTAGGGGCAACAAGTGGGTGTGTCTAGCAGCAGACGGTTGCTGTGGAGTGCGCCCAGAGCCTCCATTAACACAACCCACCATGTTCCCTTCCCTCGGCTACCCAGCCATGCTGAGAGAGGCCACTTGAAACCTGAAGGGAAGCGAGCTCATCCGAGTGTACGGAAGAGGAAGGCGACAGGACGGAGCAGGAGAGCAGAGAGACGGGAAGAGGAGGGGAGGGGAGGGCGACAAGGACCTGAGTCAGACGGGAAAAGTGAGAGAAGGGAGGGAGGGACGGAGGGATGAAACAAGGTGAGGAAGAGAGGAAACCGGAGAGGGGGGCAGGACAGAGAGAAAGAGAGGCAGTCTGGCTCAGGTCCAGGGTTATCCCTGGCAAAATTCGAGGCATTTGCCAGCTGCCAGCTGGAGACAGCAGCACTCGGCCAGAAGGATGCTGCCCTGTGCAGCTTCTGTCGGCTGGTGTGTTCGTCTGTGTTTGTGTGTCGGCGAGCACAGCATGGATGCTGCAGAGCGCTGAGAGCATCCTCGATGTGTTAAAGCACAGGACAAGGACCATATGCATCACCAGTTACGCTGACTGAAGGGACACAAACAAATCCCGTCACAGTCAGTCCTTCTCTGCCATCCAGAAGTTGGTGCTCATTTCTGCCAAGTTGCCTGCAGTCCCAACCGTGGAAGAGACAAGGGAAGCCGCTTAAAAACATCTCCCTAAGTCTCCTTCTGGCAGATGATGCTTAAGTGTATCCTCTTTAGGCACGACATTACATAACTGTTTGCCACGTAGCCAGCCAAGCCCAGTCGCATGCCAGAAGGATGTCAACAAAAATAAATATATATAAACCTGCAAGATTCTGTGTCAAAAGTTGAGTACGCAGCGATGGAAAGCTTGTTTATATCATCAAGCTGCTCCTTTCTTCATCATCTAATCAGTGATGCTGAAGCACAGACGTTGTCCTAATTTCCTCCATCCCTCCTCTCTCTTGAAGATGAGTTGGTAGGGAGGGAAAGAAAGGGGGGGGGGTGGCAAAAGTAGTAGGGATTCTATTTTTTTTAAGGATAAAGTGCGATGTTGCAGCAGCTTTACTTGCTCACCACGTGTCCCTGTCGTCATCGATGGGAGACGAGCTCGCATGCACATAATACACACGCACACACTGTCGGACCGCCAAATTACATGATGGCCATCTGAGTAGACTTGAGGATTATTTTAATAAGGGCTGGGATTTTTGTTGATTAATAGATTGGCGATCGTTTTCATTTTTACGTTTTATTAAGTAGTAATTTTTTGGAGCACAAATCCCAAAAAGTCACTAGTTTCAGCTTCTCAAATGTGATTATTTTTTGGTTTTCTGATAGTAATCTGAACCTCTGGGTTATGGACTGTTGGTCGGACAAAAGAAGCAATATTATTATTTCAGCTTAGGAAAATTGTGATTGGTATTTTCTGATATTCTATGGGCCAAACAATGGGTGACAATCAGCAGATTAATTGATGATAAAGAACATTATCATTAGTTGCAGCCTTATTTATAATATGGTGAATCTGATTCTAGATGGGCTCTGCTGTACTGAGGTGCTTTCTGAATGACACCCATCAGTGTGGCTTTCAGACAGCTTGGTTGAATGATCTCACGCCCATGAAGCCATCTTGCCACACAAGACCTCTGCCCTTTTCCACGAGAAAGCCAATACATTTGTACAAATAGTGCTAAGCTCATATGAAGCCATCATACATGTGATCAAAGTTAGTTGCATCACACATGGCTGACTGAAAAGCAGCCTCAGTGTGCTGTTTAAATTCACCTTAATGCGGTCGGTGCTGGCTCAGAGAGCGCTCCCTCGCGCGGACAACGCTGGTAAGACTCCTCTTCAGCAGGAACAGCTCCCTAGGAAGAGGTTAACTCCACTCATAGCATTTTAATGACATATACACCAGCGCACCATACTAATCACATTTGCCTTTATATTTCACGAAACGCTGGTAGCTGGTGTGCAGCTCAGTGTGACCAGCTGCTGCTGCTGCAGTCCAGTATAATGTCCTGGAGCTCCAGGAGAGCAAACTTACACAGCTCGGGAGGAAAATGTCAACCCAAATAGGCTGCGAAATCTATCACTCTGAAGCCAAACAACGTCACAACTCCGATAGTGCCATTTATCACAGGAAACTACGCATCTCCATGATGAATAGTGGACATAAGCAGGTTTCCTAACAGGTTCTCCTCCGTGGTAACTCTCTGCTCCCTCATCATCTGCCGGCCCAGGTGCGCTGATGACCACACGTATGAACTTCATGACGTAAAGTGTGACATTTGTAACATACAAGCGACATACTCAAAGTTAGCCAACAGACAGGCGGGAAAACGCTGTTTTTTTAAAGAACAAAAGATAAGTTAAAACTTGAGCAATACAGGCGCTGGCGGATACAGATACTGCACTTCGACTCACCTTGAGCGGCCGTTCCTCGGGTGCTGAATACACTTGCTATCAAAGTGGCCACATACCAAATCATAGTACTATTGCCAACCAGAAATAAACCTCATCATATCTCAAAGTGCCCCTTTTCGGTGTAGCCTATCTCTCATCGCCGGGTGGCCCAGGACAAACTGAAGCGGGCCGGTATCCTGTTTTCTTGTTAACCGAGCCCTGGACACTTTTCCATCGGCGCTTTCCCCTCTCTCTGCCCCTCTCCTCCGCTCTC
This sequence comes from Macquaria australasica, assembly GCA_005408345.1. Taxonomy (NCBI): domain Eukaryota; kingdom Metazoa; phylum Chordata; class Actinopteri; order Centrarchiformes; family Percichthyidae; genus Macquaria; species Macquaria australasica. The sequence continues at coordinate 1,088,522 of SEMN01000060.1, read as the reverse complement.
CTCTCGCATCCTGAGACGGATCACCTGCGCCAATGGGACGAGAGCAGACGACGCAGTGAAACCAAGCGCGAGCTTTTAGATAACCGCGGTCCCGCCTCCGCACTCGTTTCATTGATGGGCGTGGGAGAAATCCGGCCGCTGATTAGTCACCTGCGCTGTCTGTTTCCCATCTGCAGTGTTGCGTTCACTGAATGTGTTAATACTCGGAGGTTCCAGACTTCCGTTTAAAGAAACGACCTCAGAGTGCCTGCTTTCTCATTATTGGCTTTTTTCACCCTTGACTCACTTACATTTACAATAATAGCAATAATATGAAATCATCACTTTTAAAACACTAGCTCACTATTTTTATATTGGAGATAGAGGCAAAAACATTACAGCAAGCTGCAAGGCAATACAAATTACCATAAAACAGAAGGGGACAAATTATTATCATTACATAAAACCCACTGTGGTAACACAGTAACTTTTAAAAGTTACTCTAAGTATCTTAAGAATTGGGAAAGACTTAAACTTCCCATTACAAAGACAAGAGGCCCCATCACGGTTTTTAATGACTGAGTTCATCCTTTATAGTGTTATATAGTAACATAATATCACAATCCCAACCACAGAAGGCAAAATCCAACAGGTGGTTACCCTGTATATTAATGCAAGGAAACCCACTTCTGTTTGTTTAAAAGACAGTAATACTACCAATGCTTGACTGCAGGTATTTATGCGTGACACAACATTTTGTGTGAGTCTGAGGAAAAACTGCAAGTTTCTTACTTCAGTGTCATAAAATTTGGCATCTTCCCATTTTTCTCGGAGGGCGTAAATGCAGCACTAGAGGGAATCGTTTCAAGGTGGGTTGGAGTGTGAAGCCGTAGCGGAGCTGCGGTATCATCCTGCGCAATTAGACGAGAGGAATGCTCCAGCATGAGCATCCTCAGAACACTGCCATCCATACACTCAAATCCCTGTTGAAATGTGAGGGCTTCTGTTTGCAAAAATGTTCACTATGTATGAATGAAACAGTGATGGTCAATGACAAATAAATTCATTTGAGGTCATTTTGCTTCACATGTGTCATCATTTGCCATTCTTATTCATATCCACATTTTCTCAGCTTGTCTATTTTGTTTCATCTACACAACCTTCCCCACAGAAATCAATCAAATTTTACCTCATAAAACAGAAGCTTATGATGCAACCCAAGTATGTCTTCCTTAAAGATTAACCTTTTCAGAAACATTTTCAGAAACATTTTCTGAAAAGGTTAAGTTTTTTACAGTTCAAGATTATACACAGGGTGTCATTCGAAACTGAGGTTGCATCTGTCACATTTGTCATCATTTGGCCAGTTATTTGTTTTCATCTTCTCAACAACTAAAGATATATCGGGACTGCTTTGTCTAACATTCTTCTCTAAAGCCCTGTCCACTACTTGCAATTTTTGATGTTCCACAAAATCTGTGCTATTTCGCTAAAGAGAAACTGCAGCTCGTCATAGAATTTAACTTGTTTGAAATCTCCTATGTCTCCCACTTCCTCTCAGTGTCTTGATGATATAATAATAATAATAATAATAATAATAATAATAATAATAATAATAATAATAATAATAATAACTTTATAGCTATATAGCACCTTTCAAAACAACTTACAAAGTGTGTTACAGTAGAAACAAATAATAAAAAATAAAATAAATCTAAAACAAAGTAAAACAATAATCAAATAATTTATATAATTTCATCAAATACCATCACTTAAATGGGATACTGAGTTTGCTTGAGATCCCCAGGCAAGGAGTTCCACAGCTGAGGGTCCCAGATAGCAGAGGCCTGGTCACCTTTAGTGACAAATCCAGATTTTGGAACCATTAGTAGGGCCCTGCTGGAGGCAAGCAGCGATCAGGTAATTTAGCAGATCGCAGATATAGGCAGGAGACTGACCGTTCAAGGCTTTAAAAACGAGCAGTAAAATCTTAAATCCACTTCCAAAACTAGCAGGTGTCCAGTAAAGGGCAGCAAGGATTGGTGTGATGTCGTTGCTTCTCTTAGTACAAGTTAAATGCATGGCAGCAGCATTTTGTATAAGTTGCAGTCTTTGGATGTTTCGCCTGCTGATACCAGAATAAAGTGTGTTGCAGTAGTTGAGTCTGAAGGAGATAAAAAGCATGGATGACCTTTTTTAGATCTGCAGAGGAAAGGAACAAGCTGATCTTGGTTAAATGTCTCAGATGGATAAAGCAGCACTTTAGTCACCTTAGCCTCAAAGGACAACTCTGAGTCAAAAAGTACACCTAGGTTACAGGCCTTAACATTTTTTTTTTTTAAACATTATTAGATAAGGCACCCAAACTAGACAAAAGATTGTTAATACTGCTAGTGCTGGAACCAGTACGGGTAATTATAATTATATGTGGTTTGGAGTCATTCAACGGCACGGAATTTTTTGACATCGAATTCTTAATTTCAGCAAGGCAAGACATAATAAAGGGTACATCAGTGGCACCAGGCTTTAACGGGACATACATACAGTTGTGTGTCATCCACATAGCAATGATATTATGTCTATGTATGATTTGCTCCAGGGGTAGTATGTATATAGTAAATATGAGGGGACCCAGAATAGACCCCTGGGGGACCCCACAAAAGACAGGAGAAGAGGCATCTCTAAGTATAACAGATAAGAATCAGTCGTTTGCTCTAAAAAAAAAAAGACAAAAGGTGTCCAAAAGTATTGTGAAGTGCCCATTACAATTTGGGTGATGTCTTTGAGTAGCTCGTTCTGTCCGACCTGCAGCTCAGGACCAAAGATATTCAGTTCCTGATCACATGGGACAGGAAGGATGGCACATCCTTACACATGAAGGGCAGGAACTAGGGTTTTTTGGCATTTTTTCCCTTTAGAAATGGCTTCAATGATTGATTGATTAACAAAATAGTAGCCGAATGATTTTCTGTAGACCGACTAATTGTCTCATCTTTAGCTATGTTTTATCTCAGGGCAGTAGTTCTGGGATGTGTGAGGGGTTATTGATATTATCTTTGCTTTGGTTGGTATTTATTTTTTTAAATTTTTTTTATTTTTTTACTTTATTTCTTTTGTTAATTCATATTTGGGATCTTTTTTCAATGTGTTTATGTGTTGATGTTTAGATCAAGATTCATATAAGTATAGGTTAGATATAAATGTGCATCAGCTTTGAGTTGTGGGTGGGAGGAAGATTACTTTAGAGGGAAAAAAATGAGAGAGAAACCATTTTCTTTGTGGAGTTGCTATTTATGTACTTAACTCTCTTTCAATAAAAATATATTGCAAAATATAAACAAATTACAGAGAGGCTGTGGTGAATTCACTTGACAAGTCAACAGAAACTAACTGTTGCTGGATGGATGACCTTTTGGGAAATGTTACTACAATGGATCCATTGTAGTAACATTTATTGTCACCATCAGTTAACGTTAATCTTACATGCTTGTGCAGATGTGATCCAGTGTTTGTCCAGTTTGTGCTTTGTAAGCCTCTGGGTGGACCTCTGGATGTAAAAGACAACAGGAACGATGTGATGGCATCATTTTAAGGATGCTTGAGGGCAGGGGTGATATGCATCATTTCCCCATATAACAGAAACTGTATTTATTTTTTTGCAGGGTTATTTGAAAGATGGAAAAATGTATGGAAAAAAAAGAGTGATGGATTGGAAGACACAACAGGGATCATGAAACATGGGATCTGGCCAGGATGCAGATTTTGAGTGGATTCTCCTGGTCCAAACTTTAGTACTTCAACCCTTGAGGGAACTTGAGAGGGATTCTTATTTATCCTGTTTTCTTTTTCATAATGAATGATGGAGATGTTCATATAAAGTAGCATTTTGAGGCAAACATACAGGTACAAAATATCTCCTTTCACTCTCTGTCACAGTCTGCCTGTCTTTCCTGGGCCACCTTGATCTCCATCTCTCCTGTATCTCACAGTGCCTGTGAGGCCTCAGTTACTTGTGTTGGCTTGTCTGCAAGAAGTAGCCAGGAGAGTGTGGCATGTCAAGTCCCAGCATGTCAGCATCTCTGACAGAGACATCACTGGCCTCAGATGCAGCCGAAGGCCCTTTTCCTGATGCTGCAGCCGCTGTGGTGATGGGAGTACAGCAGTGTCTCACAGCTAACTGTCATACCGAGCAGTGTGCTTTAAAAGAGCTGTGTGAAGTGCAAATAGTATATTCAAATTCAGCTTTCATCGTGCTCTGTGATCCTCTCCACCGCACTCAGCTCCAATCAGGTTTTTGTTCCTCCCTGCTGATTAATGAGCCAGGTGTGACTCGTTAACTGTTGGTTGTGGCTACTGACTGTAATACATGTGGTAATAATCAAACTCAACTGGTGTCATATCATTTTATTATGCGATGAAATTCAGTCACAGTAGAATCTTTTTTTTTTTAGGGAAAAACTGGGGTGGATAGAGCTGAAACATATTTCTTCAAAGCAAGACACTGAAGGCTTTTCTCCATGGAAAAGATGTTGTCGCTCTTCTCCCAACTGGCTTTGGCTCTCCTACTACCTACCTACCGACCTACTACGTCATATAGTTTGTTGATCTGAATGGTTGAAGTTAGCCTGTGATAGATGTGATAGACAGATGGTTCATCCAATCACCTGCCATGAATTTTTTGAAAGTGCCTGCCCTTTTCCAAACAGTTTCCAAGGACGACTTCTCAGATGGTTCTGTGTGACAAACCATCTGGCATGTCAGGTTAGTCCGCTTGCAGAACAAAATGTATGACTGATCTGACTGTGCGTGCACACTGTACGCACGGACAAACACGTGAACAAGTTTACCTATGCAGACACCCAATGTAGCCTTTAGGCACAATGGGGCATTGAGCTAAATGCTGACATCACCATGAGAAATTTCACTAAGTAAGAGAAACATTTGACCTGCTTGTGGTGCTGGAGGAAAAGTCAGGTAGACCAAGGTGGTGGACTGACTGACCAACCAACTGACCAACACTGGCATCCCTAGAGCCACACCACTAGCATGGCTACAAAGGCAATACAACTATAGTTACACTGTTTAGGGAAACAGCATTATAGTTCATAGGCAATTGAAGAGGTGTCCAGAGAATTAAAAAAAAAGAATTGAAAATGTCAAGTTATACCTTAAAATGTACACATTTGTGACTGTTATACATGATGTATGGAAAGTGTAACATTTGCAGGTCTACAGTATGTGATTGTATTGATACCTCATGTGATAGTCTATGTTTTTTAATTCTCTCACAATTTTTAAATACTAGTACTAGTTTGTACCAATACAGAAGATTTTGTTCATACAGATGCTATAAGATTAGTACAACAGACCTTTGTCACAGCAGACATTTTGACTTGTCATAAGCACAGGTGATACTAACATTAATGATGGCTACTTTCTAGTCAAGTGTCTCTGTAAGCCATGACAGTGAGCCAGCATGCACAATAGCAGGACCCTGAAACTGAAGCAGCTAAATGGAATTCAGCCACCACTCATTTTTCTATGTACACCTGTACTTTTTATACTGTGACATGTCAATATATCTGCAGTGAAAAAGGCCTGTCTACCAGTTTCTGAGTTCATAAACAGCCAATTTCTAGCATTGATTGGATTAATAGATAGCATTCAAGGCCTGTCTCATGTTCTGTCACTGTACAATATATAAAAATATAAAAAGTGCATTCGTTCTGCAGTCCATTATGTGCCGTGTTACTGTGGAGGACAATGGGGAAATCTGACAGGAAACGCACTCTTTATAGTCTCACATAAAATATCGGGAGGCAGTGATATATTACTGTTTACAACTTAGAAGTTGGACTGCATTTCTATTAACAGGGGAGGCACACACCATACCAGCGTCAAATATATAATCATGACTTATTGGACAAATATTTGTGATTTTGTTAAAACAAAATGTGGCAGTTTGCTGTAACTGAAATGAATGAATCAGTCTGTAGAAAGTCAGGAGCATGTTCCTGCCTGAGATGTGTCCCATATTGAAATAGATGCTACACTACATTCTACACTAATACACCATTGTCAGTTGCCTGGTATGTTGTTAGTGGGCTTCATAGAGGGGCTTTCCACAAGTCTGTATGTCCTGCTGAGGGAGCTGGCTAATGTGGAAACAGGTTTATCATGTGCCTGGGAGCACTCAGTCTGGACCAGGAAAGGAATCAATGCCCCCACTCATGGCAGTTTGTCAATATGGCTCCAAATGGTTACAACCCAGCTCAGCCAGACGCCCCTTTTTTCACTAGTAGTGCCCCAGTAGTACTTCTATTTTATTAGGTTAGACTGTGGTCAGATTTTTAATCCTCACAATGATCACCATGTCTTTGTTGGGTTTGCAATTAAGAAGCCATTCAACATCAACATTTAATAACAACTGCTTAAGGATACATTATGAGCATATTAGTCTGAAATTGCTTTTTAGCCATGTTAGCGGTGTGGCTCTATCAACTGCAATGTTTGTCAATCTGTCTGTCAGTCCACCACTTTGGTCCAGTCTGAATATCTCCACAGCTATTTTATTTATTTATGCCGTTTAAAGTTAAATGGACAGTGCACATTAATAGACATTTCTGTTAGGTGTAATAGCAGCTACAAAAGACACACAAAATACATTAAAACAGGAACAGCAATACTGTACCTGTAGCAGAGCACACTTCATAAGAACACATAAAATACTTTAAGACAAGGACAACAATATATAAAACATAAAAACAAACCCCGCTTCAGGTCATTGGATGGATTGCCATTTAATTTTGTAAAGTAATTCATGGTCCCCAGGGGATGAATCCTACTGACTTTGGTGATCTCCTGACTTTTCTTCTATTAGATGGATTGCCATGAGATTTGGTGCAGACAGTCACGTCTTTGTGAACTTTGGTGATCACCTGACTTAATTCTACTTTGGTTTAAGACCAAATACCTTCCAAATGAATGACATTCCCATCAGCCTCAGCTGTACTTTATGTTTAGTGCTGCTTTGCATTGATGAAAACACTGATGATGTTTCAACTGTACAGAAATGACAACCAGTACTATACATATTGTATATAGTGTAATAATGTAACTATTTTTATGGGTAGTGCACCTTCGTAAGAGAGAGAACAGACAGCACAACAGGATAGATTCTTTTTTTCTTTTTTTTTGTACAAGTTTATTTATTTCATGCTTTCCACCATAAGGTTTTACATACATACATGTGTCTCGTGTTTTGTGTCTTATGTCTTGTGTACGTGAATGTACTAATGTTTCATGTTAGCCTGACATCATCCTAAGATAGTATACATCAAGGTATTATTAGATATGTTTGTTAGTAAGAGATTGTAAGCAGAATAAACTCTTAAGAACAAACTATGTGAATGTGAAAGCACTGTGTGCCATTGTGATTGTGCACTGATGAAAATTCCAGTCAACTTCACTCTCACTAATGACAGCAGCACAATTGAACAGTAAATGAAATGTTCTTATTTTCTAAATATCAGATTTAAAATACTTCTAACCAATTACGCAATCTCAGCATGCAACAGAAGGATTGCAAAAGATGTGAATGAATTAGCTGGACTCAGTTCAGGACAGTCTACAATGAGAGCTTGACAGCAGGTGGTAGGATGATGTGTAAAGCCTGATTCAGAGAATGGTTGTGGGTCTGTTTACAGGCACTGATGATGAAACAGATCCTGGAGGGAGGCTTGATATTGCCCCAAACTGCTTGATAATCTATTTTCATAAAAAACAAGAAAAAAAAATCATCCAACTGTTTTTGTTTTTGACACTAGGGTTCCAAAACCAGAAAATGATGGAAAAAGCTGAAATGGTCTCAAAGGGTTTTTCCTGTCAACTCAGAGGCACAGCAGCTTTATACAGCAAAACAGCCGCAGGTTGGTCCTGCAGAGAATGTCAGCTCACCACTTTGATGGTGCTGAGGTGGTGGAGAGACAACTGGCTACCACTTTCTGATAAAGCATTCATTATATAATAGTGTAGCACTGGTTACTCTTAGCGTCAACTATAACTTAATAGTTGGTCCACTTTTAATGTCAGCTTCAACAGTAGAAAAACTGAACACTCACAACCAAACGTGATACATTATACATACATCATATCACTCCGCCAATCTTAACCATCATTAACATCACAGGCAAAGCCATATTATGTAGTTCCCGAACAGCATACAACATATTGTATAGTATACACACATACATATGTGGTTAGCATTAATTAAATAAATTTCTCATTAAACCTGAGAAGGTAATCTCTAAAATAAGTCTTCACAAAACTAAATCTCATTTTACAATAGCTTTATTGATGGAAAATAACTAGGAGGCCATTTACATTAGTTGCCTTTCAGATTATAATTTAACATAAGAACACATGATAAATGTATAAAGTATAATGTATTATTTTAGACCAGAGTTTAAACTAGTGTTTCCTAACCTTTTTGGCTTGTGACCCCTTTAAAAAAAATAAAAATAAAAATAAAAATAAAATAAAATAAAATAAAGCAGTGTCTCCCAGATTGGGAACTGTACTAAACTAGCTAACTGTGTATAAAGTAGTTAAACTAGCTCCACCTCAACCAGCTACAACAATAACCTTGCTGTTTACACAGTGAGGCATCAGTATTAAGAATATACAGTACTGTGCAAAAGTTTTCGGCAGGTGTGAAAAAATGAAAAACTAAGAATGCTTTAAAAAATGGAAGTATTAATAGTTTCTTTTCATGAATTAACAAAATGCAGTGAATTAACAGAAGAGAAATCTAAATCAAATCATTTGGTGTGACCACCCTTTGCCTTTAAAACAGCATCAATTCTTCTAGGTACACTTGCAGTTTTTGAAGGAACGCGGCTAGTAGGTTGCTCCAAACATCTTGGAGAACTAACTACAGATCTTCTGTGGATGTAGGCTTCCTATAATCCTTCTGTCTCTTCATGTAATCCCAGACAGACACGATGATGTTGAGATCAGGGCTCTGTAGGGGCCATACCATCACTTCCAGGACTTCTTGTTCTTCATTACGCTGAAAATAGTTCTTAATGACATTGGCTGTATGTTTGGGGTTGTTGTCCTGCTGCAGAATAAATTTGGGGCCAATCATATGCCTCCCTGATGGTATTGCATGATGGATAAGTATCTGCCTGCATTTCTCAGCATTGAGGACACCATTAATCCTGACCAAATCTCCAACTCCATTTGCAGAAATGCAGCCCCAAACTTGCAAGGAACCTCCACCATGCTTCACTGTTGCCTGCAGATACTCATTGTACCGCTCTCCAGCCCTTCGGCTGCCTTATGCTACAGCCAAATATTTCAAATTTTGGCTCATCAGTCCAGAGCACCTGCTGCCATTTTTCTGCACCCCAGTTCCTATGTTTTCGTGCATAGTTGAGTCGCTTGGCCTTGTTTCCATGTCGGAGGTATGGCCTTTTTGGCTGCAACTCTTCCATGAAGACCACTTCTGGCCAGACTTCTCCGGACAGTAGATGGGTGTACCTGGGTCCCACTGGTTTCTGCCAGTTCTGAGCTGATGGCACTGCTGGACATCTTCCGATTTCGAAGGGAAATAAGCTTGAGGTGTTTTTCATTTGCTGTACTAAGTTTCCTTGGCCGACCACTGCATCTACGATCCTCAACGTTGCCCGTTTCTTTGTGCTTCTTCAAAAGAGCTTGAACAGCACATCTTGAAACACCAGTCTGCTTTGAAATCTTTGTCTGGGAGGGACCTTGCTGATGCAGTAACTACCTTGTGTCTTGTTGCTGTGCTCAGTCTTGCCATGTTGTATGACCTGTGACATGAAACTGTCTTCCACAACCTCACCTTGGTAGCAGAGTTTGGCTGTTCCTCACCCAGTTTTAAGCCTCCTACACAGCTGTTTCTGTTTCAGTTAATGACTGTGTTTCAACCTACATGTGAAATTGATGATCATTAGCACCTGTTTGGTATAATTGGTTGATCATACACCTGACTATGATCCTACAAAATCCCTGACTTTGTGCAAGTGTATCTATGAAAATTGATGCTGGTTTGAAAGCAAAGGGTAGTAACACTGTTATGACCCTGGGTCATGTGTGGTGAGTGACTGATTTTGAGGGTGTGGTCCCTCCCTGCCTGAGGGTGGTGCTGTTTACAATGTTCTTTGTTCTTAGTATGTTCAGTTCCAGGTGGTGGCTGGTGATTGGACGGGAGACTGATGGCACCTACTTTAAAATGGCCTCTGTCCAGGCTGACGGCGCTCCCTCTTTTTGCCTGACTCCCAACCAGACTGTGCCGTGCCATTGGATTTAAAGTGATCTTCGTGTTAATGTGTTTAGCTGTTCTACATAAAATACTGTTAAAAGAGCAGTCCGGGTATCTGTAGGGGAGAGAAGCTGTTTTTGTTTCTACAACTGTTTTCTCCTGTTTATGTTAGGGAGTTAGGTAAGACCCCTGTATTTCTTTTCCTGTTTTGTTGGGTTAGGTAATTTAGTTGGGTTCTCATAGATTGCTTTGTTTGTTGTTTTGGCTGTGCTCTCCCTGAGGTCAATTATACCCTGAGAAATGAATAAATCATTCCTGTTTGGACTGCATCCGTTGTGGCACTGACTATCTTTGGGAGCAGGGAAAGGGAGGGAGTCACTTTCTTTATGTTGTGCACCGGTTTACCCCTAGGCCGGTCGTAACATAAATTGGGGGCTCGTCCGTTTTCTCCCTTATGTTTCGTTGGGTAAGCGCGGTAGGTATTGTGGCACATTTTGCCATATTTCTGGTTGGCATTTTTCTCTGTTGTGGCACTATGGAGTTTGATTTGGATAGTTTTGCAGTAAACCCTACACTACAACAACTGAATAAATGTAGGAAAGTGGATTTGATGCTCATTGCTAACCTCTTTGAAGTGCAAGTGCCATTAAATGCAAGGAAAGAGGAGCTGAGACAGCTGTTGGTTGGAAGGTTGTTTGCGGATTTGTCCACGGCGGAAGGAGGAGGGAAAGCGGAGGTGGAGCTCCGAGATCCGGTGCCGCCCATCGCGTCCGCTCATACAGATCCTCCTCTTACGCCAGGGATGTCGGTGGAGGAGCTCCAACTGACCCTCCGCATCAAGGAAGTGGAGGTGAGAAATCGGGAGTTAGAGGTGGAGGCTATGCACCTACGGGTGAAAGCGCTAGAGCTGGAACGCCAGCCTGGTATCGCTCCCCACTCACATGTCATACAGCAAACCCAGCCCCGACACAGCTTTGATGTGAGCAAGCATATTGCACTCGTTCTACCATTCAGAGAGTCTGAGGTGGATTCGTATTTTAACGCATTTGAGCGTATTGCAGCTGCTTTGAGTTGGCCAAAGGATGTTTGGTCCTTGTTGCTTCAGTGTAAATTAGTAGGGAAGGCTCAGGAGGTATGTGCCACCCTTACAGTCGAACAGAGCTTAGATTATGATGTTGTTAAAGCCACAGTGTTGCGTGCATATGAGTTAGTGCCTGAAGCATATCGACAGAAATTCAGAAATTGTGGGAAAAGTGTCAACCAGACTTATGTTGAGTTCGCGCGTGAGAAAGGCGTTCTTTTTGATAAATGGTGTCAAGCCAGTAAAGTCAGTGATTATGCCCCGCTGCGGGAACTTATGCTTCTGGAGGAGTTTAAAAAGTGTTTGCCGGAGCGCATTGTTGTTTATCTAAATGAACAAAAAGTTACGTCTCTCGCGGAAGCTGCGGTCCTTGCAGATGAATTTACTCTAACGCATAAAAGTGTTTTTGTTTCTTCGGTGCAACGCGAATCTCTGGGTGGGCTACCTGTGGAATATAAAAAAAGGTCACCTAAAGTTTTCCGGCGCAATCATTCGGCAGCGGGTGGGACTCGCGAATGTTTTTATTGTCATGAAACTGGCCACTTAATTGCTGTTTGTCCTGTTCTGAAACAAAAAGAACAGTCAAAAGCTAAAATCCCCTCTGCTGTAGGATTAATTCAGAGTGAGCCACTTGTTAGCCAGCCTGAGGTTTTGACAGAGTCGCTTAAAGGGGCAATTGATGATGACTTTAAGCCTTTCGTTACGCAGGGGTTTTTTTCTATAACTGGTAATGAAGTAGACAGGGTTCCCATTACTATCCTAAGAGACACTGGGGCAAAACATTCCCTGGCTCGACGTGGTGTGGTACCTTTTTCTGGCCAATCGTACTGTGGATCTGACCTATTGGTGTGGGGAGTTAAACTGAGTGCTTTACGCGTGCCACTGCATACAGTGACACTTTCCTCCTCCCTGGTGTCTGGTCCAGTGCGAGTCGGTGTACGTGATCGGCTCCCTATTGCAGGGGTTGATCTCATTCTCGGCAATGATTTGGCTGGAGACAAAGTTTTTCCAACTACTCCTGAGGTAACTGAAAATCCTACTGCTGATGTGTGTGTTGTGGCTCCTGCTGTGCTTGATGCGCCGCCTATTTTTCCAGCGTGTGTTGTGACGCGTGCCCAGGCTCGTAAGCTTGGTGATTTAGCGGACCTTTCTGATTCATTTTTGAATAGGTCTGATGATTTAGTCAGCCCCTCATTTTCAGAAGTTAAAAGGGTGCCTGTTTCGATTGAGGTGGTACCAGATGAGAAGGATTTGTGTTTAGCAGTGGATAAAGATCAGCTCACCAAGGCTCAGCAAGCTGATGTTACGTTGGCTAAGTGTGTGTCTGCTGCTCAGGTACAGGGAAAGGGGACGCGGTCGATAACTTATCTGTTTGATGATGGTGTTTTGCTGCGTAGATGGTCTCCAAGAGCTGGGATGGAGTGTGATGTGGTTACTCAGGTGGTTGTGCCAAAAGAGTTCCGTCTCCAAGTCTTAAGTTTAGCCCATGACCATGGTCTGTCTGGCCGTTTGGGAATAAAGAAAACATATAACCGGGTCCTCCAATATTTTTTTTGGCCTGGGTTAAAATCTGATGTTGTAAAGTTCTGTCGCTTTTGTCATGTTTGCCAGATAGCAGGCAAACCAAATCACGTTATTCCTCCAGCTCCGTTACATCCCATTCCTGTAATGGGCGAACCTTTTGAGCATGTGATACTGGATTGTGTCGGACCCTTGCCAAAAACCAAGGCTGGTCATCAGTACCTGCTTACCATAATGTGTACAGCCACCCGTTTTCCTGAGGCTGTCCCGCTGCGCACGTTGCGAGCTAAAGCTGTGGTGAAAGTCTTGATTAAGTTCTTTTCCACCTTTGGGTTGCCAAAGCGCATCCAAACTGATCAGGGGTCTAACTTTATGTCCAAGGTTTTTGCACAGGTGATGGCAGAGTTGTCGGTCAAGCATCAGGTCTCTAGCGCGTATCACCCGGAGAGTCAGGGCGCATTGGAGAGATTTCATCAGACGCTGAAATCCATGTTACGTAAGTTTTGTGTGGAGTCTAACAGGGAGTGGGATGAGGGTCTGCCACTACTACTGTTCGCCATTCGTGAGACCACGCAGGAATCTCTGGGGTTTAGTCCAGCTGAGCTGGTTTTTGGGCACACTGTGCGCGGTCCGCTGCCCTTGTTGCAGGAGAGGTGGCTTGCAAACGGGCCCAGCCCTGCGCACAGCATCTTGGATTATGTGAGTTCATTCAGGGAGAGGTTGCATGCTGCTTGTGAGCTGGCTCGCAGTTCCCTCTCCGCCGTACAGTCCAGGATGAAAACAAGATATGATGAGAAAACTGTCCGTCGTACTTTTCAGCTAGGTGACCGGGTTTTGGTTCTGTTAACTATTGTTGGTTCCCCTTTTGAGGCAAAGTTCTGTGGTCCTTATAAGGTTGAGCGGAGACTGAGTGACACTGATTGTGATTAAGACGCCAGATAGGAAGAAAAAGTCCCGTGTGTGTCACATCAATATGCTCAAACAATATTTCGATCAGGATACTTCCGACATGCTGTCTGTGAAGTCATGTGTCTCTCCTGTGGTGGCTGTGGTGTCACCATCATATCGTCCCGAGGAGGACGGGTTGCGTGGGCCGCAGGGTTCAGTTCCGTGTGTGCGTTTAGAGAATTCTAAGGTTCTGGCAAATCTGGAAGAGTACTTGTCTTATTTGTCTGAGCCGGCTAAAAGTGACATTTGTCACCTCGTTCGTTGTCACACACCACTTTTTGGTGATAAGCCCACACAAACTACAGTCTTGGAGCATGATGTAGATGTTGGCGAGAACAAGCCCATTAAACAGCATGCGTACCGTGTTGACCCGGTGAAGCGCGCTGTTATGCAGAAGGAGGTTGAGTATCTCCTAGAAAATGGCTTTGCAGTGCCAAGCTCCAGTCCGTGGAGCTCACCGTCTCTTCTAGTTCCTAAATCTGACCAAACTCCTCGATTTTGTAATGACTACCGCAAAGTAAACGCTGTTACTAAGCCAGACTCATTTCCTCTCCCACGTATGGATGACTGTGTGGATCGTGTGGGGTCGGCCAAGTACGTCACAAAGTTAGACTTATTAAAAGGTTACTGGCAGGTGCCTCTTTCACCACGTGCATCTGAGGTCTCAGCTTTTGTGACCCCCGACCACTTCCTTCAATACACTGTCATGCCGTTTGGGTTAAGAAATGCTCCAGCCACATTCCAAAGGCTGATGAATAAAGTCCTTTCTGGTGTCAAAAACTGCGAGGCGTACTTAGACGACATTGTGTGTTATTCGTCTACCTGGGCTGAGCATGTAGACGCTTTGAGTGAGATATTCCGCCGTTTAGAGGGTGCTTCGTTGACGCTGAATCTGGCTAAATGTGAGTTTGGTAAGGCTGTGGTTACTTACTTGGGAAAGCAAGTGGGGCAGGGGCAGGTGCGCCCTTTGTCAGCCAAAGTGCAGGCTATTCTGGAGTTCCCTGTGCCAGAAACGCGGCGGCAGCTCCGCCGGTTTTTGGGAATGTGCGGCTATTATCGTGGGTTTTGTAAGAATTTTGCAAGTGTAGTGGCACCCCTCACTAGCTTGGTAAGTCCGTCTAATCAATTTGTCTGGACGGCGGAGTGCCAGGACTCATTTGATTCTGCTAAGGCTCTTCTTTGCAGCGCACCTGTTTTGGCTGCGCCTGATTTTGCGCGTCCCTTTAAGATGGAGGTAGATGCGAGTGCTTACGGTGCCGGTGCTGTTCTCTTGCAGGAGGATGATCATGGTATAGAACATCCTGTGTGCTATTTCTCAAAGAAGCTGAATAAGCACCAAGTGAATTATAGCACAATCGAGAAGGAAGCCCTGGCATTGCTGTTGGCACTACAGCATTTTGAAGTTTATGTTGGTTCGAGTTCAGTACCCGTTCTGGTGTATTCAGACCACAATCCCCTTGTGTTTTTATCCCGTATGCGAAATCACAATCAGCGTCTTATGCACTGGTCATTACTGCTGCAGGATTTCAACATTGAGATCCACCACATAAAAGGGACTGATAATCTTGTGGCTGATGCTTTGTCTCGTGCTGGGTGTTAGGAATCAAAACATTTCTTTTGGGGGATGAAATGTTTGATCTTAGGTGGGGGGGTGTTATGACCCTGGGTCATGTGTGGTGAGTGACTGATTTTGAGGGTGTGGTCCCTCCCTGCCTGAGGGTGGTGCTGTTTACAATGTTCTTTGTTCTTAGTATGTTCAGTTCCAGGTGGTGGCTGGTGATTGGACGGGAGACTGATGGCACCTACTTTAAAATGGCCTCTGTCCAGGCTGACGGCGCTCCCTCTTTTTGCCTGACTCCCAACCAGACTG
Organism: Macquaria australasica; assembly: GCA_005408345.1. NCBI lineage: Eukaryota > Metazoa > Chordata > Actinopteri > Centrarchiformes > Percichthyidae > Macquaria > Macquaria australasica. The sequence continues at coordinate 1,072,835 of SEMN01000060.1, read as the reverse complement.
TGCCGTGCCATTGGATTTAAAGTGATCTTCGTGTTAATGTGTTTAGCTGTTCTACATAAAATACTGTTAAAAGAGCAGTCCGGGTATCTGTAGGGGAGAGAAGCTGTTTTTGTTTCTACAACTGTTTTCTCCTGTTTATGTTAGGGAGTTAGGTAAGACCCCTGTATTTCTTTTCCTGTTTTGTTGGGTTAGGTAATTTAGTTGGGTTCTCATAGATTGCTTTGTTTGTTGTTTTGGCTGTGCTCTCCCTGATGTCAATTATACCCTGAGAAATGAATAAATCATTCCTGTTTGGACTGCATCCGTTGTGGCACTGACTATCTTTGGGAGCAGGGAAAAGGAGGGAGTCACTTTCTTTATGTTGTGCACCGGTTTACCCCTAGGCCGGTCGTGACAACACCAAATATTGATTTGATTTAGATTTTTCTTTTGTTCACTCCATTATCAGTTTGTAAATTGATGAAAATGAACAATTATTACTTATATTTTTGAAAGCATTCTTAGTTTACGGCATTTTTTCACACCTGCCTAAAACTTTTGCAGTGTATATATATATATATATATATATATATATATATATATATATATATATCAGTAACTTTGGATACTTTAAGTACATCCATCCATCTATACCACTTATGCTTAGAGGGGATCCCAGGTTCAAACCAAGAACCCTCTTGATGTGAGGTGACAGTGCTAACCACTGCACTACCGTGCCGCCCTACTTTAGGTACATTTTGCTGATAATGCTTCTGTACTACTTGAGAAGGATTTTAAAAGGAGGGCTTTTACTTTTAATGGAGTACTTTTCCATTGGTTATTTTACTTAAGTAAAAGATCTAGGTATTTGTTTCACCACTTATAAAGAGTTTGTTAATTCTTTATAATAAGCAGTTAAAAAGGACAACTTTTGGATTTCCAGATTGTGAAAAATCCATTCGCTGGTGTATAACTCCTTCAGCATGAATTGCTTTTTTCTTTTTAGCTAGCTCTATAATTTATTAGGGAGGCACCTCCACTGGCTGACTGTTCAGCCACATAATTTCTGGAAAGAGTTGCAGATCATTGAGACACAAAATCCATTTATTAGCAACTTATTAATGAGACAAGACTGAGTGATAGATTTATCAAGCTCTAGCCTGCACCCAGCCAAATGAAACAATGCTAACTGCAGCTTGTTCGAGCAGGAGCTTCTAGCTCAAGTGGGTGGTAACCACAATGTTTAAAGCTGCTATAATCAGTATTTCTATATTACTGTAACAATGTATCAGATGACTGTGTATGTGTGAAATGTGTCACTTGACGAACACACAGATAATTATCACACTGATCTTTTGGATTCAGCAGGTCCACATAACTTTAAGTATGAACACAATACAACATGTACATGTTCATTCACCTGACAACGCTAGCTTTATAAAACAACATTTTATATATACAGAAAAGATAGAAATTACAGTTGAGGTCTGTACAGTGGGAAAAAAAAAATCACTCTTTTCTCTGCTGTGGTTCTTCACATTGGGATGACTTGGCCACAAAAGTAAGACTTCAGAGTTTATGATTAGCATGATTTCTTCTCTTTCTCCAGGTCACTCTGTTTCAGTGAAGCGTGCAAACATGGTCTTATGAACAGCATCCTTATACAGTAGGTGTCAGATGCTGAGACTTCCTATGAGCTTCCTTTAATACCAAAATTTGAATTTGCCTACATGCAACTGCTTTGTGATAGTTGTAAGGTTCCTGAACGCTGTAACAATGCTGTTCCCTCAAGGTGGAAATGATTGTGAAAAGTGTTTCGACAAGGCCTTCTTGATTATGCTCCTCTCTCTAAAAACCAGCAAACAATGCTGATGGCCCACATTTGCTTGAATTAGTACATGCGCCAATGCCCATTGGGGGCATGACACCAATGGACCTATGGAGTTAGCGTAGAGGCAGGTCCACTCCACTGAGACCGAGTAGTAGCAACAGAAAGAGTAGCTGGGTGTGGGGGTGCCTTGATTGTGTTTGTGGTGCTGGCGGATGTTTTTGTGTTCCCCTGAGGCACCAGAGAGTGCCGCCCTGTGAGAGCTGCGATAGGGAAATTGTGGAGAGTTGCAGCTTCAGGAACAGAGGCAACAGAGCGAGGCAAGGCTGAGAGACTGAAGGGTAGTGAAGCTGGCTGATGCTTGGACAAACACTACTTGCACAGTGGACATTTAGCACTTTCCTGGGATCCATTCCCTTCTAGGAGCTTGTTTTGAACTATTTTAGATGTAAAATAATTTTGAGCCTTTGTCTTTTCTCATAGTGCCACTAAATGCTGCTATCCATTCAAAACCTGCGCGCAATTATCTAGACTGACACAAAGCTTGGTGGCAGGTGGCAGTTAAAATTAGTCCTTCCTTTAGAATAAGAGCACTGGCTCTGCCTTGCCAAAAGTTTTATCTTTTTAACTAGTGACAATTAAAACTCTTGAATCTCACAGAGGCTGTTGTGGCTTTCCCCTTTAGAAACAGGGTAAAACAGGCTGGACCCAAGCACCAAACACGGACAGTCAAGTGGGTTTTCAAGGGTTTTTTTCAAGGGATGAGTACGTGGGCTGAGGCAGGTGGCAACCAGGAGAGTTTCCACAGGAAAGCAGGATAAGGTTCCAGGCGTGGGCGAGTCACAGGGAGGCTGGCGAGTTGGGCTGGAGTAGATGATCCTGCACACAAGAAAAGCGGTTAGAGAGGGGTGAAACCAAACGACACTAAGAAAGCACTAAGTACTAAGAGTGGCTGGGAGTGTACTACCGCACAGGTTAGACAACAATCTGGCGGCAATGGACTGGTTTGCTGGAGTACTTAAGCTGTGGAGTTGATGAGCTGATGGAGAACAGGTGCATGATTGCTTGTGAGCTGGAGAGCAGTGATTGGTGGTATTGAGACCGGAGCCGACAACTGGGAAGAGGGAAACAGGAAGGACCTGCCCACGCCCACAGACAAGCACACAGACTGACATGACAGACCTGACAGACAGAGGGAGACAATGGAAACACCAGGGAAGGGGAAAACACAGGGAAAACATTAGGAAACACTAGAGGTGGAGGGAGCATCCATAACAGAGGCTGAGTCATACAATTGTTGATGAGCTTGCCTTGAAGCTTTAGTCATGCAAACATACATTACCTTGGATACCTTTATGACTTCACCATCGAAAGCCATAACCTGCACCAGGAACTGAAAGCAATAGCTCAGATTACATCCTGGCAGAGGACTCAGCTCCCCATAATGGCTTACAGTTTATTACAGTATTGGAATGCTTTGTCCAGCACCCGAATAATGCCAGTTCAGCTCCAACACCATTCTGGACATTTATTAGATTTCAGTCACAACTTAGGCTACATTTGATCGCTTTCATGAATACAGACATCATATTCTCCATCCTCTGGGTCTGCCATGCACATCACTGGGATAGGGTGGGAATTGGGGTAGAGGAGATCAATTAGGGCTGTCTGCTGGACTTCCCCCCTCTCTCTCTTTCCCTCACAAACACACATATTCTGTCTCTTCGTCGTTACCCAACCTTTCCCTAAAAGCCAGGAGAGCTGAAGTCCAGCTGGCATGCAGCTCAGGCCATGCCTCCTCCCTCTCAGACCAACACCATAGGGAGTGCAGCAAAACCCACAAACACAACAATTTCCAGGTCACCACACAACTGTAGCAAGATATGAAAGAAGCACACTGATGAATGTACTGAAACTGTCATTTTAATCCCAAACTGGGACAATATTTTACATTGATGGAGGTCTGCTAATGTTTTGCATTTAAAATTGTTACTGACTGGAAGCTATAAAATGGCAAGGGTAGTACTAAAATCCTATTTTGTTTAGTTTTAGTTAAAAAGTTACTCATGTTACAGACGAGATAAAGCCTTCAAACTCAGGCAAGAATAAAATTATAGCAGTCATCAGGCCAGTAACAGGAGATATATCACATCAAATAACTCAAGGAGATGCATGTAGATAGAAAAGAGTGAAGGACCCAGGATGGATCCTTGAAAAACTCCATGAGTACATTTTGCATCAAAGGGTGCAAAATTACACCAAGAAATGCAAAAGTGCCTATCAGAGAGAAATAAATGGAGTACAACTTCTGTATACTGAGATTTTTCAGCTTTTTAAAAAAAAAAAATTAGGATTTTGTGATCAAAGATGTGAAAGGCCACATTAAAATCAAGCCAGGCTACAACAAAGCAAATAATATAGATAAAACATGCTCATTTGGTAACTCTGAGTAAGGCAGTCAATGTGTTTTGGATAGAAAGCAAACTATTAAATAAGCATTACAGCTCGAACAATCAATGCATTATTTATACTATAATCTTGAACCTAAGCCAAAAAGTCTAAGCCAACTAAAGCATTCTGTTGCCATGAGAGGAGTAGTTAAAACCAGGTTTTTCCTGAAGGACTGGACAAGTGGACAGAATATAAGGAAACAAAGCCATTGATCAAACAGTTGATTTTGATTCCAAGAATAAATGGGCCAGTTACTAGTTCTGACCTCTTTTAGTAGTTTGTTTAATTAAGAAACACAGTGTTATACAGAGTTTGCTCCTGAGAAAGAAGCAAATGATATCATCAGCTGACCACAAACATTCATATGTCTGTCATGTAGTGCAATCTGATGTGTAATCTAATTCAATCATATCTGTGAACAGGTCAAGAACTTCTCTCTTCACTGTTACCTGACATTGGTGCGCTCTCTATTGGATCATCAATCGCCCTAACCCTAATTTGTACTTTTCCTAATTCTATGTGAATCTCTTCTAAACATGATTTTGTATGCTATAGAAAATTACACTTTAGTTGTGTTTGGGGTCTCCGAGACTTCAGTTGTAAAGCGTGGTTAAATACAGTGGATTTTCATATGCTCTGTATCTGGTTTTGGTGTTGGCAGTACTAATTCCCCTTCCCAAATCCCAAATATGTGTAAACACACACATTTGCACAAACAAATGTCTGTTGTGAGTCCCCACACAGGCCCTAAACATAAGTAAGGCAACTACGTTGGATAACATTAATGTTCTTGTCTGTTAATGATGTATTGACAAACAAAAGAAATATGTAGAAAAAGATAGGGAGTGCTGCACTGGGTCTAGTACAATAGTGTTCGTAATATTGCAGTAAAGAAGTAGAAATTTAATACGAAAAATCAGGTGCTCTTCAAGGATGGAGCCAATGGTAGAGTAATAATCACTGTCCAGCTTACTAAGAATGGAAGTTGATGGTGGTGGAGCAAGCTGGACAGTCATTGCTGTTTCATTCTTACTCAAAAGAAAGGTGTATTTGTCCATGCATAGCTCATATAACATAAAATATATACATTTTTCCTCATTTGGTGTAATAACAATGCTCTATGGTCAAGGAGAAAAGAAAAGAAAAATATATATATTATATATTAAATCTGAAAAAAGAAATTACTGCAGCAGTGCAAGGAGATGTGTTGTCATGTCAACACCTCCTCATGTGTGAATAAAAATAATTCTCACTGTATACGTGAGCACATCTTGTTATCTGTATTTAAATGAATGACCAGTACGTCCATGCATACAGTACATGGATACTACAATACTAGTAGGACAAAAGAAAAAAAGAGGACCATATTTGGTTAAATGTTTGGTAATTGAGTTTTGATCTGTCTGCAATAAAAGCTACAGGAGGTAAATATACACCATGTTTATTCATCATCTGTACAGTCTGATTTGCTTGTGGGAATTTCATAATCACATAGAGCATGTGTGTTTTATATCTACAGAGCAGTGCAGCAGCCAAGACGATAATCCTGTGTTGACAGAATTAGAATAACTTCAGCTGACAAAATGCACAACATGATGTCTGTTTGACATTGGTACAGAGACAGGAAGGTGAAAGAGCTCCTGATCCCGCTCTCCTATGTTTGCTCTGAATCTTATATTATATATTCTCTGTCTGTCTGTATTTTCATATCTTTAAAGGTTATTATGATTGACTGGTCTTATTACATTAGTTCATATGAAGCTCTGCAACCATTAGTCAAGAAAGAAATTTGGAGACTAGCAGAGCTAGAAAGTACTTAGTTACTGTTAGGTTAGGTTAGGTAAGGGGAGGCACTGGCACAAGTGGTTTTTCATTAAAGATTCTAAAACCATGCCAGTAAAACCACAGGGAAACATATTAATGTTGTAATAAATCAAAAATGGGGAAGAAATAAGTTAAAAACAGGTTACAGGCTGTAGGTAAATAAAACTGTGGTGAGTATACGGGACCTAAACAGGAAGGAGGGCCCATTTCAGGTAAATATAAGGACCAAATATGTAAATGTATGGGGTGATTAACTGGTTAATTTATGGGTCCTTCAACGAATAAACTGGTGGACTTTCAACAGGTAAGTAGTCCCTAAATAGATCTGTATATGGACTATTAACAGGTAAATATGTTAGTTGACAACAGGTAGGTGTATAAGGTTAGCCAGGTAATTGCACAGGAAGTTAACTAAGAAACCTAGAAATTGGCAAATAACGTTATCTCCTTATTGACAGGTCAGCAGTCTGTTTGTGGGGAGCAGAAGGAGGCAGCAGTAGTCAGATCTCTATTCTACAACAGGAGAGAAATGATGGTAAGATGTGGCTAAAATGAGACATTCAGATAAAAGTGTTTAAATTGAGATGTCCAGCATAAAGTGGCTAAGCTGAGATGTCCAAAGCAGAACAGTTAAGTTGAGACATAATATACAGTGTGGCTAAGTTGAGACATACATTAAGAGTGGTTAGAGCAACGCCCTTGGACAAGTTTGTCTAGATGACCCAATAGTGGTTAAGATTGGGTCAACTCTTCCGGGCTTCCCCTGGAAACCCCGTGATTAACGTCACAACACAATGAACTGTGGGTTATTCCCTCAGGCAAAGTTTGCAGAAATGCGGACTTAAGGAAAGTGTGCATAAAGGGTTCAAAAAGTCTGTGAGAGAGCCCTCGTGCACTTGATGATTTGACTGTGGGATAGCCCTAAGCCCTTGTGGACTTAGCGGGGACTTTGACAGAAGTAAATACAGTCTTATGGGGAGTTTTTTTCTTTGTGAACAATTAGTTTCATCAACTCTCCCAGGCTGTCACTTTGTTTAACTTGTTGTGTTGGTAGCTGTAGCTGTTTGTTGGTTTCTTAACACGGATGTCAGTAGTCGTTGAAGTGTAGACTCTAAATGTATAGTTCCCTTGTTGTAAAACAGTTTTATCCATTAAAGGAAAACCCAAAGGTCTACCAGTCCCCTTTGAGAAGAAGAGAGGGATCTTAACGTTCCAGCTGTACGGCTTTGTCAGAATGTGTTCAGACTTCCTGTACCTGTGGGAAAGTCATGAGACAGAGCACAACAACAAAATGGCTCAATACAATATTAATGTGAGATTTCATCACTGTCTAAAACATATGGTGACCTTTCTTAGGATGAAATTAAAAGTAGCATATTGTCATGTATCAAGTGGAATTTGTTTATAAATGAAAGGTACTGTGACGGTCAAATATGGGGGAAATGCTTATAATGTTAGTGTCGAAGTTGAGTAGTAGTAGTGGTCAGACCCTGGTTTTTGTTTTTCCATTCAGTCTCAGACAAAACTATTGCCCCTTCCTTTCATTCAGATTCAGGCCTCACTGAGACTGAGACTGAGACTATCAGACAAAATAATACTAACTCTGGGTTATACAGAGACAAAGGTGTAATACATCCACTGAAGGCCAAAAGTGTGCGTGAAAAATAAATATTTCCTTCTCTTTCTAACTGAAGACACATGCTTACAAAATCTATTCATAAAAAGGTATAAAGATCCTAAAATTAATGGTTAAGTTAATACTCTACTGTGTGTGTGTGTGTGTGTGTGTGTGTGTACACATATGCACATACAAACACACCTGTTTCCCAAACTAGCACCTGATTTGTATCATGTTTGTAGTGAAGGAAGCCATGGTGTCTGCAGTCGTGTTATTGCGGTTTTCTGTTGCCAAGTAAAGCTCTTTTTTTTGGTTGAATGCGAGGCTAATGTTCTTCCCATTTATAGGAGGAGGATTGTGGGAGAGGCAAATCCTTCCAAATGTCGGTGCATAACTCAGCTCCTCCAAATAGCTCAATTTAACTCAACTTAAAGAAGGCGTTCTGCTTTCGCACAACCTCTGACTCAAGCTGCTCAGTCTGACGCCACAGCTCAACATTTACACTTTTACACTATAATATGACGGATAAGAGTGACAAACAGGAGACTGCAGAGAAAGTCCCTGGGAGATACCAGAGGAGCAATGCTTTGAGGGTGGTTGTGTGAAGAGTGTAGAGTTCCGAGCTGTCGCTTCATGAGTTGCTTGGAAACACAACCTGTTTGCTTCTGCCTTTTAGTTGGTACAAAGTTCAACTAAGGGCAGTGATGAATTTGAACTTTGATTATATACTTAAAAACAGAGAACATGCAAGTTATTTTTAGTGGTTTTCTTTTTACAGTGGTTTTAAATTCAGTTTTAATCGAAGTCTAAGCTGATCAGCAAGTTTAAAGTGAATGTGGGAGAATCTGAGCTCATAGCTTTGGGCCTGCATTTATCAAACCTCTAAGAATTAAACTTAAAATTGTTCTAAATAGCCAACTGAGGAGTAAAAAAAAGGACTCACTGGGTATAAAGAATAAATATATTCACTTCATTAGGAAGAATAAACACATCTATCAAGCGACTCACTCCTTAAAGTGAAGTGGAGGAAGAACTTTTAAGAGCAGCTCTCAAGTGATCATGTGATTAATCAAGGATTTACCCTACATCTGCTCCATTATTCATTCTTTAAAAAAATCCTTACCTCCCATACTCCTTTTGTTTGTTCTCCTTTTCTGCAAAAAGATATTTATGTTTTAATAAGCCCCTCCTCCTTAATATCCTTAATGTGTGAAATGAACAACAATCTAATCTATTCTGATATGTCATTGAAATAGGGATGAAATAATAGGAAATTTGCTCAAATGGAAACAAAAAAAAAAAACTGAAGCAGGAAAGATATTTTGCTGCTGATAGAGGATGAACGGCAGAGAAAGCAGATATGGTGAATTTAGTACCACATTGAAAAGTGCAGACAATGAAAATAAATGGAAAGTGATTGCAAACAAAATCTATGCCAGCTTCATTTGCATTGTTGGCACCCCTGATAAATGCAAAGAAAAATTTTAAAAAAGAAAAAAGAAAAGAAAAAGGGATGTAACATCCTGTCAAATGCTCAAATGAAATGCAAAATAATAGCCTAAACTACCATACCATATGTATACAGTATATCTATATAATTCATCATGAAATATGATATCAATGATATTTTATACACTCTCTCCCCTGTTTTTCTACTGCTGCCATCTTGGATACTCTGAAGCATCTCGAGGCACCTCTGGAGCTCTCTTCAATTTAGGAGAAGTTTAAGGTTTGACTTTTATGTTGCTTCATACAGGTACAGCCAAATGTCCCAGCCATTCTTTCTGAAATGCAAGCACCTTTAATAACATCATCGTTTTCTGTTAATTAACTAAAATGTGTGCAGAAAAAATGATTGAAGCAGATCATTAAATAGAAGCAGCTTATTTCAAGTTTTTTTTTCAAGTTACAGTAGTCCCCACAGCCTGTCATGTACATACAAGCAGTGCCTGGTGTTTCCCCACTGGCCCCCACTTTTATCACAATGCAATACTTATGCAATAGAATACTACAGTACTAGCAGATTGTCTCATTTGAAATTAATGAACTGACACTGGAGAGCAATGCAATCAAGGCATAAAGTGTCATCCCGGGGTAAGAGCCACTCCAGTCTTCCAGAGGGACCACAGGCTTCGCATGCTGAACCTTATATCTCTTAGCACTTAGGAGGAGCAGTGTAATAAACCTACAGCAGCTATTAATTAGCTTGCATGGCCTGATTTCATAGCTGCTGGCATCCCTATGAGGGCTGTTGGGGATGTTTAATCTATAACTTTTTAAAGAACTGAAGGCTTTACTGAAACAGAAACATAGTTAGCATGGCGTGTCCTACACCTCGATCTAAACAGAGGAAGAGAAAACGAATCTTCTTAATCTGGAATGTGCAGCCCTGCAGGCACCAGAATGGCAGTCCAGAAAGCAGAAGCAGGATCTCTGTGCCTGCCACAGGAACTCAGGCTACATCCATACTAACAGCAATGGAGAAAAGTAAGAGCAGAGATTTTTCTGCTTGGCCCGACGACCAGGTGGAACTGTTACTGAAAGTAAGTGTTGTAATTCATTCTCCATGTTGAATTAACCGCTGGTAGTCAAGGCTGATGTTTGCTTTCTTCTGGGAAAGGGTCACATGATACGGGCGTGACTAATCAGGGAAGGACACGTCGTGGCTGATAAGACCCAATCAGGAAGTGAACGTGGGTGTCTGCGTCATTGTTTTAAAACATCTCAGTTTTCGCCCGTGTTCACTAAAACGCAATCCAGAGTTTTCAAACTAAAACAGGGTCAGCAGCATTTTAAAAGGTCTCTGTTTTAGGGGTTATAAAACGCTGGAGAAGTGTGGATGCTAGGTGTAAACCTAGCAAAAGTTATGCATTTTAAAACATGTTAGTGTAGATGTAACCTTAGTCCAGGTGAGACTAGATGCTTTCGTACGGGGTTCCAATCAGAACTCAAGAATCATGTCCATGGTGGGGCTATGAGCACCTGATTCTCACTTAATCCTTCCACAGTGTATGGGACACAGGAAGGCTTGAAAGGAAAGCATACTGAATAGCAGACCTTTCAGCCACACTGAAAGTCCCAGTCCAGGTCTAGCCTATATCAGGATGGAGCCCCTGTTCCTGAGTGTGGACTCATCTGGACAGCCAGGTTGCCACCAAATTTGTCTGTTCTGGTACATACTGCTCAGCTGATTACAGTGCTGACCTGTGCCCTCTAGTGGTTGTGTTACTATCAAAGAGGAGGCCACTAAAACAAATGGCCTCTTACTTTACAAACACATGACAGATTCTGACAGGTTCCAATTTTCTGTCTGAAGACAATATTCATGCCAAGAGAATACTGAGAGAGTTACTGGTGACTGTAATCATCCCTCCTGTCCATACTGGCCTTGACTACACTGTAAGAAGTGGGGGACAAACTGCAAAAATGCTAAGCAGTCTAAGTCAGACAAATGGAGTGGGTATCTTCCAATGTTCTGTTAGTTCAACCATCTCCTAGTAATTATGTTTATATGCTACAAATTGTTTTTGCCAAATACATTTTGAGAAAAAATTCACTGGTGATGGTTTTTGTGCTGTATTTTTCTACCAGTGGCAAATTGCAGGAAGGGGTCCGGGTGGACGGCGGTTGTTCAAAACACAGGACTTTGATGCCAGAGAACTGGTTAAGGTTTGAGAAAGATGGTGGTTTCAGTTAAATGTTAATAAAGTGCTTTAAGGCTATGTTGACTATTTCAATATCAAGCAGCCCCATCACCATACCACCATCTTTCCATAACTTTAACCAAGTGCTTTGAGTGCCTAAACATAATTATTAAAACAATAATAATGCTTTAGTCGCTATGAGCGGATATTGTTGGAGAACACATGAAATACATTTCACAAAAAAATTGAGTATTGCCTTATCTTGGCAGATATGTTCACTGAAAACGTTTCCTCATTATTTTGATTAAAGAACCTAGTTTACAGATTTATATTTCTCCCAAAGCGTATTTGCTATTGCAAATTAGAAGTATATTGTTCCTAGGAGATGGAGTTGATTACTTGTATTCTCAGGACAAAACACAGGAAATGAACCTACCAAGTGACTACCAGAATGAAGACTTGATTTGGCTAACTTAAACTACTGAAGCCTCATATTTGCTATGACTAAATTTAGGAGCACATTTTTGCACAGAACGGGGAATGTGGATTTTGTCCCTCCTTTCTTGCGGTGTTTAGTTGCACTATGAAGAATCACTTCACAGAGAAGGAATGATTATGACCAATAACTGTCTTAATGTATATATGGCATGTGAGTTGTATTAAGACAAACTTTAAAATATCTGAACCTATCCTTTAATATAGTTTGGCATTTTGGGAAATTTGCTTATTTGCTTTCTAGCTAAGAGTTAGATGAGTAGATTGTTACCACTCTCATATCTGTCTGGTAAATATAAGGCTATTGCCTGCAGAGGGACACAGCTAGCCTGGCTCTGTCAGAAGGTAACAAAATCCACCTACCAATACATCTAAAGCTCACTAATTAACACTTTATATCTTTTTAGTTTAATCTGTACAAAAACCCACGTTGCAGCTTTACGGTTTCACACGTTTGCTGGACTATTTCTGGTGTTTATCTCACTACACCTGCTCAGTGCACCCTCCAGTAGTTACAGCGAGCAGCCATGGTCAAGAACAAATGTCCTAAAGGTACATTACCTGGTGGTTAACAAAGACTTGAATTTGAGATATACCCTCTTTCTCTTGCTGTTTCAGCAGCAAAGACGACTCATGCTTTGTTCTTCATGGCCACTGCTTGCATTTTTCAAAATCATGCAGGAGGCAGTGGAGCTCAAACTGCTTGCAGTATTATTCTTAAAGGAAAATGTCTTGTCATGGTCAAATTAGAAAGACCTTAGCTATAACTTCAACCCATAATAGAAATCTTTAGGGCTTTAAAGTGAATGGGAATAGAACCTGAATGATCAGAGTTAGGGACAGATGTTTACATCCATCTGTCACTCTGATCACAATGCTCTATCTAGATTTTATCATATTGAAAAACACGTGGAAAAGATTTATTTCTCTCTCTTTTCATGCACAGATAACTTGTCTTTTAAGACATTTCAGGATGTTTCAGGAGACCAGGAGCAAATTTCCCCAGAGTGCTTTAACAATGACACATTCAATCACATCCTGATGAGCCAAAGAAAAAAAGGGTTAACTGTATCTGACCCCACTTGGGTACATCGAATGGCGATGAGATGATTAAATCTAAAAAGCTGTTAAGTGGAGTCAAATTGGGTGCAGAGCAGATATCCTTCAATAATATTACTTTAGACAAAGTCCCCAGGGTAGGCGTTTTTCTTGTGGAATGAGATGAACAGTAGTAGAAGTAATCATCCACCTTTGCAGAATAAGCTTTAGAAAAAGTCTCTATAATCCAAGGGGACTGGGGCGACCCAGCTTGTCCTCTGAGTTGGCAGAACACGCAAACACCTGGTTGCATGTCAGAAAAGCCTGAGTTTGTGCCAAAGACATACACAAACTGTATTCAGAGGAACTTTGATTGCTTTGCTGATAATAAAAGAGACAGAGGAATAGCATCCAACACAATGGCCACAATTCTGAATTAGTCTGGGAACCTGAAGTCTTTCAGCCATATCGGGTCACCAAGTAAATTTAATAGATAAAACAAGTGACCACTTTATTAGGGACACCTTTACAATCTATTGCAATCTAATACAACAGCTCTACTATAAATCTCAGTTATATGTTTATTATTAAGGTCATAGTTAAAGGTGGTGTTGTACTGGACTACATTATATTTAGTTTTTAGTATTTTATTTCTTCCTCGTTTACATACGTGAATATAATGCAGTGCATTGACTGTATATAACGATGGGCAACTCATCTCCACTTCCTCCCACTGTACAAAAATGAAGCCAAAATAACACGGGTGCTTACCATCTTGCGCTGGTGGCAAACACTTCCAAAGCGAGCAGGCAAAACACACAAACTGGGTACTGGCTGAGGCAAAAACAGGCAGAATATCGGTCTGAAACATGAAAGTGAGAACATCAGGCAAAGGGTAAGGGCAGGTGAGCGTACATGTAATGAGGGGTTTATGGGATGATGAGGGGCAGGTGTGTGTGCAGGAGGTAATCAGGTGACGGGGAAAGGCAGGGAGGGTCCAGGACCATTGCTGGTTGTATAAGAACAGTAGTACAATAGTACAAAGAACAGTACAACAGTACAAAGAAATACCCACACATAAGGTCTTTTGTGTGCAGTGTAGGTACCCACCACACTTTTGTGAGCAATGATTTATTGATTTCTTCCTATTACAACCCTGTCTCCTACATACTCCTACATGTTTATACTACTAATTTGACAGAATCAAGGCAGTATGTTTTTGTACCACACCAAGTTCTAGGGAGGTGGTGGAGATGTTGTCAGTGAACATTTCGCAAATACAATCATTTTAATAGATATGTTCAGTTTGAATATTTTGCGACTTGGCTGGTAAGTTCGTAAATGTTTCCTAATTATGTTGAGTCCAATGTAAGTGTTTCGATTGATCACAAGAGCAGGATCCAAAAGCACGACTCAGGACAAGAGTATCAAAATCAAGAGTCTTTACTGATGAAAGGTTTAACAAACAGGAAATCACTCTTGTGAGGAGAAAAATCCAAAAACTTGACCAGATAGTAAATCCAACAAAAAGCCACTCAAACGAGGGAATAAGACACTCAAGGCTTGAAGAACAAAACAAGAAATAGACCGAACATGGGCACAAAACAAGATTCTAGATGTGGTTGATCGCTGGTTCTCTGATATAAAGACTAGATGAACTGGCACAGGACAAAGCGAGACAAGGACTATAAATACACAAGGTAATGGGGAACAGGTGGAAACAATCAGGGCGGGGAAAGGCAATCAGACTGGCGGGAAACACACAGGGGCAGGAAGTCAAAACCCCTGAAACGAGAGGGATACCTAAATATCAAAATAAAACAGGAAATGAGGAGACAACATGAACACAAGATAACTAACTAAATGAATTAACTTAACAAACATTGCGGGACATAACAGTAACATGCCAAAGGCGATCATTATAAGATCTCATATTGACAGGATCCTAACAAAGGCAAACATATCTTTCCTGTGTCACTGCTTTTGTGTGAAAAGGGCACAAAGAACACAAGTCTTCATATATACTGTATGTGCCCCTTCTGCTGTCTGAATATAGTTTTCTCTGGTCCTCGGTGCATGACTACTGTATGGTCTTGACATGACATGCAATGCTCATGCCCATCTGCTAGTAAATCCTAGAGCTCGCTGTACTCCCTGTGATCCTGCTTCTCTGGTGCCATGAGAATCAAAATGCTCCCACATGAATGTTGTACGTGTTTTTACACAGTTTGTCGCACCTATTTGTCACCGAAGCAGCAGGAACACTCAAGAGCAGATGGACTGTTTTTCCACTAAAAACAAACTTGGTGACCTGGGAAGAACAGAGGCACATAGCCTCTAGTGTACTGTGTCATTTACCCAGGTGGGATCTTATCAACCAAGGAGATAATCAACAGCAATACTGGACGATTCTGCAAAACCCTGATTTACATTGTACAACTACGTTTTATTTTACGTCCGATGCCAATGCTTTTAAAATTGTCACTTTCTACAATATCTGCGCATGGCACTATATGGTTAGAAAAGATTGTGGTTATGGAAAATAAACTATGGATAGATACATGGTTATGGTTAAAGGAAGATTGTGGTTAATAAAAAGGCAAACATTAACAGGTCAACAACAAACTCTCATCACCTGTATGAAAGTCATGTGCTATACACCCATCCACCCCCACCCCAACCTCCACACCGAGGAAGGAAGCCTTGTGACGTAGTGACTACTCACAGGACTAGTTGGTGAACTGCTGTAGCTGGCGAGCTAACTGTTAACGCTAGCTGGCCACAATAGCTCCCGGGGATTCTCTCCATTTTCTCTCTACTCTTCTGTTTACTTCTCCCAGGCATTTTGTTCACCATTGCACTTCTTTCAATCAAAAGTTATTGAAGAGGGAAAATACAGCTCTCTGGTAAGTTGTCCACCTTTGCTATATATAGGGCACCCTACGTCCTGCGTTGGCACTGGACCTAAATCATGAGGTGCGGAATCATTAAATATGGACATAATTCCAAAGGATACTTGGCTGAGATATTTTCCCTGTACTAACTTATCTTTTGGCCACCTGATGAACGTAAGTCAAATATTCACTCTCCTTTTACCTCACAGAGACTGTAAAGATGGACATAGCGAGGTGTGCACTGGTTTGCACTGGAGCCAGTTTGAAGCCCAGAATTGTAGCTTACGGTCAATAGTCAATTTGGAAACTAAAATCACACCACAGAGTGCAATAACACTTCAAACTGCTGAGATCAGTGAATTTGATACTGTGCTTGAAATTCAACAAGAAATGACATCTTCAGTCTAGTCATGCCTAAAATAAACGACTAATAAGAAAAAAGTCCTTCAGTCATCAATCATCAGTGTGGCTCTCCCTCTTCCATTAATTGTTGCATGTGTCTGCAGCCTTTTCACCATACAGATCAGGTACAGAGGATCGTCCTGCTGCACACACCAGTATCCAACTGCCCCATGGTATGTTACACACCAGTGCCTCAACCTGGCAATCACCTAATGGAACAAAAAATGTTTATTGTGAAATAGTGTACAATCACATTTACATGCAAACATTAAAACTTCAAAATAACAAAACATCATCCTTCTGCTGAAATGATATTAATGTTGTTGCTCCTCTGTCTGCATTGTAGAATACTGTGGTTTCATACAGTGTATAGCAGATATAATACTGCAGTTACAGTATCTTACCTTGTATAAATACAATAGCTTCAACCTTTGGAGTTAAAATATTCTATTTTTGTTGAGACTGTACACCCATACCAATGTGTAACAGGTGGCATCACATTTAAAATGCATAACAAATTAGGTTTAAAACAGCGTAACTTATATTGACTGCATTAACCTCTTTCCAGTACAGAAAAAATGCCCTTTGTATGTAACCATTACATGGAAAAGTGAAAATAAAACAAAATATCAATACCTTATATCCTTTCACCCCTTTCATCTCCCCCTAGTGTATCTAACCTTCTGGCCCAAATCACTTCACTAGCATAGGGGTGCATCTTTGTAGGCCTCTTAAGCTGTGTCCCAAATCGCGTACTTACGTACTCAAACTCAGTATTTTGAGTGCATGAGTGCGTTCACACTGGTAAGTATGGCAAAATGCAGTGTACTGTAAGTACCCGGATGGTGTACACAAAACGGTCAGAAAGTTGAGTGTGGAACGCTGCACACTTCTCACCCTCAACGGTCGCCAACTTGGCCACGTAGCGGAAGGGGAGGTCCACCAACATATGAAAATGGCGGCCGCGGTTGTAAGTAAAAGCACGTTCATTTTTCATTCATTTTTAATATAATTGAATTGAAGTCAAGTGAGCAAACGTGCTGGCAGATATTTTGGCGTGTGGCATTCGCGGTAAATGTTGGCGATAATACTCCGCCTGGCTGCAGTCCGTCATTAAAAAGAAGAAGATGAAGACGTCATTTCCGGTAAGCACAACAGCAGTATTCGATTAGAGACGACACTACCCTGTCAAAATTAACGCACTACACAAGTCAGTACATAGTGTACACAGTATACTGCATGTGAGTGTACTAACGGGAGTACGCGATTTGGGACACAGCATCAGACTACAATATTACCACTAGCATCTAGCCAGCATCAGGGGCATAGCATTTTGAGGTACTTTTATATTGGCTCCAGCCTCCAACCGCTGTACCGCTTGTTTTAGCTCTGTTTTTGGTCTCTACTAACTCCTGAGACAAATATCCAGCTCTTTAGCTGCTAAATGCTCCACTATGTTCACCACCTAAATTTCTCTACCATTTGGTGCTGGGTTTTTAGAGCTCTATCACAAAAAACAGCTGCCTGCTGCAGCTGAAAACAAGGTTGATGACAGCAGTGAGGCATGGGAAGTGCATAATGCTGCACTTCTAAGTCAAAGTGATGGTTGTATATTTGACACAATGCAACTGCTATGACATTTACGCAGGTGGGGTAAATTTAACCAAGTAGATATTTACCATGTAACTTCAGGGAGTGATACTTTCCAATAGGGAACCCAAAATGGCAACAAGCTCTAACACTGCCAAACACACTCATAGTAAACACAGGTCTCTTGTTGCGCTCCTGGTGGCAGCACTCTTTTGTCACTTCCATGTGCAGGGCTGCACTGCATCCTCTTATACCACCTCTCCATCTGAAAGCACAACTTTGCATATCAACGAGAGACCAAAAAACTGCACAGTCATCCTGTAGAATAGGAGAAGCTGGATGATGCATAAATGAGGTGTAAGGGTGAGTGAAGAGAGGGGAAAAAAGGAGAGCTAGTCTGTGTTATATCTAATATGTGGCCTGAAAATGTGTCCCGGCTTTGTGATGGAGCACTCAGCAAAAACTGATGTTGACACATGGATGGTATGGGAAACTATGTGGAAGAGATACCACTGTGATATCTGAGTGGTCCAAATGATAGAGATGATCATTGGCTGATAAGCTGATTTGATAGTATTATATGCATCTAACCGCATTATGTGTTTTCTTAGGAACCCATAGCCAACAGTAGAGTAAATGATGTGATCTCACACCTCTGCTTTTATTACTATACTCACAATTTATTTCAGTGACAGTACTCTGCAGGTGGTGACACTGAATATAGAGTGCCTATAAAACGTATTCATGTTTCATGTCTACAAAATGATCTAAATTAAAAGCCATAAATTCTTGACAGAATTGAGATCTGGACTCTGACTCAGCCACTCTAGCACATTAACATTGTTGTTTTAAAGCCATTCATGTGTGGCTTTGACATTATGCATGGGCTCATTGTCTTACTGGAAAACAAATCTTCTGGCAGGTGTTTTGCAAACTGCATCAGGTTTTTCTCCAGGATTTCTCTGTATGTTGCTGCATTTATTTTACCCTCTGCCCTCACGAGCCTTCAAAGCATGCTGCAGAGAAGCATCCCCATGGCATGATGCTGCCATCACCATGCTTCGTGGTGAGGATCGTATGTTTACGATACAGTCAGTTTTGGTCTGATCAGACCATAAAACCAGTAATGATCCGTAATGCTCTACTTTGATATTTTGGGAGTTGGCTTGTTTGCTGTTTTACCACTAGTTTGATGGAGGGTTGATTCGTTCAGTTAACAGGCTGGTCCGGAACGTGTTAGCTTGGCACAGGGGCTGGAGGTGGGGGAAGGTGGCTAGCGTGTATCAAGAGAGGAGAAATGTGACACATGGTAACTCCAAACATGTCTTACATGCTGTGTGTTCTTTTCTGGCTTGCTAATGTTAGTCATTACATCCAGGAATCACCTTGTTTTGTTCACAGTTAGAGGGTGTGTGACGGGAGCGCTTTTCCCGCTGGGACTAACGTTAAACTAGCTGCTGATGGTCAGTTTACCTCCAAACTGTAGCCCTGCTGCATGTTAAACCATAATGTCTCTTTTTCCATTTCTACTCATGTTAAATAAATAATATGTGACGTGAGTGTGGCGGGTTTGGATTTGTTTAAACGTACCTTTGTGGGGGCTGTGCTGAGTAACAAAAGTAAAGTAATGAGTAACGTAACGGATAGTTTTTGCTGTTCAGTAATTAGTAAAGTAATGTGATTACTTTTTCAATGACTAATCTGTGATGAGTAATTGATTACATTTTTCAGTAACTTGCCCAACACTGCAGCACTAGGGTCATTGTTGTATGCAACAGTGACATGGAATTGTTCTTGAATACATGCCCTGACTTGTGCTTTTCGCCTGGAGTTTTCCTGGTGTAGGATTTGCCATGATACCGACTATGGAAGCAAATAATGGCCATATAGATTTGAATCTTACTAACAACTGAATGAATTCTTGTGAAATTCAATCACTACTGAATACCCAATGTTAATTAAATACCTCTGAATTTGTGGCACTGAAATGTAGGCCTGTTACTTTGAAAATCTGAATTTATATCGTATGTGTTCCTGTTTTTGAAATTTAAATAGTAAATGGTAAATGAAGTTCACTTATATAGCGCTTTTCAACCTTAACGGTTCCCATAGTCAGTTTCAAGTTAAATCTCAATTTCAAAAACTTTCATATATTTTAGGGTTCACAAATTCATAATCAGATCTAATTCTAAAAATCTAAAAAAAAATCTAAATCTAAAAATTCAAGTCAAGTCAAAAAATCCATTGGCTTGGTCAAATTCAACAGATAAAATTAAAATCTGAACAGCCAGGATACCAAGAATAAACAAACGAGCCTGAATGTAATTGATCATTCTTGCTAAAGTTGGACCTTCCTACAGGAGTATTACTACAATCAATGAACCCCTTGACTACACACAAGTGATCTCCATTTAACTAATTATGTGACTTCTAAAACTGATTTGATGATTTAGGTATGTCCTAAATGGGGTGAATACTTATGCAAACAAGTATTTCATATTTAATATTAATAATTGATTTAGATCACTTTGTAGAAATCTGTTTTCAAAACGCCACAATGAATCCACTTTGTTTCAGTTTTGTAAAACTGACTAAATTAAAACTTCCATGTGGGGTGAATACTTTTTATACTTACAAGAAAAATGATTGGGTTAAGTGTATTTGCCAGTGACTCTGTAATGCACTAATGGGCCTAATGCTGCATTTCACAATAAAACTAATTTGCTCATAGATGTATTAGAAAAAGCCTGTCAACATATCAGCTGAATATGCTCTCAGAACACAGCAGCTTGAACACAGGGTGCAGCATACACTGAAGCCAGATGGCAACCGCTGGTTAATTGCTAAATAATCTTCCCAAACACTGGATTGTGTTTTTAGGTGTAAGCCAGTATTTCCAGACTGCATGCTGGGAGATCCGAATTTAAGTCTTATCTGCAGGAGAAATTTCTCAGTGGGGCCTCTATTTCAAAGCAGATTATAGCTGTGAGACTCTGTCAGTCTGGAGCTGTTTTGAGCTGCCTCGTCACCCATGTTGTTGCTATCATTTACAATAAAGAAAAACAGGAGTAGAAAGTAACCAAGTACATTTACTCATGTACTGATACTTTATACTATCACTCCACTACATTTATTTAACTATAGCTATAGTTACTAGTGACATTGATTTTACATACAAAATATATGATCAGCTTATAAAATATGATGTGTTGTTATAGATTAAAGGCTCTACTATTGTGCAATGCTGGGGTTTACGTGAGGTCACCCAACTCTACATACTAATAAGAATGACAAAGTGGAACCTTTGTCCTGCAACAAAACTAACAGGAGAGTGAGAGAGATATTAATCAAGCCCACTCTGTACACACCCACTCAGTCCCGAGAAAAGGTCAAATGAGGCATACAAGTGAAAATAGCTGTGGGGGTGGACCATGGGTCTGCAGGAGCTTTAAACTACCCAACAGTTTATAAATTAGTTAATTAGCTCCATCTCAACCAGCTAGATTAAAATGCTGCCTATATTTTAACACCTCCATAATAATAAACCACTGTAATATATTTAATACAGAGCCCCAAAAGTACAAAAATAATTTTAAATCTTGTGTACACAAAATAAAACAAGACTAATGCTGCGTTCCAGTCAAAGTTGGAGGTTGGAATTTCCCATTTGAAATTCCCACTTCCCACCTCCAAGCATTCCAAGCAGCGTGATGCCAAACGTGAACAAAAGAGATGGCTGACCATGACAAACTGATGTTTCTTTGGTATGTGTATGTGTACACACCAAAGTCAGATTCATCCTCTGGTAACCATGAATGCCTGTACAAAATTTGGTGCCTATTAATCTTGTAGATGTGGAGATATTTCAGTAGATAAGTGAAACATTGACCTACTGGTGTCACTAGAGGAAAAGTCAGGGGATCACCAGATTCATCCTCTGGGGACCAGGAATGTTTGTAAAATGTAATAATCCATCTAATAGTTGCTGAGATATTTCAATCTGGACCAAAGTGGTGGACCGGCCAACAGATCGACAATACTAAAACTTTCATCTGTTGGGACTGTGGGGGCTCTGTAACCTAACACAGTGAAATTGGCCATTCTTTGTGAATACTTTTACTTTTGATACGTTAAGTATATTTTGTTGATAATACTTATGTACTTTTACTCAAGTAGAAGTTTGAATGTTGGACTAGAGTATTTTGACATTGTGGTATTGCTAATTTTACTTAAGTAAATTATCTTCCTCCACCACTAGTATTAAAACTAGACTAGTTCTTCTGATTTTTCTTCAGAAATGTTCTAAACTCTCACTTTTACACTTTACCAGATGAAGCATCTTACCATTTATTTGCGAGCCTGTAGCCTGTGTAGCCCAAAGCACCTCTAGATTTGAAAAGCAGATGCTATTTGACACTTCAGGTAAGGGTACCCCTCTAGACTGACACCTCGACTGTATGCAACCATGAGAAGCATCTCAGGTAAGTAACATTGATTTATCGACTACCATAGCCTCCCTCTGCATACTAATGGGCCCAGCTGGGTTGGATCTTGAAGGGCACTGATGAGTAGCAAGCTGGGTGGGAGAAATACGTCAACCTGACCCACTACCACCCAGCATTGTGACTCACTACTATGACTGTATTCCTCCCATCCATTCAAGCCTGCTATTACATCTTGAACCTTCATAATGGAGCAGCTCATTCAGTATCATCCTGATACCTTGCTGGCTAGTAGAGGGAATAATGTGAGTGATAAACAGTGTGGGCGAGAGGTGGATTATGACGCAGGCTGAGGAGTTTTATTTGACAGCATTACTTATGCTCAAACAACTCTCTATGACTTTCAGCTTACAGTGAACTTTAAATTCTGAGATACTTCAGGTGTCTTATGTTACCACACTACTGTTTGTGTATTTTAAAGAGCTCAGCATGGCGGATGGTGCTATAACGTAGTGACATTGCAACTGCAAAGGGTAAAAGGCTTTTAAAGTAGGTGACAAAGAAATACAGTGACAGTACAGTATAAACATAGTGATTTAATGTAAAATAACTGTTAATACAGTATGTGTGTTGGTTCTCTGCTCTAATTAGTTACCTTGACTGAGGCTAACAGACTGGCAGAAACGTACGTTCTCTGTAGAACAGGAGTCCCCAAAGTATTATTTCTGGATTTCTATCATTAATTATAATAAATGTAATAAATAAATCTGCCATAGTCATTTTCACCTCACTGAGATTTAGGCTTTTATTTTTGGATTGAATCTATAATCTTCACACACTTATTGACAGGAGACCCTGTTGGGTCGTAAATAACAAACATTTTTTGATAGGAATAAGGCAGCAGTCTGCAACTGTAATAAAGACGTGAACTAGTAAAATCCATACACTCAGTGGCCACTTTATTAGGTACACCTGTACAATCTAATGGAATCCAATATAACAGATCTGCTATATATTCGCCCTTTATGAAGTTTATAATGTTCAGTTTTTGGTGACATTGGCGTAAATGTCTAAATTCAATCATATTTGAGGTTGAGTTTATTATTGAGGTCATAGTTAAAGAAATACCTCTGAATTTAAGGCAGTCCAGTACAACACCAACACACACCATCACTAACTATGACCTCAGTGCTAAAATATATTTCCCTCAGGAGTTGGTGAAGACCAAAAACAGAACTAACACAGAGTGAATATTGGACATTTATCACAAACCCGACTCCAAGTGAACGCTAACATCACTCTGTAACTGCTGGATGTGTAAATAGGCAACTGTTTTAGGCAACTGTATTAGGCAACTAATACAGCATGTTCGCCTTATCACTCTTATAACATACAGTATAAGGTGATAATATGTTAGTGTTGTATTTACAGCTTTTTGCACTGCCAGTAAATGGCCAAAAATCAATGAATGCATGTTTAAATGAACATATTGGTGTGTTTGCATTCACTAAAATCACATATTTTTTCCAAAACTCAACTTACAAACTTCCTGCCTCAGATTGGTACATTCCATCACAATGATCAATTAGTGACCTTTATTTCTTGGACAGCATTTCAGTACCACTGGTAAACCTTTTCAAAGCCTGGATTGTGTTGAAAAGTTTTTCAGGTGGTGCATTCATGTCCTGGTGGGAGGCCACATTACATTTACACATGCTGCTGACTGATGAATTACAAGTTTCATCTAAGCCACTTTAAAGTATTTGCAAGTTGATTTTCATACTGTTCTAAAACGAATCCAAAGGCTGACAGGAATGTTAAAAACTGATAGTCTGGAAAATGGGCAGCAGTTAAACGCGTAAAAACCTTGATATGGTCTTTTAATGAACAGGAAGAATATTACATTCTAACAATTCTGTTTCAATGCAACCTAATCGGTTCAAAGGTACAAGATTTAATCAGGAAAATGAAAAGAAATCATTACAAGCAGGTTATTATGTAAATGCTCCATGTATAAAACGTCCCATTCATAAGTTTTGATTGCCTATTATATAACATATTCTGAAACCTTCTTGTGCTTCCATCTTTTAGTATATAACTACAAAATCTCCAGGACACATACGTCCAGCCTCCATGCTGACTCGTAGCCAGCGTGAAACTTAACATGACTCAGTGGTTGATATTTCCATGTGTGGGCTGTAACTATGAATAATCATGACTAACGTTAATGACCTTTCTGGTCCAGCCAACGCCACGTACCATACGGCTGGTGCAGGCATTGTTCCCTCTGACATCATCTGGTCAGCAGCCACCCACCAACACCTGATGCAAGCAAGAGGCCTGTCACTGTGTTGTCCTTCGAGCATTGTCATCAAGACATTGCCTCCCATCAGCCGCTCACATGCCTCGTTCAACGTGTCCGCTGTGTGAGTGATGAAGAGGGGAGAAGATGAATGAGTCACCCACCTCTCTGTCCCCCTCACTCATCTGCTCCTACATGTGTGTTTTTTTCATATTTCATTGACAGTGTGAGTAAAAGGGAGCTGGGGTTTCTCTGGGTGACTCACTGAAACCCCAGGTTCTGATTCCCACTGGGCCTCTGAGTGAGCAGCAATACAGTCAGTCAGCATTTGTGACCATGAACCAAGGCTCATTGAAGTTCACACAAGGCCACTTTCACACCAGAAAAAGCTACATTTTGATTAATTTCTAAGCCTTTTAAACAAAATCATTGGCTGTATTACAGTGTGTAATATTAAAATTATACAAACATCAATAAACTATGGAAAACACATAAGCAATTCCCTATAATGGACCCATTTTTCTACTTCGGACCCCTTTTCCTTCCTTTTGTCCCTAAAAATGAATCCATCAATGAGCTCTTGCTTTCTTATTCCACACAATAGTAGCACTAAGAGCAATGCCTTAAGGATAATGTTTTGCAGCCTGGTGTTGCTATGGTTTCCTGCCTTATTATATCATGGTAATGTTAAGGACTCCCCAAATTCTGTTTCTCTGCCTCTGTGTGTGTTTCAGTAGTATATTACTCACTGCGATGGTGAACCACCTACATTAGCTCACATCGACATGCACTGTAGGCTCCAGGTAAAGCTGCAGTGACAGCAGATTGTTCTTACGAGTGTAAGTGCAACAAACTGAGGTAACTTTCTAAGCTGTCAGTGGAATTAAAATGATTAATTGTTTTCATATTCTACAAAAAAGACTGTAGGTAGATGAGCAGCACAGATGTTAAGTTAAGAGATATATCAAATAAATTTGCAGCATGTTGGCTGTAACTGTAGCCAAGTCTGGACTCAGTGCTGCAGTGTTGCAGTCAGGCCAGACCCAACAGACACTAATGTAAAAGTGCAAATTAGTGAGTTAATCACATTGGGTTTAGTTTTTAAATTTGACCCCTATTCATTATCAGATCTAAATGAATGAATTTACAATTCATTGTCTCAAACAATTTACTGGTTTATAATTGGACGGTGGAGCATAATTTAGTGTTGTAATACTATTTTGGACCAAGCCAGCTGAGCTTGGATTGACCCTCATGTTAATTCATTAGTTCTTGTTGGCGGCGCTGACTGCAGGCTTCTGCATGCCTGAAAGGCATAGACAGACACAGGATCATTTTCAAGCTTCACATTAGGAATGAAGCACACACTTTCATCTATTTTGGTTCAGTATCAGTATAGTGCCAGGTGGCCATGGTCAGTGTTTTGACACCGAGGTAAAGGTTGTGCCAGTGTGAGCATGTGTTCACAGCTTTAGTACCTACCTACGCACTTTGGCTCATGTTAAGTGAGAAATGATGCAGAGAACACTCACTCTGTCATGTAATCACAGTTTAGCTAATTGGTCTGACGTCCTTTCAGTGTGTGAGCTTTTACATTGCTGGAGTGGGTTCGAAGTTCTCAGACCCAAATCATTCTGCTGTGGGCTGCAAGTGACAGGTTTCTGAGGTGAGATAAAACCAGGTTGTGGGGATTAAACACTAAAGGTGTATATGATGGTAATAGAGCTAAGTTGGTGAGGACGATATATTGGCCGATATTACAATAAGTTATTGCAGATATATCGGTATTGGTGTATATGTCGGCCAATAAGTAACAAGAAATTGCATTACAGAAATACCAAACTAGGTTTGAGGTCATTTAGAAACAGTGTCACCATTACATAGGTTGTCCACCAGAGAGAACTGACAAGTTCTTTCAACTGTAAAATGTCCCAATCAGTATGTATCTTAGTTACAATAAAAAAAAGAAAAAATTAATCCAAGGGATCCGTATCAAGATTGTTGTTTGTGTTTTATGTTTATGTTAAAGAAATGTACTTTCGGCTGATATATCGTTATCTGATGTTTTTAACTCCCAAATATCAACATCGGTAACGTTATAGTATAGTACTGCAGTACTGCAGCTCTTAAACTAGCAATAACTGATGTTTTTGGCCACTTGGGGGCAGCGAAAATAAGCTGTGAACACAACACTAACATATTATTACCTTTTAAAGTTGATATGGCAAACAGATGCTTATTTACACATCCAGAAGATACAAAGCAACATTGTCATTAATTTGTTTAATGGCCACCTGGCAAATGTAGGTCCAATATTCACTCTCTTTTAGCTCTGTTTTTGGTCTCTACCAAAAAGAATCCTGAGAAAAACATTGGCTATATAGGCTGCTAGATTTGCCCCAGCTAGTCACTAACTGTGTCTGTCTGCTGTTTGGTGCTGAGCAGGTAGTGTACAGTGGGTTTTTAGAGCGTCTTTGCTGAAAACAGCTGCCTTTTGCAGCCAAAAACAATGCTGATGAGAGTGTTTAGAGTGAATCAGAACAGTAAGGTTGTGGGCCTTAAAACCAAAACAATGAGCTGAAAGATGCTAAAACACTGCAGAGCTGAGGGGAACTGCAGAGTCAGGGGATAATTCTGTGGGTTCATTACTACAAGCGACCCCTTACACATTCAAGCAGTCATTTTTTAAATATCAAATACTGATTATAGCTGCTTTAATGATAATGATATAGACCATTCACATGTGATCAATCAATCAAACTTGATTTACTGTATATTGTACCTTCACACAGGTTAATGCAGTTCAAAGTTATTTATGAGGAAAAGTCTTTCCAAAGATGGACACAAGTGAGTCTTCACTCTTTGAATGATGATGATGACGACGATGATGAGCCAATAAGACAAATCCTACAGTCACTGAATAAAAAATACTGACTTTTGTGAATGCAGCGTTTACAGTATAATCACCAGTGACTCTAATGGGAAAGTGTTTTAGCAGGAGAAGTAGTGTTTTGGTGACCTGTTCTCAGTTCTCAGACAGGCCAGTCCACCTACAGCAGTCACTAAAACTGAAAGCAACATCATTTGCTTTTCATGTTTACACGGCGGATAACAATAAGGTTGCTGTCAGATGACCTGATAAAAGTAATGTGGGAGCACAAGTTCAAACAGTAATTCAAGCAGTGAGTCCATAAAGTCAGTCTCAAATGGGTTTACAGTGGAGCAGATTAGTGTCTAATTAACTGTGGGAGAGAGTTGTTAAATGAATGACTGGACTGTCTGAGGTTATAGGGAGACAGGTGAATCTGTTGTGGGTTTTTGCTGTTTTCAAATGCCTGCTCCTCAGAAGAGCAAATGACTGAAAGAGGAAAAAACTCTTAAATCAATCTTACTTTAGTTTCATCACTGTTCATCTTTCTTTGAGTTTTTTTCTGCAACATGAATAAACTAAACAGTCTGGCTAATTCTTATTAATATTTAAAATAGTCTGCTTTGGAAAAACTTATTTCATCAAGTTTCTATCAGCAGTCTCATGATTAACACAGTGCTGCAAATCATTTATTTAAACAATCCATACTGGATGTTGAGTAAATCAGAGAGGGATGTTTTTCATTTGCAAAACCGTCTAAACTCATCAAGATATAGAATTTTGTGTGTGTGCACATGTTCATGCAGCTTTGTTATTTTTATGAGTTGATCAGACAAGACTCCTTATAATATTGAGCCTGTATAAAATTAGCTCATACATTCCAACAAATGGTCATGATCATAAACCACTGGTAGCTGCCCAAGGCGAAGGGAATAAAAGTTAAATCAGCAGCAGAGCACAGCACAAAGATGAACACACAAAGGATCATTTGGAAATTAGAACTTCATTTTGAATCTACAAAACCTAGCACAGTACTTCAGGTCCGTCATGTATTGATCATTTATCAAGGTAAGTCTGGTCTATAACTTATCTACATAACCCATACATATAATAGTCTCAAAATGAAACAATCTAATGTATGCTGTTTAAGCTGCACAGATAGACATTTGTAATTAAAAATGGCGGACTGGGAACAAACTGTGACTTTGAAACATCCACTTAAAATTAATCCACCATTCAGTCAAACTGAAATAATGCAGTTTATTTCATTTGAAATCTCTGTTATGAATGTGTTGTGTGTCACAAGGGGGCACCATTGCTTCACTTTTGTTCATTAAACTAAAGCTGTGAATGAGATGAAGAGATACTGTGATGTGATCTTGACGTTATCAAGAGCATGCAAAGGTAGGTAAGGAAGTTGTTACGGCTGTAGTGCCGTGTGGTTTTTTGTGTTGTGTTTGGTTCTGCTCTCTCTCCCCTGTGCTCCTCCAGGTACCGCCCTCCCCCCTCCTGCAGCAGGTGATCAAGCACAGCTGGTTCCACTTGCTCATCAGGGTCAGGTGTACAAAGGCTGGGAGAGGAGATGCCGGTGGACCGTTCTGCAGATTTCAGGCTGTGTGTTGTGGTGTACCAGGATCAGTAGTCTTACTCCCTTCTTTGGAGGGAGGGTGTTTATAGTATTTATTTTTCTAATTAGTCTTTTATTTTAACTCAAGTTGTGGTTACGCTGTGTTTTTCTTCCTGTTCATAGCGAGCTGGTTTTCTGTTGTTCATGCCTTGTTGTACTTTTCTTTGATCTGAGTTACCAATAAATCCCTCAGTTGCTTTCATTCCCCTGATTCTTTTTCCCCGGGTTAATTTTCAGTAATAAGTAATTTAATACCAAAAATACCACATGAATATGAGTTTGGAAGCAGACTGAGTTACAATAGTAACTGGTTTATGAAGGATAACAAGCACATGCAATGAAACTCATTATTACAGGTGTGAGTGGATGCATTATACCATGGCATACTGTATGGCAATGCTTAATGTGCTTCATAAAGTTTGTATTAACCTTAGTATGATAACTTCCGTCAGTTGAGGAGTGATTTATTGTCTTCACTTCTTGTGCCAGCGGATTAAAACACATTATAGGACGAGACCTAACGTCATGTTGTTGCACTGATGAGGATGGCTGAGCAAAGGTTTTGTAGATTGACATGATTGTGGACAGTGGTTATGAATTGTTTAAATGTTTTAAGTAGCACCATGCCATACCATATGTACCATACATACAGTAGAATAGGATGGAGTTTAACAGATTTTAAAATCTGTATCAGTCTTTTGTACGAGGTTTAACTTCTGTCAAAAGTGATGCAGTTCCCACTGGTCACCAACAGAGGCTGATAGAGGTCATAGATAACTTCATACACATGTAAAGAAAGTGCACGATACTGTGTGTGTGTGGGGAGTTGGGGAGTGAGGACATTTGTAGAAAGTGGCCGGTCCTCACTTTCAGACAGACCTTCAAAAGGCTGTTTTGTTGGTTTTAAGGTTCAGGTTAGAATTAGGTTTAGGTTAGGTTAGGGGACTATAATCATGTCTCAAGAGTTATGAATTTGTATTGGCTCAGGTCTTAGTCTTGTACTAGTTATTCTTTTGGTACAGGAACAGTTTCCAATATATAAGCCCTAAAAAAATAAAAAGTTAATAATGTGGGGGGAAAAAAGGAAAAAGGGGGGGGAGTAAATTAAAAGATGTGGAGAAATATATATTAAAACCTCAACTGAAGACCTTTAAAAGGTACGATAATATGATAAGAATGGGGTACAGCAGGTAAATATTGCTTACTCCAGATAAGTTAAGGTCTGGGAAAGATATATTTAGTTGAAAAATAGCCGATGACAGTAGACTCAGGGTTAGAGTTTTATTGATTTTTAAAGAGGTACATAATTAACTCCCAGAGGTTAGCGTTAGGAGAAAAGTCTTGAATTATTTGAATAAAGCTGGTAATAAATTTCATAAATACTAATGAGGTTAGGGTTAGGGAATAGGGATGGTGCATATTTAGGATTAGAAAATGTACTAATCAATGTAGTCCGTTTCCGAGAGGTTAGGGTTAGGGCAGAGGCATAGAAATTTCGTCAAGGTAAGTAAGTATTGCACTAATGGAAAGGCTCAATACAAACGATGTAAGATTGGTGATAGATGAAGATTGACATGATGGTATTAAGCATTTGCCTGGGAAAATGACCTAATAATAATAAATTAGAAGTTAAACATAAGGCAAAATGTAATGATCCGAAGGACTTGTGTTATGTGTGTTTCCTGTTCTTATTTTGAAATCCCTGTTCTTGTTTTCTTGTGTATTATTCACTTCCTGTCTTGTTCTTTCCCGCCTGTTTTGATTAGGTTCACCTGTGTCTCGTTACTCACCTGTGTCTGTTTCCCTCGTTGTCTCGTCCTCCATATATACCGGTCCTTTCCCTTTGTGCTTTGTCGCGTCATTGTTCGTGTGTGCCTGAGTTCCTGTGTTCCTGAGTTCGGAAATAAACCTTTTGACAGCTACCTGGCTGTCTGCATTTGGGTCCTCTCCCTGCTTCCTCGATGGCTTGTCGTGGCAAGGCTGCCTCGATGGCCTATCATAACAGAATGACGCGAACAAGTTGGGACCCAGCGGACAGTTACCCTTGCCGGCGGGTTCACCGGGCCCCATTAACCGCCACGGAGTCCTTCTGCCTATTCCTGGGGCTGGAGCCTCCGGTGAGGGAACGGTCTCCCTCTCCCTATGCGGGTACCCGGCTGGCCATTTTTTCTGGGACCCGCGGAGGAGATGGTTGTCGGGGATCCCGACACCGTCAGCGATCGCGGCGGTCTGACGCTGCGGAGCCTCCGCTACCTGCACCGGCTCTCCACTCCGACTCACCGCTACTAGCTGCTTACCGTCTGGTCCTGGACTCCCGGGCAGCGGTCCAAGCCGCTTATGATCAAGAGTCCGGGTTGGCGGCCCGGCCGACACCTGCTCTTCAGTCGGCGGTCCGGCCAGCTTCTGCTCATGATTCCCGGTTGGCGGCCCGGCCGACACCTGCTCTTCAGTCGGCGGTCCGGCCAGCTTGTGCTCATGACTCTCCGTTGGCGGTCCGGCCGACACCTGCTCTTCAGTCGGCGGTCCGGCCAGCTTCTGCTCATGACTCTCCGTTGGCGGTCCGGCCGACACCTGCTCTTCAGTTGGCGGACCGGCCAGCTTCTGCTCATGATTCCCGGTTGGCGGCCCGGCCGACACCTGCTCTTCAGTCGGCGGTCCGGCCAGCTTCTGCTCATGATTCCCGGTTGGCGGCCCGGCCGACACCTGCTCTCCAGTCGGCGGTCCAGCCAACTTCTACTCCAGTCCCTGAATCAGCAGTCCAGCCAACGCCAGATCCCGTTCCGGAGTCGGTGGTCCGGCCGATCCCCGCTCCACGGACCCGGTTGGCTAACCGGCCGACATCAGCTCCTGTTCTTGAGTTGGCGGTCCAGTCCACGCCGTATCCAGTTCCTGAGTCGGTGGTCCGGCCGACTCCTGCCCCACGGACCCGGTGGACGAACCGGCTGACATCACTTCCTGTTCCCGAGTCGACGGTCTACTCTACACCAGCTCTGCCTCCAGTGTCTGTCCAGAGGCGGCCGCCGCAGCCTCCTGTGTCCTTCCAGCTGCAGCCGCAGCTTCCAGAGCCTCCGGTCCACGTCCAGCCGCAGCTTCCAGAGCCTCCGGTCCACGTCCAGCTGCAGCCGCAGCTTCCAGAGCCTCCGGCTCCAGTGCCCGCCGAGCAGCCGCAGCTTCCAGAGCCTCCGGCTCCAGTGCTCGCCGAGCAGCCGCAGCTTCCAGAGCCTCCGGCTCCAGTGCCCGCCGAGCAGCCGCCAGCGCTGCCTCCGGCGCCCCAGCAGTTTAGCTGTCAGCCTCAGCCTCTGCAGCCTCCAGAGCCTGCTCTTGCCCAGGGCCGGCCTCCTGCCCGGCCTCCAGAGCGGCTCCTTCCTCGTCGCCGCCGGCCTCCTGCCCGGCCTCCAGAGCGGCTCCTTCCTCGTCGCCGCCGGCCTCCTGCCCGGCCTCCAGAGCGGCTCCTTCCTCGTCGCCGCCGGCCTCCTGCCCGGCCTCCAGAGCGGCTCCTTCCTCGTCGCCGCCGGCCTCCTGCCCGTCCTTCAGGTCGTCCGCCTGAGGGGTCCTGGTCGGCATTTGCCCGTTCTCCTGGCTGCCCTCCCGAGCGGCTCTCCACGTCTGGTCGTTCCCCAGGCCGTCCGCCTGAGGAGTTTTGTCCGGCCTTAGGTCTGGTTTTTCTGGGTCCCTCCTCCGGGACCCCCTCCGCCCACCCGGGTTGGTGTGCTCTGTGGGACGTCTGGAATCCGTCCCTTAAGGGGGGGGTTCTGTAATGATCCGAAGGACTTGTGTTATGTGTGTTTCCTGTTCTTATTTTGAAATCCCTGTTCTTGTTTTCTTGTGTATTATTCACTTCCTGTCTTGTTCTTTCCCGCCTGTTTTGATTAGGTTCACCTGTGTCTCGTTACTCACCTGTGTCTGTTTCCCTCGTTGTCTCGTCCTCCATATATACCGGTCCTTTCCCTTTGTGCTTTGTCGCGTCATTGTTCGTGTGTGCCTGAGTTCCTGTGTTCCTGAGTTCGGAAATAAACCTTTTGACATCTACCTGGCTGTCCGCATTTGGGTCCTCTCCCTGCTTCCTCGATGGCTTGTCGTGGCAAGGCTGCCTCGATGGCCTATCATAACACAAAAGGGTGACACACAAAGTATAAATATATACAGGGTGACTAAACGGGTAGAAAAGACAGCTGAAGACAAGGTTAGCCCCAAAATTCATTTACAATGACTACACTCCTAAAATTATAGAGGGTAGGTTTTCAGAAGATTCCAGTGTTGTATAATAAATAAAAATTCATAAAACTCATAGAACATGCAATACATAACTTTAAGTTCTAAAACCTTAATATCTGGAGGTAAGTGGATTATTAAGTAAGAAAAAGTGCTAATGTCACCTGTAGCCATGTAAATTAGACACCCAGCTAACCACGCCTTAAAATTTAGAGGTCAGTGGAGCTGTTATAAGTTTCAGAATTAATGTTGATTTCAAATAATCTGCCTGTACATAGAAACTGACAACCCCTTAAAACATGGAGGTAGGTGGTGCTGTAATAGGCTTTAAGCATAATTATTAATGTCTATCATGAACATGTAAGTTTGACTTAGGTTAGGGGTTAAGCATTTAATTGTGATGGTTAGGGTAAGGGGCTAGGGAATGAATCATGTCAGTGAAGTTCCTCAAGTATAGAAGTGTGTGTGTATGTGTGTGTGTGTGTTTCAAGTTCTAATATGCTGAAATATTTTTATTCGCCAGGTCCCTCATATCCTGAAGAACACTGATCTGCTGGTGCATTTTGAGGAATATCTGAAGATTACTTCACAAATGTGACAAACTTTGAACTTAAAGGACTTGATGCTTTGGATACATTTTAATTCAATTCAGTTTTACTTATATAGCGCCATATCATAACAAAGTTATCTCAGGGCACTTTTTCGAATAGAGCAAGTCTAGACCAACTCTTTATATTTACAGAGACCCAACAGTTCCCACCATGAGCAAGCACTATGCGACAGTGGCAAGGAAAAACTCCCTTTTAACAGGTAGAAACCTCGAGCAGAACCAGGCTCAAGGTGGGCGGTCATCTGCCTCGACCGGTTGGGTTGAAGGGGGAGGGGGGCAGGAGGAAAGAGAACATACAGCAGCACAATACAGTTCCACATAGAGATGTAAAGCAATAGTTGTGGTAATGGTATTGATGGTAATATTAACATAATAATACTAAGAGCAATATTATAATAGTAATACAAATAACAAGAGCAACAACAGCAATAGCAGCAGCGGGTGCAGAGCAGGAGCACGGGGGCAGCAGGTGGACGCAACCACAGACCCAGACTCCACAGCTCCGGAGGCAGAAACACCTGCAGAAAGCAACAGAAGGGGAGAGAGAGAGAGAGAGGAGAGAAAGCACACAACTACGGGAAGACGTTGAATTAGTAACAAGCATTGATGGGATATGAGGGCGTACAGATGGAGAGGAAGAGGAGGAGAGAGGAGCTCAGTGCATCATAGGAAGTCCCCTGGCAGTCTAGGCCTATAGCAGCATAACTAAGGGGGGGCTCAGGGGTCACCTGAGTCAGCCCTACTATAAGCTTTATCAAAGAGGAAAGTCTTAAGCCTACTCTTAAATGTGAGGAGGTTGTCCGCCTCCCGTACACAAACTGGGATCTGGTTCCACAGGAGAGGAGCTTGATAGCTGAAGGCTCTGGCTCCCATTCTACTTTTAGAGACTCTAGGAACCACAAGGAACCCTGCATTCTGGGAGCGCAGTGCTCTAGTGGGGTAATAGGGTACTATGAGCTCTTTAAGATATGATGGTGCCTGACCATTTAGGGCTTTGAAGGTGAGGAGAAGGATTTTAAATTCTATTCTGGATTTTACAGGGAGCCAGTGTAGAGAAGCTAATATTGGAGAAATATGATCTCTTTTTCTGGTTCTTGTCAGTAAACGTGCCGCAGCATTCTGAATCAGCTGGAGAGTCTTAAGGGACTTATTGGGGCAGCCTGATAATAGAGAGTTGCAATAGTCCAGCCTAGACGTAACAAATGCATGGACTAGTTTTCTGCATCTTTTTGAGACAGGATGTGCCTGATTTTTGCAATGTTACGTAAGTGAAAAAAGGCAGTTCTTGAGGTTTGTTTTATGTGGGAGTTAAAGGACATATCCTGATCAAAGATAACACCAAGATTCATCAATAACATCAAGCTTCAACTATTACAACAAGTGAGAAAAACAGGCCCTGGTGTGTTTACACCTGTAAGTCATGTCATTCTGACTCTCCATGGGGCACAAAAAAATACAGTTTTTGGCAGTATGTGAAATTTTGCACCCCAAACATTTCGACACAAAATTAAAAAATGTGATCTTAAATCACTACACTATTGTTAATACATTGTACACCTGTCCTGGGATATTTAATACATTCTTTCCATCAAACAGTCAATTTACACAGAGAAATCATCTGTTTTCTACAGTGGCCCTGAGAGCTCAGCACATTGCAACTTAAGAAAACACATGCAAATAGACAAAACACAAGCAAATTAAGAAAACATCCTCATCAAGTTGACAACACATGCGCAGCATTTTAGAAAACACGCGGTATATACAGAAAATACAACTAAATACAGAAACGCGCTTCAAGTAGCACAGACAACAAGGGAAAGTGTTTCCAGAGGACACTAAAAAGTGATGAACATGGCTGGGACACGCTTGTTGTTGCCATGGTTTGTGACTCATGAAGTTTTGAAGTCAGGTCCATGTATCATCCGTTCATTCAATTATTTTATTCAATCTGGAAAACAGCAGTTTCATGCTGGTCAAAGTTAATCTATAACAATATATCATATTTTACATGTTTTATGTGTTTTGTGTGTAAAATCTTACTCTGCAAAGTAACTAGTATATTTAGCTGTCGATATTTCCCTTACCATGTGATCATGCCAATTCCTCCTCAGCCTTTGGAAATTGATGTAACTCCTTTTATATTGTGGCTACAACATACAGTTTTGGTAAATAATGTTAGTGGTAAAGCTGATAGCCCTGTAGTGGGCCAGTTCTCAGTTTTAGTAGTTTTTCATAAATGTAGTTGAGAAGAAGTATAAAATGGAAATACTTAAGTGAAGGGCCTGAATGTTGAGTAAAAGTACTTAGTTACTTTCCACCACTGAAATCTACCAGGGAAGGGCCAGTGTGCATGATAAAAATTTCATTAACTTAATTTGCTCATTCCGGTTTCCTCCCACTTGGTGCACAAGCTCTTGGCCCAGTGATCACTGGTTCACTTTATTCAACAGCCATGCTTCACTTTAATTATGGCCACAACAGAAAAGTCATTCTGTTGGCTGCATACAAACAGCCAACTTCCTGCCCTCAGACTTCATACATTTCACTGTTTACGCATGAAAATGTCTTTTTTCCACCTTTCTAAATGATATACATGATTAACATACCGGTAACATCTGTGCATGTTGAACAGCCAGAAGCCGTCTGTGGCCAGGTGACCTGAATTGGTGCTGGTCTGAAGTAGGAGGCAGGACGTACTGACAGGGTGGAGAGAAAAGATGGTCTCCCCTCAGTTGAGAGTCACCTTGAAACGATTGTAGATTCCAGAAAAGGAGAATCACCTTGTCCTGTACGATGTGGTGGAAAGAGCCTGTAGAGCAGATGTTTACTGAAAAAAACATAACTTTATCTGCATCAGAAAGGGACCACGATGATCAGAGTATACAAAGTTTAAGATGAAATGTGTCAATGTGTCCTGAGATATGATGGATTAACAGTAAAGACAACAAGATCAGGGTTCCATCCTGCTTCCATATTATGTTCATAAACAGTGAAATACAGCTCACTGACACATGCTGAGTGTACATGCATTACATCATTGTTTTTGTTACTAACCTGACCAGGTACACCAGTTCTGAGGTAGACGGCTACATCCTTTGGTTCACTAACAATGCACACATTTTGACTTTAATGTCACAGTATTGTGATTATATGGTCAATACAGAGCATCGCTGCTCTGTTACAGTGCAACAGCAGGTTATAGAATGAATATGAAGTGAACATTATATAATTTAATATCACAAACCTCTTGCTGGTTCCTCATCTAGTTGGGATGTTGCACTGGTGCAGTTGCAGACAGTGTCTGACCACAAGAGAGCAGCATTTCACCACAAACAAGATCAGGCTTCTGCATCCTGTGGTGAGCTGTAAACGCTCACCACAGGATGCAGAAGTGTGTTTCACTAATGAGTGAAACACACATCTTTGCTATTCTTTTAGAGAAACATTATAAAGAACAACATGTAACTAGAGAATATCATTAGAATATATGATAACAATGTGTTGAAATTAGAAATTCAGAAAATGTATGTAGCCTGTGCTAAAAGCATGGGCGTCCAGAGGGAAATATAGGTTTTCTTTATTCCATGTCAAAGCCTTATGAACACCTGCAGCTTTAAAGTGAAGCACTGCTTCATAGGACAAGGAGCAAAAACACTAAAGAGGCAAAAAGAAGAGAGAGAGGCAGTAAATCTGGATGGATATAATATGGTGTCAAGTGCTGGCTGCCAGTAAACTGCAGCCTGGCTTTTTTCTTGGATGATTCTTCCCCCTGTCAGGGCCAATTTACACGGACCCCGGTGCCCCGGTTTCATTTCATAGAGGACCGACTGCCAATGATTTGGCTGTGGGCAGGTGTATTGCACTAACAGGTAGCCTGTGAGCTTCCACTGACCTGACAGAGCAATTAAATCACTTTCACAGGGTTTGCTGCATGCACCCCGTGGGCTAAGACTGTCATTTGAGCATTTAGCAAAAAGGAGAGTGTGTATTCCCTGGTGAGAGGGGAGGGGAGGGGAGCATGGTTTTGCTCTCTGGCGTTCAGGCTGCAAGTGGCTGAAAACAGTGGATTAAGGGAAGGGTCATGGCCTTGCTGATGGGATTTTTCTGAAAATATAGCCATGTCCCGCAGTAGTGTTTTCCTCTGAAATATATAAATAATGTTTGACATCATGTGTGCATTATTAACAGTGGAGGGAGGCACTGTTTGAAACACATTAAAACCTACGTATAAAGACGTGTCCTCTGTTCCATCAGACCTCCTACTGTGTTTGGATAAAATTTAAA
Organism: Macquaria australasica; assembly: GCA_005408345.1. NCBI lineage: Eukaryota > Metazoa > Chordata > Actinopteri > Centrarchiformes > Percichthyidae > Macquaria > Macquaria australasica. The sequence goes on along the minus strand of SEMN01000060.1, from coordinate 1,034,726 downwards.
GCCTCGGTTGAGCAATAAAGAGTCAAGATTACAAATAAAAACAAATGGATTACGTAGCAACAAAATGTAAATGACAACAGAAAATTCAGGGCAGAAATTGTGACATGGGGAATAAAACAAATAATAAAATGTCTCCAGTGCAGGAAATGACATAACTACTGGGAATGGGAGCGATAATGAGTCTTTCCCAAAGAACTGGTAAAGAATGAGTGTGTGTGTGTGTGTGTGTGTGTGTGTGTGTGTGTGTGTGTGTGTGTGTGTGTGTGTGTGTGTGTGTGTGTGTGTGTGTGTGTGTGTGTGTGTGTGTGTGTGTGTGTCAGCAGACAACCAAACAACCACCACTAGCAACAAAAATCAAACCTACTTTCAGAACAGCACTAGTTCAACCTTCTAGTCCATAAAAAAACATCAAATCGCCAGTTTTCTAATACTGCACCATTATGTCAGCCTGAAAAAGGTGCGTAAACTTGACTGTAAAAATAGAAAAGGAGGGTAAACTAAGCTTAAGGTTTCAGTCCAGTGGATCCAGTGGAGCTTTAGCCTCATCACGTCCCTTCACCTCTTGATCTATAATCTATATTTAATATTGTTGTGAGATGTAAAGCTGGAGCATTGTACCACGTGATCGCAGATAATCCATGGATCCTACAGAGATGTTCCATGTGTTCACATGGAAACTGCTAGAAAGCTGACAGAATTTTCTTTGTGTGACTTATCCTCATATACAGATCTGATGATTGAGTCATACAGACATCAGAAGGCTGACTTCAACTGTGCAACGAAAGAAAAAATAATTTTGGGCATGCCTTATGTAAAACAATACTGTACTTGCCATGCATTGAAAGTTAATTATAATATTGGGCTGAAAATGGCAGAGGTGGAATGTGACCATGTACTAATGTTGAGGTACATGTACTTTACTAGACCATTCCATTTCATGGTACCTTATACGTCTCCATCACTACATTTTCAAAACATTTGTCTGACAGCTGTAGTTACTTTAAGGATATTGCACACAAAATATATGATCAGCTAATACAGTATAGAAGTTAAAATCAGCTCCATCTTGACAACATTAAAATGACACTTACAAATTCATGCATCAAAAATAATATTCCAGTCATATATATGATAAATATCTCTGAATGGGGCCATTCTGTGTAATGAATGCTTTTATTTTGATACTTTGAGCACATTGTACTTCTTCACATACACACCATAAAAAAAAGTATTATATAAAATAAATTATCAAAAAAATGTAAAGTAGTTTGAATTAGCTTCACCGTGACCAGATAGAGAATTAAAATGCTGCTTACATGTTAATGCATCAGTATTAATAATCCAATATCCATCTATCCATTATAATAGTGTATAATAGCCTAACACTGACAGGTGCCATTCTGCATATTGTGTACTTTTACATTAAGCCAATTATATGTAATAACTGTTACTTAAGTAACATCCTTAATGCGGGACTTTGTACTTGTAATGGCGTATTTAAAAATCAGACTCAGAATCAGCTTTATTGGCAAGGTATATGTACACATACAAGGAATTTGACTCCAAGGACAACAAGCTTGACAAGGTAAACATTAACATTAAACTACTATGTACACACACACACACACACACACACACACACACACACACACATATATATATATATATATATATACATATTTATAGGTATATATACTGTTTATAACAGGTTGCTTTATATTCAGTACATACAGGTAGTTGGATATGACAGTATATACAGTATGCACAGCGTGTGTAGATTTGTGTTTGAATTATGATATTTACATGTTAAAAAAACAGTGTATTTAAACAATGAGAATATATAATTTACAGGTACAGTGGATGTTTGTGTCACAGGGTTATTGGGATTGTTCCAGACACCATGTGACTGATGTTAACTGTTCATCAGATTATGATATTGCTAAATTTACTTAAGTAATACTGAAAAGCTGCCCCTCTTGTTTCATTAAACGTCTGATCATTGAATGTAGCAGCTGTTTGAATGTGGAAATGTTATATGTCTCTGCTAATAAAAACTTGTAATAGTAACCTTACTCTATATTAAAGTATAATTTTAATTACTTATATGATGTGAATATAGTATTCGTACTGTATAGGTCTCTGTTGATATAAGCCATATTTAAAAAGAACAGTTTTATAAAACAAGAAGTGATCTAAATCACTGACAAAGACTATTAAACTTTGAATCATTTCAAACACATGCAGTCTATGGTATCTGTTGGACACAGGTTCAAACAGAAGAAAAGACAGGGAATGTGTAGTTGCACGTTGATCATGGAGTCTCTGTCCGAATTATCTGGAGCTAAAAATTGTGCGGGAAATCCTCTCAAGATCCGCAATGGAGACTGTCCTGGACCGCCGGCATTCCTCCATAATCTCAACCCGCACACACCCTCAACATTTGTTCACATTCACTCTTCCTTTCTTATCCTATCACACATCTCTAACCTCACCATCCTCTCCAGCAACATTCAGTCAAATAAAACATAGGCTGCTCACTGTTTCTGCTTTAGGTGACTGCTCTTTCAAAGATGTTATGTGTTGTGATAGATTTCCGAACCAAGCAAGAACAGTTTTTGCTGTCAACATGGAGAGGGCAGATATCTGTGGACAGAAATAGAAAGGAATGGGGGAGGTTGGTGTTTAAAGGAAAAAGCCTTCAGGGATGTCTAAACTTTCACAAAGAGGATAAGATATCAACAAAAAGAACTGGAACCATTCAGAGTATTGAAATGTTTTTTTGTTGTTTGCATTTCAGTACAAATAAAAGTCAAGCATTATGGGATGTTCTCTGGAGCTACTTATCTGAAAATCAATGATACACTGATTTAACTATGTTTACATGAGTTTTTTGGCGCAGATAAGTTCCATTTCTATTAACTGTTCAGGCTTTTAGCACCAGTTTTAATCTTCTGACAGGAAAGTGACTTTGAGGAATTAAACTTATTGTGACAAGTTCACTTCTACTTCAGCTAATTCATACACAAACTAGTGAATGAAATTGGTGAATGCAAAATTCAGCACACAATGTTAAGTTTTGGCAGATTATAAGTATATACACAAGATCTAACCTCAGCACAAACAAAAAGAAGCCCCTTCAAACCCATCACTGACACAAAATACATGCAGATAAAATCTAGGTAAAACAGCAGTCAGCACAAGAAAAGAAAAAAAACAGACACTGAAGAATGGTCTAAAGTTACCTTAACAGTAACCAAATGGTGTTCTTAGCAGCTCTCACTCAGGAACAGTCCCTCACCTCTGTTTAAAGAAAGAACCTGCCAGATAGGGGACTAAAGCAGCTATGTTTCAAGAGGCAGAATATCTTTCTTCCCTTTACAACCTAAAATTTCCCTTGCATTTATAGCGGAGCATAAGGATGTAGCCCAATCAGCCTTTAAGGTGGACTGGAGCAGCTAACCCTACAGAACAGTGTTCAACCTAAATGTATTAGTAGCTTTCAGCTTGTAATTAGGATTCAAATGAGCTTGAGGTGACACCAACTGTGGCCCATTTGGTCCTTTACTGAAGTGTATTTGTTACATGCCAAATTTCAGGAACGTATTTATTTGGATAGAAGAAAGCCTCCCAGTGGAGATATTATTTCCAAGGCAGATTAAGCATGCTTATCTTTCAAATGGCTAATGAGCACCTAGAAGAATCAGGGAGCAGTAAGTCATCTTATGTAATGAGCAGTTTTAATTAGAATTCAGTCTGAGTGGGTTTTCTTTTTATCAGCTCCATGTGCACAGGTGGACAAGGATCTGGGGGTTCACATTGCAATGCTGAAACCATAATAGTTGATCGTCACTTAGTTGCTTTGTAATAAAAAGACTTTGGCCTCTATAGCAGACCAATACAAATTATTTAAGACCTGAGAACGTGAGTAGTTGTTCTGATGGGGGGTTAAATTTTGTACTACTTCACTCAAAATTGTGACTGCAGAAAGACCCATCCATGTTATTCTGGGCACAAAATCAAAATATAGAATTGGCACTTTGAAGGTCACAAGAATCATATGTTGAAGACTCATAAGAGACATTCTACAAAAGAAGACTTACTTTTACTTAAAAACAAAGAAATGAACGTAATGTAAATGTGACATTTCACACTCATGTCTGTGTCAAAGTGATTAAATGTCCAACAGATGGTGTGCAGAATATATAAAGAAAAGTCATTAAGGGGTAATTCAGAAAAAAAAGGTTGATTCCATTAATTCCACTCTCTGCAGAATGGCTAATGTAACAGCAGAGCAGCTTTTCATTGGTCTAAAAACACTTGAGTAGGTTTCGAATACGGCATTTGCTGTCACACTGTAAGAGCCATATGACATGTAAAATGTAAAGTTATATACTACTGAAGTGGCTTGGTCTTGTGATCCTAAATAATCTCAATAAATATGTACTTTCATGATGGTTCATGTCTGTGAGAGACACACAGTACAGGGTCTACCAGGCCTTAAGAATTAATGAAATTTGAACACATGCAGACAGAGAGATAGAGAGTGTCTGCTTTCACTTGAAGCATTTGAAATATGCCTGTGGCTTTTAATTAGGCTGGTACTTGTGCTGCTTGATTTTGTTTTATTTATTTATTTTTACACAAGGGTATATATCATTTCCATCTTTAGTAAACATGTAACTTGTGACGAGCTACACACTCACCCTGTTCAGTTACAGTTTTGCATATGACTTCAGATAGCTTTATAGAAAGGACATCCCATCATTATTGTTAACATTCATATGGTCACTGTCTTGAATAAGAACAGATCTGCTCTGCTTTTATCTAATGAAATGTTCAGATACATTATACTGGCATTTGCAGTGAGAGACCTCGCCAAGAGCCCAGCAGAGAGAGAGAAGCTATGTCAAAACATCTGCTTCATTAACACTCAACACTGTTCTTCCCAGTGGTGGGCAAGCAATACCACGGCAAAGCAAGCAATACCACGGCATAAAAATTCTCCATTACATAAATACTATTTCTGATGTATTAACATGCAAGCAGCATTTTAATGTCGTCAAGGTGAAGCTGATTTTAACTACTCTATATACTATTGGGTAGTTTAATCTATCTATTTTCATGATCATAACCCTGTATTTTATGTGCAATATATTTATCTACAAAGTAACTACTAACTATAGCTTACAAATAAATGTAGTGAAGTAAAAAGTACAATATTTTCATCTGAAATGTAGTAGAGCTGAAGTGTGATGAAAATGGAAATACTCCAGTAAGGTACAAGTGCCTCAGAATTGTACTTGAGTAAATGTACTTATAATGTCTAAAGGTACCTCCATTAATACATTTGCATTTGAAATGACTCATAAATACAATGGACTTTGCTTTAATGCTATTTAAATATATCATAACATTGTAAATTGAATTGTAATTTTAAATCCTAAATTGAAGAGGGTCACAACTTTTTATTTCAAAGTCTCTCTGAAGGTATCATGATGTCTAACAGAAACTACTGAGAGACAAATATCAAACACATTGCCTTCAAAACCATTTCCATGATCATTATCAGCTCCCATATCACCACATCACATCTGATTTATCACTAAAACAGCATGATGAGGCTGCTGGAGAAATCAAGAAATACCTAAAAGCGTTATCTGTTTAGATCACCTTGGTGGAGAAGGTGAGCTTGCTTGATGGAATCAAGAACAGCAGCATGAGCCAGATGCAATCGAGTCCCGATCCATGTTAATTAGCATTAGCTCAGCGAGCGTCTCGCCTCATCAGGGGTAAACAGAGCGGGTCAGAGCCTGCAGCAGTGGGGCACATCGAGGTGATACTGAGCCTAGCATGCTGTGGCAAAGCATCTGGAAGGATGGCACAGGGCCAGTCCATCTTTCTCTTCTCCACCCATGTTTGAAGCTGACTCGTGTTTTTATACAGATGTTGGCACATTAGAAACACAAAAATGAGGTTAACAGGCTGAAGTAGGAGACCGAATCAGTCATCATTCTGTCCTCGAGCCACATTGGAGGTGCCAAGGGAGTACTCCGTTGCTGAGACGTGCTCCCTCTGACCCAACCAACCGGGCAATTTGTTGGCCTGAGTGTCCTGTGTACCATGCATGCCAGGCATGCTGGGATTTGTGACAGCTGTGGGCAGAGAGTAGACATTCGGTCAGTCTTGGCAACTGGAAAGGAGGGACAGGTGGAGCAGAGATCATCCGATTGAGTCTTGCATGCGTGAGGGGGTTGAGTCAGCCAATGCCTCATATTATCATCATAATGCAGAAATCCAGTACATGACCCCTGTCAGGGCTGCATGTTGATGCCTGAAAAGAGTAAACGCACTGGAAAAACACCGGCCTGAACACTGAGGATACATGACATGACACAATTCATTGTCGACCCCCGGCCCTCGAGCATCTTGGTTGTTGAATTATTTAAATGGTAGAGCTGCAAAACAAAAGCTGAAAAAGGTACATTGATAAGCAGTTTAACTCTTTGCTGACAAGCTGTGTCCAAGGATTTCACAAGAAGATACAATGAGTTCCATTTTTCACTAATTAGGAAAGAAAATAAAAGCTTTATGGACCTTAGTAGATGTCTTTTCAGAGAAAAAATAATATATTATTATTACCACCTAAGCACTAAACCACTTTTAGCAGACTTAAATCACATGTACAAAGTACATGGTAGATGTATTTCTATTCAAACATGCCGCTCATCTGATTAATTCTGACCTCAAAAGTATTTAATTAATCCATTTCCATTCCACTAAACCCTCAGGGTGCCAAGTTTCATCATCAGAAATGTTGAGAAACAATTTGTCTTTTAATGTTTTTCCTCCATCTGTCATGATCCACCATGGACTGTGTGTCTTAGGTGTCTGTGTTTCCTGTTTTATTTTGAAATTCTTACCTGTCTTGTCTGTTCAGTTCCTGCCCTCGTGTCTTTGATTATCCACACCTGCTCCCCATTACTCACCTGCCCTTGATTCCCTGATTAGCCACGTCCCTATTTATACTGGTGCCCTTCCTTTGTTCTCTTGTGGGTTCATTGTTGGTTGTCTCTCCCTGCGTGTCGGTTTCCCTGGTTCCCAGAGTTCCTGGTGTCTGCACTGTTTCCGCTGTTTCCGCTGTTTGCCTTTTGTTTCTGTCCCTTGGATCCACTTGTAAGTTATTTTTTTGTATTCAATAAATCATCGATCAGCACCACTCAGCCTGCTTTTTGTCTGCGTTTGGGTCCTTCCCCTGCTGCGTAGATGGCTAACCTTAACACCATCTCCTTTAATTAAACACTTGACTTTAACTCAACAGTAGTAAATGAAGATTCCTATACACCACTCTTCTCGTAGACACTACAGACCACGCACCTGCTCACGGCATCACTCTAACCTCTCTAATTTTATCTACCCCACCCGCTCCACACACACCCAACACCTTGTCACAGGGGGCCTGTGGAACTGCCAATCAGCTTCCCACATGACTGAGTTCATCTCTGGCTATGCCTCCTTGCGATCTCTGGACTTCCCTGCTCTCACTTAGACTTGGATCACACAAGAGAACACCACCACTGCAGTCCTCTCCTCAGCCCACTCCTTCACAAAACTGCTCTGCCACTAACCTTTCTGTAACTCCTCTTCATGTCTCTGACCACTTCTTCTCTCCCTTAATAAAACTCTCAAATGTCTCTCTTCTACACATACCGTCCCTATTCGCCGCAGCCTTCACTCCCTGGCTCCCTTCTCTCTTGCCTCACTTGACTCCTTCTCACTCATGCCTCCCGACTCTGCCATGGACACTCTTCTTCTGAGAGTGCTGTCTTCACTCAACTTTCTGCATATCTCCACCAGAACAACCTTCTTGACCCCCACCAGTCTGGTTTCAAGGCAGGCCACTCAACTGAGACTGCCTTCCTTGCCATTACAGAGGAACTCCACACTACTGTAACAGCCTCCCTCTCCCCCGTCATCATCCTGCTGGACCTTTCAGCAGTATTTGACACTGTGAACCACCAGATCCTTCTCTCCACCCTCCATGAACTGTGAGTCTCAGGCTCTGCACTCTCCCTGTTCACATCCTACCTCAAGGGGCTGCACTTAGAGGGTAATTTGGAGAGAATCTATGTCTGAACCTTGTACCCTTATTACTGGGTTCCCTCAGGGTTGTGTTCTGGGTCCCCTCCTCTTTTCTCTTTACACCAAGTCACTTTGCTCTGTTATTCACTCACATGGTTTTTCCTACTACAACTATGCAGATAGTGACAGACACTCAACTAATTCTCTTTCCCCCTGTCTGAAACCCAGGTGGCAGCAGTTCAATTCATTTTTATTTGCATAGTGCCAATTGGCTTGCTACCGCTCAACAAAATCACGAGTGTTTACTGTCCTGGCTCCAGGACATGGAATGCTTGAACAAGCTCCCCTTTCTTATTGTTTCTAAATGTAGCACTAGAAGCAGTTCAGCACATTTGATGAAATTAATGTACTTACATGATTCTTGCAATTTTGGGGTTTTATCCACATGGTTGAATGCACAGTCGCTTTGGATAAAAGTGTCGGCTAAATAAATGTAATGTATATAACTTGTAAATAAAGGGTGTAAAACCAAGTTTAATAAATCTTGTTACAACACAAATGAAGCCTAGCGTTATTTCAGACATAGCGCTGAAGTAGCATTAGCCGTTTCATTCTTGCTTCACAATCACCAGCTGGGACATTACTGGGCGTCAGCCTTTGGGCAGTGGATGTGTAGCCCAGCCTGCATGCAGGATGGGAGGGCGGGACTCAAAAACATAGCGACCAGGTGCCAGATCGTAAGCATGCACCCAAGAGGAAGCTACGAGCCGGGAAGGAGGGGCCACTTTGAATATTGTTTACAAACTGTAACAGACACATCCTACTCATTCTGCCTTTAAGAAATATATACAGCAATGCAAGTATGAGAAAATGCAAACTTCTTCACTGCTTAACTCAACAATATACATATTAGCTGCTAATATGCAGCCACACAGTGAGCAGAACATGTGCCCTATTAGCTAACACGCACAAAAGCAAATGATTAAAATAAAAAACATCTGTTCTAGTGATAATCTGTGAAGACTGTAAATGTTAATGACTTATCTCCATCATCATACTGATAAGTTAGCATCAGAGCTCTTGATGCTTTTCTCCATAGAAACATTGAGCTGCTGTTACAGCAACTGTTGAGCTAGTTGTAAGCTGGTTAATGGCGATCGGAACTTTGCGTCAAAGAAGAATCTGTGTTGAATGTGGTGGTGTCAGGTCATATGACCACCTCTAAAATGTAGACGTGTGTTCCCTGCTGAGAGAAAGTACAGTAGGCTGTCTCAACCGACCAGAATCGTGACTTTTTACTTGTATTTAATATAGCCAGCAACCAGAAGCTATGAGACAAAACCGGAAATGGAACAAACGAAAAGGGCAGGCAGCACAATATACACTATTTATAAAGAATGTCTTTAAAAATTCAACATAATTAATTTACCACCAGCAAATATTTTAGAATGACTTCCACAGACTTTAGCCTCGCTAATAATGATGACATGATATGATATGATGATATTTGAACACAATAACAAGTCAGGGGTGATATATTACTGTCACTGTTACTGTTACTATTACTGAGGCCTGGTGCTGTAGAACAGAGGAGTAGTTACAATAATACCAGAATCATGCAAACAGATTGGACAAGATGCAGAGATGACAGATGTGCAAAATTCGGCTAGCCTGAATGACTTAAATTATGAGCAGATTAGCAGGGTTCATTCAGTCTGTCAGTTTGGGGTTATGTGTGTGTGTGTGTGTGTGTGTGTGTGTGTGTGTGTGTGAGAGAGAGAGAGAGAGAGAGAGAGAGAGAGATAATTTGCTTGACAGGCTGGTTGTGCAGGATGACTGACATTTTATCTATGACAGTAAATTTTAAACATATAACAACATGTTTACAGCTGGTCTTGTTTTGACACCTTTTTAATTAAACATTCATCCTCAGCTAGACCTCAATGGCACTTTGTTGGTGTGTGCCCTTTTTTGCTTACACTTTGTTGAATAAAAGATGGGTAAAAAACCCTCCTTGCCTTGCCATCCTCCCGCTAACAATCAATTTCCTTCCACCTCCACAGCAGCCTCATTCACACAAACTCTCATTCATATCAGCATCATTTTTTCCTTGCCTTTCTACATGCTTCTCTTTTCCATTTCATTTCTTCCCTCCACTCCCTTCCCACTCACACATCTCTCATTCCTCCCGACTCTATTCGCCATTAATTTTTGATTGCAGTGTAACCACCTGCCTTCATCTCCCAGAGACCCTGGGTCAAGGAGTCTCTGAAATGCAGCTTGTAAAGATCCATCCAGCCCTCCGCTCTGGCTCTGGAGTCCACGTGCGGCTCGTTCATGCCTGCTGTCAGCTCCCATTACCTAATTGGAATTGAGATGCATCTGGCCTGCATTTTTGTCTGCACTGCACTCCTGGCGGAGATACCCTCCCAACCTCCCCCAACACACACCCCGCACGAGGACTCTTATTCATGCCGTCCCGCTGGGAGAAGCTTTCTTTCCCCTGATGTGTGGTCAAACAGTCGTTTACATGGCCAAATAAAATGTGAGATGGCACCGAGCAGATCACAGCCGACTGCAGGATGGCAACTCCTGTGGTTCACTACAGTTAATATGAGCACTGTTTAATTCATGAGATCTGTCATGCTACAGTGCCTTCATCTCCACTGTTGGTAAAGATTACAGCAGCTTCTGTACTTCAAACTCTTCATCTGTCAGGATCAGTATGACCTTGCATCTCCAGGTCCGATCCATGACGACGTTTCTGCAGCCACGCAGCACTGAGCATCATGAAGCTGGATGTGCTATATCACCAGGCATGAAAAAGCTTGAATCACATTATTGATAGTGATGGCCTAGGAAGAATGGTTCCTCCTTCCGTGGGGGGAAATATAAGTAGCCTGTCACATCAAATGGATTATAGCTCATTAATATCCATTAAGTTAGCTGAGAAACTACTGGCGAATGACCTAAATTTGAAAGTGTTTGAGGACAGCTTTTGTAAGAAAATGAGAGCTCCGAAACAAAAGGAAGAGTGTTAATTGTAAGAGATAACTGTGTTCCACTCTTCAGCTTGTCCCTCATATTCAGTATACTGGTGCTTTTATCGTTCCGCGCGCTTTTCACTAAAATGCAAATGATGGTAAATGTGAAAGAGATTCATTAACAGCTAAAAGGAAATTATTTATTGACTTAAAGTCTTGTTACTTTAGAAATGATGCAGGTCTGTCTGGTCTGAGATGGCTCACAGTAAAGGTCGTGTAAAAGCAGATAGTTAGACTTTTCCACATCCCTGAGGTAGTGGTTTTAGCCATTTCTCTTAACACAAAGGAGCCTGAAATAGTTTCACAATGAACAAGCGTAATACAGCCAGCCTTAGTGAGATTTACAGCCTCGCCTATAATACTGAAAGGTCTTCAGTCCTAAGATGGATATGCTGAAGGAGCAGAGAGTGATAGCAGAGATCTGACTTTCATTTTCACTTAAAACAAATGTGTAGCCATTCTGTGATGAGACCAAAAGACCAACGTAATTAATCCAACACAAAAGGATGAATGGCATTCAGGCCCTTTGAAAAGCTGAACGTTTCCCAGTTCACAGGAGCAGTGGCATGATTTTTGGACTCTGTGGAGATAATAGGCTACACATTAAAGCTGGACTATCATTTTAAAATGACCATTTTTAATAAGTTGCCATCTCTTGCACAAATGAAATGTTTAATTGCTGTTGTCCTTCTTTAATAATAACGTAGGAAAAGCCCACAGCTGATTTAGGGGCTGTGCAAAGCAGATTTCCCCCTTATGATGTACAAAGGAAAAGAATCTTGGTGGAGCAATTAATGAATACATCCTGATGAAGCCCAAGCTGATTACAAGGGGGAAACTGACAGCCTCTGCAGAAATAATGAATGACTTACTCATATTTAAACGAAATCTGTTACAACCATTTGTCTTAATGTCAAAGCTTATACTTGTTGGATGTCACACATCATTGATTAATATGATGACCACATTCTTTGGTGTGTTTGTATGGAATTCAATTCCATACAGACATATTTTGTTTTTCTAATACATCAATTCAACAATTCTCAAATGTGTTGTAGTATCCCTTAATGAGAAGACGACGAGACGTTACCTGGTTTCACTGCAAGTCCTCCAACCTAAACGACAGAATAGGTCGTTTGTCAGTGACTCCCAAAATGACATATATAGGCGTACCAGACCTTCGTAGTCATGGTAACAATAATAAACACGTGGTTAATGTTGTGAAACGGTTGCAGTTTGGTTAGGTTTAGGCACCAGTTAAGTTACATATGTAAGTTAAAATAACTCCGGGTTGACTTCTGGTTTCACACGGGACAAATCATTGTCATGGGTAGCTGGAGCGACAAACACGCTTGACATGTTCACTGACACCCTGGAAATCTCAGTAACTGCGATCAATAGACCTTTTTATCTTAGCTGAGCTACGATCTCTGAACACAGTGACACTCATAGAATTACAATAAAAAACAAACGTTACCCAATCCATGAACGGCTGAGTTAACATTAACTAAGCTAGTTTGTGCTAGCCTGGCTGTGGTCTAGCTACTTCACTTAGGCTAAACTTTGCTAGCTACCTGGATAGTACAGAAACATGAATCAAAGAACATTAAAGGATAGGTTAACAATTTTCAAGTTTGTCTTATGACAATACTTACATGCTTGCCATGAAGACCTCTCTTTCTTATGCGATTCCAGTGAGAAGGGGGACACAATCCAGTCTTCCAAGCAAAAATGCATAAACACGTCATGTTTTGCTCTTCAAGTCACTGTTGACTTTTTCTGTATTAAACCAAAGCCACCATCTTTCCGTAAACCATAACTAAAAGTGCCATAAAAAAGTAAAATAATGTTTTAGTTGCTGTGAGCGGATATCAGAAGTAAATATATGAAATATGTTATCAGTGAACATTTTACTAATTGCTTTTACTTGGGACTAAAGTCAGGGTATCTCTGCCTTTGTTGGTTCAATTCTTTTTTCTTTTTGTTTTTTAAATCTTTTTATTGTGAGCCCCCAAACTTCATGGAAGAGAAACAGTAAATTGCTGGAGTAACCCTTTGACGTTAGCTAAAACCCTATCCAAGCTGTTCTGTGTTAGCCTGGCAGTTGCTAGCTAACCAAAACTTGAAATGGGAAAAAAGGTTTTTTGTTTTTTTATTTGTTTGAATAATGACATTCATTTCAAAAGTGTATTCGAACTGAATCTAACGTCTTAAATTTATTGTAAAGTAAACCTTAATATAAGCAGGAAATCTTACAAAAAATGCATAAAAGCACACAGTTAGCTTATTATGTCGCTGAATTGTTCTTCTGATTCATGTTTTCTTTGTTAATGTGCTTTGTTGAGAAGTTCTTTGTATACAGAAAGAGTAACAGCATGGACTCTATGAACTGCCATCCTTTATGTTTTGCATTATATAAAGTACAACTTTTTAAAATAGTCACATGCTAACCTTTTGAATTTTATGTAAGTAGGTTTATACAAAAAACAAAACAAAAAAACAGTTGAAGAAAGTGAGTGAGTTAAACTTCAGAGTACTTCAACTTGTGCAGGTTATTTTGGGAGTCTCCACCTCTGGTTTCTGTCAGAGAAATCCATTTATCCAGAGGCCAGGCCTAAGTTTCCATTTTCTCAGTGGTTATCACTGCAATGTGGACTTCTGGAGTCTGTGGACAGCAGCGACAGCACATCATTACCTGATGCCTTTAGCTCTAAAACGAAGTGTGGGTCTGGCTATGCGAGACTACATGATCCCTGACTCAATTACTGTGAGCACTGTTTAAGATCTACGGAGCCTTGACTCTCTCTGTTTGGTGCATTTTAGATTGAGGTAAAAGTAACAGCAGCACATTGCTTGAAACACACGTTTGATTAATGACTCAGTGTGTTGTGAACACTTACAGCTTGCTCGTGAGACTGCAAGTGATTCCCTGAAATGGCAAGTAAAAATGTATTACTTTCAATCTGTCCAAACAGTTTTATATGAGTCAAATTCAATTTCCTCTACAGGTTACCATGGTAATGGGTTGCTATGGTGTCTTATAAGTATGGTGAGTAGGGAAGGTGTGTGCAGGCTGATAAAGGAGTTAGGAGTTACATGGTAATGTTTGATGATTAAGTTTTGGCAGTGTAATCTACAGTTTTACTTTTTGTCCACCTTGAGTCATCCTCATTTGCTGTTGGATGACAGGCTGTCTCACATGAACATGGCACAGTCTTGTATGAAGGTCTTAGAAACTAAATGACTGAAGACTTAAAGATTGAAACACCCAGCATATCCTGAGAAGGCAGCTGTGCCTCCCTTTAACACGCTCCTTCTTCTTTTTCCTAAGCGGTAATGACTTGTCTTGTGCGAGAGGGGAAATGCGTGTGCGCATGGGCTTCACACGCTTCATCCTCGCTGACCATCTCCCACAGAGCCATCTGGCACCCTTTTTCACATGATGGAGGCCTACTCTCTATCCGCTTGCTTGTTTATTTGGGTGAGTGTGTGTGAATGCTTGACTCTGCCTGTGTGTGCGCACTGAACCGAGCAGCAGGTCCCCAGTATTATACATGTAAACACCGCTATGCCCCGATTTATTGAGCTCACCTTTTATCTCACTGTGCAACCTGGACGCTCCAGTGATCCAGGGTGCACATTTTCACCACCCTCTATTTATTCATTTCTTGGATTATTCTGACAGGTAAACAAATGTGGGAAAGCCTCCACCCCCATGGAAGCAGTTTTTGTATTTGTTAGCCCTGTAATCATATCAAACACACAGATGTGTGTTATTGAATCTTATATAGGCCTATACATATTCACTGATGATTATCTAGGATCATTCCTTGATGATAAATTTGAAAACTATGTGTGTGTGTTGCAATAAATATTTCAAGTGCTAATAACCCCTGATATGCTTTGGTTTGTGGGCGTACTTTCAATCCAGCATGAAAATAACCTTTATACAATACAGGCATGGTTGTTGTGTTAAGGTCTACCACTTCACACTCAGTTTGCAGATCTAATTTTAGCCCTGACTTGCTTTTCCCCCTTGAGGATCAAGGTTTTGCCTTAGGGGTGATGGTAATATAAATAGCTAGCTAAATACAGTAGTTAAGCTACTGTATAATAAAAGCATGGCGGTATACTTGATGTTTCCATGACAGATTTGCTAAGCATAAGAAATGATTACTTGAGACATATTATGTCCCCCTGAGAAAAACTGTCCTATTTCTTTGATCTGAATTTATTTTATATTTTCTATTTATTTTCCTGGCCCAAGCTTTTGATTCCCCCAAGCCTGACATTACGGGCCTCAGTGGGAATTACTAAAACTGGAGAAAAACTATTATTAACCCATAGAAATCCAGCAGTCCCCTCTATGCTGCAGATTATTTTTCTGTTTTTACTTTGGGGGAAGGGGGGAACGGGGCAAGATGCTGCCATGGAGAATTTTGTGTGACAGAAGCTTTCAGTTTGCCTGTCTATCACTTTGTAAGACGTGAGACATGAGGGATATAAATACACTGCCTAGATACCCTTGTCCCCATCCTTCACCAATCTTCTCTCACGTGGTCCCTCTGATTGCACACTGCCCGCCTCCCATGGCCCCTCATGGAGGCTGGAGGTGCTGGGAGTGCTTCGCCTTCCATGACTCTGATAAGGACCTCAAAATAGCAAAAGCCTCCATCATTCTCAAATTGTCCAACCAGTGCAATGTGACGAGCAAATCCACCGACGGGACAGATTGAGCGCTTTTATTGCATTAGGTTTGTATTCTTTTCTGTGAGGGGATGTAGTGTACGCTGGGACAACATGACGAATCTGTAAAAGGGCAGGCCAGCAGGCGTACCAGCAGATTAATTTGATTGATTATAGGAATTATACCTTTCAGCAGAGATGTGACCTTGCAGCACAGGGTTGTTCAGTCTCTGCATCCATGTCTAGTTTGCTGGTCAAACAAATGTCTTGGCTGTGTAGACAAACAAGCTGAGCTGCACACACTGATGCAGTGGCCCAGATCAAACACCTAGAGCCAAAGGGGAAAAGCCTGAACAACAAAAAAATAGAGTGGGGGAAATATATTACACATTGACAATTTAACATTTTCATATTACAGGTGGGGGATTTTTTTTCTTCTTTTTGCTATTACTCGTTTTTCAAAGTAAAAGCAATGATTAAACAGGACACTGGCAATTATTGTTGTATTTGCTGTGTTTTTATATATATCTGCATGCAGTATGTTTAAACGTGGCATTATTGCAAATTATTTTGGCCATGTATTTTGAGCAGGCACGATTTTGATGTTGAGTGAACATTTGACTTTTCCTGATTGTCACTGTCACTTGCCATCACTGGTTGAGGTTCTACATGTTACAAGTTTGATGAATAACTTGAGTTATCTGGTTATATTTTTGTAACCAGTCAATCTCACTAGCTGCACAATCGTCAGCATCTTCTTAATTGAAGGTTGTTTGTGCCAGTTGTTTCCTATGTTCTATTTTTAAGGTAAAATGGGCAGAATTAAAAACCAGAACAGGTGATGTAATACAAAAATGTAAAGCTGATTGTAGGCATATGCACGTCTGAGGTGGGAAAATATAGAGACAATCAGCACACATTAGCCAGTCCTAAAATCTGAAGCAGCAATGTGTGTTTACTTCATGTAAATCACAATAAATTGAGAATATATACAGATATACATACACAGATATACAGATATATATAAATATACAGACAGACCCAAGGAAACTAGTGGAAAAATACAATGGATGCAGATGCTTCCATGCAGGCTACAAGGGGTCACTAAATGGTTTGAGTATCAAAATGAATGAAAGTGAAAATGAAAGAGAATCTTATTCTATGACCTTCATTGTCTCCACATTCTAACCCAACTGAACACCTATGGGAGATTTTGGAGCAAAGTGTTAGATAGTGTTCTCCACCAACATCATCAAAACACCAAATGAGGGAAAATCTTTTGAAAGAATTGTGTTCTACCCCAACAACTGTTGGATGGACTGTACATTCAGGATGAATTTTAGTAACTGTGTCTTTGACTTTTCATTTAGCACCATCATCAGTACAATTCATCCAACATTTTGGTGTAAGAAAACCTGCAACCTGCAAGTCTAATGGGGCTGAGGCTGAGGCTGATGAGCCTCCGATGATGACAATGACATTACTACTTTGCGTTTAGTGTTAATTAGCAAATGTTAGCATGCTAACACACTAAACTAAGGTGGCGAACATCATAAACACCACCTGCTAAACATCAGCAGGTTAGCATTGTCATTGTGAGCACGTTAGCATGCTGATGTTGGCACTTAGCTCAAAACACCACGACCTCACAGAGCCTCTAGCATGGCTGTAGGCTCTTATTCTTGTTCATTTGTCACCCATCTGGAACTACTGAATGGAATTCAATGTTATAATCAATGTTGTCTGCCGTGCAATTTTAAAAGAAATTAATTAAAAGGTGTTAGCAGAGTTCTTTGCGTGTTTACATGGACTCAACTTTATTCAATATTTCATGCTTTTTGTTGGCATGTCATCCTGATCCAGGTATAACCAAACCTGGCCACTGAAGCTTATTTTATCCATGGAGCTAAATGTTTTCACTTGTTGTGGCTCTCCCTCTGCTGTCTTCTGAGCGGAAACCACTCAAGCGGCTCCCTTTGCTGCATTATGTGTCTGTCTGTGCCAGCCCTTAGTCAAATTACTTCAAAACATCATGACACAATACAAGGAGGAAAAACAGACACATTATGATATGTAAAACTATCAATTTTTCAATACACCTTGCAACACAAGCCCCAACAAACCACAAGAGAAGCAATAAATTAAATGAAATTGAGATCTGGCAGCCACGCCTGGATAACTGACAACTTCACTCCCTCAGGCATAAACCTAGAGGAAAGGTTTCATTTTTCACAAAAATATGCTTGCTGAGTGTAAAAAGTCCTCAAGTATTAATGTGTGGTGCAAAAATGACGGTATGCTTTCAGAGTCAGAGCAGTAAGCCAAACATTTACAAATTGGATCAGGCCATTTAGCTCAATGACTGGCACATTTGGTGTAGGACCATGGAGTTCACACATAACACACTATACCTCTGAGGGTAGGAGAGAAGTTAGTGAGGCTGCATCATGGGAAAAAGCATGTCAGCCTGAGTTAACATATGACTGAGTCACTCAGCAGCTGAATCTTTATCAATCGGGGGCTCTCTGTCTGTGTGAGGAGCTGGATCAGCAAAGTCCACAGGGCTTTGACAGCCGGCGCTGCTGTCTGCTCCTTTATTAGCACTGAAATGGCTTTGCAGCAGAACCAATCAATAATAGCTCAACTTTAGAGGCAAGCATTACTGTCTCAGCCTCGTCCTCAGTGTTGCAATTTTGCATCAATTTGAAATTCGTTTCCTTCATACATTTACTTCACATTGCTTCTAGAGAGACGCTGGAGCTTCAACCACACAGTCAGTTAACTTTACAAAGACCACTAAATGGATGCTCGCTCCAGAGAAGTGAGCAGCAATTGGGGGGAAAGTAGAAGATGACAACGTGTCCTCTCAGTCATCTTTATCTGCATGTGTGTTTCAGAGCACGAAATCTGCGAAAACTGGTGCCAACATGTATAGACCCTTTTCATGGCAGTTACTTGACTCGTCAAACTGGGACAAGCACAGGTGGAATTAATAACATTAATGATGGCTGCATTCCATTTAGCTGAGCCAGTTCCAGGACTCTGATATGGTACATGCTCACTCACTGACATGGCTTACTGGGACACTTAATGGAATGGAGCCATTGTCAATGTTATTATTTACATCTGTGATTTTCCTGCTTTAACAAGTCAAAATGTCTGCCGTGAAAAGGGTCTATTGTGTATGTACATAAAACCCTGTCTCCTAGAAACAATGCTTACATACAACTAATTTGCAACAGCGAATACATTTTGAAGGAAATGTCATGCAGACCAGATCACATTTTCTATTAACATAATGAGGAAATGTTGTTAATTAACATATCTAGCAAGTCACAAAATGCTGATACTGAACATATCAGAAAAATTATCACTGACTACATGTTTCATCTATTTTACGCCAAAATACCCACTCTTAAAATACAATATCCGCTCACAGCAACTACAGCATCATTAAACCTTTTTATGGTAATGTTTAGGCACTGACAGAACTTGGTTCAGTTTAGGGAAAGATCATGGTCCTCGATCATGATCGTTTAATACAGAAAAAGTCCACAGTGACTTGAGACACAAAACCATGTGTTTTTGTTACCTAAACCTAACAACAGACAGGAGTCTGGATGTGAACCCTGGTCTCTGTAGTCTAAGTCCTGCCCTTTGTACACCCACCATTAACTTCAACCACCTCCCTGTCACTATGGTGTAGTGCAGTGGTTCCCAACCTTTTTTGTCCAGCGTACCCCCACAGCCCCATCAGATGGGCCTCAGTACCCCTTTATCAGACCCCTTTGATAGAAGGGATGGCTTTATGGTATTGTTCAATGGTATTTTTTAGTAGTTTTGGCCAACTTTGTACTACTGTACTGCCATTTGGAGTGTCAGAAACTGACTGTTTCAACCATTTACAGTATCTTTATTTTTAGCTTTTGGATTTTTCCAACTAGTCTTTCTTGTCTTTATCCCCCTACAGCTGACTCAGGTTGGTGAGAAACTGAGGCATGTCTTGTGCAGTCAGACTACCATAGTTGGTATAAAGATCAGCATCACACACATTTGTAATCTTGTGTGTTGATTTTTTTCCTAAACACAAATATGTGGATATATAATATCTTTTCAAAGCTGAGCTTCACAATTTTCCACGTACCCCCTGGTAACTGCAGAAGTACCCCTTGTTGGGAATCGCTGGTGTAGAGCATAAATGTGGTGCTTCCTTCACTCAAACAAACATTGCCTCTGAACATAATCCAGGTAGAGTTTCAGCTGCCAACAATTACTTTAGACACTCCTGCTAGATTTATTTGATATGAATGTGGCGTAAGTAAGTTATCAAGTCTGTGTAAGACAAAAATGTGTTCTCAGTGCCAAATGTATTTCAGATGAAAGTAAACTCAGATTTACTGGCATTTGCTGAATGTCACCTTCTCTACACATGTCTGACCAGATGCTTCATAACATTCCTGCCGTAGACTGAAACAAGAATCCAACTAGTGTGAGTTTATCTGCCTCCACTGAAACCAGTTCAGTGTCATACTGAGGTGCAGAGGTGTAGCTGATTCACTCCATTGGTTTCCTGGACTGCTGAGCAGTAGATTCTGGCAGGCTAAACAACAAGTCTGTATGTTGCCAGACTTGGACCAATCAATTATCCTGTGAAATATTTCAACATTCATCAGGTTGATTGGCACAAAAGATTGTACAGACATTTATGTTCCCCTCAGAATGAATAGTAATAAGTTTGGTGATCCTCTGACTTTTCATCTAGCGCCATCATTAAGTCAATATTTCACTTTTTCCATTATTTTGGTTTAGGACCAAATAACTGCAAAACAAATGACATTCCCATCAGCCTCATTATTTTTCCATTTTTCAAAAACATCCCATCAATGCTTGTTACTAACTCAACTTCTTGTGCGCTTTCTCTCCTCTCTCTCTCTCTCTCTCTCCTTGCCACTGTGGCTTAGTGCTTGCTCATGGTGGGAATTGTTGGGTCTCTGTAAATATAAAGAGTCGGTCTAGACCTGCTCAATATGAAAAAGTGCCCTGAGATAACCTTGTTATGATATGGCGCTATATAAATAAAACTGAATTGAATTGAATTGAGTCTGTGGTGTGCAGATTGTAGGATAAAAATGCAGAAGCCAGATTTACATATGAATAAACACATTCATGTACATGTTAAATTTCACAGTATACCACTTGACAATGATTCTGTCTGTCACTCTTGGTCAATGGACATACCAGTTCAGTATGTCATATGACATAACAGGCTTATTATAGTGCCTGTCATATTTATTAAATGAATGTATATGCTATTGATGTGAAGGCTCACTATTTGAGGGAGTGACTTTTTGAGTCGAATAAAATATGATAAAATATGCTCATGCCCACCACAACCTGAGGATTAGTCTACACTCACTGATCTTCTGGATACATAAATGTTTGCTGCAGATCCAAACAGTGCTGGTGAATGTTGATTCTTATTCAAGCCAAGCAAGCTGACAGGATTTCTTCTTCTCCCTGCAAATGGGCCAACGTGTCCATCTGGTATTTGAAAAGCTGCACATCCGAGCTGGTATAATGACAATATCGCATAGTGTTTGATTACTGTGGGAACTTGGAAGTGGAGATGCGAGATGTAGGCTAGTGTGAGAGGAGAAACAAATGGCTCGCCTGGGGTGAGAGAGCAGCAGAAGGCTTTGCTTGTGTGCAGTCTGGTGGTACACATGTCTCGGTTTGGCTGTAATGAGGACACCACAGCGTCACAGTTTGTAGTAGTGTAGTGTTTACAGAGCCTGGTGCACCTCAGGGTCACTAAGAGCTAAAGCTAACTGGAAGTTCATTTAGAAATAAATATCATCTTTATCTTCTCACATTTCCATCAGTGAAGACACCAGTGAAGTTTCAATTTCCACATACAGTCATATATACCAAGTCATCAATTATATAAGCCACCTGTGAAGCATAATTGCATTTTCTGATGCCAAATAATTTGGCATCCTGAGTATTCCCTTAATGAACCTGCCAATAAGATAAGATAAGATAAGCCTTTAATTGTCCCACAGCTGGGAAATTTTCAGCGTTACAACAGCCAGAAAAAGTGTCATATATAGAAATACAATAATAAAATATAATAAAATACAATAAAAATAAATAGAAAAAAGTCCTGTACACAATACTTACCAGAGAAGAGTTGTGTGTTGCTTTTAATTACAGGTAGACAAATGGACTTGTGGTTTTAGATGACTGGCCAAATAGCGAATGGATTTGGTTGTTCATGTGACCCTTGCCATGCCCTTTAAAAGCTGTGTCAGACTAAAGGAGTTTTAAAATCCTAACCAATTTTGAAATCAGGTTGCATCACGAACATAAGAAGAAACTTCACAGATGTTCTTCTCTCTAATCTCAAACATGCACACACTACAAGATTTGAAAATAATGGCACATCACACACCACAGGATATTATTAAGATTATCGTGCCAGAAGGAGCAGCGGCCCTTACTCTCTTGCTGTAGTAACGCTTTGCAGTGGGGGAAAAAACAAAAGCAGAAGGCTAAACAGTCTGGATTAGAAAATGGGTGGGGAGACACGGTCAACATGGGTTGTCTATTCTTCAGCAATAACTGGAGGTGAGATTTTAACTGTCAGTTTTAATATCTGTCAACAGTATGCTAGCTAACGTTAGCCTCAAGGGTTAGAATGATTGGCAACACCGCCAGCTGCTCTGAACGTTAGCCTGTAACGCTCACCGGCTATTGTGGTCCCGCTCGGAAAGTACAGACGTAATCGTCCAGGTTTAACTAAATATCAAACATGTTTAAAATTATCGGGGCAGCGCAGATGAGTGTGCGAGCAGTTTGGGAGCAGTTTGGGAGGTTTAAGGCTGGATCTGTGAACCCCTCACATTACCAGATAATCTGGGCCGAACACCGGTACAGACCAAGGTCCCAGACCAGATTCCTCCTATAATTGTCGGAGGGGTGATTGGGGGATAAATCGGCCCAAAGCTCATGTAGTCTGTCTGAAATACTAAGATTCTACAGCCATACTAGCAGCTCTGTGAGGCTGAGGCACAGTGGTGCTTTGAGCTAAATGCTAACATTAGAATGCCAACATGCTCAACAACAATGCTAACATGCTGATATTAAGCAGGTATAATATTTACCACGCTCACCGTCTTAATACTGTGTGTTAGCATGGTAGCATTGGTTAATTAGCACTAAACACAAGTGTAGTAAAGTACAGCTGAGGCTGATGGGAATGTCATTAGTTCTGGAGGTATTTGGTCATGTAAAGTCAATCAAGTATTAGACAAATTCAGTTTTTGACCTGATGATGGTGCTAGTTAGTGAATAAATGAATGAACATGAATGTCTGAACCAAATTTGATGGAAATCCATCCAATAGTTGTCGAGACATTTTGCTCAAAATCACAAATGTGAACCTCGTGGCGGCGCTGGAGAGGAGTCGGGGGATCACCAATGCTTCATCCTGTGGGGACCATGAATCTCAGTCCAAAATTTCAATTTGGCAGTCCATCTAATAGATGCTGAGATATTTCAGTGTGGATCAAAGTGGCACCAGCCCTGTAGCTGCACTGGAAATATGACATGACATCTGCGGAAATGAAAATGCCATGAAACAACAAAATGGACCCAGAAATGTGTTTGTGTTTAGGGTTCTTCTTTTCAGAAAGTATCACATACAGGTTATCTAAGGAGCAGCTCAGTAACCACAGTGAAAGCATACTTCCTGGTGCTACATGGTTAATGGTTACAACAGTGATTAGTTTAAAAGGTAATATATTGGTTTTTCAACACTGAAAGGTAATATTACTTTCTACCTGTGGTGGAATTATCAATTCTACAAACTACAATGACATCAGTTATCTGATTTGCTGTTGGACAATTGCACCAAGTTTGAACTCTCTGCTATTGCATATCGCTTCTAAAATACATCAATCAATGATATTTATCATTACCATTTTAGCTCATATTGCTCCTCATAAGTATTTTGAGTAAGTCAACAGCAAAACTGCAAGAAAAGTATGCTTACATGAAAACTAATGATAGTATATATATAGATAGGAGAGATGGATACAATTACAGATTTGTGCACATCATGTGAAGATGAGACAGCAGACATTATTTCTATTATCAAATTCTCTAAACACAAATGGTAAAGCCTTAAGAAAGCTCTTGAATAATATTAAATATTTTAAATAAAATAGTAAAGCAGAGAAAATAAGAATTATACTTCACGTAGAATATCCTCATTTTAAAATGTTCCGACAGAGTGCATTAACATGTCATATTATTACTGTATGTTTGTTGAAAAGACGCAAGAGATGATCCTCAAAAACCCTCACTGTTGTTTTATTCAATCCTGGGTTAATGCATTGCTCGACATCTCTTGCTCCCCCTGTCCGTCCGATTCTCGACGAGTGCGGTAAAAGTGTAAGCTCGGATAAGTAAGAAGGAAAAAAAGATTTGCGAATACAATGTAGGCTTAGTGCCAGCAGCTTGACTTTGGAGTGAATGGAGAAAGGGGGAGTGTTGTTCTAAGTGCTGGAAGTAAATCTGAGAATTCAATAAGTCTCTAGCCACTTCTATTATTCAAAAGACACAAGGAACACAACGAAAACAAAAGAGGCAATGTAGTGTGTATGGACGTGCATGTGGATGTGTGTGTGTGTGTGTGTTGCAGGGTTCTACTTCTTCCCATCCACATCACACAGGAAAGCTTGATGCGTTTGGTGCATAATTGAGCTGTGTTGTATCTGTCTACACTCTGTGGGACATGCCATCATTGTTCTATGGAGAACTGTAAGAAGAACTGTAAGAAGTACATGTGCAGTTATGTTACTTGCTGGGGTTTAGATGTCTCATGGTCTACCTGTTCCCATGACTACACAGATTGTTCAAGTATAGTCCACCCTCAACTTTTGGCACTTTGTTTTGCCATAAAATTAGCTCAAAAGACGCCTGTTTGTAATGTATTTAGTAGACTTTTTTTTGTCAATGCAATAAATGTTGATCAAGAAATATTTGAATAATGACTTTAGTGCTGTTTTAACCTATAGCAAGTTTTTACTTTGGGTTTTAGCCACGCTAGCAGCTACAACCAAAGAGCTGGTGGGTCCTTTGGTCCAGACAGACGAAGTTTCCACGCATCCAGTGAATTATTTCAACATGTACTAGATGGATTGCCACAATATTTCATAGACGATGTAGCCTAATGACTTTAGTGATCCCCTAACTTTTCCTCTAGCGCCACCATGAGGTTGACATTTGTGGTTTTGAGTGAAATGTCTCAACAGCTATTGGATGGATTGCCATGAAATTTGATACACACACTCACGTACCACTCAGGATGAATTGTAACAACTTTGGTGATCCCTCTGCCTTCCATATAGCACCAAGCCTGACATCGCCAGACCAATTCGCAAATGCTCAGTTCATTTTCGATTTCCAAGGGGTTATCAACGGGCGTAGTGCTGAAAAATGTAAACAGACTACAGCGTGCAGAGATGAGCTGTGATGGTGTAGCATCGATCTGTCTGTGAACGAGTGTTGCCGTTTTAAAATGTACCGTCCAGTTTGTTTGGCTTACAACTACAAAGTTGTTTGAATCCAAGGAACTCCTGTGATTCTGCAGGTTGTTTTCCACAAAAAAATGTCAATATACAAAATATAAGGCAAATAAAGAAGGCAAACTATCAACACAGACAGAGGACAAAACAAGGAAAGGACAAGGACATGTCAGCAGCTGGCAGGTATGTTCTCCACAGCAGCAGCAGTTTGTTTGGAATAAACAAAAAGACAACGTTTAAAAAAAACAATCTGTCTACTGATGTGTGAAGAATTACTGTTTTATTTCACAGGAATTTGGAAAATGTTAAGCACTGGATAGTGAGCCTTATTTCTTTATGTTTTGAATCTCTTAAATGTTTGAGTGGGCAAACTGCTGATATACATAACCTACAGTACTGTACATGTTATCGTCACCTTATTGTCACCTCCTTTTGTGAAGCTTATGTTTTAATTATTTTGCTGCATGGTTATCCAATTCGTGATGCATGTATAAAACAAGATCTCCCTACTAAAACAGAGTCATTACTCATTGAAAGAAAAACATTCTTTGAGGGCACGCTCAGCCTTGTAAATGGCTGACCTGATGGCAGTGATGTCTGCATCTGGCGGCAGTGATAGCAGCCATTCTGAATAGCTGCACAAAGTCTCTTGACTTTTCTCCATCTTTCATTTGCATGACAATAACTTGGGGGAGTTCATGCTTCAAGCTGATCTTTTTTAGAAATCGATCTTTTTTATATGCAGGAGAAACAAACACATCCGATCTGATCTGATTGACCTGCACAATGCAATGTAACTGTATGTTT
This sequence comes from Macquaria australasica, assembly GCA_005408345.1. Taxonomy (NCBI): domain Eukaryota; kingdom Metazoa; phylum Chordata; class Actinopteri; order Centrarchiformes; family Percichthyidae; genus Macquaria; species Macquaria australasica. Next base: position 1,008,520 of record SEMN01000060.1, on the reverse strand, counting down.
CCACCAGCACTTTAAAGACAAACTGTGCATTTATTGTACACTGAATTGGCATTTGGTCATACTGAAGGTACTGCCATGTCTGGTTCATAGTGTAGGATTAACTTGGCATGACAGCAATAAAAGACTAGGGCTGGAATTTCAGATCCATTGGGATGCCATTAGATATTACCATCTGGCTGGTCAATCCATGGATGGCTGTCTTTGTACAAAGAGACACAGCTGGATGGGTGAAATAAGAATAGAAAAAGCACCCAATGCAGGAAATATGTTGATGACATATTTTCAATTTGGATGTTTTTGTTTCAATGTGTCACTGCAATACAAATGCACTCTTTTGTGTTTTATTTAAGGTAGACTCATTGGGACTAAAAACGCTGCTTAGCCTTTTTAACTGTTTAAAAAAGACTTGGCCAAGTACTAAGCATCATGACAACCACTGCAGATGTGCACACTTAGCATGATGACATAAATATTCATGAGCAAAAACATAATTAAAGTCACATGCAGGTAAATGCAAAGTCAAAAGTCATTATGCAAGCAGTAGTGCAACTGCACGTCAGCAGGAACAGGAAACAAGCTGAAATAGATTTAAGCTAAACAAAGAATAATCCGTTTCTTATTGAATCTGTCTTGAAATCCTTCATAATCATTTTAAACTCACACAGAGAGACCAGCGCTTTCAGTTTTACATCATTTCCCCATAGGCTGTGGGAGCAGAGTACATGAAAGCCCTTTGGTCTAATTCTGTTTGCTTCGACAAGACGAAGAGAAAGAACACTTCCGTTATCATGCTCAGTTATTTTCCGCCAGGTTTTCCAGACAAGAGCACTGAAAGTAAACAGGCAGAGCCAGCAACACGGAGAAACGTGTTCCAGCGAACATGTCTGCCAGTTTACAAGGTAAAGTGACAGCTGAAATGTTCAGTGTCAGTAATAAACATCAGTACTCTAATGTCACACACACACTGGGAGGAAGAATGTGTATATTAAACAATATTTCAATAAAGAACAGACAGAAAGGTCACTCCAAAATCAAAAAGAAAAACAAAAACACATGTTGCTGAAGTTAAACTCCAGTTTCACTTCAGTGTTTTTCTTTTGTTGTTTTTAATAGTTTTAATCACATTGCTTTTGATATTAATACACCTTTTTAGCAATGGACATTTTAACATGTCATAGCAGGAAAAGCACAGGTGTAATTAATAACATGAGTCACCTGGTGTAGTGCATACTGCCTCTACTTGGCCACTAAAATGCACAGAATCATAATTATTATTATTAGTTACACCTGTGATTTTCCTGCCATCACAAATCAAAGTGTGTGCCATAATAAAGGATAATAATAATAATAATAAAGGATTTCCATACTGTAGGTGGATTTTGAAATTGCAATTATTCACATTTACATTAAAGAAATGGTGTGCAGGACCTTGTTGCGATATATGTTAAGGTTGTTAACACAAAACCTGTAATAACTGTATAATGACAAAAACGTAATGTGGTAGTAACAACAGATTCTTTAGCAAGGTGTTCTATAATAATTTTAAATGTTGTCGCACATGACCGGATTAAGCTTTCAAATAAATAAATAAATAATAAAAAGTAAAAATAAACTGCTTGCTGTGGAAGTGGAACAGCTAAGGCTAAACCCTGCTTTATCCTGCAAGTTGCTAAAATGGCAGAATCATTTCTGATTGATAGTGTGCTCTATGAGACAAAGTTATGTGTACCCCATCTTATTCACTCACCTGCCATGGTATTTTAGCTTAGTTTTTACAAACACAATATCTACTCATACACAATGTGTGTCTATGATACCCAATCAATTGCCATGCATGAAGATGAAATTTCTATAGTTTTATGTTACTTTGCAATTGTGAGAAGCTTTTAAGAAACGTACACCTTGAAGTAAACATAACTCCATCAATTAATTATATAATCAGATTGAAATTCTAATGTATCCTTTGTAATCACAGTGTTGGAAGGGGTTAGCACATATTATTTCATGTTTGCCTCAGTAAATGTAGTCTGCTCATGGAATATGGAGATGTCCTGATTTCAATTACTTAAAAAAAACCTGGTTATACTCTCTTAGGGTATTAATAACAGCCCCTAATGTTGTTTATATCATATCCCTTTTTTGTCAGGACCAAGAAGACACTTTCAACAGGGTAACACATGAGACTGCCACATACTGACTTATAATACAAACCTAGAGAGCAGAGCCTCAAGGCAACAATGCAGCTAAAATAACTACACCTGATTCATATTAGAATCTCACTTGAATTACAGATTCACATGGGTTATGTAATACAATTCATACGCATTCTAGCATAATTAGACATAGTTCTATATTTAGACTTAATTACCGTAGTAGTGACGTATGCTGTGAGTATTGCAATCATCTCAGATTTTAGTTGTATAAATGCGGTAATGATCCAGTATTGATACACACGTCAACCAGTCATGGATGTTAGGTATTTCTGCACCACACAGATGCAGGTATATAACCTGATTCTGCCTTTTGTGGAACTGTTTGAAGAGGTTGAAAAGTAAGGCATGGTTTGAGTAGCATTTATATTCCAGGCTGCATGAGCTGTCACCACAGAGTTATTACAGGGCTCAGTGGGAGAAAAGGCAAGTAAGCAATGCATGTCACTGGAACTGGAGGCCAGACCATATCCACTATGACAAAACCAAGATGTTTCAAAATTGGGGTTATTCTATCATGTGAATAGGGTAAGAGAGCTCTGGGCTGACATGGCTGCAGTGCCTGTCACTGGGTTCCGACATATGAGCCAGCCTACAGGCCTAGACAGGGCTATGATTTACAGCCAATGAAAAATGGTAAGTGAATATTTTATTGAAAGTCTGCCGTATGCCGGACTCAACTTTTAACATATCACACATTTCTATGGAAGTTCAAATAGCCTAATTGTCATGAAAGGCCATCGAGGCAGATCTGCCACGAAAAGCCATCTAGGCAGCAGGGAGAGGGCCCAAACTCAGACAGGCGAGGAGGCTGAGTCAATCCAAAGATTTATTTACTACAAAATAAATCTACAAAAAACTCGGGAACTGATACCCATGAAAACACCAGGAAAATTACACGAAGAGACGATCAACCACATCAGCAACATCAATGACGCGACAGAACAAAGGGAGAGGACCGGTATATATAGGGGAAGAGACAACGAGGGAACACAGGTGAAAACAATCAAAACTGGAGGGAAAACAAAGACAGGAAATAAAGGGCACACAAGGAAACAACAGTAATTTCGAAATAAAACAGGAAACAAGACAAAAATACAAAGTCCAAACAAGAGTCCTTTGTGGACCATGACACTAATATGCATAACAAGAGTAATAATTACAGATGGATGTTTTTATGTCCTGTGCAAGAAGCTCAAACCATTCCTGCAATTACCATTTAGGAGCTTACAGTGTGTCAGTCATACTCAGCAGTGGATTTATTGTGAAATTATTATATCTAATAGCCAGTGGTGGAATGTAAGTATGCTACATTTACTCAAATTTTACAAATTTGAGGTACTTGTGCTTCACTCGAGTCTTTTCTTTTCATGCCACCTTCTACTTCACTGCAATCATTTGACAGCTTTACTTACTTTACAAATTACGATTTTTACACACAAAATAAATATTAGGAGCTTATAAAACATGATGTTTAGTTATATATTAAACTACCAAACAAATACAGCTGAAGTGATTAGTCGATTAATCAATTAGCCGATTGACAGAAAATTAATTGGCAACTATTTTGATAATCGTTTAAGTCATTTTTCACGCAAAGCATTTCCTGGTTCCAGCTTCACAAATGTGAGGATTTGCTGCTTTCCTTTTTAATTAATTTGATAATTGTAATGTATTGTTAATAATGTTGAGGTTTGCACTGTTGGACAAAACAAAGCATTGTGAAGGTGTCACTTTGGGCTCTGGGTAATTGTGACAGCATATCTCATTATTTTATGAATTTTTACAAACCAATCGATTAATGGAGAAAATAATCATCAGATTAATCCACAATGAAAATAATCCTTATTTGCAGTCTGATACAAAATAGTTAAAAATGAACTCCATCTCAACCAAATACAACAGTAAAACCCTGCTTTTACATTCATGCATGAGTAATAATAATCTATGATATATAATAATATAATTCACACTTTCTGCGTTGAGTACTTTTAATAAGTACATTTTCCTGGTATTACTACTTTTACTTAAGTAAAGGATCTGCATACTTCCTCCACCACTGCTAATAGCTTTTATCGCCTATATAACTGTGATGTTGCCTCTTGACACTTTTCCTTTCTTTCGTTAAATTAGGAAAATTGGGAAAGTGGTCTTTGTTTCTCATCTCTCTTCTGTCTCACAACGGGTTCCTATCTGAGCTCCCAGCTGCTGCCTACCTACAGTATAAGGCCACAGTAGTAAAAGCCTCCCACATCGTGTCAACTATAAATTCTTGTCTGTGTGAGTGATGCTTTCGGTAGCTATGGAAACCTAATATAATACCCCTCCCTCTCTCTCTCTCCCTCTCTGTCTCTGCCTATGTCTCTCTCCCTCTCTCCGTCCACACCAAAGCTCTTTAGGCTACTTTGCGCATGTACGGCCAGTCAAACCTAGCATTGACTGCATCGACTCCAAGATGGCGAAAACAAATCTGGCTTGCCTCCTGACTCTCCTCTCAACTCACTGTAAGTACAAAAAAACATGGTAACTAGCTGTTATTTTCTCCACGAGGAACGTGACCGTCAAATGCTATCTACTTCTGCATCTGTTTGGTCGAGATTTTACACCAGCGGTAGGCAATAAATAGATACTGCCTCAGAAGTAACCCTATCTGGACGCAACTAACGTTAAACTCAATCCACACTGACAGCAAGAACAGTCTCCCCGACGTGAAGTAAATATAGTTATTAATTCTGTAAACGAAAGGACAAATATAGTCGCCATTTTTAAAACAACTTATCAACATGACTCGCAAATGTAGCTATACGGGTCGAGCGATTTTTGAAGGAGCTATTGTGTCTCAAGTCCATCGCTTAACGTTACTCTCCCTCACTGTTTTAATCGGAGTAATGCAGCTTTATGTAAAATGACAAACTGTCTGGATGTAGCCGTATATTAGCATTGCAGGACCGAAATGTCCAGCTCTTCTTGGATCAGTTCAATTAGCGGCACATGTATAGCAGTGTCTGGTTAAGCCACCACGTTTTTGTTTTGTCCTCACTCTGTAAAAGTTTCAGCCTCTCAAGTTTGGAGAGAGACTTTGTGTTTGGGAATTAAATATGTATCAAGGCAGTTTCGTAGCCCGTGCCGTTAACTATTTAAGGTGGGTTGTGGAGCCGTGGTGATGGCAGAGATGTTGGAAGTAGTGATGCGAGATAACGGTTTTTCCTGCGGCGGAATAAAGCAGGCTGTCCGCGGGAGGAGCCAGCCAGGCCAGTGAGTGTCCTCTACCCCCTCCTCCTCCGCCGCCGTCTCCCGCCGCCGCTGCTGGACCCTTTTAAACCACACCAGAGCTGAGCTGGTAAACAGAAACAGCCGTCGGAAAACCAATTCGTGTCAGTATTCCACCCTTAAAGACCCCATATCCCCACCTTGTCAGTCCTACGGTTGGAAGCGAGAAGCGCGCACCTGTAAGAGTGTAGCAGTTCATTTAAATGTGAACGCATGAGCCGAAAACCCTATATCATGCTTTTGACGTTAAGTTACATACATGTTTTGACGATACTTGGAGGAATAGCAAAGTTAAATCATTATTTATATATGTGATTAAGACTAAAAAATTTTCTCCACCTGCTTTAATCATACCGTATTTAATATAGAAAAGCAATACGTCACTTGTTGCTGTGCTATGTAGCGATTGTTTGATAAATCAAGCTTGTTTTACTCACAAAGACAAAGACTCTCAGCTGCTCCCAAACTATTACAGTAGTTTATTAAAAAATTCAGGACCATGTAAAGATATAGTTCCCATACTGTAAATTTAGATAGATTTGCTTCAGATTTAAAAGAATGGGAATTATCTATCATAGGAAGCCATTTACTCTTCATTGCATCCCTGATACAGACAATCAAACCCGTGCCTGGCCATAGCTTTAGTGGTCTGAAGAGGTCCTGCTTTAATTTAGGAAATTGTTTTAAAAACTTGGTTTGGATCATAATTAGGGCATGGGAGGTTGTTGGTGTGGACTATAGGCTTTGAAATGAAAGAAGACATTTTGTCTCATTTTAAGTGTAAAAAATATTTTACTTAATGTACTCCTTTTCCGTTCATGCATAAACAACTTTGCTTTGGTAATAATTTCACCATAACAGTTTTGGCATGACATGTGGTGCTTGTTTTCCCCCTTGGATGTAGATGAAGCAAGGTGTGAGAGGACAGACACACAGTTCAAAGGGAGGTACAGACAGAAGAACCTCCTGTGATCTCTCAAGTGTGTGAATGGGCTAATTCTCTTTGCTTTAATTAGGAATAGCAGTTGAGCTTGTTGGAAATCTGTTGCTGTACTATCAACGCCGTCTCTCTTGACATACCCAGAGGCTGTGTGCTGACTTTGATTTATTTATTTTTTTTCAAACGATACATTTCAAAGTCAGTACTTTTAATGATGTTCCCCAGAGTAAATCTGTGACAGGGCACGGTAGCAACACAAATTGACATTTTCAGGGGGGGCAGTGAGCTGGTAAGGATTTAAGAATTTCTTTTGTCTTGCCTGGGCAGGGCTTAACCCTGTGGCCGACTGGCTCCCAGCCAGCATGGCCGCTGTCTTTACTAGAAACAGGACAAATCTGGCGAGACTAAAGCTGGCCGCGAGCCGTGCTATGAATTACTACTTGGTGCTGATAGGCGCTGATTCCTAATAGGTACAGACGGTAATTAGAATGTGTCTTGTATTTTGGAAAAGCTCTGCTCCAAATTCAGTTTGTAGCGAGTAAGAGATTCAGAGAGGAAAGAGTGTGTTCGCTTTTTGTTCTGCAGGTCACACTCTTATTTCTATGTCTGTGAGATGTGCTTGTTATTTTCAATTCACGGCATTCTTTGGGTAGCCGTCATCTTAATGGCCACGCAACCCCCAGCCATTCCAAGTGAGGGCTAAACCCAGCACGGCTGAACATAGCTGCAAATATCAGCCCAGTCATCTGTCAGCGGAGCGAAAGACGAGGGCCATTGTTATTTTAAGTACACATGCTTACAGCAGACTTTCCGTTCTGATCTAATGGAATGCGTTGACATTTTCCATTGTTGGCTTCACCTGAGCCATTTCACTTAAAATATTCCAAAGAACAGTACATCTGCCAGAACCCTCCTGCCAAGAGCATGGCCAAGATATGTGGGCGCTTGGAAGATGCTCAAAGTGGATTAGTACTGAGCAAATATAAACGTTGAGATCACTGCTTTAACTCTTATAAGAAACACCCGTGGACATCTATGCATTTCAGACCTTAGTGCTGCATTTTTAAAATTGTGTGCATCAACAACAGCAAACTTCATCAACTTAACAAAAAATAGAATTGTGAAAACCTGATCATTCACAATTAATATAAAGCGAAAGGAGACTCAAAGAATGCAAATATTGTTTCTGTTGTTTCAATTAATCAGCTTTCACACTTGTTCCAGTGTTGAAATTGTTTCCTCTTCCTGGAAAATTGACATTTTTATGACTTCACATTATCTTTGTTTTCACTCATGGCTGTCAGCCTAATCAAATCCGAGCCCACTCTTTATCTGAATGGATAAGATAAGGGAGAAAACCGTCCACTAGATTGTTGTCGAGCCTCCCTGTGTTCTCTGCTGATATGTCACTGCATCACTCAGAGAGCTTTGAACATCCACTAACCCGAGACCGTATAGATCGTCTGTGCAAGCAGCTTATTACGGCCCATATTTACGGTTATTGTTAGGTGGCAACTTATAAAGAGTGACAAAATCCACGTGGGGAGGAGGTCGGGGTAGATGGATAGGTCAAACAACACAGGGCTTTGACCCAGGAGACCGTTGTGTCCCGTGTGAAACCAAAAGTCAACGTTGACTCATTTTAACTTACGTACGTAACTTAACTTTTGTAACTAACGTATTTATTTTAACCCAAACCATGATCTTTTGCTAAACCTAACCAGATATTTTATTGCCTAAACCTAACAAAACTGCAACTGTTTCACAATGTTAACCACGTGTTTATTATTGTTACCATGACGAAGAAGGTCCGGTACGCCTATATTTGTCATTTTGGGAGTCATTGGCAAACAACATATTCTGTCGTTTAGGTAGGAGGACTTGTTGGCTAACCCACACATAACTGGGGTGCACATCGGGTGACATTACCCAGCGCATTCCTCAAACATTTGTCCAAATTAGAGCCAAGTGTCTGCACTTTTCTCATTCTTAGGCATGTGTGGCATAGCCGTTTGGCGTGGCAGGAGTCGGTGCGCCCCAAGATAACAGCAGATAGTGGCTCCCCTAGGAGGTGCATGTTGTCAGATGTTTCCCTTTCCACCCATAGCTTGTGAGCAAATGTTTGGAGCGCTCTCTGAATGGCATGTACGGCCCCTGTGGGCAAGTCACATACAGTCTGACATTTTACTGCAGACAGTAAATGGCAGAGTAAGACTGGGACAGACAAACAGAAAGGAGCCCTTTGCTGCTGAGCATTTGTTTGTTACGAGTCAGGAGTTCTCTCCAGACACCCCTGAGTGAGAGGTGTCAGTGCCATAATACATTTATCATAGTTGTCATTTTGGTCTCAGCTCAGATGTAACCGCGGGAAGGAATTCTGCAGTTACCGTGGGCTTGTTTGTGCTTATTGCCTAAATGAGAGTTGTGTAATTACTAAGAAATGATTGCAAAATCACACAATTTTTTTAAACCACTGCAGTCAGCAATGTGGATGTCTGTGCAACAACAGTCCCTCCATGGGATAAAGTCAAAGTGGCACATGGCCCTTCCTGTGGAATGACCCGAAACAGCTGAGCAGGCGTGGGTGGTGGTGTTTTGAGCAGCGTCGCAGGCGTAACCAGAAATATCTGCTGCGTCCCTCCCAAACCTGAGTGTGCGTGTTAGCAAATGCAGCATTCCAAATAGAAAACACATGAGGCAGAAACCCTCTCATCATGTGTGCACTGACTAACAATCAGAACCACCTGTTTTCCTGAGAGATAAAAGGGACCCCTGTTGATGAGCTGGCTGAGGTCAGAGCAGAAAGGGGGGGTGCTGTGAAGAAAGCTCGGCAGTGTTGCTAGTTGAAGGCGTTCAGAAAACAAGCTGGGTGTGACGGTACATCTCCTGAGACAGAAATCCATTTTAACTTGACACAGAGAAGGATTCAGCTCCCTGTCCTACTTTTATAATTTTTTCACTTGCAATAAGCTACAGCAGATGCTGAGGTTGAAAGGCAAACTCTTAACGCCCTCACGTTCCAGAAATGGCAACGGCATGTGTGTGCTTCAAATGTCAATAACACTACCATGTGAAAGAACCATTGGTCATAAACTAGAACCAGCCTCCAGTATATCCTTGCCAAAAGCTCCATATGAAAATATTATAATGGTCTTGGTGTGGAAAAGGAATGTTTCTCTTGATAACGGTCTGAACAAGAGAGGGATTCATGAGAAAAAGAAGTTAATTGTCGTCCTGTTTAGGCTAATGAGCTTTCGGAAATGATGGCTCTTCCTCAAAAGAAGGCTAAAGTGGTTGTTTGTTTTGACAAGACATTATTATGTGATGTTTAGGCTACTCTTGATCAACAGGAGAATCTCCAAGATGCCTCTGTACTGGCTGCCTGAGCTTAGGGCAGCACAAGAGAGGTTTCCTGTTTGATGATCTTTATCTGTGGTCACATGGTCCCTGGAGGGAGGACGCGCCATGGCAGCTCTCCTGCTCGTGTGTTCACTGGATACTGACGGAGTACATCAATAGGTCAAAAGAGACCGCCATCGATCAAACATTGGGATGCTGTCAGCTTAGTGAAATAATTAGGGGTTTCATTAATGACATGGCAGAGGCAATGAACTACGTGGCTGAGCCGCTGTCGCTCTGAAAGGAAAAAGCTCGAGGCTGCGCTCCCACTGAGAGTCATAACCAGATAATCGCTCTGGATTCATCTTTTGTTTACCAGGCTGTAACAAAAGGGCAATTACTGTCTAAAAATAGCCATGAGGCAGAGTCATCAGACAAATTCAGGTGTTTGATCACAGTTCATTCCAAACCATCATTAAAAACATCTACCATGATAGTGATTGTGGACAAAACTTCATATCTCAAACAACTTCCTCTATTTTTTTGGTGTTACTTTTCAGTTCCAGAAAACATTTTTATGCAGCATACCCATGGGGTCTTAAAAGTATTGAAAAAGCACTGAATTTAATATTCTCAAAATATGGCCTTAAAAGGACTGAAATTAATTTACAAAGTACTGAATTTTGATTCTTTTTCTTTTCCTTTCGTAGGATTAAATAAATACTGTAACGTCATAAATAATTGTCAAATGTATAAAATGTGTGTGTAACGTTACAGTTTACTCAGTTTGGATGTTATGACAGTACAGGTGCTGTTTACGTCAGTGTGTTGCTTTACGCTCTTGACCATCGACCGTGCGCCAGCTCTGACATGAATCAGTCAGTTGTCAGGAAAGAAAACAAAATGTCTCGCACCTTTGCTACTACTAAGATAACCTCAGCTTGTCACCTCAGAATGGGAAAGTATTAAAAAGGTCTTAAAAAGTCTTAAATTTAACTTGGAGAACCCTGGGGGAACCCTGTTTTTGCTAATTTAAATGAAAATGATAATAACAACAATGGAAATAAAATAACATTACAGAGTTTCAGTGATGAAAAGAAATAAAGCAGGGAGCCTTCAGGATGTTGAGGACTGAAAAGCCTTTAAAGACAGGAAATACAACTGCACATTAATTCAAATCTGGAGTTGTTGTTTTTTTATCTCAGTTTTTTGTAAATCTCATTTTCTGGATTATATTGAAGAACCATTGAAATGGAATTCAACTCATCTGATGACACATGGTTACAATAATAAGAAGATATGTCAGGCCTGCATTATGCTACTGTGGAGGTGGTATGGGGGGAGGATGCACCTGTCAGACATGTGGCTAAAATAAAAAGCATGTAACAACTAGTTTGCTAAATAATGTCAGGCACATGCTGTGATGATTGAAATGAGGCTGTTGGACAGGAGGTCATGCTAATGGTTGGGGGTAAATCCAGCCAGTTTAGCAGAGACACTGAATGTCAGCTAGAGGACTTCATGTGAGTTACAGGCCTCCTCTGGGAGGCAGTGCAAAATGGGTTCAAAACAGCATAGAAATGATAGATGGGGCTTGGTCAGTGAGCGAGAACCAGACCTTGATGCTCTCAACTTAAAAATAAATAAAATGAGGAAATTATTTATTACATGCTGGCAAGCCTGGCATTTTCAGACTCAGCGAGCACTGAATGTCATTTAGGAATGACAACCAAGTTCAAACATCTACAAAAAACAGCCTTCTAATTGAAAAGGACAAACAAATCACTTTCTTAGTGGTTAGAAATCATGTCAAAGATTGATCTTAGTCTTCATCTCTTAAAAGAGGGACTCAGTAGCTCCATACTTGGCCGGACAGTCTGCAGAGAGGGGACTTCAGAGTGCTTGGGGTAAGACATGACACAGAAATATTGGTGCTCGTCCAAATTAGTTATTAGTGCTGATTAATTTGTGTGTGTGTGTGCGTGCGTAAGAGTAATAATGGTGATGCAGTGGATCCCTGTAAAATGTTTCTTGCTGGTCCTATAGTGGCTCTGTAGCTTCATCACTTCAGTGAGACATTGACTATTGAGGTACAATGCGGTAAAAGCTCAGCATCAGATCATCTGCAGTCAATATTATCACCATCTCAAGTTCAGCTTAAAATAATATAGGACACCGCTGACTGTGAAAATAAATCACAGATTAGATTTTGGTTCAAATTAGTTTGTGTCTACTGCCTTAGCCTGCTCTGGAGTTGGATACTTGGGTGTTTCCAACCTAAAGGAATTCAAATGTCACAAGACATTACACTTAAGAGCAAAGGAAGTGTTTCCTATTTGACCTAAATATTGTTTTCATATTAAAGGAATAGTTCAACATTTTGGGAAATGCACTTACTCACTTTCTGGCAGAGACAGTTAGATGAAAAGATTGATACCACTCTCATTACTGTCCACTATATATGAAGCTACAGCCAGCAGCCGGTTAGACTAGCACAACATAGCATAGCATAACCCCCAGTAAAGTACAGATTAAACAAACATATATAACGTGTTAATAAGTAAACTTAAGAGTTGCTGGTAGGTGGATTTTCTTACCTTTGGGCAGTGGTTTCCAGTCTTTATGCTAAGCTAAGCTGCTGGTTGTAGTTTCATATTTACCGTACAGACATCTCATCTAACTCTCCACCAGAAAGCTAATACATTTATTTCAGGGCTGGGACGTTATGCTCCCAATTCGATACTATCACGATACTTGGGTGCCGATTCGATATGTATTGTGATTCGATATTACGATTTATTGCGGTTTTTGTTGGCTTTTTTAACACTAGACCAGGGGAAAAAGTAGAATCATACACTTCTAGAGACTGTCTATCATAGGTCATATTTCCAAAAACAATGCACATCACATGTCAATCAGTCTTTCTGCATTTTATTTCAGCAGCATCGTTGCTATACTGCATATAAATAATCTTAAACAAATTAATATATAATAAAATAATATCGATTTAGGAATCAAAAAATCGTAAAAAGAAAAAAAGAATCACAATACTGTGAATCAGTTTTTTCTGCCAGCCCTAGTTTATTTCCCAAAATATCCAACTATTCCTTTAAACTATTAAAAGAGAGTAGACAGACCCTGTTTTTTCATTCAAATTCTAAAAGCTGTATTGTAGCTATGATCAATAGTTGTGCTGCTGTAGGAAGCCCACCAGTACTGTCAGAAATACAGTGTGCATTCAGCTGAGTGGACAGATAGAGCTTGCAGATTGTAACCAGACCATGTGGCCATATGGTGTGACGCCTACCCCTTCTGGGCCACTTAGTGGTAAATATGTTGAGATTGAACTGGAATTGATAGCACTGTCATGAGCTTACCAAAAAACAAAACAAAACACTTTTGGTAGAAAGTAATCCAAATGGCATTGATCTGAATGGTATTGATCTCTTACACCAGTAGCTTTTAGATCAAATTGTGTAAAAGGCCAGACAACAAGATGATCATGAAGACCTTCAGCTCAGTGCTCTTCCCCCGCGTTCACTAAAACGTCCTCATCAGCTGTGTGAAGAACTGTCCTCATTCAAAGGAATAAATACTTAAAGAGATTTTGAAATGCTTGATATCGAGGAGCATTAATGGAATTTCTTGATTCTGTCAGAAAAGATCACGAGTGCCTGGATCGTCCATGCTTTTTAGGCTTTGCTGTGAATCATGCTAGAGTAGGAGCTCAGCGTATACACAGCGCTGTTGCCACATGTGTGTGAGGGCATACTTTGGGTAAGTGAGTGCCTCAGATATTTGTCAGGATGCCAGACATAGGTGGCGAATTTGTAACATGGTTGCCGGCCCCTGTCTGAGCTCCAATACAGGGGGCTTTGCATGTGGGTCTGCTTGGTTTCTGTGTCACAGAAAGCAATAGAGGAGGAAGCCATTTAGGTGGATTTCATCATGAGTCAGTGGTTTGTCAGGCATTTGTCATCATTGTAACAGGTCAAAATGGCCGGACTGCAGCCTCAGAGCCGATCAGAGACTTAAGTATTAAGTTGTGACTGTCCTATTATTTTAGCTACAAAACCTTCATGGAGACTTAAGTGAACCGTTGACATCAACAAGACTGTGCCCCGAACAGCAGTGCTTAGAGGAGCATAGTATTTTAAATGTATTTTCACATACTGTACTCTGTCTTGACCTGGGCTAAATGATGGAAAACAAGAAATATTCCACGAATATTCCACAGCCCATCTGTGTTCAGGGATTTCCGGATTTTTTTGCTTTTAAGATTGTAATTAAACTAAATTGTCAGTTTCTCAACATTAAACCTAATATCCTGTAAGAGAGTCCAAAATGACCATGTTATCTACTCTGCCATTTCCTTTCACAAGACTGCTCCACTGCCACAGTCAGATTAATATATTTATACAAAACTGGGATAGACGTGATAACTGAGTCACACTAGGAAACTTTTCATGTTTTCTTTTCTAGGCTAGCTAGTTAACGCAGAGTGAGAGATGATGAAAAGAAAAATTTCGGTTCATTATGAGACTATGGCGGGAGAAATTAATCTATGGCAGGTCGCCATACATACAAATAGTTAATGAATGGGAAACACTGCTGTAAACACACTTTAATGTGTACAACTGGTGGAGTTCTCCTTTAAGTATAGTGACTTGAGAATATTAAAAATATCAACAGATACGCTGGGTGCACCTACTGCTGGACAGAAAATCCTAACTGTATGTAATCCTGGTTGAATGATGTTGGTGGAGCCGGGTTGCCAGGAGAGTTTTTACACCTAAAGAGGAAGACCTTGCTAAGACAAAACTGTACCTGGTTCTTCAGGTGTTTGACTAGTTTTTGATTAGTTGCAGTCTGTGTCTTGTCTTGCTCATCTTTAAAAACAAAGCCACATCTCAAAGTTATCCTCTTGAACTCAAGAATACAGAGAGCACAGATGTGCGGTTCCTAAAATATTCAACATACAAAAGCAGAGAGCCAACAAATTATTTATTGAAAAAATAAAAAACGAGCAGAAAGCAAGAGAACAAAAGCCATTTAGTCGGCAGGGGTGAAGTTTACGGTAGGTGGTGAACAAGCGGGGAAACATACAACAGGCCACCAACCCCTGAACCCACTGCACTCCACCCCAAAGTTGAACCCGGAGCTCCCTCACAGCCGTTGATCTGGTTGGAGCTAGAACAATGATCTTTGATGATGAGCTTTACACCACACTTTCAGAGGGAATCTGTATCTCCGTGCTGACGAGTGTCTCTCAGCGGCCTCCGTCCAGCCAGTGTTTGGTGTAATGAATCCCCCACTTACACCCCCCCACCCCTCCATCCTGCCCTTCCCTCACCAGGGATCACTCATGCAGAACTGAGCGACTGTACAGTTCTATCTGAGATCATCAACACTCAAGATCATCAGTGTTCACATCTGTGGGCGGCTTCCTCTGGGGCAATTGTTAGCGTGCTAACGTTACTCAGTGAGAAGCTCAGTTCTGCACTGAGGGATGAGCTCTGAAGGACTGCTGTGGTGTGCTGGTATCCAACCTAAAGGTCCCAGTCAGATCTGAGTACAGCAACCCTTACGAACCGGACTTAACCATTTACTTACTGTTTTCCTTTCAGTGTTTTTGCCAGATTGAGCCTGGCATTTTGCCAATCAGTGGTAGTCATCAGGGCTGAGCACACATCCACAGCATCCAGTGTGGTCTGGATATTCCTTACTTGGGGAAACAGGCAGACTAGTGACTCTAGTTTCTAACTGATGGAATATTCTGCTCACTGTGACTAATGTTCACTTGTAATTAGTTAACGGGTTCTTTTTTCCTACACACAGCTGAATCATTCCACATTTGTGTGTGAATTTCCTTACTGGATCAAGGGCCAGATGTGTGCAGGTTTATTTTTTGTTTTGCATGTAAACACCAGAAAGTGCATAATAGAATGCTGCAGGGATGTCATCATTAGTGAAAAGCTAATGTTAGGCTATAAACCAACTACACCACCACTGAGCTTCCAACTTGTAATTTAATTATGAGCTTACCTCTTCTACAAAAGCCTTTGGGAAAGTTTGAGTTAGAATAGTTTGCAGTATAAACACAACGAGGCTGTAAAGGCGGACGAGTGAGTAGATGAGTTTCTGTGTTCGGCGTGATGGCGTTTAATGTCCTTTCGTTTAAACCCATTGACTTCCAGGCGAGGGAACCAAAAATGCTAACTCATTTCTGGGTTTTAGGACTTATTCCTGCAGCACTCTATAATCTGCTTAGTAAAATATTCTTGCATTGTTAGCTATATCTTACATTATTTTCGTGCGTGTGTGGCATTAAATTTTGTCTCGATTGTCACAAAGGACATAATTTGTGGTATAATCATCAAAATATTGAACTGGGCAGTGCATATATGCCATGCTGAGCGTGAAGAACGCCACAGAGCATTTATGTTTGACCCAAGCAGAGACAGCAGGTGACAAAGGTCGCCAGCTGTCCTCTATTCTTACTATGAAAGCACTTTGGAACTTAGCCATTGTTTCCCGGACCAGTAGGTCACAGTGTAACTGTGTACAGCACACCTTTGCTTCCTGTGTGACCGTAGGCATGGTGGACCGGTTGACTTTAGAGGCTGGAAGCAGAATGGGAGGCATGAAATGCTGGGCTGTTGGGCTGTCTGATGCCTTGGTCTGGTATTTCCCACAGAAACCTATCAAGGATTCCTCCCTGAGCAGGTGATGGAAGTGCGGCTCCAGTGAGGGGGTGGTCAGCAGCAGGAGCCTCAGATGGTTTCCCTCCCCAGCTGTTGTTTAAGCAACATTCCCTGTCCCACAGCTCAGCCAGCCTGTGCAAACCATTTGAGTAGAGTATGCCTTTATGCACATTTGTTGTCTGAGGGGGCTGCTTGTTGGCAAATTCTTGCTTGGAAATCGGACACTTTGATGTCTCAATATTTATTTTGGGTTTTTTCGACATGGTAGGCACATTATGTTCATAAACAACTGTCTGTTGAAATGAGTAACAGTCATGATTTATTCCCAGTTATGTGTCTTGCATCATGGAATTTAGAAGTCTGTTTTCAGTATGTGGCTTATGAGAGCAGGCGTCTCCACCCTTTTAATTAGGAGTTATTTAAGAGATTGGAATAAACATGTAGCAAAAGACAAAGTTCTCTGTTTATATAGTTTGAATTCCGTGTGAAGCCATGTAGTTTTAGTAAATGCTGAATATTTAATTGCAGCGCTCACAAATTCAACCTTCCTCATAGTTTAAATACCTAAGACAATAAATAAGTGCTTATTGTGTAATGTCCATATTCCACCAAGTTTGCACATCAACCAGAAACAGCTTTCCAAAGGGGCTCTTAAACAAACACAGATGAGAAAGTTGTGTCTCTTTTCTAAATGCTCATGCCCCTACTTTCTCCATTTAAAGTCCTGTGTTGAAAATGTGGGGGCATTAAGTGACCCCCAGTCCCCTCAACCACGCCTGCCTGTCAAAGCTCATTTCACCTGTGACCAGTCATCCCCACACAGTCACACACTTTTGGCGACCTTACGTTCTGCACTCCTCCTCGTGTACTCCACGTTAGTGCTTACTAAGGAACAATGAAACAGTCAGAATTGCCTCCCACAGCATTATACAACATGCAGGCCAGTTGCTGTAGTTTGTGAGGGGCTGCTTTAAAGGAAATCTTTGTCAAAGAGTAAATCTTTGCAGCAGTAACGTGTTTGACCCTTGACTCTTTGCCTGACCGTGCTGATTGACTGTTTTTTGTTCTCACAAAGTCAGCAGACACTCCCTGCTGTGTGATATGATTTTTGCTGGTGGTCTGTACCAAACAAGCATGTTCCCTTACGTCTGGAGAATATGATTTGTAGTCTGGGGTATCTCTGTAGCGCCACACTGCTTCGTTTATAAAGGTATGTTGTGACACATTTTACCTTTCATCAAAAGATTGCAGCTCCTGCGATTCTGATATTGCACTTATGCATACAGCGATTTCAATAATATTTCGATACATTGTTAGTCTGATTTTTAGAAGCCTCACTGATTATGTACTGTAGTTATACAGTACATCAGCTTTTAGTGCTGGAGACTGATCCCTGTGCAGCCTATGGTTTGTGGAAAACAGTTAAATCAAATGGCATCCGTATGGTTCTTAGAACAATAAACAGGTTAGTAGAAGAGTTACGAGTCATCTGTTGAAAAAACAAAAGTCATGCTGTTTAGAGGTCTAATAAACACATTTTCTTGCTAGTAAACGTGGGAAACAGAGGCTTTCTGAAATGATGTCTCCATCAGTGATCAGACACACATCATGTCAATCTAACCGCCATGCTTTTCCAGTATTCAGACTTCCACTACACAAGATGGCTTTTGTTCCAAAGGCCAGTTAATAGGCCGGGCTGTGGGAAGCCACTGTTGTAAGAGTAGAAATACTGGGATATGTCCAGGGCCTGCTGTTTCAGAGCTGATAGCATCTTGATGACTGAGCTGGGCTGCTGGGAGGCCCTATTATGAAGACTTTACAAGCTTCATGCTGCCGTCTCACACATTATGCTCCTGAGTGCCACAAATGTGCAGCTACATGGTTCAAGATAGGAGTACATTTGGCTACACTCTTGTTGTGTGTTCCAGAGCTGCAACGGTTAGTCCAATTAGTCGATCAAAAGAAAAGTTATTTTGATAATCGATTAATCGTTTCAGTCATTTTTCAAGCAAAAATGTCAAACATTTATTGGTTCCAGCTTCTTAAATGTGAAGATTTGCTGCTTTTCTTTGTCGTTTATGACAGTAATTGAAGAGTCTTTGGGTGTTGGACTGTTGGTTGGACAAAATAAACAATATGAAGATGTCACTTTGGGCTCTGGGAAATTGTGATGAGCGTTTTTCACAATGTTTAAACGTGAAAATAATCGGCAGATTAATCGATGATAAAAATATTTGTTAGTTACAGCCCTAGTGTGTTCCTTTTGTCTGTTGGCATTCATGCTTATAGTTGGTTAGTGTAGTTTAGTTACAGTGACCCTAGATGAGATGACTCCCAGTGCAGAGGCATTAAAAACACTGAACTCCTGTCCATGCTGTAGAGATGTGCAGGGAATACACAACTCATGAAAACAGCTCAGAATAAAAGTCAGCAGAGTATAAAAAGTTAGTGTATCTCTAACGGCTGCGTCGCAAAAAGCACCCTTTAGTTCAGCTCTTTTCAGCCCACATGCGGACATCCTTGGAGCACGCAGGAAGCGAGGCAGATTAAACCTTTTGGACCTGCTAAGTCAACATGTCTCTGCTGTGTGCCGTTGTATTATTGTTCAGTTGTCAGTCGAGCCTTAGCTCATCGTGGCCAGCTATGCTCACCGTCCACACACTCAACAATGAGCGCTTATCTCTGCAGGCTGTTGCAGAGTGGCTCAGCCCCCCCCCCCAATCTCTCTGTCAGTGTGCCGGCCAAATGAGCATTATTAGGTAAAGGAACTGCTGGCTGGTCAAAAAAAAAAAGGACCCATGTTAATATCCCAGCATCAGATTAGCCTGATATCTGCCGATGTAAGTGTTTCCAGATCTTTATATGTTGTAGAGGAATTATTGGTTAATCCTTTGTGACGTGCTGCTGATGGAAAGCTTTAGAAAAGGGTGAATATTTCTACTGAGGATCGAGTGTGTGTGTGTGTGTGTGTGTGTGCGTCCGTGCGTGTGTGTGGGTGTAAGTGCACCGGCTGGGGGAGGTTTTGGTGTGTGTGCTTGAAAGGACAGGCAGCAGAATGTTATCCAGGGATTTACCACCATGTATTATTATCTGACCAGTTTATTGGTGACTCGCAGGGAGGATATAGGTTAGTGCACAGTAGCAATAGTCATTTAGAAAACCCTGCTCTGGTGATCGGTTTAAAATGGCGTCACAATCAGTGAAATGATACAACCCATAAGCCACTGCTGTAGCCATACAAATGTTTATTTTCATCATGCTTGAAAAATGCCTGTGTGGAAATTGCATTCCTAATTAGGATTAAGGAAGGGGTCAGGCAGCCTGGACTAGAATGTGAAGCATTTGCAATGAGTGCCGCTGATGCCATCTGTGCAGAGTGTGGTGAGGAGCTAATTCTGGCACTGAGTGTGGTGCGATTTAACATAGATTTTTGTGGTAGCAGCTCCAAATCAAGCATGGGATTTGACTCTGACTGCAGCCCAGAAAACTATTGCATTGAGTTGAATTAGCCCCCACCTCCTCCTGTTCTTTAAGCTGACGCCACAGAGCTCCCCAATTCATCTGGACATCCAACATGTGTGGCATGTCAGATTGTTCGCATAACAGAGATGCTGCGCCAGGGGAGGCCCGCTCACCCTCTTGGCCTTGCGCTGCAATCTGTTTTGACAAGGCATTCTCACTGTCTCCCTCAAGAGGCTGACCTGGGCTAGAAAAATGAGCGGCCAATTATTTCATCATGAAGTATGCTCATGGTTTCCCTTGGTGCCTGTGAAAGGCAGGGAGAGCTACTGCTGCTTACACTTCTTACCTGGGAGGGATCCCAATTAGCAGACTGTGGGGGCTCTGGCTGGTGCTGACAGCCTCTATAAATAGTGCCTGGGCATTTGAATGCTAACCTGTTCTCACTCTGGTAAGGAACAGCTCGTGATTGTAAGATATTACCTGCAGTTGTCCACATCATCATTAAACTGCAGAGTTTCAGGACTGACATAGAAATCTGTCATGTATCACCACTTATAGGCTTGTTATCTCCCTTCCAGCTCATTTTAGATTTTGTATTGACATAGTCATTGTCACTGATACAGTGAACACACAGTATTTATTACTTTACAGGTTAATATTGAAAACACCATAAAATTACACAGTGAATGCCTATAGTGCTGCAGGAATAAGTCCTAAAACCCAGAAATGAGTTAGCATTTTTGCACTTCCAGTTCCCTCGTCTTAAAGTCAGTGGGTTTCTTAATGGGTTTTTGGTTAGATGCCTGAAATAAGGTCTTTGGTTAACACAAGCTTAAGAGATTTTCATGTTTTGTTTTACAACATAAAATCCGTCAGTCAATACTCCACTGGTTAATTTTGAAGCTTTTACGTGTCTTTAAAAAGGCAGTTCCTAACAAGTGGCTAAATGAGACTACAGAGGTTGCCGGGGACATTAAACGTCATCACGCAGAAAACACAAACTCATCTACTAACTCGTCCGCCTTTACAGCCTCGTTGGGTTTATACTGCAAACTCTTCTAACTCAAACTTTCCCAAAGGCTTTTGTAGTAGAGGTAATAAGCAGAACGACAGACTCGACAGCAACAGTTCACAAGCAAGTTTTATTAGTAACAGGGGAAGCCGGGAAGGGGAGAAAGTCAGGGGTGATCCTGGACGAGAGGTGAGTCCAAACCAGAACCCAGGCAGGGCGGAGGCGAGACACAGTGGAGGTCCAGGCAGGCAAGGGAGCAGGCTTGAACAGTGGACGAGAAGCCGAGCAGGCTGGGCAGGCAGGTGGCAGTCGAGCAGGCAGGGCAGGCAGATGGTTAGCCGAGAAGGCTTGAGACCAGGTATATGAAAGTCTGTGGCACAGGGAAATAATGGTTAGTCAGGCAAACGAGGAAAATTGCAAGGAGAAGCTAGAGCCGTAGTTACCGCACTGGCAGACGGAACGATCTGATGACGAGTGGAGAGCAGGACCCGGTATATGAAGGCTGGAGAGGTGATTAGTAGATCTGCCACAGCTGCTCAGGTGAGAAGCGGGAAGCCACCGCCACGGACACACACACATGCCCACGCACAAACACCAAAAGACAGACAGAAACACAGAGGGCAGGGAAAACATGGAAGGGAAGGAGAGGAGTTCCCGTGCGACGGTGGTAACCCCGTGACGAAGTCCAGCGCAATGTGGGAACAGAGGCGACTGGGAACTGAAAGTGGTTGGAGCAAACCAGCGGGGGGCAGATGAGACGCCTTACTTCGGGCACACACGGTACAGGCGGCAACGAAGGAACGGACATCAGCCTCCATGGTCGGCCACCAGAAATGCCACTTGAGGAGGTACAGAGTGCGACTCATTCCCAGATGACAGGCGAACCGGGAACCATGGACTCACTTCAAGACTTGAGAACGGACAGAGTCAGGTACAAATAAACAGTTAGGGGGTTACCTAGGATGCTGTTGGGCCTCCCTCACAATGGACTCGATATGCCAAGAAACTGCCGCCACCACACAGGAGGCAGGAAGGATGGTCTCCAGACCAGAGTCTGACTCCTCAGAGGCATGTAGGCAGGAGAGAGCATCGGGCTTGACATTCCGTGACCCTGGGCGATAGGTTAGGACAAAGTTAAATCGGCTAAAGAATAGCGCCCAACGGGCTTGGCGAGAGTTCAGTCTCTTAGCCGATTGAATGTACGGCAGATTTTTATGGTCTGTCCACACCACGAAGGGAACCTCTGAGCCCTCCAGCCAGTGTCTCCACTCCTCCAATGCCATCTTTACTGCCAAAAGCTCCCGGTTACCGATGTCATAGTTGCATTCAGCCACCGAGAGTCTGCGGGAGAAGAAGGCACATGTATGAAGCTTGTTATCGGCCCCGGAGCGTTGCGACAGCACTGCCCCTACCCCAGTATCTGACGCATCCACCTCGACTACAAACTGGAGAGATGTAACCGGGCTGGCATGCACAGGTGCCATGGTAAAGAGTCTCTTGAGCTCGGTGAACGCCTGACTCGCCTCCTCAGTCCACTCTAACGATACTTTGGTGGAGGTTAACCAATTAATTTGGGGATTATGAACGCTCAACCAGGGGAACCCAAGAACTAAGGGGGTCTTAGGGGCCAAAATGATCTTAAACCGAATTTGTTCACGGTGGTTACCAGAAATAATTAGAGTCAATGGAATTGTATGTTCAACAACCTGAGCGATCTGGCGACCATCCAGGGCACAAGCGGCTAACGGAGCAGCAAGCCGCTTGAGAGGAAAACCAGACTGTATAGCCAGTTCACGAAACGAAAGTTATCCTCAGCGCCAGAATCAACCAAGGCAAGGAGTGGTAAGGTAAGTTCTTTATGACAGAGGTTAGCGTGGACTTGTAGTCTCGACCCTGACTGAACAGGTGGGTGGGTTTGGCTCGCCAGTACGCCCACCTCCACTGGCGATCTTTTGGCCGGCCTGGACACGCGGAAATGAAATGACCCAGCTGCCCACAGTACAAGCACTCACCGGACCTCATTCTCTTCTGTCGTTCGGCTAGTGTTAGATGAGCGCGACTTACTTGCATGAGTTCCTCCTCCAAGCCACCGCCACGCCCAGCCACGGACACACACACATGCCCACACACAAACACCAAGAGACAGACAGAAACACAGGGGCAGGGAAAACAGTGAAACACAAGGGAAGGAGAGGAGAGCAGCCTCAACCATGACAGTAGTGCACCTCTAAGCTGGTTTGCCAGCCGCCACTGACACCAACTATCGCGTCAGATCACGCGAAAATCCAACTGTATCCGAATGTATAGCAGAGACACTAAGGCATAGCTCCTGCAGTGGAAATGGTATTGCCAAATCTCTACCGGGGGAACACATTTCTATATACCGTCATATTGCCCAACCCAAAGTGCTTATACAAAAGGGTTGTGAAGGGTTACATTTTCTAGTGATGTTTAAATTCTTAGATTTTGACTTTCATAAAACAGAATTTATATCATTGCACAGGTGACAGACATAGTCACGTTGCTAACCACCCATGCTAGAGGAGGGGGGCACAGTGTTTCAGCAGAGAGTGCAATACTGGAGTTGCACTGCATCTCAAATAGAACTCTATGGAGTATCATGTTTTCCATGAGGACCACGTGGCTGGACTTTTGGTCAATAGATTTAGGTCTACACTTCCGCCATGCATGTGGTCAATGGGCATTGTGTCTTGTATCACAATACCCATCAACCATTGTTCTGCGTAATTAAGCATTCATTCACTCCTACTGCCTGAAACTGTGTCACAAAACAAAGGCCTCCATTGGCATGCATGGCTGCCGGGACCATGTGAAGAGTCAGTGTGACACCAAACAACAGTACTATTTTTATACAGCAACCAGGATCTGATTATCTCAGGGCCAAGATGTTTCACATGACTTAATGAATGAGTAATATTGTCATTGGAGATCAGTGAATATCAGTCCTTTCTAAATGCCTTATTGTCAAGAACAGCTTTGGCAGCATGAGAGGATACATGGCTAAAGAACGGGGGCCTCATGTAGTAAAAGTACTACATTTCTTTATAATGTGCATCAGCAATCAGACTGTGTGCTCACTTTGTCAGTAGTGTTGCAGCATGTGATATAATAATAAAGGGATTAAAAGAATTATAATTATATAACAAATGATATAATGCACACTTGTCAGACATGCAGTCATTTCAGAGTCTATTATACAGCCTTACAACTCGGATCCACCTGGGTTTAGGACTGATATAAATGACTGTGCTTGCAGGGTTTGTATACAAAGTAAACAATGCACGTTAATGCTGTCAGTACATGTATGTTTTGTTATATTTGCTGGCAACATATGGCTAAATTCAATGAAAATGATTAATGATGTGTGATGGTGTTCAAGGAATTGTTCAGGCTCTCAGGAGATGACAGTCCACCTTTCTGCTCTGAACACCTTAGCAAGTTTTGAAGATATTGTTTATGCCAACTGCAATTTCCTGATGTAATTGTATTAGGAATAGCAGATAAAGAGGGGAGACATGTGTCTTGTTTGAACAGTTTAAAGTTGAGTGAGATTCATGAATATATGAGTATTTTCAGACGTGTATATTTCCTAAACAGCCATTTAATGAGCGTGGAATCTGTGAGTCTGTGTGATGGTTCAACGTAGTGGCTGGCATCGTGGCAAGTGAAAGGCGCTGCATGTAAGGTGGAAGAGTAAAAGTTGCTTTTCCTACTCTGTGGTCCAGTCCTGTGAGCTAGTCGTACTTGGCTTGAGGTCAAAGTGAGAGCAGGCCAGATGTAGACGCTAACACTGACACAAAGTGACAGGTTCCCAGGCATTCAGTGACACCATCGGCTCCTCCCCTACACCCCCACCCTCTCATTGGCTCAGGCCTAGTCTTTGACCCAGCCTAGATCAGAGGGCTCACCAGCAGCAAGGCACATGGTTTGCCCCAGCCTTACCAGGCTCACAGATCAGGGCCTGCAGCAGCCTCATGGAAATACAGAATAAATGAATACACAACAAGTCCTTGTGGGGAAAGCTGAACCGTGTTTCAGTACACCTGGAAAAGATAGGATGCGTTTGAAATAACCCCTGATACCAGGATTCAACTTTTAGTTAGACAGAATAAGTTTATACACCAGCGGTGGAATGGTTGGAAGAATAAAAGCCTGTCTGGGACATCACCCTGAGTTCAGGAGAAACATGTGAACAGGGTGACTTTTAGTTCAGCTGTGAGTCTTCCTAGCTTCATTTAATTTCAATGCAACCTTTTGGATAATAAAAAATTGCTTTCTGTTTTCAGACTACTGTTCATCCATACTCAGATGAAGTGACGTTGTACATAGGCAGATGTCTCTCCTTTACCTCCACCTGAAGTTTGCAGTTTTTTCCCCCCAAAATGTCAAACTATTCAATATTTTTCACATAGTGATTGACCAGTCACATCACAGACAGACATGGTAAGGCAAGGGTGCTGTTAGCTTTCCCACCCTGCTTTACAGGAAACCCATCAAACTGTGACCCAAATACCGACATGCTGTACGGAGCAAACCATGACTCTAGTGGACCTCTCCAACCCTGTTGGATGTGATACATTTATATGTAGGTTTAATATAGCTGCATGTTTTACATACACTTGAAGTTTGCTGTTTTGGGTCCATCCATTAATGCGCTTAGACGTGGTGCATTTGCTGCTTAGCAGCTGAAGGAGCATCTCACACATTTATATGGTAGAGTATCTTTGTTTTAACCACTCTACATGTGCATTTTCCTAGATTTTATCCTTTTGACACAATTTTGGACATTTTCACACAGACAGGTGTCCCAGAGGCGTGAATATAGAAGTGAATATAGACTACTAACATGACAACACCAGAAAAAGGTAAAACAAAAAAAAAAGAATGGCCTATGCTTGTGCCTTAGATCATTTTGTAGTTCAGCTCAAGCTCAGAGAAGCAAAAGTCTGTTGTTGAAAGCTTCAGTATGTAATATAAAAAAAGACCAAAATTGTTTTTCTCTAACCAATAGAAGAGGATTTCCCCAGCCGATCAAACAAAGAGATTACTCAGCCTGATATCTAACCATGTTTTATTTGATCTCGTGAATAGTTCCTCTGTGGTAATCTGGCATGGCCATGAGTCTCTACAGAGCTATCACAACATACTGACACCAGAGAGGTAAAAGAAAGTGTGAGCAGGGAGAAGAAAGTAGAACACACACTTAGGGATGGGAAGAGTCTGACACTGGTGGATGACCACAGCTGCGACAATACAACCTGGGGTCTGGTGTGGCCTCCCTGCCAACTCAGCCCTAAAAGCTCTCCCTCATTGTCATTATGTCACGACGAGCTTACTGTTGGAGACAACTTCTGAGGTCTGTTTAGCCACTTTCTCCCACAGCTCCTAAAACAGGTGGGATCTGCCTAGCACTGGTCAGGGAGGGGAAAGGGAAAGTAAGAGAGAAAGAATCCAGTTACTATGGAAATATCACCAATATTGCTATGGGAACTGGAGCACCAGAGCACATTTTGTCTAGGATCTAGCTGTAATCGTCTCTCAGAAAGAAGCTTATGGTAATATGTGATGCTCTTATGAATTAATTTGTCAGGCTTTGTGTCCCAGCTAACATCATAGACTTTTATCCAATGGAAATTAGCGTCTCCTCAGGATAAAGCATGCAAGACATGAGAGTGTTTCAGTGCTTCCTCCAAGTCAGCGCCCCAGTGTTACAGTGCATGGTTGAAATATCTGGAATTAAAGGGCCATTTCACTAATGATTCACAATCATATCATTTTGTTTAGAACTTGGCATAACATAATATTCCACTTAAAGATTTTAGAACGACATACATTTGTTTTACAGTGAATAACCATTTTAATGTGTAAAACAACAATTACCAGTGACTCTAGGCTGTAGTTATGAATTTTTTTTTTTTAACTTTTAATTCAGTTATCCTCATGATGACATCATTGTGACACCATTTCTACATCTCACAGCACACTTGGCATCGTTTTATTGTTTATTCCTTTCAACTTTTCCTTTACAACATGGGAATGACTCTTTCCTGTGCTTGGGGCTCAGGTTGAACTTTTGAGTACTGTGACCAGAAACCTAGCAGTCATAGAGTGCAGTGCCAGAGACTCTAACCTAGTTTGTAGGAGAACATAAACATTTGCACACCTTAAAAGGTGTTCTGTGTGTTTTCAGTAGAGAAAGTCCAACAGAGACTCCTTAAAGGGATTCACAAGTGAACCCCCCACAGGAGACCTGGCAACCGAATTGTGAAGGGCAATTCATCTGTCTGAGATTCCTAATAGACCACGTCATCTAATCATTCTTAGGGACTTCAATCACATGAACGATCTAATTATTGCAAGTTGAACATCTTTGGCCTTGGAAACACTTTTTAACATTATTTTGGACTAAATGATGTATCAATTGATTGAGAAAACAGTGGCAGATTAATCAATAATGACAATAATCGTTAGTGGTAGCCCTATATTAAACTGAATATAATGCACTTAAGAATTTATCTATATTTTTAAGTTGTGTAGAGATTACCAGGAAAATGGGCTGTCTAGCAGCACATTTGCAGTACGGTTTTTAAAATGTCCACAAATAAATGTAAATGGATTACATCTATAAATAGACCATTTTTAAAATAACCTGTATTTGAAAACATTTACAGGTTCACATTGATGTAGACCTTGTTATGAACTTGCTGTTTTGTGAATACTTTTCATGTCCCATAACTTACTACAACACACAGATTTTAGGGCTGGGACGATTATCTCCTGATCTGGCACTATCACAATACTTGGGTACCGATTTGATATTGCGGTTCTACAAGTATTGCAATTCGATATTAGGATTTATTGCGATTTCTGTTAGCTTTTTTAACACTAGACCAGGGGAAAGAGTTGAATCATATACTTCTAGAGACTGTCTATCATGAGTCATATTTCCCAAAACAATGCTCAACACATATCAGTCAGTCTTCCTGAGTTTTATTTCAGCAGCACCTTTTTCCCACCTCTAACAGATTTACATTGCCAATTAGCTGTTTGTTTGCGTGTTTGGTGTTTTCTTGTTGTCTTTGGTTAGCTTTTGATGTGATGATGAACACATCTCTGGCTAGCCATATTGTTGTTTGCTTCCTTGGTTTGCTTGTTTACCTGTGTTTAAATTGGAAACATGGTGTTGAATACGTATCAGGGGTATCTAGGCCACATTATTCATGTAACATTAGCTACATGCACTGAATATGTAGCATGCATGTTCTCATATCCGTGCAGCTGGCTCTACACGTGTGTTTGGACGCACATTCTCATTCTACCTCGCTTATATGAGGTGAGATGTCCGTAATGTGGCACAGGAAATTTGTGACACATACAGTATATTCTCTCCAGTTGTCATTTTTATAAAGTGTTAAAATATATCTATCATTTGGAGGACACAGCCTTGGAGATGTCAGCGGTTGGTATGACAGGCTGGTGAGGGAGCGGGGGGGTGTTTTACTGAGATAATTTCTGTTGGACTAGGGAAGAAATAAATTGCTCAATCTGTACTTATTGAACAGGAAGGACTCTTCCTTGGGGAATCAATTGAATGCAGCAATTCAGAATGAACAGAATAGTGAGTAATGGAAAAATGGAGATCTTTTAAAACACTGCTGACCCCGTTTTAGTTTGAAAACTCTGTATTGCGTTTTAGTGAGGAGGGGCGAAGACTGTTTTAAAACGATGACCAGACACCCACATTCACTTCCTGATTGGGGCTGATTCTTATCAGCTACGACCATAGACTGTATATAAAGATGGACGACACGTGTCCACTTCCTCCTACTGTACAAAAATGAAGCCAAAATACCCTGGATACGGGAGCTGCCATCTTGCGCTGGTGACGTCATTTGGAGCCAGAGTCTGCGCAGTAGTGATCCACAGTGGAGCCGCAGTATCGAGGTCCCGCCTATAGAGCCGCCTGAGCCAATCACAAGCACACTCACAGTTGTCAATCGTGACGTGACACCCCGTTTTTATAGCATCAAATAACTAATTAAAACCAAACTTATCAGAAAAACGAACACTTGAACAAACATCAGCATGATAAAAACTACCTAAAATGACCAAAACCATCTTTGGGAAAAATGTATTTGACATGTACTTTGATTTTTCAGTTTGGCCCATGTCCCATCTGCTAACATGGAGGAGGCGGTAACACGACAGGCACGGACTCAGAGATGCAGACCAGAGTTGAAGGTTCAAAAAAACACAAGTTTATTGCCAAAAAAGGGGCAAAAAGACAAATAAATGCAGAGAACTCAGATCAGTCTTAGGAAACAAAAAATCACTTCACTAAGGAAGGTACACAAAAGCATGACAGGCGGGGCTTATGACCTATACTGCAGCCAGCCACCAGGGGGCGATCGAGATGTTTTGGCTTCACTTTTGGGGAGCTGTCACGTCGTCCATCTTTGTATACAGTCTGTGGCTACGACTTGTCCTTCCCTGACTCATCATGCCCCATCACGTGACACTTTCCCAGAAGAAAACAAGCGACATCAGCCTTGACTACCAGCGGATGGATAAACGAATTACAACACTTACTTTCTCTAACAGTTCCACCTGGTCGTCGGTCAAAGCACAGAAATCTCTGCTCTTACTTTTCTCCATTGCTGTTCTTTCTTCGTAGTATTTTATGCAACTGAGCAACCAACACAAACTAGACAATCTGCTTCCTGTTTACACATGCACTTGAATGGTCATGTGATGTGAGTTTCCATGTGTGTTTCTGAAACGGTGATAAAACGCTTGTTTGGATGGAGATCGTTTTCATTTTAAAATGGCGTTTTATCAGTATGGATGAAGCCTCACAGAAAGCAGACACGGCTGAGAGGCTCCATGCCACTCGAGCAGCACTCAGCTATGTGAAGAGTTTCCAAACAGCAACTAGTTGATAGTAGGTGAAACTGGGTGTGTGGACTTTGATGTCTGATTTCTTCCAAAGGGGCGTGGGAATATTCTCCACAGGCACGAGGCGGAGGTGTTCCACAGGGAATATCACTAATTGAATCTTTCTATTTATGATAGCGGCCTCACCTCTCTGGATTCACCGAGCAGCAGTGCAGGAAACAAGCGCTGTTTCCCAGGGGGGGCAACAGAAAGAAGGAGGGATTCATTACACAGTGCAGGCATCAGGAACTACCCAGCTCCTCTGCGCCTATTGTATTATTCAGTGATGTAAAACCTAGGGGGGTTTATGAGGGCATTACACTAAGATTACAGAGAAAACCCTGCCCTCATAATGGGGACGGCAAGGAAGATTAAAAAAACAACAACTTTAATGTAGATTTGCAGATCTCACACAGCTGTGTCCAACCGGGAAGGAAAAAATAGAGGAGGGAAACAGAGGAATGGAATTTATGGCATATGTAGGTCACTGAGCACCTGCATGGTTTAAAAGCTAATTATCTATATCACACACATCTTCCACAGAGCCACTCATGTACTGCTTGGCTCTAGTGTGTCAGAGAGTAGGAGTTTTCACAATGACCACACACATGCAGTTATCATTGGCTCCATTGGTACCAGAGATGAGACAAGAACGCAGACAGGATCAGGGGAGGATGTGGCAGACAGACTGGAGGAGACATAGGAAACGCCTCTCTCATAACACACGGTCAGCACTTCTGAGCTTTCACCGAGCTCAGATACTTTACAGGACAGTCCAGCTGTTTCTTGCTGTTGCCCAGTTAGAAAAAGATGCAACCTTTGCTGAAAGGATACCCAGAAGGAAGCAGTTGTTTAACTGAATGTTCAAATATTCAGGAGGAGCGTTATTTAAATCCAGCCCATTTGTTTGTTTTGTAGCTACGAATATTGGAAGCATTTTTGAAGACGTGAATAGAGTGAAGCACTAACAATAGGGAAGAAACTATCACCAGCACTGTGAAAAAACACTTACACGTTGCAAGATTTCTTCTTGTACACTGTCACATCATTTGTTCATCCACACTTGACTTTCTGCCAGTAAATGATTAGGAATTCATTTAACTATTTTCATGAATCTGTTGTTCTGCCGATTTTTCTGGGGTTCTGGGGTTTCTCTAGAAAATGATAGGAAATTATGAAAAATGCCTATCACCATTTCCCCGAGTCAAAGAGTCTTCGGTTTTGTCCAACCAACAGTCCACAACCCAAAGGTAATAATTTTATTATCATAGAACACCATAACAAATAGCAAATATTCACAATATTCAAGTATTTTTGCCTGAAAATTACTCACAATGAATCGATTATTAAAATAGTTGCAGATTCATAAAAAATGGTTGGCTAATCAATTGACTTTTTGTTGCATCTCAACAAATTCCTTAAGGCTGCATTTTATGTTATGCTGTATGGTGTCTTCTGTAATATTCAGTGTCATTATTTTATCGTATTTTAGAATATTCCCTCATTTATATTGCAAATGTTTCTACTTTATATTTCTTTATTCTTGATTTGCTTTTTATTTGCTTTTATTTCATATATTTTTATATTTTTCTCTACTATTCTTATTCATGCACCAATATACCAAGGCAAATTCCTTGTATGTGAAAACCTACTTAATAATAAAATAAACCTGATTCCGATTCAGATCTAAAATGCTGCTTTTTCACTGCCCCCTCCTTTAATATGAATATGAATATGAACTGTTCTTAAAAATGGACCTTTTCAAAATACTCAGTTCATATATGAGACACAAAACATGTGTGCCCCCTTGTGTAACATTGGAGCTAAGGGTTAGTGAGAAAGTGTATTTAAAGATCATCATTGTAACATGCAGCATCATATAAACTGAGAATTTTGATGATGCTGCACAATGCACTGTATGCTTCTTTCCAAACTAACACTCTCTGTGTTCCTTCTGCAGTACACAACAATAGTTGTCATGAATGTCTTTATTCCAGTCAGATGTCCTAGCTGGTTAGCTCCTCCTGTGCTCTGGCTTGAGTTATAATGTAGATGAACTTTCTGAGTGGGGTGGGGGTTTCATATGTTTTCCTAGACAGCTGTTTCCATGGCAGACCTCTCAAGCTTTTTATCTCTACGTCAAGCTCACTTAGGCACCTAATCTACACTAATACTCTCCGAATTAAGGAGGAGCACAGGCACGGGGTGGGGGGTGGTTGGGGGGATGAAACTGAGTGCTGCATTTACTGGAAATCACCTGGAATAATTTATTGTCAACTTTGGGTTGTGTTTCACACAGCATATTCTGATATTTTGGACTCTTGGCATACTTGGCCTAGTTAGATCCGGTATTAAGTTACACAAGTACACACAGTACATTTGAAACTTAAACCCAGAGGTAAGCACTGACATGCCTCACATACACAAGCTTTTGTCAGAAACAGTAAAAATAGGCATATTTCTACAAGTACGTGACTGAGTTAAGTTAACTGACATGGCAGGTATTTGCATCATTGTGTGAACACAGATTCAGTCACATTTCTTGTGAAAAGATCACCCTTCAGTTCCTTTTCATCAGAAGACGGTTAAGATGCAGTGAATGTAGCTACAGTGTGAGGAGCTCTCAGAAACACTACGAGTTGAAAAGCATGTCTCCTCTGCACGCAGCTTTTAATTCTGCCAGAAGTGTGTGGGCTTCTGTGCATGCAGCGCTGTGAAGAGGAAGCTAAACAGGTGACTGACTGGCTCTGACTGGATTGGCGGTGTTTTGACTGTCACATTTCTGAAAATGAGTGCAGATTCTCATCCCTGCTCCTTTGCAATTCTTTGTTCAAGTTCTCAGTTAGAAAACAATACTTTTGTAGGTTGTCAAGAACTTTTTCATTCAGTGCTGTGGAGCTAAACCTATTCCACTTGGGACCAAATTTAGTTGTCTCTGCTGCTGTAGCACAGTACAGAATAAATAACGTCTTGAGGTGCAAAGCAAATTTATTGATATTAACGTTAACAGTCAGAACAAATAAAGTTTCATTGTTGTCCTCAATTGTTAAGCTATATTGTTGAGCTATATTTCCCTATAGGTAGCTTCAAATGATAATACAATACTTTTGATCCCTGTAGGGATTTTGTCTGTCAGGGTCTGCCACAGAGCAGCACCCTCGAGCCGGTCTGGATTTAGAGTTTTGCTCCTGGACTCTGCAGCAGGGAAGATGTTTGTATAGAAGGCTGCTTGAAACCACATTTTCTAATTGAAGGCTTATCCTCTTACTTATTTGTCACCAATATACTTGATGAAAGAAAAATTGCCTCTCCGCTTTCATGTAGAATTGATCACCATGAGCACATAAATAAGGCCTGTGAAAACGATTTTGCATTGTTCATACCTGCAGCATGAGCTCCAAGCTTAAACTATCCAAACACCTTCCAGATGGCAGATCTCTTATTGTCAAACATAGGTGTGATCTACTTTTGACCTCTACCCGTGTTGTTTCATGGATAGTCAGCAGTGGCTGAAAACAAGCTGTCGTCTTGTCATGATCTCCAGAAAGACCGTGGGCTAATCAGCTTACCCTGTCTGCTTTAGCAGGTGACCCTAGACACTGCTGTGTATCCAGATGACAGTTGGTGGAGGTCAGGTTATCCCCTTTTGAGCATTTTTCTTAATTACAGTAGAGGCCCATGAGACTACACCTACATAATGTAAGCACCATGCAGGGTCCATTCAGTGTCCCTTTGTGGCTGGTCCCTGAGGTCAATTTGCATCTCTTTGTGATCATTTTGTGTCTCTGTGGTCATCTTTGTCTCTTTGGGGTCGTTTTGCATCCCTTTTGGTTGTTTTTGTCTCTGTAGTCGTTTGATTGACTTTCAAACAAGAAATGTCACTTCATACAGAGGTACTGGTAGGCCCGTTCAGTGATCCATCCATGATACTAATAAGCCAACTACCTTTCACCTTCTGATTGCTGCCTAGCATCATTTAAGCATTTGATGCTTAGTCCACAAGAACTGAAATCCAAGTCACCTTGATGTTATAGTCCATTTCTATACAATGGGCCACTGGATTGTATCATTGCTTGAGTGGCCTGTACTGTAAGACAAATGTACTAAATGTGAAAGCAGTCTCTTGCTGATGTGTATGTTCAGGAGTTATAAATCATATTACAATGAACTTTTACTCTGTTTCTTTTTAAGATTCAGCCAGAGGCTGGCAGCAAGAGAGCTTCCACAAATTGAGATAAAGTATTCCATAGATTTTCAGTGACAGTACAATCTGCACAAGTGACCCTGCATCCAAAAGCCAGACCATCATTTTATGTCTCTGGAAGAGTTCACGAGCGCGTTCTTCAGTTAACATTCATGTGGAAGTGACTTTGTGTGGATTTGTTTGCGGACCATAGGCTGTCAGGATGACTCAGCAGTGCCCCCTCCCAAGGCCTTAGCCCTCCACTACATACCAACACAGGTCTTTCTTTACGGGGTGCTTTTGCACCATTAGTCCCACATGGGCAACAGCATCAGGCTCAGAGAGAGAGAGAGAGAGAGAGAGCACGGCAGGCGGTGGAACTACTGGCATGGTGAGCTTGCCCTGTAAAGGGCACATGCCTCCCTGCGCAATTATCCACTGTGCATAGAAACAGCACCCCCACCCTCAACACACACACACACACACACACACACATAGACACACACAATGGTTTGTCCAACACAACGAAAACTGGAAGATGGAGCAGCAGGATGTGAAGATCATCACACTGATGTGGCATGGACAGTTATCTTCACTTTAATTGTGTTTGTGAAATGGAAAAGGAGTGAACATGTTACAAACATCCCCGAGGAGAGTGTTAAAATAAGCCCAGCACATCAGTGGATGTCAGCTGGTATTGTGCATATAGCATGAGATCATCACTGTATCATGAAAATTCATGCTCTGGAGAGTCTCATGTTGCATTGCGTCTTCTCTCTTGTTTTGCAGGCTACTTCAGCGTGTTAGCAGTGGTGCTGAGAACAAGTAATGACTCACCGTGGACTGATGAGTTTGACAGTAAGAGCTTATGAACAAATAACTCCACACACACTGTTTGTCTTTTTCACATCAGTCTTGAATTAATTCCCTGTCATATCGCTCCCTCCCTCTCTATCCTGCAGAAATTGAGTTATCATGTTTGATTGAGTCCATTTCTACAACCAATCCCAGAATTGAATGGAAGAAGATAACAATTGATGGGCCCAGTTATGTGTACTTTGACAAGAAGATCTCAGGTAACGTATATAATCTATGTCTCTTCCATTTTCTACAGTTCCTGCATTTATTACTGACGTTGCTGAACATTGTTTTTCTTCCGACAGGTGACCTGGAGAACAGAGCGGTTATCAGAGAGCCTGCCACGTTACTGATAACCAATGCCACAAGATCGGACACAGCCAAGTATCGCTGCGAGGTCACTGCCGCTGATGACCAGAAGTCATTTGATGAGATTGTGATTGACCTCGTTGTAAGAGGTACTCTGACTTACCTGCATCATCGCTGAATCTGTATGTGTGTTTTAGTCCTATATTGCATGTAGAGTCAAAGATGTGAGACAGCAAATATGATAAAGATTCTTCTAAATGGGGAAAACAAGCCATTATTGTGCCCTTAAAGAGAGACCTTGCTTAGTGATTCACACTTTAGATGCTGTAAGATGAAACCGTGTTGTAGGTCGCACCAACCCCTTGGCATACATATGAGGATGTGTTATGACCAGACCTTCCCAGCTGCAAAGGCGTGTTCTGGGCTATAAGAGGAAACCTCTGAAACTGCATCTGCTCTAAATTGCAGTGCTAAAGAAAGCAAGCGCCGCGTGTTTTGGTGGCACTTTTTGGCACGGACCAAAAATCGTGTACCCGTCCGGTCCTGTCAATGCCGCCAGTCCAGTGAACCATAAGGGGTCAGGGTGACATGTTTTTTTAAAGCATCAAAGTCAATCATAGACCCAGCAGCATTTTGAAAGAATGTGCCAGTTTGTTTATCACTGTGATGCTTACAGAACACAAAAACTCATCTGAAGTGTAGAGATCCCAGTGAAGACTTAGTGTAGTGACCAGTGGTGGAAGAAGATCCACAAGTAAAAGTCCTGCATTCAAAACCTTACTCAAGTAAAAAAAAGTATTATCAGTAAAATGTACTTAAAGTATCCAAAGTCAAAGTACTCATTCTGCAGTAAAATGTTCCCTGTCAGTGTTTTCCTATTATATCTGATGTTCATGATTAATATTACTACTGCATTCATGTGTATGTTGCATTTTACTGCTGTAGATGTTTAAGGTTGAGCTCATCTTAACTACTTTATATACTGTTGGGTAGTTTAATCTACAGCAATGCATTGTATTCTATAAGATCACATGTGTTTGTAGCATCGCTGTCCTGAGAGAACCATGTATATCTAAAAAGTCCACTTTTCATCAGCACAGAAAAACAGATTTGTTTTCAGCTTTGTGATGATGCATTTTCTACTGAGATGTAGTGGAGTAGAAGTATAAAGTTACATAAAATGGAAATACTCAGTACAAGTACCTCAAATGTGTACTTAAGTACAGTACTTGAGTAAATGTACTTAGTTACATCCCACCATGATAGTGACTATGGTCATACGTTTTATGTTTCCACAGTAAAGCCGGTGGTGCCAAAATGCAGTGTCCCAAAATCGGTGCCTTTTGGGAAGTCAGCTGAACTGAGCTGTGTGGAGGAGGAGGGCTTCCCCAAGTCTCAGTACCAGTGGTTCAAGAACCGGGAGGAGATTCCTGATGACCCAAAGACCAGCCTCAAGTTTGTCAACTCCTCATACACGCTCAGCGCAGAAACAGGAACTCTGGTAAGTATGCGCATGCATGTGTTTGGACAAGGGCACGCATGAGCGGCAAGGGCGGGGCAAGACGGTGGCCTGACGCCCAGGGGTGGGGGCAGATATTTTGGGGAGACAGTTGATGGTGCTAGAGGGCTTGAGCCACAAGGGGAATCTGCTGTCCTCGTTTGCACATTCCTCAATTCTCTCCTGCTTTCCAGCACAGCTCAATCTGCTCAGTGGCAACACTCTCCTGTCACCCTTCACGCTGGCCTCTAAGATGGGACGTGCCAAAGCATGCTACAGTGTTTGTCTTTATGTCAAACTAAAATGGAACAAACAATTTAAGTCTACATTCATAAACTAATGAGGTTTGGAGGATGTTGTTGCTACTATGCTTATATTTTTAGACTCTTCACAGGAACATTGTTACCACTCCCCTCTTCTACTCCCATGGGAGGAAATAATGCCCACCAACCCATGTAAAGAGTGGAATTTGTGAAATGTGTCATTATTCTGTATTAGATTAGATTACATTATTTGGCCAGGAAAAGTTCCAGCTTCCTCATTTTTGGAAAGTTAAAGAAACCCAGAGAAAATAATGTTTTTTTCCGTTTTCAACATTTATTGTTATTATTTTATGAACATTTCTTTATAGCATGAGACCACAAGCTTCTGATTTGCATTTTTCTACATGGCATTATATTTTTATCCAATATTTTCCATGTTTTTGCTTGAACATAAACCTTTCACATACATAACTGTATTTACACATAAAAAAGGAGGGATCAATATAAACTAACAGGAAACATACAATACAAAGTTGCTACCAAAAGGACAATAACACCAATAGTACATTTATTCATTTCAATCTTTTAGAAATCTTCTTGTAAACCCTGCATCAGACTTAATGTTCTCCGTACATCTATCATCCCTGTTATTTTCTGGACATTTCTGATAAAACATAATAGTGAGTGCAGTGAGTTAGAATGTCATTGCACAGAGCAGCAGACTAGCCAATGTTGTGTGTAGTTTTTAAAAGGCTAATGTAATATAGCACCACAAGCTTCTCTGGTATGTTACCACACTGGGGTTCATTTTTATGTTCTGTGTAAAGTTGAGCAGTATATGTACTTCTCTTCCCTCACTGGATCCCAGAGGATTTCATGTATTATCAGCAAAGAACACCTCTGACCACTGAGTGCGTTCATTTGTTCACTCTTTTCTCAGAAACAGACAGCAGTTTCATTTACATATTAAACATCCCTCAACATGGTAATGACATTTTGTCTGTTATCAAAAAGAATGTAAATGTGGCCTGAATGTCACTCCTTCTCTCCACACAGTAACTGTGAGTACTGTCATTTCCTTCCATGCTGACTGCACTCATATCCTGCCCCTGTGCCTTTATACTGACTTTATTTAACATCAGTATACTGTATCTAACAATACATACAAATCATAATAGAATTGATCATAACCCAATCATAATTTGTTGACTAAACAAGTATCAACAGTATGAGCATTAGATTAGGACTTGCATTCATCAGATTTATGTTTGTGATTTCTCCAATGCAGAAGTTCACCGCAGTCAGAAAAGAAGATGCGGGCATGTACTTTTGCCGAGCGAAGAACGATGCAGGATACTCCGAGTGTCTGCCCCAGCAGATGGAAGTCTGTAAGTGTGTCATGTGGTGATGAAATAGATGATCAGGGCTCCACTGTGTCATCCTGTCTTTTAAGATCAGGTTAACCAAAAGTGTTTCATTTCTACCTTCTTACTTGAACTCCACAGATGATATTGATGTTGTCGGGATTGTACTGGGAGTGCTGGTGGTGGTCGTAGTGCTCTTATGTATAACAGTGGGGATCTGCTGTGCATACAAGCGAGGCTTCTTCTCCAACCAAAAACAGACGGGGAACAAGTAAGGCATCCTCCCATTCACATGATCAACTAATACATGTATTCCTCTCCGACTTTAGCCTACATCCATTAAACCATAATGTGCTTTGTGTCTTTTAGTTACAAAGTTCCAGCTAAGGGAGATGGGGTGGACTACGTCAGGACGGAGGATGAGGTTTGTAGTTAGCAGTTCAATCTAGATGCCTATAAAATTTGCAAATGATGCTGTTAAAAGAGAACATAAAACTGGTAAAGGACAGTCCAATCAGCGTCAAAGCCAAGGTGGAAAATCAATCTAAAAACTACCATATATAGTCAGCAAGAGTGCAAAGTATATAAGTGATGGTTAATGGGCTAAAACTGGCAGAGCCACCTGTATGCTCCTGTAATGAGCCACACCTGGTCTGCATCTACCAGACACCAGGGGCCAGATGGAGCAATTATGTGTACGCACAAAGCCATGCATACACCATTTCCCTATATATAAAGTGGTATTTATAAAAGACAAATGTGAAGAGAGACTGTGCGTACCTCACACACACTTCAGACCAGCACACGCACGTTTTTCTAGAATAATGTACCTGTTAACTGCCAATGATGGTTTACAGGGACATGTGATGAATTAATGGGGGCTATAAATAACCACAGTCATGCGTAATGACTGCTGCTCTGGCAGTGTTGGAAAAGCTTTCCAATGAGGCACCATCGGTAAAGTTGCACTTCTTCTCTGAAGTTCCACCGAGGGATCGAGTATGCACATGCTCAAGCAGGCTTTATAAATGTGATAAAAAAAGAATGCATATCCATCTGTCTGTATATCTACAGAGGTTTCTGAAGCTGGCCCTTGGTGTGGCTCATCACCTAGTTTGGTGCGTAGATTGTGTATGATATGAAAGGTTAAACTATTACTAATTCCTGTTCTGTAGAGCAGTAAACTGCCATGTAAGGCAAATTTGAACTGTTAGAGAAAGTTGGATACGATACTGTACGATATGATACTGTACGATATGATATGATACGATACTGTACGATATGATACTGTACGATATGATACGATATAATACTGTACGATATGATACAATACGATACTGTACGATATGATACTGTACGATATGATACGATACAATACTGTACGATATGATACGATACGATACTGTACGATATGATATGATACAATACTGGACGATATGATAAAATACGATACTGTACGATATGATACGATACGATACTGTACGATATGATAAAATACGATACTGTACGATACGATACTGTACGATATGATATGATACAATACTGTACGATACAATACTGTACGATATGATAAAATACGATACTGTACGATACGATACTGTACGATATATGATACAATACTGTACGATATGATAAAATACGATACTGTACGATATGATACGATACTGTACGATATGATACGATACGATATTGTACGATATGATACGATATGATACTGTACGATATGATACGATACTGTACGATACGATACTGTACGATATGATAATACGATACTGTACGATATGATACTGTACGATACAATACTGTACGATATGATATGATACGATACTGTACGATATGATACTGTACGATATGATACGATACGATACTGTACGATATGATAAAATACGATACTGTACGATACGATACTGTACGATATGATATGATACAATACTGTACGATACAATACTGTACGATATGATAAAATACGATACTGTACGATACGATACTGTACGATATATGATACAATACTGTACGATATGATAAAATACGATACTGTACGATATGATACGATACTGTACGATATGATACGATACGATATTGTACGATATGATACGATATGATACTGTACGATATGATACGATACTGTACGATACGATACTGTACGATATGATAAAATACGATACTGTACGATAGGATACAATACAATACTGTACGATACAATACTGTACGATACAATACTGTACGATATGATAAAATACGATACTGTACGATACGATACTGTACGATATGATAAAATACGATACTGTACGATACGATACTGTACGATATGATACAATACAATACTGTACGATACAAACTGTACGATACAATACTGTACGATATGATAAAATACGATACTGTACGATACGATACTGTACGATATGATACGATACTGTACGATATGATACGATACTGTACGATACGGTACTGTATGATATGATACGATACGATAAGATACGATACTGTACAGTACGATACGAGTGCCACCATACATATAGGACAGACAACAGGTAGGACAATAGGAAAAAGCATACACATCTCAAGGAAGTATAAAATAAGGGGAGAGCACAGCACCAAAGTAACTGTAAAATCGCTCCCAAAATACAATACAAACATCTATTCATTAAAGTGTAGGAGGTAAATGGAAAACAATATATCTCAATTACTGTGGAACCACTTCTGCGATATGGTGAATTCTTAAATATTGCTCCTGTGTGTTCTCTGCAGGGGGATTTCCGGCACAAGTCGTCATTTGTGATCTGAAAAGGGAGAGGATGAAGAGCTGAGTGAAAGACATGACATGTGGGACTGCACTCCACGCTGTCTGACCACGGAGCTGCCACAGCTCATGCTCGGAGCTCAGCATGACTGAAATCCAACTACTCAAGTTTGCCAAAGGTGACGAGATTCCACAGGACAACAATATCTAAAACTATTACACATGTAGGGACTGAGATTTGTCAACTTTTATCACGACCACCAACTGAATTCTTTTGCTAAATTATGGAGTTGTTACTTTACAGTCAGTGCATGGTTTTAAACGCCAATCGAGGTGGAGAAAAGGAAACATTTAAGTCAGTCTATCATGACACCTTTCTACTGTAAACATTTAGTTTCAAACCTTTTGTCATTTGTATAACATTTCTTTTCTACTGTTGAAATTTGTCAGACTATTTTTGATGGAATATATTTTAAAATGCCTATAGATAAAGGTTTACTTTTTTAAATATTTGTAAAATACTAACGTGTTATTTTTTTTTTTTTTTTGGTTGTGGATAAAAATATGTAACACTTTAACCACTTTGCATCGAGCTGTGAGCTTTCACACATTTGCAATTGGAAGAAAGGAAAGACAAATGAAAAATGACTTGTAGTAGCATATCAAGATGTGGTTCTGGATCGGCAGTCTTACATATTTAATTTCTTAGACGTTGGGGATGCCCAGTTTCTGTTGTGAGAGACTTCCATGTTAATGTTTGTAGATAGTCTTTCTAAGAGGCTTTGAAGAGTGCCAGTCAAATGCTGTGAAACACTGTACACAATCAGTGCTGCATTTTCTTGATTTTAAGTGTCCTTCTATGCTTGCTGTTAATCTTGTATATATTGAATTTGCTATCCAGGATAGAGTTTTGCTGTCATACGTATGTTCAGTATTACACTATAATAATAATAATAATAAAAATAATAATAATAATAATAATAATAATGAGACAGGGTTTGTAAGTTAACCTTCCAGACCCAAACTAAACTTAAAGAAAATCTGCATGAAAAGTTGTAATACTTCACTGTACTGTAAAACCAGACATGGACATTTCACTATGTAAAAGCCTCTATTTGAATTCTGAATTGTAACAAATAGGATGACCTGATACAGAGAACAAAGATCTTTCTGTTACTGTGAGTGACAGTTCAACCCTGCTATCAGGACTTTGTTATTTAAACTACTGAGTCACCTATTTTTAAGCTACAATTACAAAAGGTACCAACAGCATCAGTGAAAATGCACCAACTCTATAGTACATACACAGACTACTGCAGTCAGATAGACCACATTTATCACAATATGCAATCTTTTACATGAACCCTGGTTGATATTTGCTGATGTCCGATCTGTTTACAAACTATTTTTGCTAATACTCGTGCTAATTAGAGAGTAGACCGTATCTAACATGTCTAACCTTTAGCTGTGACTAAATGTTTTAGTTAGAAAGAAAAATCATCTTAGGAAGCTCATATTGTACTCCTCACACAGAACTGACCCTACACTGCAGTGTTACAGGAATATACAGCTGGGGTCTGGAGGGTTAACAGTTGTACTGATTGTATATAGATATTTCTTTTTTTCTCTCTCTCAAGATTATGTAAAGTGGTGAAAAATGTAAAAATGTTCCTATTTGAGGCGACATGAAACTCTTTCCATTTGTAACACTGAGAAAAGGTAACATTTTATCATATCATTCATAACACATGAACAAGAGCTTTTTAACAGCAACATGGAAAATTGCGTCAGTTTTAAAAGAAACAGCTCACTGATTCAAAGTTCTGGTATTTTTGTCTCCTTCTCGTCTTCTTTTTGAGCTCTAACCAGAAAAAAACAATCACACAAACACCTGATGTGTCTGTCTTTATGTAACTTCCATGCAGCTCATATGAATCTCTTGTTCAGCTGTTGTGAATGTTTTTTTTTAATCAGCGAGTGTGGTAAAATGTTAACCGAGTATCGGTCATGGTAGAGACGATCTGCCCAACATTTGCACATAGGAAGTTGTCAACACTGCTCAGTCTTTTTCCTAGTTAACATGTTGCATTAAGGAACCAAGAGAAAATGTACTGTTAACCCAATTAAGTTCACAAAGGAGTCCTGTTACAGGTGCATTGTATGGTGCAGCACACAGATGCATACATCTCCCCTCCTCATTTGTACAAATTTCATTCCTCTTAAGTGCCTTCTGCCTTTAAAGTAGTCCAGTTTCTCTACGGCCATGCTCTCCCACTTGTACATTTCTATGACACTGTCGGAGGCTTCGTGTTTTGCATTCATTTAACCACAAGCACGGCGTTTGAGAGGAATGATATCACCGCAAAATTTCCCCTTCCCTTCTTTACATACGTATCTGCAAATTTGTAAATAGCTTTTTTTCATAGACTTGAAGGTGTAGACATGTTGAAGTAGAAATAGGAATATATTAGTGCCTAAATATAGTGGGAATTATTTTTGGTAAAGACACATAGCACTATTAGGCAAAAGAAAAAGATAGATACCCAAAGCAGGGACATTTATATATTAACTCTGGATTAGAACACGTTGAAAAACACACATTGTCCTGATTAGCTGAGGTGTGTTTTCATTTATAACACCGACAGTGGGGGGAATTTGACCCACAACTGCTTTCAGAAATGAACACAATGTTCAAACCAGGAGTTGACTCAGTATACATGAAAGTGTCATGCAGCTGTAACGGAGCTCCAATTCAGGCAGTGTGAGCGTTTTTTAAAGCAGAGTCCATGCAAAGTGTCAGCCTCAGACAACAAACAGGAATTCATGTACAGCAGCTACACGTAGGCCTACATTTAGCCCACAGACAGTTCTGAACAAGCCTGTCTAATCTGGTTAGATGTTGTAAGGCAGCAGTGATAGAAATTATATCT
Source organism: Macquaria australasica (assembly GCA_005408345.1). Lineage (NCBI taxonomy): Eukaryota > Metazoa > Chordata > Actinopteri > Centrarchiformes > Percichthyidae > Macquaria > Macquaria australasica. Next base: position 964,483 of record SEMN01000060.1, on the reverse strand, counting down.
ACATCCCAGTGAGAGATGGTTTCCAGTGTGTGTTCTGTATCAGCGGGGAAGTTAAACCAAGCTAACTCACCATTGTCTTTCAACTCAAGGATGGCAGCGCTCCACTGATCCAGCACTGTTAAACTGTTATTGACTGAGGACTGGTACATCATGTAAGAAAACATGATTTTCTGAACCAAACTCATATACAGTAGAATGTCCATTTGGGGCCTGCTGGGGTTGTTTTTGTTCATTTTAGAACCACTCTATTTGTGATTAATAAAACTCACTTCTAATATTACTGGACATATTTGTGTTTGCTTTTTTTCTGGCGTGTGTGTGTGAAGTGAAGATTCTGCATCTGTGCTGCCGGTCTTGTCATTTCATAATTTCTCTGCTGCTCCCAATCCTCCTGAACTACTCCAGAGTCTCCCGCTGTTCACAGAAATCCTATTCAGTATGAAAGTCCATCAGATATCCCAGTGACGGCATCTTTGTTGATCGAAAGCCGTAATCTATTAGTGGGAGTTAAGCCATTTCCACTTTCTACACTGAAGACAGCTTTCTTGTTCCTCTCTGGTGGCTGTGCCAACTGGCAGCAAGTTCCTGGATAAAGGGCATTATAATCAATGAGCTCAACAGGGATAATATATTGTTGTTTGCAGCAGAGCCAATGGACACTTCTATTTAATTCACAGAAAAATCTATTCAAGCTTGGGTCACTTATTTCAGTGATTCACAACCAAGGGTGCTACATGGAAAGATTGTAAAGTAGCTCAACTGATTTGAAAAAATAGAAATTATGATTTTGATTAAAAGAATATATCCACATATTAAGGTTGCTGTAACACCTGAACACTAGCTGTTGCAATTATGTAAGAGGGATTTGAAACTAGTTAGCAAGCGAGCCCAGAAGTCTAAATAGTTAGTTAAAAGTATGGATAAACAGTTGAAATAGTTAGCTAATAGTAATGACTAAACAGTTAAAATAATTAGCTATAATGATAAATAATTAACTACAAATAAAACCCTCTGGAAATTTACAAAGAAGGAAATTTAAACCCCATAAATACATAAATACAATTTTATCATAGTATTAAATGAAATAAAATAAATATGTTACAGATCACTGAGGCTTTGGTGTTACTTCCTAAACTGTCACCATGTCCTACATAAAATGTGACTGATAAGGTTTGATCAGTTCTGACACTGACACCAAAATTGTTACTCAGAAGTTGCTGATTTCTTATATTTCCTGCCAATCTGCAAGACACACTGGAGTGTCTCCTACTTAAGATGTTCTAGAAATGTACAGAGATAGAGTGTCACTCATATTTTATTGTTGTCATGTTTGAAAAGCCAGTGAAACAGCAGTTAGATTACATCACGTGTGACTTAAACTGTTCATTTTGATGCAGGGTGATCTTTGTTTCGGATTAGCAGGGTGCCCTTTTGAGTGGTAGGGAATCTCTGCAACATCAGCTGATTTTCAGATAAGTCTAATTCTAATATCATCAATAGACATTATAGATGCATTCCAGTAGTTCTGTCAATTTGGCTGCAGTGAAGAAATACAGACAGAGCAGAGAGCTGCAGTGTGGGCCGAGCAGACACCATGGTGAGGAGAAAAACAGACGACAGAAAATCATACTTGACAGAAAGATGTAGCCTATTTAGAAAATATCACAGCATGATGTGATGAACTGACACACCGACAAGATATTCGTCTGTATCAGAGCAGGGCTACAGCTGCACCTACTGCTCTCAGCCGTACATGAATAATTGGTGTCAGCCATTTCGAGACAGCTAGAAGGGCTCTGCTTGTTAAAAAGTTTGGAGTCATTTGTCCAAACATGAGAAGGAGTTGTAGAATTTCACCAGATGTCCCAGCAGGCTGTTGAGTGACGATTTTAGACTTTTTTGACTGTCTCAAAAATGAGTCACGGCTATGAAAGAACATTGTTACGTCTCGGTTCATGCAACATAAAAGCCCCAGGGGAGTCATTTAACTGTTGTCGAGTTTGATCATAGAGCTATTCACAAAAGAAGGATCATTATAATCTTTTTTTTCATAAGTCACCAGAACTAATTATGCCGATAAGAGAATCTGTTCCCAGAGGAGCTTCGTGATGAGCTGAAGTGACACACAGACACACACACACACACACACACACACAAGCACATAAAACACATACACCATTTGTAATAACTGTTTCTTCCTCACATAATATTTTATATAATTACTGTTGTTTCTTTTTTATTTTTTCTTGTTTTATATTTCTTCATATTTTTATTGCAAGTTTTTCTGTTTTATATTAGTATTATTGACTTGCTTTTTTTGCAGTACTTTTTATTTTTTTATTTTTTTTCTCTACTATGCCTATTTATGCACCAATATACCAAAGCAAATTGTCTGTGGTATAACTGATATGTTTGTGAAGAACGTGGCTGAATGGCGTTGACTTCCTTGACTGACATATTTGGCTGATATTTGCCTTTTTTTTTAAATTAAAAATGTGATACCGACCAATCAGTGTTATATAAAATGCCAACACTGCAACTGGTTGTCAGTGGAAAAGCCTTTCTGAAGTTTCAGAGGCTTTTCCATCCGATCAAGAATTTAAGTCTGGGCTGAAGAAAACAAAAACAAACAAACAAAAACACTCAGTGCTTATAATATGGTGGGGGGGGGTGATTTATTTCGGCATGGAAATGTTAAAATACTTAATAATGGCACAAAATATCAGGAATGCAAAAACCTTCTTAGCTGAAGTTGAGCTCAGGGGGGCACTGAGGTTGATCCGTCTCCTGTTGTTATTTAACTCTGCCCTCTAGTGGTGAAGCACTGCCATCACAGAACTGTGTCCAAAATGTCTTTTTCAGTCATTGGAAAGACTGAGGGAAAGCTTGAGCTAAAGTGGGTGCAAGGGGGGAGATTATAAATTGACTATAAATGTCAATATTGATACACAGATGCATTTATTGTTACTGTGACAATTCCAGACACCAAAATGAGTTGAACTGAGCTTGTGTGACCACATGAAAACTGACCTCTCGTGCTTAAAACTAGTTTAGGTGTCAAGTGTTTTTCGTTTCATCATTTCTTCATCAACAGACAGTATATTGAGATGAAAACATACTAAAGTCATACATAGTAACAACAGTTTCAAATAAATATTACAAAAAGACCACCCTGATCCATTTCCCCTGTGATCATTTCATTATGATGAGTTTGGTTTTGGTTTATTGACAACCTTCTATTAAATACAATTAACAATAACAACTAGAACTGATACAACTATAAAGTCATGGACTTCTTTTTCCACCATTGTCCCTGGTGTTTCCAAAGTCCACCAACCTTTATCAAGATGGAGACAGGCATTCAATGTCTGACATGACAGAAAATAAAAACTAAAGAACTATCTTCAATCATATGAGCAAACAACTGATAAAAGGTAAAAAGTATCAAAGACACCCAAAAATGTAATCATATCAGAAAAGACAACCAAAGAACATATGAACATAATTTTCTCACTAAGTAATGAATCACAGAAGATTATGAATTGTCAGGACTCACTTTTGGTTTGTTGTTAATGCTGATCATTTATATTTCTACATCATAACCATGTGTAATCCTTATTTATGCCAAAAAAGTCATATAACGTTTTACAATCTGTGAAGAAGTCAACATAGTGCATACTGTTAGTGACATTTATTATTATTTATTATATTAATAGACTTCAATAATACAGTTGACCACGCAAAATGAAGCAGTACTGTGTGCAACAGAATGAAATACAAGGGAGCAAAATAAATCCCAAAACAGACAATGTCACAACGCTGCAGCTGGTTGTAGTCTTGCCTTTTTTCTTTCTTTCTTGCTTTTTTTTTTTTTTTTTTTGGTATACATGCACTGCAATATTTGTTTTCAACCTTTTCATTGTGTCTGGTACACTGATTTTCTGCTCCTAATAAATCATATTAAAGCCATACGGTTGGGGACCACTAATGACGGCTACTTGACGTGATAACGCAGGGTACCTGAAAGGCTGAACTCCGGGCAGCGAAGTCACACTGCAGCCAGGGTTTGTTGTTTCTTCCGCCTGTGGATACTGCGCCAAAAAGTGCAGACATATTGTAACGAGAAAGGATACTAACATTTAAAACGCTATATTGTTGTGTTAGTTATATAGTTTATATCAAAAGTTAAAAAAAGAACAAAAAGAAAAAAAAAACCGTTTGAATAAATACAGCTTTTTCGACGCATGCGCAGTCAACCGGTTGTAACTCGAAGTATTGAATAATCTGGGAAACTGTTTGCGCTGGAAGTCTCACCGCAGAGCCACGGGACGTACGGGACGTACAGGACGTACAGCGTCTCACCGCAGAGCCACGGGACGTACAGGACGTACAGCACGTACAGCGTCTCACCGCAGAGCCACGGGACGTACAGGACGTACAGCGTGCCGTCTTCTAGAACAGGGGGCGACTGACTGTCGAGCAGCGATGAGCTTCTTTGGATTTGGTCAAAGTGCGGACATCGATATAGTTCTGAATGACGCCGAAACGAGAAAGAAAGCGGAGCATAAAACCGAAGACGGCAGGAAGGACAAATACTTTCTCTTCTACGACGGGGAAACGGTGTCGGGGAAAGTCAACGTTACGCTCAAATACCCGGGAAAAAGACTGGAGCACAACGGCATCAAGATTGAGTTTATCGGGCAGATAGGTGAGCGACTGGCAGGCCTGCTGATGTTAGGGAGCCAGCTACACGAGCACACGGTGCGGTTATTACATGTAATGTTAAATGTCCTGACAGGTCCGTTTGAACTACAGACTGTACACCAAGGTCTCGTGACAGACGCGGGTGCAAGCTAACGTCAGCTGACACATCAGCCATTGGCTAGCTGTGTCGTTGACCTTTGACCCCTGTTTTTGCAGACGCTGAGCTGTTCTGTCAGATTAGATCTGTGACTTTCATACTAACAACTAGTTCACGGATAACAGCTACACGTAATGCAGCTGTAGTAGCAGGGTGCTATTAGCAAACCACACGCACTGTTGCTGGATGATTCTCACGAAGACAAACAGGAGCTGAAGTTGAATTCAGCAGTGGGGGGGGGGGGTCCATTTACTTAAGTTTGTGTGTTTATTTAGATCCCCATTAGCTACTCTTCCTGGGGTCCACATAATGCATTTACAATATTTAAATGGGGGGGAAAAGTACAGTACTTTATACTTTTACTCCACTACATCTGACAGCTATACTTACTTATTAGTTTGCAAATTAAGATTTTACAAACAAAACACATTATGTGCTTATAAAGTAGAATTAATTGTTACAGATTAAACTGGCCAGTCGTGTGTGTGTGTATATATATATATATATATATATATATATATATATATATATATATATAGGAGTTCAGATTAGCTCCACTTTGACCAGCTGCAACATTAGAATGCTTTTTACGTGTTAATGCGTTAGTAATAATAATCCATAATAGTATATAAAAATGTAACACTGACAGATGTTGTACCATTCAGGTACATTTTGATAATAATAATCTGTACTTTTTCTAGTAAGATTTTGAATACAGGACTTTCACTGATAGAGTATTTTTACATAGTTGTATTCCTGTCACAGATATGAATACTTCTTTGACCACTGGAATTAAGGTTACACCGTATAAAATCAGTCAACTAGTCTTTTAGTCGAGCTAGAATACATTTAATAATGCGCCTCCTGATTTTAATATTTTTAGATAGTGTCAGAACTCTATATCAAAAAGGTCGACTATACATGGTGAACTTTTAGTTGTGTTGGAGTTATGTAGGAAAAAAAAAGAAATATATATATTAATCTGTAATCTACAGCTGATTGCACAAAGGTTGCACTGTGTAAAGCCAGCCTCAGGGCCCACTTGATTAAGAAAAGATAACTCCTCATTTAGTCTAGCTACAGCTTGTTTGCATGCTTTCAAAGGTCAAAATACTGTTCTATTTTCATTTCTTTTGTAATGTATTAAAATTCAGTGTCTGCCTAAGCTGAGTTTTCAGCAACAGTAGGAAGTTCCTCATACTTTGTCCTTTCCAGACCCGTAAAGCATGAATGCATCTTGACATTTTTCATCACTGCTGCACCCCTCCCTTTCCCCTTTTTCTGTTCGCCACCATTTGTCTCCAAATAAAGAAGAAGTACTTTGGATCGAGGGTAGAAGGGCAAAATGGCAGCTTTAAAGGTGGCCTTGTTAAAAAAAGAAACTTAAGTAATTAATGTGGTGGTGTACACAAAGGCTGCATAATTAGCTTAATGGTGTTTCAGGTAAAACAGTTTAAAAGGATTTGACTATAGTCAAGACAAATCTATTATAGTTTTCTTCTGTCATCAGATCAGCAGCCGTCAGCATTGAAGAAAAAGCTTGTACAGACTCTATCAGAATGTATAAAACTGCTCCGCTGTAGCTGTCTGATGCTATAAGTGTGTCTCTTGCAGAGCTATACTATGACAGAGGAAACCACCACGAGTTTGTGTCTCTTGTGAAAGACTTGGCTCGGCCAGGGGAGCTCACACAGTCACAGACATTTGACTTTGAGTTCACACATGTTGAGAAACCCTACGAGTCTTACACTGGTCAGAACGTCAAATTACGGTAAGCTCTACTGTGTGCTCTGTGCATGAATTATTTGCAATGTAGATTTGGTAGAAATTTGTTGCATGTTAACATCCTTAAGTTATTGGCAGCATGATAACTTACTAGTTGCATAGTTAGCATGTAACATGCTAAGACGCTAACATGAACATGTTAAAGGAATAGTTTGACGTTCTGGGAAATATGCTTATTCGCTTAGTTAAGGCCAGTTCAGACCATGGATGTATAATAAGAACTGGATACGGCGCCGCCGCTCAGCCTTGATTTTCCAATTTTTGCTGTTTCATCAATACTAGAAATGCACCTGTAGCAAGTAACTGACTATCACTACCCTCATTCACATTTTAAGACGCTACAAATTATGTCCAGCTACATAAAAAGCCTGAAAAGCCGACAGATAGAACGGAAGTACAGAGAGTTGTTGCAATGGAAACCATATATCGTCTCGTCTAATCCCATTGGTGTAAACTTGCAGGCTTCAGAACGTTGCAGACCTGGTGCATTGCAAGTAGTTGCAAGTTTCAACTTGTTTCGTTGCCAATCTTTGGTCTGAACTGGCCATAAGATGAGAAGATAAATACCACGCTCATATCTGTCTGAAATGTGAGGTTATGTACGGGGCTATTTCTTGGCCACTACTCATAAAACCACAGCTTGTTGTGTGATGAGATCTAACGTGTTACTTAGTGAGCTTTAGAGGTTCTGGTAGGCTGACTTTGTTACCTTTGGACAGAGCCAGGCTAGCTGTTTCCCCCTGTTTCCTGTCTTTATGCTATGCTAAGCATAAATAGCTTCATATTTAACAGACAGATGTGAGGGTGGTATCAATGTAACTCTTGGCAAGAAAGCGAATAAGCGTATTTCCCAAAATGGTGAAGCATTCCTCAAACATGATTGGTAACTGCACAGCTAACTGTATGTAATGCTCAACAACACCAACCTTGACGGACTCCAACTCAGACTGAGGAAATGTGAGCCAAGTCTGACCATGTAGAACAGAGCCTGACAAGCTGGCATGTCCTAACGTGGCCACTGTAAAGGGGATAAACCTTTTTCATAACAACACGGCCTTTCCCCTGGTAAAACATTGTGATTTTTGTCCCACCAGTGGTAAGAATCTAAGAATGTCACGTTTGTCTTTCCATTTTTCATCCATCCAGCACCGTCTGTTAGTTGTGAATTGAGCAGTACAGCCTAACAGGGCCACTCACTGGTTATAGTGTTACAGTCTTGTTTCATAGTCATGTCATGATTTTTTTTTTCTTCTTCCAGCTACTTTCTGAGGGCGACAGTAAGCCGGAGACTGAATGACATCAGCAAAGAGCTGGACATTGTGGTACACACACTCAGCACCTACCCTGAGCTCAACTCCTCCATCAAGATGGAAGTGGGGATCGAGGACTGTCTACACATAGAGTTTGAGTACAATAAGTCCAAGTATGACTTTCTTTGTACAATAATTCACTAAAATAACTTCCTTTTTGATCAGAATTGTACCTGTTAGTTGAACCTGAGAGAGTGGGCTAACGAGTGTTGGGTTTTGACACATCACACTGTTTGCTTGCAGGTATCACCTAAAAGACGTGATTGTAGGGAAGATTTACTTTCTACTGGTGAGGATTAAGATCAAACACATGGAGATTGACATCATCAAGCGGGAGACAACTGGCACAGGGCCAAACGTCTACCACGAGAACGACACCATAGCAAAGTACGAAATCATGGATGGCGCACCGGTCAGAGGTAAACATAGGGCTTTTTACCATTGTCACTGGGTAATGAACTGTGTTTCTATTGTGAGTTCATTTGTTGCACACTAAATCTGCTCCTGACTCCTCATTCTACAGGAGAGTCCATCCCCATCAGGCTGTTTCTTGCAGGCTATGAGATGACGCCCACCATGAGGGACATTAACAAAAAGTTCTCGGTGCGGTACTACCTCAACCTGGTCCTCATAGATGAGGAGGAAAGACGCTATTTCAAACAGCAGGTACACATAACTGCACTGTGGCTTCATGTTAGCTTGGAAGTTATCTGTGGTTTATTTGTTGACTTCTAGAAGGACCGCCACTGTACCAGCTGTTGGTGGGTTCCTTGATGCTCAGATACTTTTGAGTTTTATTCTGTGCTTAGTCACGGTGACTGTAAAACTAATGCTTTGTCGCTGTCTTCTCACTTAACTGAAAACTTCAGGGTGCGATAGACATATCTGAATATTAAAGGGGCATTCTGCTGATTTTACACATTAAATTCAGTTTACTCGTCACGAGGAGTTGTATGAACAGTTGTATGATGTCTTCTTGGCTCTAGAGGGAGCTTTCTAAAGTTTGGAAAAAAAATAACCCTGATGGTGAACAGGGTTACAGCATCTCCGTTTGGGGTTGAGACTTAACATTTTTAACAGAAAGCCTGCATTACAAACTGGAGGTGTTGGGTTTGAAAGAAGTAGGCATTTAGGAAGCAGGAGGGGTCTAATAAAAGACACTATTGAGTGGCATTATGAGAAATGTAGGCTCTGGCAAGACTAAAAGTCAGGATATCTTGGCCTCTGCTGCTTAAATTTTGACAGTTGTTCATTTAATCCCCCAACTTTATGGACTAAATCACTGCAGCACCCCTTAAATCTGTTGAATATACTGCTTTTAATTCAAACTATTTTGAAATAATACTTTTCATCAGTTTTCATCTGATTTTATTGATTCCCAGCCCGAGATGCACATTGTACAGTTCAAATCAGAGCTGCAACGATTAATTTAATCAATTAGTCAATCGTCAGAAAAATGAATCAGCAACTGTTTTGATAATCATTTAATTGTTTCAGACGTTCCTCAAGCAAAAATGCCAAACAATCTCTGATACCATCATCCCACATGTAAGGGATTTTCTGTGTTGTCTCATTGTAAACTGAAAACAAGACATTTGAAGATGTCACCTTGGGCTCTGAGAAATTGTAATGAGAATTTTTCAACATTTAGTAGACTAAATAATTGGTAGATTAATCAATAATGAAAATAATCGTTTGTTTTAACACCTATTGACATTTTATAATGGAGGCATTTGACTAGTTGAGCAAGCAGAGAGCCGGCAGCTGTCGGACAGGATATATGGTACCTCATTATTAACCATGCATACTGTTGACCAATAAGGTCAATCATTCATTGACTTACAGGTGAACATGACTGACATCAGCACATAGGCTTAATATCTAAAACAGTGTAATTCTGTTCACAGTCAGAGGGGTTTCACTAGTTAAATTCTATATAAACATCCTCTTGCTAGGAATTGTTTTCTTTCAGCAGCTCTCATGAGTGTAATTTTGTCAATGAATCTCTGTTAGTTTGATATTTCTTCATTTATATATCAACACTTTGACCCTCAGTCACAATTCCCAGCAGGGTAGATGTGAGAAATCACCGTTTGCACAATCCCCTATACCATCTTGTATATCATTAGTCATGTATTGTATTGCTGCAGGAAATCACCCTGTGGAGGAAAGGCGACATAGTGAGGAAGAGCATGTCTCACCAAGCAGCCATCGCTTCCCAGCGCTTCGAGGGCTCCTCCAATCCAGAGAGGTCCCAGACCCAGAGCAATGATGAAGACAACAGCTAAAGCCCAGCTCATTCTTCACCCTTGTGTAGTGAGTGCCTGAGCGGACGCAGCATAGACATTGTCAGCAAATTCTGAATGTGAATATCATTTGTTTGCATCCAGATAGAATGTGCTGCAGTGTTTCTCAGGATGTGTGTGTGTGTGTGTGTGTGTGTGTGTGTGTGTGTGTGTGTCAAGGGAACAAACAGTCAGACCAGACTCGGACTGTAGTTGCAGGTAATTCTGAGTGTTTGTTTTAACCACCTTGAAGTACCAGCTGGGCGGAGTTTATCACATTAAGACTGATTAGACAGTGTCAGCTGATTTCTGTCGCAAAGAAACTGCACAAAATTGGCTTTTAAGTGCTTAACTTCATTATTTTTGCAAATACTGTTCAACCAATATCTTGAATTCACGTGTGTGTGTGTGTATATGTATATGAATGTACAGTGTGTGGCAAAAAGCCACCTCGGGTGTATTTCTAACTTTCCTTCAAATTACTTACTTGGCTTGAAGAATGCGCTGTGCAGAAACTGTAGTCATACAGTGGGTAAACAATAGATCTTACAGAACTTTTCTGTATGTCTCTTCGAAGAAATGTGACATTAATTCATTTAAGATTATTTTGCTGCCACGCCCTCTGCTGAAAAACAAGCTGCTCTAATTTGTTTTTAATTTAAAAATTACTTTGGATGTTTTTTGCCTCTTAGATAATAAACAGAAGTATACGACTTAAAAAATGCTCTAAATGAAAGGAAATATTTACATATTTGTATAAGACGATGTTAAAAATATTTTCATACATTCCAAGGCTCTCATCAGAAATAGGCATGACTGTAGAGTATTTTATTTTTTGACAAAATTCAATTTTTAACCAACATTTTACATGTTTGATGCATCAGTTGGTTGTGGCTCGGTGTCAGGTGCTGCCACTGCTGCTAAAACAAACGTGGCACTTGTGAGCGCTGTTGGAATTCTTCCATCATTTTTACCATCTCTGATAGTTTGAAGCCCTGCTTTCTTATTTGCACTATGATCTCATTCTGCTTTTTTCTGCTCTCAGCGGGTTTATGAACTCATTGCACTCATAGCAGGGTTCAGAAGTAGAGTGGAATCAGACTCCACTATCCCTGGGTATCACTTCATATCTAATATAGACAGTATTACACCTGTGGTTAGTGACAAAGTCGACATATAGATGCTTGTGAGTCCTGCCTCTTAACAGGCTGCTGGCACTGTTTGGTTAGTTAGCATTGTGCCCAAGGGTTTATTGCCAAAATGTTTCAGTGCAATACTAGATAACAATTGCCACAGTGTACTGCTACGCCCTTTCTTCCCATTTTGACTGTGCTCATCACTTTATTCACTACAGTCCCTTTTCATGAAGTAAAAAAAAAATGGGTTTAGTGACAGATGGTTTCAAAAAATGTTATTGTGGGAAAAAAAGAATGTATAAGAGGCTATATTGAGCACTTGATTAAATTTTAGTCCCAACCTCTGTATATTTTCTAAATAAGCATAATCAGGGTTTTTGTTGCTTCTGGTCAGGCAGAGTAGGTAATTGAGTTCCTGTGACATTACTTCTTTTCATTTTGTTTCCTTTTCTAAAATCTCTTTTCTTCATCCTGAAAAAGAGCAAACTAGTGAGTACAAGTGTGAAGCACTGACACTAAACCCCAGCACTCAGCCTGTTGTCCTTACATTGCCCTAGCCTGCAACTTTTAGCTTGACAAGCTTACGCTGTGCGACTTTGCAAACTCTATCACTGTGGAAGACATTAAAGACATTTTTATATTACATACTTTTCCTGGCAGTAAGGTCAATTTTTAGTATGCTGTTGTGCTTAAAGCAACATGTCCACTGTCACCAGACTGCTGTTCAGGTAACTGCTAAAATATAGGATACACCAGCCTAACACTTTGATTTAAGTGGTGACAGAGTTTTTCTTCCTTACAGATTCTTCCCTTGGCATGTTATTGATGGTGGTAGAAATCACTGCCTTGTAAGCTGCACCACAGTCTCTTCTGAAACTTAATTTGCATTAAGGGACTGTACCAAAATGATTTGGGTGTTGAGGGATGAACCTTAAGTTTTGACTTAAAAAATAAAATTTAAAAAAAGACCATCCCCAGGATTATTAATATTTGTTTTGGACCTTCCCTTCCCCTTGCAAAAAAAATTACAACACTCTCCCCTCCTAATTTCTCAACTCAACCCTGATTTCAAGCTTAATGTTGATGTTAATGGTCCAATAATATCCCAAACTGTACATTAGGAGTATTATTGGCAAATATAATTGCCAAATTTATGGTAGACATAACAAATACTGCGTTCTGTTTACTGAGCATTTCACTTGCTCTCTATTTTTTAACCAAGAGCTACAAAATGAACAATTATTACCGCTGTCACTGAATTGGAGAACAACTGGCAGCTCTGTGGCTGCAGAAGGGCCTCAGCATTGTAATATTGTTGCTTCACCAATTGGTAGAACAGGTTGGGTTGTACTGAACATGCATGATATATTATAAGTTAATTCTATATGATACTGTACATTTAACACTTATGTAGTTCTCTTTAAAGTGCAGAATAAAGTGAAGGTGAACATTGGCTAGTGAAGAAATGGCACACTCTTTACAGAACATTAAGCACATTTTAGAAGTGGCACAATTGCATACAGTCTATAAAAAGATTAGCCTGGGAGCCAGACAAATCTGCTACTCATGTTTTATTTGCTCTGGCAGATGCATCTGGTCCACCTCAGACAGATTTCCAGCCGACCTGGCCCAGGTCAGGCCAATCACAACCGTTTATCTAATATGGGGCGGGTTTGATACGATGACTGTACAGGGGAGCGCCGTTCTTTTCGTAAACAACCAAGATGGCTGTCGCTGATGTGGAACTTTCGGTATATTTTCTGTAAAAGAAGAACAAACAACTGCACTTAAAAGCTTTTGTTGATAAGAAAGATGTGTTTGCCGTACTTTCGACAGGATTCGCTCAGCGATATGTCACATGTTTCGTTGCTGTGATTGGTTGTAGGTCTGTCTGTACAAGTTGATAACGCCCCTTGGAAATCGAAAATGAACTGAGAGGTTCCAGTCTAATTTGCATTTGCGAATTGGTCTGGCAATGTCAGGCTATGGAAAAGTGCGATTGGACGCAAATTTGCCTGGGGAGACGCAAATTAACACAAAGACACGGCCACACTAGTTGAAAATGTTTCAACTTGAGTGAAAAATTTGCTCATATCCCAAATAAAATATAAATCTTGGGCATGGAAAAATTAAAGATCCTTCCCTGTTCTCCCAAAAAATTTCAAACAACCCTCCCTTCACCCAAAAGATTTAAAAGAAAAACTCTGACTCCACCTCCCCCCCAATAACTTTATTACAGTCCCTTAATTGTTGCGTTATTTCCCTGCCTAACTCGACATCCTTTTATTTTGGCAGTTACCTCCATTGATACAATAACAAAAAGTACCATTGAAGAAACCCAAAGCAACTTTGGAGTATATTCAGTACATGCTTTTTGTTGTTGTTCTGATATGTGACTGTGATTTTCATTTTTGCCAGTACTGGTACAGATGCACAGTAGCTAAACTAACCCAGTTTGTAATAGAACGTAAACTGAGATTAAAATATGAAAGAATGATGAAATGTACAGTGTAAATGCACAATGTAAATGCAACCCTCCTCCCTCCCTTCATGTCATATTTTATCTTCCTGTCTATAAATGTTGATTTTAATCATTTTATATTATTGTTTTACTTTTGAATTAAAAGGGAGTAACTGAAAAATGTGTCTTAAGTGCATGACATTGATTTGAGCAAACTGCTTGTGCTCTTCCAGGGTCTGCGAATGTTGAGACTTCTCTTTCTGATTAACATATTTATTATTTCAGTCACTATTCACACCTAGTGTAACTGAGAGACACAAGGTGATTGTCTATAACCTAAGCTGACTTCTCTCTCCTAACATGACATGGATGCAGTCACATTGTGGTTATGTTTTCTTCCTAAAAATCAGTGATGGGGGCATTCTCAAATTCTGTTTATTTTGTTGGATTTATTTTTTTTATATGGAATTGGCAATTTAAATACATCATGGTTGTCATCAGTAAACACCACATTGATGATGGCCTCACGGTATATCCCATAATTCACACTGTGGAGCTAATGTTGTCACTAGAGGGCAGGTTTGGATCAAATGTCTTTAAGAGCTACATTTTCTGGGCAAAGATTAATTTGTAACCAAGTGATACCCTGCAATTGCTACATCTGTTAAATGTGTAATTTCAAATTTACAGCCCTACAAAGAGTGTAAGCAAAGCTATTTTGCCTCAGAAATAAAGCAGAAACTTGTCACTCCTGAGGCAAATCTTTAGCTTTTATGCAGCGTGCAGACAGCTAAAACTGTTTCCAGTGACTCATTCATCATGTTAAACGGGGTGAAACTCTAGCATTTGAATAGATTCCAGGAAGTATATCGTGGCATGGTATTATGTGATGAATGTGCTTTCTTGATATCTAGAAAGAATGTATGCTATGTAAAAGAAAACCTTGCTGCTAAAGAAAACAATCTTCCTGAATGAATACAGACTGAAGGTTCTTGTGAAATTCCTTGTGTTTGACAGAAAGGGCGATGAGAGTTGCTGCATAGTGACAAAGACGGACATCATCAAAATGCTGAACCATGTCCACGAGACAGAATATAGACTGTCTTTTAAGGGAGTTAGTAATATACGGTATATTTAACAATTAAGTACATCATGTGGCTTATTGCAGTGCTGGAAGAAGAATTCAGATCCTTGACTTAAGTAAAAGTAGCAATACCACACTGAAAATACTCCACTACAAGTAAGTCCTGTATTCCAAACCTTACTTAAGTAAAAGTATAATCTACAGCAATGCATCATGTTCTATAAGATCATCATATGTTTGCAGTGTCGCTGTCCTGTGAGAACCACGTTTTTTTAAATAGTTTATTTAGCTTAAGAAGGAGGAGGATTTTTCTCATTGGAACACTTAATCCTTCAGTTTATCAGAAAATAGATAAACATGGTATTCATTGGACAGGAAGAATGTGAAAAATTGAATAATGACTAGTAACTAAAGTACAATATTTGGCTCTGAGATGTGGAGTAGAAATATAAAGTTGCATAAACAACATGCATGTAGCTGATGACCAGACCTACATAAAAGTTCAAATGTGTTTTGGACCATTCCTCTGTACACAGTGTTTCAGATCACTGATAACTGGGAACATCTTGCATGAATGGCTTGCTTCAGGTTCTAGGACATTCCAAATTGTTAATCTTTGTGGGACACAGTCTCTGTTCAGTTTCAGATGACACATAGTTCTGCTTTTAAAGAAAGACAGCTTGTTTTAGACAAAAGTATGATCCAGGATCAGCTACTTTGTGGCGCTGGCTAAAAAAAGGACATCCTAGTGATCTATGGAACTATGATAAAGACAAAGGAGGCGAGGTTTGAGAGCACTGACACTGAAGAACAGAGATGTGTGAGTGACACTGGTGAAGTGGAATTGGGGCCAAAAGTGTACTCGGCTGTCATATCCCAGCCTTATGTGCTGGACTCACTTCTCTCCTTGAAGGGAAGCACATTGCTCTCAGAAGATCACACTGCCTTTGTACAGTATCTGTATGTGCGTGTGACTGAAATCAAAATCCTCTCACTTCTCAAATCTGTGATTATAACATTTCAGAACATGCTAACAATGTTGAATCTGCTGTCTCTGGGTTAACTGACACTTCTCTTGTGAGTTGTTTGTGTTAAAATGATGTGCAAACTTGTAGGAGGAGTGGAGTGAAATTGTTCATCTGACCATCTACACCAGCTGCTTTTGCATCATGGCTGAACAAGCTACACAGCACAAACACTAAGCTGTTGGGGAAAACTAAATAATGTGTTAATGCAGCGAGACTGCCAGTCCATGTAAGCATTGAGTGAAAGTGAGAGTGCATTTCATTGGCTCTGTACTTGTACTCTGCACAATGACAATAAAGTTGAATCTAATCTAATCTAAACCCAGGTCATTCCATAGGACCTATATACTGTGATACTAAATAACTGCTACATAAGAGCCTGTGCATTTTTGACCTATAACACTATATGCTAACACTCTACTGGCTCATCTTAAGACTTCGAGATGATTTAACTAGGTTAGAAATCAAGACTCTTCTTTGAGTGTGAAAGTTCATTCTTGAAAAAAAAAATCTGAACTCAAGGTCCACTTACTAGTTTTTTGGGGAAATAATTATGCCAATGCCCTTCCCTGAAAGTTTATTAACGGTTCCCCACTAATGTTGCAGATGGAAGACTTATCCTAGTGGTGCATCAGCCTCCTATAACAAAAATGGGCTCTTGGGTTCACTTTACTACTTCTATGCTGCCTTCAGGTGCACCTTCTGTGTTCCTACTATCTAACTTCAGAATAAATACATATGACTTGCCTCTGTTAAAGGCATTGTGTAGGTTATATGATGAGCCGTCTTTCAGCCAAAATGGAGGTAAAAGCTCTTGGCCATTAAGGCTGAGAACAACAGCATTCATGCCTCTGCACCATAGTCTTTGCATGTCTAGAACTATGACTACACATGGTTGATTTCTGTGCTGTATCTGGCTGGTTATTGACCATCATTCCACAGAGAAGAGCTTCATTTAATGTTTTACTACATTCTTGGTTTTAGCTGGCAATAACAAAACTGACCCTGATTTAAAAATGTTAGAATGTGACTCTTTTATGCTGCAGCAGCAGCATCATGAATGGGAGAATAATGCTCTTTAGCTGGTCTATATAAGCAATGTTAAATTAACTCAGTATGCGACGTTCATAGTCCCAACCATTATAATTCACAGCCAGACAGGTCCCTAAACCACCACGTCTTGGCAACTGGAACATGATAGCGAATTGCCTTTTTCCTCGTCCTGTTTTCTAAGTCGTTGGAATTGCTCGTGCTCAACGTTTCCGACAGCACATGAAGGCAGCACAGAGATAGCGCTGCTCCTCTGCTCCAGTCAGTCTCCACTCCGAGGTGTGCTCTCCATTGAGTGGCACACAGAGGAGAGCCTATTGGCAAGTTTTAACCTGAAAATAGCGTCCTGTGACTCCGGCCAAAGGCGAATTTAGTCGGACTTTTGTTTCGAAGGGGAAGGAATTTTTGGAGGACGATAGTAGTCTTTATTTCTCCCCCAGAACAGAGCAGCAACTGTCTGAACGCTGCCTGTGAGCCTTGTTGTCCCGGGGGAGCCTTTTTTGTTTAGGGTCAACCTAACGTTAACTGGCGCGGTTTCCCCAAGCTTGGAGAGAGTAATAGAAAAATATTCTCAAATACTTTCTGCCTGACGTGTGTGAATCTGCTGGGCTAAGCTGTGATGAGGAGAGAATTTAACAGCGGTGAAGCGCCAGACGGAGACAGCGAAAGCTAAGCTCATCTCACCAACCAACGGTGGTCAACGACCGCAGCCGCGACCACAACAATACAGGTACTTTAACTTAACACATCAATGCTACATGCTCGTGGTGTGTGCTTTGCCTTCTTTCACATCACTTTGCTACATAACGTTATATAGAGCTGTAGATGGTATTTAGTGGCCAGACCGTGAATTCTGCCAATGTTAGACGGCGCGCAAGTAAGTAGTATTGTGTGTGAAAGAGAGAGAGTGGTGGTCGTGTGTGTGTGTGTGTGTGTGTGTGTGAAGAGGTTACTGGCCAAAGCGCGAATAACGTCTCCCCAGCTAGTCGTGGCTTGCTGCTGCATAGAGTTGGCTAATCCTCCTGTAGTGACAGAATTGTATGCAGAAGCCCATTCAAAAATAGGGCAATTTAACGCTGCGTTGAGTATATCGCTCCTTTTACAACATACACGTAACAACAGTATTTCAGTATTATTAAATGTTCTGTTCTTGTTCAGCTGTACAGCCAACTACTACCGAACTCGATAACGAGCCCCGTGAACTAATATTGGAAGTTTTATATACTCATGTTGTTCACATGCCGTTTGGTGGATCAGATGATGCCGCATTCACCTGAAGACCTTATCGAGTCGTGAGAGTATTATTTGTATCATTTTCAGCTATTTACGCTGACCATCAAACGAAGACAATTTTAAACTGCTAGATTTTGAACGGACGGTTTATGGTGTTCTCCACACACGAGGCGTGGATGTGTGAGTGTCTGAAAGCTGGTATGATGAAGTTCTGTCTCAGTCTGGCTGCAAACCATTTATTTGCTGAGTGCTGTATTACCTGTTTGAAAATATCCTCACATTAGCAGCTTCTCTGAAACAAGTGCTGCACTGTACATCCTGTAAGGGCTCCACTGCTTCTATCAGAAAAGAGTTGGTCTAGTTTTTCTATTTGGCATTCTCTTTTAAAGTGATTTCATTCTACCCACTCCCTCACATGTTATTTGATCCACAGTTCCAATGGTCTTCTGATGCTTCCCTCCCTGTATTAGATTACGATTTAATCAGATATGCATGGCGGCCTTTAATCCTTATTTAACTAGGCAAACCAACTACAGACCGGGAGGGATATGCACATACACATCATTCTGCCCAGTACAGCTACAGCACTGCTGTGCATAATCTGTAGTGGAACATTTGGTTAGGAAATGCCTTGCTCAAGGGTACTTTGAGCATGGTTTTCTCAGAAGTGTTTTTCAATCATCTCCCTTGTGCAACATTTCCTGGTCACCATGACTAATTAGTTCTAGCAACACGCCTCTATAAAAACCTATTACATTTCTGCCTCCACCATGATAGGGGTGGAACAGTTTACAAGCCACGGTTCATTATGTATTTTGCTGTTGGGGGTCACGGTCCAGTCAGTGCAGCATGTTTTTAGTGCAGCGGTAGGAAACATACCTGCTCCAGTTGGCTTTTTGTGTGTGTGTATTTGTGAAAACAAACAATAATGTCTTATCTGTACTTGTACAGCTTGATCCAGTCCTCTACTCTAGTTTATTATATGAAGAAATAACCCTGCTTGTCTCTGGTTTGTATTTTACCATACCTGGCCCGCTTTCATTTTCACAACCCTTACTCTCTTTGATGCACACTGTTAAGAATAAAAAGGCTACAACAGTATACACTTGGTTTACAAAATCAGTTATTTCTGTCAAAAATATACAGCCACAGTGCCAAGTGGTGCTGTGAATTTCCTTTTTTTTTTCTGAAGGAGTCATTTACAAAATGTGTGGTCAGAAGGAACACT
Organism: Macquaria australasica; assembly: GCA_005408345.1. Lineage (NCBI taxonomy): Eukaryota > Metazoa > Chordata > Actinopteri > Centrarchiformes > Percichthyidae > Macquaria > Macquaria australasica. The sequence goes on along the minus strand of SEMN01000060.1, from coordinate 945,025 downwards.
GCCCAGTGGACTAACCTAATCTTTAGCAGAAGTAATGGCAGGTAGAAATGTGATTCTTTCTGGTATTTTTATCTGATATTACACTGGTGAGACCTTCAAGTGGGACATTGATCAGTATGAATGTTATACCAGTCTGTGTTGAGTTCAGGGTTTGGTTGCACAATTATCAGAACAATCCATTTTCATGTCAATCATAATTTTGTCTCTTTTGTACTGAGTTTTGTAGACCTCTGCAATAGAGGTAATTTGGGGTCTGAGACTTGCTCCATTCAGTTCTTCTTTAGTTGTGGTTATTGTTTTTTAGATCTTTTTTTTCTAGCTGAGGAGAAATTTTACAGCTTTAAATAAATTTAACAGACATGCTATTAAGCATACATTACTCATCAAATGACTCATGGTGAATTGTTTTGTCTGACTAAACACTGCCTCTTTCCATCTGAGATATACCACAGAAACATTTCTATTCAGACCACTTGAAAAAAAATATGGAGGTTCTTTCAAGCTGCCATGTCTTCCAACTCTTAGAGGCCATTGTACCGGGTGATTACAGCCAGCAAACCGGCTTTTCTACTCTGTTTGTATTCGATTGCAGCTGAGGTCTGAACATAGATGCAATGAGAAGGAGCTGTTTGACCTTATCTCAACATTTACCTACAGTCCCTTAATGTAACAGCCTTCATAGTGAACAGGCCTAATATAAATGCTGATTTATTTGGTATAATATTTGATAAAAGTCTCTCTCATTGCATAAATACATGACAGGCAGCTGTTTGTCGTGGACTTCAGTATTCCTTTGCTTTAAATCAGGCCTGTTTAGGATGAGGAGGGGGCGGATTAGTCTTTAATAAAATAGTGAAATGCCAGAATATATAAAGAATTGTTTCATTTGTGCCCACTGCAAGTCTGTTTTTCTGTTCACATTGCCAAGGTAAGGTATTAGATGGAAGCAAATGAGCAAAGCTAATGTCACTGTAACAAGTTTGGACAGCCAGCTGCAGCTGAAATAACAACACACTCTGGTGCAACAGATAAGACTCCAACGATTTCAGATTTACTGCTGTGGTAACATCAGGATTAGCCATATCATAACAGACAGGCTACGAGTAGTAGCTGCTTATGGCTGATGCAAATCTTGGAGGAGATTGCAGCACATTTGTCACACAAGTTAAGCTGTTGTATTGGAGTCTGAGCTATGTTTTTGTACCAGTGAACAAATAAAACTAATATGATAAAGGAAGAGCCAGAAAAATACAATAATTCAGGTTCCAGTCATGAAGAAGACAAACTAAGAGCAGCAGACTGCGTAAGTAACTGCACTGTTAAGTGGTCTGAACTTGCCTGAGGTCACTTCCACTTTGGCTGTGTGTTTTTGCAGTAAGTTGATAGGTATTCTACAGTAGTTTTTATAGCAGCGTGGCTCTATGGATGGCAATGGTCGGATGGCTCACCACTTTGGTCCAGACTGAAATATCAACAACTATTGGATGGATTGTCATGACAATTTCCACAGACATTCATGGTCTCCAGAGGATGAATCTTACTGACCTTGGTGACCCTCTGACTTTTCCTCTAGTGCCACCATGGTCTTGATCCTTGTGGTTTTGTCTCAACAACTATTGGATGGATTGCCATGCAATTTGGTCCAGACATTCATGTTTCCCTCAGGATGAATTGTAAAAACTTTAGGGATCTTTTAACTTTTCCTCTAGTGCCAAAACTTGAATTTGTCCATTACTTTGGTTTATGACCAAATACCTGCAAAACTCATGACAGTCCCATCAGCCTCAGCTGTACTTTGTATTTAGTGCTAATTAGCAAATGTTTGCATGCTAACATGCTAAACTAAGGGCGTTTTCACACCTATAGTTCGTTTCCTCTGGTCCGAACCATGTGAGAACGTTCACTCTGCCCATTGATCAGATGTATCTGGGGCGGGAGCAAGAAAGTAAATACAGGAAGAAGGTCCTGTGTTCTAGACTAGTGCATATTTCTGTGAGAGAAACATTGCTGGTTCATTCTCCAGCTAGCTGCTGCTACTAGAAACGGTTTGCGTGCTCTGCCGCATCCCAGAATGCAATGCACACCTGGCTACAGGAGCCGTTTAGCTCTAACTGGCAGATTATACCACGTAGTTGGGTCAGATCAAAGTTGGATCACGTTCCCACCACAAACGAACCAGCGCAGTTTGTTTGGAACCAGAACCGAGACCACCTCTTCTAAAGGGCCTCGGTGCGGTTGTTTTGATTCACACCCCAGTGCGATTACTGTGTTCACACCTGCCCAAACGAACCACACTAACCAGGCAAACGCACCAGGGTTTGTTTTAACTGAACCAAACAGGTTAGGTGTAAAAACACCCTAAGATGGTGAACAGAGCCACTAGCATAGCTGCAGACTGTTAGGCTGCTTTCAGACAGAATCAGGCGTTGCAGCAATTAGCGCAGGGTTGTGCAGTGGTGTGGGAGTGTCACATGCTAATCAGCAATCCCAGATTGAGGCTGACGTACAGTTATCGCAGCACTGATCGATAAATCTCTCTTCCATCTTCACAGTTGCTCATTAAACAGTGGAATGCTACTTGGTAAACAAAGTTCATCTTCTCCTAGGCGTCTTCCGGTTTGATCGCCAGCGTGATTGTCGTGATGTCAGCTGCGTATCTCCAAAAGTTGATTCGGTTTTGACTTTTTGCCACTGCTTTTTTTTCCGGCACCCCCTGAACGCAGTACACTCATTCAAATGAATGGGAGAGCAGGTGTTTTTTCGCCGCAGTGCCTGATTCTGTCTGAATGTAGCCTTAGTCTTGTTCTATAATAAGCACATAGGAATGCTTACTCTTTAAGTGATCATATTTGAAAGCATACATGTGTTCTGTTTTTCTTCTGGACTTCACACCAATGATCCTGTCTGTGATTTCGTGTTTGTTTTTTTCAACCAAACAGCTGGCGGTCCTGGATGAAGCTGGTGGCTTTGCTTGCAGAAACTGAATTGTTAATGGTCTTTTTGTTTCTGTTCCCGTTTTCTGAGAAAACCTAAAGATGGATGCCAGTTTTCTGTGTTGCCCTGCAGTTTTTCAGCCTTTGCGTCAGGTGTGTCTTGAGTTCCATCCAGTAAATAGTCTGTTGTCGTCTTTCTTTTGCAACACGGATGCTGCCTGTGCATCATTTAAGGATTAGTCATGCCATTCATTCAGGAAGTAAAATAATTTGAAGTCCTCAAAGATAACACAATACCTTTTCTATCAACTTTCAATCACATAACATTATGTTTTGAAACTTCTGAACGGCCTCAAAAACATTCTAGTGAAGCTAAATCTTGTTTTAATGTTTTCAGATCTTGGTCATGCCACGTCAGTATATAGCTTGTTGTATACAGTCATTTACATAAGAGATGCAATGATAAAGGAGTGTAAGGTTTTATCCAAATAAATAATTAATTCAGTAGTCGGTAGCATGTAAATCAAACATAATTTAAAACTGTGTGCAGACTTGACTGTTCTTTCTCCTGTTACGCAATCAACCGCTTTCTTTTGTTTTATTGTTATGGACACGAAACCTCCTGTACTCTCAAAGGTCTCCTTGTTTGTCTTCGTCCTCAGCGGCCACGCACAAAGCCAGACATGACCTCTGACCCCAGCCACAGATACTGATGCATTGTGCGGGGCTGAGCATCCATTGTGATTCCTTTCCTCATGTTCATTAATTATGCATAATGCATGCGCTGCTATCCTCAGGCCTTGTCCCACACATACACAGAGATGCAGACTCTCATTCTTGGTGTGAAAAAGCATCTCGCTCCAGACTCGGTGCACAGTCACAGGCCTCTGAGGATGCCGTGACATTCCCAAAGGAGATTCCATTCCCCCGTAAACAATCCTGGCATTGACATAGGCACTGATTAGTGAGTTGCCAGGGTATTCCCACAATGGCTCAGCGGAGGATAATGTGATCGGATCGACAAAATGGAGTTCTCATTCAGGACTTTGTTGGCAACAAGTTGTGTGAAACTACTTGGAAGTGTTTAGGGAAGCCATGTAGCTGAAAGCCTATAGCTTACTGTCTTACCAAACGTGTCAACATTCAGCAGATTGTTCTGGAAGCATCCATGAAGCACTGGAAGCTGTCAGAGCTACGGGTACCTGAGTTCAGAAATCTGTCCCTTATGCTATCTGTCAGCACTTTAACTCCTTTTTCTTGGAGTTGTAGGCGTAAGGTGATGTCGAAACTGTGGTGCAGAAAAATATGTTTTGCCTCTTTTTTTTTTTGTGAACAGGGTAGAAACATGAATTTAAAGAAGAGGAAGCTGAGAAGTGGCTTTTCTTTGTGGTCAAACTTATTACGAAGAACTACACTATTACTTGAAGTACACATTCAGATTTGTTCTAATTGAGCGTTTTCTAAACCCTCTCCCCTAAAAAGTGATTGTCCAATCACAGCTTAGCAACCGTAACCAGGCACAGCAAGCCTGTCAAGCTTTGGATTTCTCCACATGTTGAAGTAAGAGAGACACTGTGTATATGATGATTGTGATATATGTATTTTCCCAAAACCAAACAATGCAAAAGCAAAAATGTAAGGAATGGATTAAACTGTTCATCTGCTGTAGTGTAAGCTTTAAACATTAGCATATCTGGCTAACTAGCTTACTACCAAACCTAACCCAGCATTACTGCCAAGGAGAATATCATTTGCAAACTACATTATTATTTGGGGTTACAGGTTACATTACAACAAGCCTCATTCAGGACTGGAACATCCACTGTGTGGGAGTCCTCGATGATAATTTATCAGAGTTTGGGGTGAAGTTGGCAACTCTGTCCTGCTCTCTTTGAGGAAGCTTACACTCCATTACCAGCAAACTCATTAACCGAGACAGTGTTACGTTTGCTAAACTCATCGGTTAACTAGTCCTCATCCTCAAATCCTTGTCTCTTGTACAAGTGAAACATATTTTTTGAAGTAAAAATCTATCTTCTGGGTTGATTCTCTTTGAGAATATTTATCTATAGTAAGCATTTATACAGGGTTATGTTAGAACAAATAACATTTTGATTACATTTTTATTCATAATTTACATTATATTTATTTCTAATACAGTACCATACTCTGACTTACTAGCTCCATTCTGTGAAAAAAGAGAACAATGCTGCTCCACATGTCTTTTAGTCAGTGTGAGAAGTGGCTTATTCATGTTTATTCATGTCTTAATTTAGTTGTCTGTTTTCTTCTCCTAGATAAATCTTACACAACTTTACAAAACCATCACACTGGCCCACATAGGCCTATTATGTTTCCGTTTCTCACAGAATACATTAATATGAGGGCATAGTTCAACCTTTTAAGTGAGCTCACCTGTTCTGGAGATTTTCCAAGTGACTAAGATAAAGGTGAGTGAAATAGCTTGTGGATTAAACTTTAACCCCTACGTGGTGTTTTATAAGAATGAGATCTAGACCCAGTCCATTAAGGAGATTTTGTAGACCGTTCTCAATGTATGTAGAACAGTTTGATGTCATTACTGTACTCCCAGTGTCCTTGTCACATCATCTATCCATGCGTCTGTGTTTAGCTCTTCTTGTTTTGTTCATACTGTAGCCTAATTTTTCTGTTTCCAGGCCGAGCTCCTCTGAGCCCCACGCTGCTCTAAAGCCCGGGGGCTCCAGACACCAAAGGCCCAGTGAGGCAAAACCTCCCCTAAAGCAGGGTTGTCTAGTGGATCACACTTGTGCACTCACTGTTCATTGGACACCTGCTTTCCAACACCCCCTTATTTCCCCTTCCGCTTTCTGCTAATTAGGTTGATGGGTGTCATGTTGTCTGGGTGCATTAAGGTCAGATTCACCTATCGTGTCACAACAAGATTCTTGTCAATACCGTACTTGTAAGCATGCCATCATCATGTATTCTTAGTCAGTTTACTGTAGTGAAAAGTCTAGTGATGATGGGATCAAACTTAAAATAGGTATAAAATAGAGTGTTGTCTTGTCTATCAACATAATGTGGGGAAAAATACTTTTGTTTAACTGGTTGAAATGAAACTAACTGGTTTTACTCTGCTCCCTCTTGGTTTTGTACAATTATTCTCAGATCTGATGAGCGGCATCTGAGGAATCATTGTGAAGTGGTGTGCTGTGCTTTAAGTGTCAAGGTTTGCCATATTGGCAGCAGGGAGAGGACCCAAAATGCAGACAGGCTAGGAGGCTGAATAAGTCCAAGGATTTATTTGCATGACTGCTGAGGCTCACAGCTAGGCTGCTGGGGCACCGGCGACTGCTGAGGCTCACAGCTAGGCTGCTGGGGCACCGGCGACTACCAAAACTCACACGAACTCAGGAACAGACACGCAGGGAATCACCAGGAACGCGACACGAGGAGACAACCAGGAAGATTAACCACATCACACATACACGCAACATCAACAATGACTTGACAAAGAACAAAAGGAGAGGACCGGTATATATAGGGGAAGAGACAACGAGGAAAACAGACACAGGTGAGTCACGAGACACAGGTGAAAACAATCAACACCGGAGGGAAACCAAAGACAGGAAATAAAGGGCACACAGGGAAACAAGAACAGTAATTTCAAAATAAAACAGGAAACAAGACAAAACACACAGAGTCCTAGGGATCATGACAGTACCTCCCCCTTAAGGGACAGATCCCAGATGTCCCTCAGGGAGCACCAACTCGGGTGGGCGGAGGGGGTCCTGGACGAGGGACCCAGAAAAAAAACCAGACCCAGGGCTGGACAGGACCTCTCGGGCAGACAGACTGGAGGACGACCAGACGTGGGGAGCCGCTCGGGAGGACGGCCAGGAGGCAGGGCAGAAGCCGAACGGGAGCCGCTCGGGAGGACGGCCAGGAGGGCAACCAGACACGGGGAGCCGCTCGGGAGGACGGCCAGGAGGGCAACCAGACACGGGGAGCCGTGTCTGGAGGCCAGACAGGATGCCGGCGGCTGCGAGGAGGAAGGGGCCAGACAGGATGCCGGCGGCTGCGAGGAGGAAGGGGCACCGGAGGCGGCAGCTGGACGGGAACTGGCACCGGAGGCTGCTGGGGCACCGGCGACTGCCGCGGCTCACAGCTAGGCTGCTGGGGCACCGGCAACAGCAGCTGGACCGGCATTGGAGCAGGAAGTGGCGGCTGCAGCCCGGCAGGTACTGGCGCAAGAACAGGTACAGGAGACTGATCAGGGGCAGGCACAGGAGGCTGAGGCTTGGCGGGCACAGGAGGCTGCGGCGGCAGCCGGACGGACACTGGAGCAGGAGGCTGCGGCGGCAGCCGGACGGGCACTGGAGCAGGAGGCTGCGGCGGCAGCCGGACGGGCACTGGAGCAGGAGGCTGCGGCCAGACCTGGCGCTGGAGACTGTGGCTGCAGCCTGAACTGGGCTGGAACCGGCGCTGGAGGCTGAACTGATGTAGTCCGGACTGCCAACTCGGGAACAGGAACTAAGGCTGGATGGGCCGCCGACTGGAAAACCGGAACAGGAGTTGGCTGGACCGCCAACCGGGAATCAGGAAATGAAGCTGGCCGGACCGCCAACTGGAAACAAGGAACAGAAGTCGGCCAACCCGCCAACCGGGAATCAGGAACAGGAGCAGGGCGGTCTGCAGTTCTGGGCAGCGGAGACTCTGGGGCGCTGAGCAGCGGAGGTGAGGCAGGCTGAGAAGCAGGCTGATCCGGGCCGTCGAAAAATCCAGCGACCCATTCAGGAACTGACTTCTTCAGCCAAGGCTGAGTGGCCAGCTTCCAGCATCCCTCTGACATAATTGCCTCACGGGGTTCTTTATTAGGTGCCCTCCTCCAGTCGGTTCGGAGGCACAGAAGATCTACAATCAGTCTGTTTAGCTCCTTCGACCCATTGTCTGCTGAGTCCGCGTATGGTCGAGTCATTCTGTCAAGGTTTGCCATATTGGCAGCAGGGAGAGGACCCAAAATGCAGACAGGCTAGGAGGCTGAATAAGTCCAAGGATTTATTTGCATGAACCAAAACTCACACGAACTCGGGAACAGACACGCAGGGAATCACCAGGAACGTGACACGAGGAGACAATCAGGAACATTAACAACATCACACACATCAGCAACATCAACAATGACTCGACAAAGAACAAAAGGAGAGGACCGGTGTGTATATATAGGGGAAGAGACAACGAGGAAAACAGAGACAGGCGAGTCACGAGACACAGGTGAAAACAATCAACACCGGAGGGAAACCAAAGATGGGAAATAAAGGGCACACAGGGAAACAAGAACAGTAATTTCAAAATAAAACAGGAAACAAGACAAAACACACAGAGTCTTAGGGATCATGACAATAAGTAGGAATCAAGATCATTTTCTTGCTTCCCATCAGAAATCTAACCTTCAGTATCCTGATTCTTTGGGGGGTGGATGTCATTTATTTTCTGTGGAGGTGTATCTCGTTGCCCAGCTCTGTACTTCTCTTCCTCAGACTTTGATCATATGATTGGCTGAAATGTACTATGGTGCCCATGGAAAAAGAGCTCTGTGTAGGTAAACCCTTTATCACTTGTGTCTCATTCTCTGGAGCAGGACAGGTGTTTTTTTAAAAGATCTCTAAAATATCTTGTTCAGTCACTTCACTATCAACTGATCCTGTTCTCACTACAATAGTTATTTAGCTTATTTGGAAACCAGAACTTTTTTTTTGTAGGCCAATGTAAACAATAAGGCAGATTTTCTGTGCTGCATCTGCTGAGGCCTCACTAAACTAGCAGTTCAAACAAGTCTGGCTCTGAACTAGCTTGGTTATTTTCCAAAACAGACAATCCGTGAACCACACCGTCTGTACGCAGTGATAAGGGTCTCAACTTCTCTGTAGCTCTCTTTTTACATTTTTTTACACAACTACTTCCATCACTTTTTATGTATACAACTGAGTGCAACACAGTGAATACATTTTGAAAAGACACTGTCCAAAAGTGTGTTGTTATCCCTATTTGTACAATTCCTTGTGTCTTGCCCCTCTAGATGATGGAAGGCCTTTTGTCCCACCTCTAAGTGTGGCCTTTGTATGACCGAGTTCATGTGAAGCATACTAAGACCTTCAGTGTCCCATTGTCCAGGCTCATGGCCTCTTTTATTTATTTTTAGAACCATGAAAAGGCTTGCTAACCAAGGTACATTGAATTCTGTTCACTTATAATACCTCTGAGTTTCCATTTTCCTGTTCCTTAGACAGTGATTGTACTGTTTCCTATGCTTGAATCTGTGTCTGAAATGCCATGAGAGAATGTTTATAGACTGTGCAGTTCTGGTTGAACAGCAGATGACTTCATTGTAACAACAGCGCAACAGTAATTGGCAGCAGTCAGAGCTGTTCACTTCTTTATCATGTGGCAGACAGCATTAAACTGTCTGGTCAGTGAAGCACATTGTGTCCCCCTCCCATCTTTTTGTCTGTTTTTCCTATTGAAAGAACCATAAGTCATCTATTGTACAACAGGCCTTGAACTCAATGGCATTTTTTATTGTATGCTTTTTCAAGGCAATGAGTAATAAATAGTCTGATTAACCTGTCTTTTCTTAGTGTGCATGCTGAGACTTGTTCAGTTGGCATCCTCTGTTTTTGCATGCTTCTTCACTTCATAACACATTAATCCAGTCATGAGCATTATTAAAAAGTCCACTTTTAAGTCCACAGGACATTCCAAAGGCAAGACCAATACAGGCGCTGGTACAGATTGTGTGTGTTGTCAAACGTTTCCCTCAAAGAAAAGTGAAACCAATGTTTTATTGGAGTTGAATGGGTTAGGATAGGTAAATATAAGCTGTTTGAATAGCTACTGCCCTATGCTTGATTGCCTGATAAGTTGCTAAATGCATTTAAATCTCTTGCCAAGAAACATGTATGTAAATATGTTTTTCTGTCAACACTGATTCAGAACAGAGAAACAGATTTGGATTCCAAACATGTCTGAATGTGCTCACACTTGATATTGCATGTACTGAGCTACTAAAAGATAAGCTCTGCTGTTCTTTTCTGACACCGGCCACGCTTGATAAAAAGAAGTTTTAGATTTAGCCAGTGCAATTTAAGGACAAAAGGCTGAGAAAGTTCTGATAGATATTTACACTCCACCACACATCTGTGAATACAAATGGGAAAAATTGTGTTCACTGTTATGGAGAGACTTGCCAGTCATCAATGATAGATAGAATAAATGGGTGCTCCAAAAGTATTGTGTTAGCCCCAGAAGTGTTAATTTTGTACTGTCTTCTGACATCAGAGTTTGTCAAAGGTTTTAGTGGTCAGTTTTGTAGATGGTAGATGAACAAGGCTATGACAGATGATCTATTTGTGAATAATAGCAAAATAAATAAAATGGCCACAAAAATGGCAACAAACGTGGATGTGATTGGTACAGCTCTAGAGGTTTTTCCAAGTCGACTTACAGAGATAACAACTAGAAAATCTAAATATTTCTCAGATTGTTCCTAATGTTCATTTCTAAAATGTTAACTGTTCCAAGCAACAGCTACAAGCAGCTACTGCGCTGACTGAAAATGACATTGGTGGGACAGATACATCACATGCTCCTGATTGGTTTGGGAAAAACAAAACAGACATCAGCTAAGATGAAAGCAATGTCAAGCTGAATGAATGAAATAATATGAAATGGCACTGGGGAAAATATCTGCGCTCATCTTCTCTTTTAGATGTTTGACTCTCCCCACTAACCAGTAGTGATTTACATTGGCTCTCAATGTCTCATTTTGCGCTGGGTGGTTGACATATAATTGGTATACTAATTGTCCAGTGTGAGCTAGTGACCTGAAATGGCTGCCCAGTTTTATGTTACATTGTGGGGAGGTTGGTGAGAGCTGTTGGGACTCAACCATGTTGGGCGGCGAACCAAAACAATACGCTGAAATTGACAGAAAGCTGCATAGAGCTGCAGACTGAGGTGTCGGTTGTCAGTGGGATCGGCTGTACTACCAACCCTTTAACATTACAGGGAGTTATTTCAAAGTGCAATCAATGATTCAATGTTAATAGAAAAATTGCTTTAGGGAGCTTTAATGACTGACTGGCGCACAAAAAACCCAGCTTATGTTTCACACTCAAACCCTGTAGAGCTGTTAAGTTGTCTATAAAGTACCTGGCTCTGATACCCAACACCATCCCTTGGCAGGCAGACTTTGTATTCATCTTACAAAGGTGAATTGAATTAACAAGGTCACTCTCCTGACATCCAGTCTCCAGAGGCTGAAGACAGTAGAGTTTGGAGAAGGCATCAGATGACAAGCATAATGAGGCAGTTAAAATTGCAGCGTTGAAAAAGAATCGCAAAGGCTGCGTCACACATTGATTTTGGTCTTGAGTTTGTCCTGGGACAGCTAACTGCTGACCGGCTGACTCCAGTGGGGTGGTGGTGGACTTGGACATAAATATGAGACCTTGGCCTAATGACCAGATCTGGATTGCCTTTTACAATCATCTGGGACTATGGTTCACTTGCCAGATGAATTAGCAGCTGAGAAATCACTGAGAGAGTAATCCATGAGATTACAATCTGTCATTCCAGTTAATGTCTAACAGTATCTGATGTTTCCTTTGCATTGGGAAGCATTTTAGAACCTTAACATAGGAATGTGGCGCTTATCTTCAGCTCCAGCAACAAGGGAAGTGCTAATGTCAATCAAGGATACTGAGCAGACTGCTTTGTCATGGCCTAATTCCTGTAAAGCTCCAAGTTACCTCATGAATATGCACCACTGACAGAATTAGGGTCAGTGCCTGTCAGTACAGTCAATATCATACTAGTTTGGTTAGTATATGAGCAGAACAACAGTAGAACACCGTCAGTACAACACTGCAGGCTTTCTCTGTATTTTAGGTGGTTGGCCTATGTTCTTATCCAGAGTGTCTTGCCATGTGTATGTTGATTAAGCTGACTAACCCCCAGTTCTTTATCACCATAAGTATAAGCAGCCAGTAATAAGATGTGTCAGTACCAAAGTCCCATAATCATTCAAAGTGAAACACAATTTAAAGGGGCACATGAGATTCAGTTCACTTGTCACAACGTGCAACAACGTACTTGTCACAACGTGCATTATAATTTGCATTATAATATATAATGTCTTCTGTGGGAGACAGAAGGGAACTTCTGAGGGAACTTTCTAAAGTTAGAAAAAACAACATTGCTGATGTCATCAGGGTCATCTCAACCAGGGCTTGAATCTATTGTTGGATCAAGCTTTTCTGGAGCTTGACCCTTAACACAACTAAAAGTCAGAATATGTCAGCCTCTGCTGCCTGAGACTTAATGGAAGTGACTTCACAGGAGTACCCCTTTAACGGAAGTGCTAGGAAAGGCTGAACAATAAGTAACATTTTCTGTGGTATAATGCTGCTATAATCAATATTTTAATGTCACTTGTAGTGACAAACCCACAGAGAATTATCATTTGACGCTGTAGTTCTCCTCAGCTCTACGGAGTGTTTTTGGATCTTTCAGTTTTTCTGACCTGCCCACAACTTTACTGGTTGGGTCTCGCCACTCTCATAGCAGTGCTTCTGTCTGGAGCAGGCTACTGTTTTCATGGAAAAGCTCTAAAAACCCACTGTACGCTACCTGCGCAGTACCAGTGGACAGACAGAGGTATAGCAGGTGAAAATCTAAAGAGCCAAATATTTCCCTCAGGAGTTGGTGGAAAAAACAAGAATCAAAAACAGAGCTAAATTATATTGGACTTCATGCATTAGGTGGACACAAACACGACTCCAAATGAATGTTGCTCTGTGTCTGCTGGATGAGTAAATAAGCAACTCTTACCATGTTCACCATATCAAATAAAAGGTGATAATATGTCAGTGTTTTGTTAAGAGCTTGTTTTGCTTCCCCCAGGTGGCCAAAAAATCAATTATTGTAGATTTAAGTAACTAAGACATCACAAACTTACTACCTACTTAAAGCCTACATATACTATATATTGTCATGGTAATTTCAGGAAGGCTATAATACCTGCTGTTTCTACACAACATTAAGTCCCTCCTCTCTTTGATTAAATAAAGATAATTTTATAGTCTTTCTGCCAGCATATTTCACACTGGTCTCTAATTTGAAATTGCTGCTTGTCTAGAATGGAAAGTCACAACTCCTGCAGTCTCACGCTTTAGTGTGCTGGTCTTGAATAAGAAGAGGTCTGTAGGGAAAGCAATTTTTTTTTTGCTATTCAAACTCCTATTATTTTTTCACATTAATAATTTGAATGTTTGCAAAGGAGGAGCTCTATGTCTTTATGAGAGGACTTTTTTTTTCTTTCTCAAAAGGTCTGAGCTGTGGGTGGCCACGCTCAGCACTTGGATAAATTATTCATGTAGAAAAAAACGTAGAAAGAGCTGTTAATGGAGCTTGTCCTTCATGCCTACCAAAGAGGGCATTTATTAAAAATAAGTTTTACTTATGCACAAAAGCTGACAAATGCCCCCAAACTATAATTATTCTGGGGGAAAAACAGCACAAAATCATATTTGTTATTAAGAGACAGAGTTTATAAGTTTGAATTTGGCCCTTTGAGGGATGCCATGTTAAAAACAATTATTCTAAAGGTTGCAGGATTAGATAACAATAGAAACAGACATTGCCTATTGCCAAATGCCGTAATACTGTAAAGAGGGTATAGTTTTAACTTGGTTAGTTTCTAATGTTTTTTTATTATAATCAGCATACCCAAACACTTTATTGTTTAATTCGCAATACCAGGTATTACAAATGAAATTAAAAACTCTTGCCTGCCGTTGTTGATTAGAAACATCTTTTCAGCTCTTTCTCCTAGTAAGCTTGAAGATATTTAGAGCAGCTGTTTTGACTTAGAATTATTCTCCTATTCACCAGATAGGAACAGGAGTTTTGAACTGGCCTGTCATTCAAACACAAGTATTGTTATGGTTAAATTGACGGGTATGCTTTGCTTAAAAAGCCCCTCTCAAACACCGGTTTCTAAGAACATCTCATGTCCAACTTGTTACAGACAATAGCTTTTCATTATTTCACATCTGTCTCACACTATCAAAACACTCATTGTTTGCTATATTTTCAAGACTTAAGAGGAAGAAAATGTTCACCTCTTAACACATGGTTTCATGGCAGCAAATGGCCTACCTTCTTTATTTTACTTCCAGTTTAACTTTCTAAGTGTTGTGAAAAATGATATGGCTTGAATCTCAAAGGAAATGTACAACTAAACAGGTGTGTTACAGGATTGGCTTTAGTTAAACACGAAACAGTCTCTTCTCTAGCTTGTTAAACAGCTGTGCAAGTGGAAGTAGCATGAACCACCTGCCAGGTTTTATACCCACAGTTCAACTCTGACCTCAAGGTTGACCTCAATGGGGCGTGTCCAATGGCATACTGGCACACAGGGGGGTAATTTTTTCCATTTCTTCATCTCCACCATGACTCCTTCTTGTTGCAAGTTTCCAGCAGCGTAGGCGCATGAGTTTGACGGCATTGTTTTGCAATGTGCAGCTGTCAGAAAAAGGAACTGATAAGCTCGGACGCATATGATTCAGATAGATTTGACAATTTGGAACTGTTTCTCAATTGGAACCGGTTCTCGATTCCCATCCCTACTTACTCTAGCTAATTAGACCTCTGGTCAAGTTGAAGGTAGATGGAGCTATGCTGGAATGACATGACATCACCAAACTTGATCAACCAATAAGAATGATAAAGGTGTAATGCAAATAACATAAAAGGAGGATCAGACAGATGTCAATCAAGCATATTCTGTACACAGTCCTCCTCTAATCAGGCAAAATAAGTAAAAACACCCGTGTGGATGTGCAGGGCCTTCAAGTGGAACGTAGACCTCCATTTACACTCCACTTCTTATGTCTTGGGCAAATTGGTTACTTATCAGATTTCAAAAAAGCCAAGTGAAGAAGCTTTTGAGGTGGATCGAAATCACCAGATCCTAAAAAAGGGTCAAGGATCCGCCTGATGTGAATTTGTTTTCTGTTCAAGTCCATGTGGCTCCGCGCTGACCGTCCACTTGCAGCCCAGAATCTGTCTATGCAGTGTACATGAACACACAACAAACATGTATCAACACATCCACCTTTGTAAAATGCGTGCAGTTATGCAACCTGTGCAGGTGGCTGTATTGAAACGCAACTGTTCTATCAGATGCACATGAGACGGATGACTGAAAAATGGAGCTGAATCGCCTCCTGTCTGTGTAGACAAGCCTTTAAGTGATCTGTGGAAATAGCCACTTACAGCCTCTGTCCCTGTGGCTTGTGATAATGGCAGCTGTGGCGACTCTGAAATTGGGCTACACTGAAAGATTTGTATTTGATACTTGCATCTGGCAGTCTCCCGGTCCAGATACAAGTAGAAAGCTAGTTGGTTGGTAAGAGAGCATTAATCTGTATGGATGAGGGAGCGGGGTGTGAGAGCCTGTGAAGACGATACAAGTTTTGTGTTGTAGTTCATTCATGCAAGTCCTCTACATGTTGTTTGTGCTAGTGTATGGATAGTTGATAGCTAGCTAAACTGTTAATGTTGTAAAAACCAAAAAAAAGTTTCTAGCTTCTGGGGTATGCGGCCCACTGAATATGTGCAGTAGTGTTTCTCCTGCTGGCCCCGCCCACGAGTTCCCGCTCGGCCCATAGACTTTACATTGTGATGACATCACAGATTTTTAAATCGATTTTCTCAACTTGAAGAAAGTTTTACAAATATAAACCTCCATGGATCAAAAATGCATAATAGAAAGAGTAATAATCGACCTTGTTTGCAGTTCGAGGTGTCCTGTCAACAGTTTTACAGACTTCTCTTTTACAATGGTGGCCTATGGGGAAAATGCTTTTTGGGCTGCAGGGGACATTTTTGCTGCAATATCACGAGTGGCCACTGAGAAAAATTGGAAGCAAGACTGAGCAGCAGCACCCTGTCCTGGTCTTATTATATATCCATGAACTAAACTGACAAATTTCTTCTTCTTCTGGTGTTTTTGTTGGATACCAAACACCTTCAGGGGCACAACCACTGCCCTCTGGACTGGAGTAGTATCGACCCTGGTTTGCATATAGCATGGGAAAATCAAGATGGATACAATCAGATTTGTGATCTAACAATCATAGACACATATACAGTATGTGGCTAACGTGTCTTAAATTGCATCTGGATTTTATCTGGCTATGAGTCATTTGAAATGACAAGTGTAAATGGGGCCATAGATGGCAGCCTGTAGTTGATTGATTGAGCTACTTTGTGTGATTTGTATTGTTCATGTCATTTGTAAATCTATACAAATGAACTGTCTGGGATTAACTGACTAAAGTATGCACTTGGCACAAACTACGCATTTTATGGTTTCTGGTGTGAAAGCCTGGTCAGTGATGCACCTCTGCTGACAGAGAGTAGCACTGGCAAGCCATCCTTGCCTCATTAATCAGAGCAGGAGGGAAGGTAATGAAGACAAGACATGCAGGGAAGCACCCAATCAGTGAGCCATGGGTTTGTGCTAGCATGTCTTTCTGTTGTTGCAAATGCTGTCAGAGATAATTGACAGGAGCGATGCCACACTTGGACAGAGGATTACTTTCAGCTGAACCTGTCAGCATTGTCAGCACAGCTTTCCAGGAGATTTATGTCGAAGGATCCCTGATAAATCACTTATTTATTAGTGTTTGTCACAGTGAGTCAGCATGCCGTGTTGGGGGCAGGGTGACGTCCCGCCCTGTCCCTCTTCTCTCTACACAGTGGTGGTGACCCGCCTCGGCAAAACACTTCTCACTCAGGCAGAATCATTCCATGGCAGGCCATTGCACAGATGCACTGCAGAGGCCATAAAGAGAGTAAATATGAAGACCCAGCCTCAATGAAGTTAGCACTCTTCTCTCACTGTCTTTTCTAGTTTCTGGAGTGCCAAGTGTTTAGAATGCACAGCTGCTGCTAAGTCAACATTGCAATTAAAATAATAGTTTCTAGTTAAGCCGTCAAGTAGATAAGTCTGTCTGAATAATTAAAACTGCAGATACAATAGCAGCTCTGGTATTTTTACTATTCTACTTGATTAGGCATTAACTGGCATTCTAAAGAGCTGAATTATTTGTGAACATGGAGTTATAATTTGTAGACTTTGCTTTGCAGGTGCTGTTTTCTGTGAAGCCTTCCTCTTCCTCCTTCATTTATTTGATGGTTTGTCATGTAAGATTCATAGAGCTGATTATTCTTACTGTTTGTACACAGTTTGTATAGAGGGTTTTAATTTGACATAACTAAAAATTGTGCTATTTGCTCTTTGCTGTGTTAACTGTCCAGATTTAAGAAGAAGTTTGCCCTCAGGGCCTGAAGGCAGGCCACCCCGGCACCCTATCGCAGGCCAGATTTGGCTCGGACTGGGGACACATATGGGCTCAGGGATCAAATTTATTTACTATGTATGTATTTGTGTGGAAAATGCATTTAAATGAAAAATCTCTCAAGAGGATTGGCCAGAGTGTCCAAAAAGTGGAACAGCACAGAGAAAATCCTCTCCGCTCTACTGATGGACAGTCTGGCTGTTTCAGAGGCTTCCATTCACCATGTGAAGTGTAGATGTGCATGTTGATGTAGCACTATTTCGATAATAAAAAACATTTACATTTAGAAATGCTCCATTTTAGTTTTGAGGAACATTCTGCATAAGTCTAAATGCTTACGAACTGATTTTCACCTGGATATTCTTATTTTCCCACATTTAAAGAAGTTGTGTTTTCTGCTGCAAGATGACACTGTTCACTGCAGTTTACAGTGAAAACACTGCACTGCTGGTTATTGCATTTGTGTCAGCTGATAAACTCAGGCTGTCAGCATATTTTGCATGGAGCGTTGCTCTTTGGTTTGTTTTGCCAAACCATTTTCATATGAAAGGTTGGGTGAGAGTGCCGTTTTCTCATGGTCACTGACACTCAGTACCCTTTAGTCCTCTTCCAGACTCAAAAAAGACCTGATTACTATGAAGACCCAAGTTGAGGCAATAGCTCAGTTAAGGTATGGCCACAGTGTGCAGTAACTTCACTTTCCCAGCAATCTGAGTTTACATAAGTGGTTTAATAGTTGCTCAAGTTAGGGTGTGAAAGAATATGTGATAGTAAGGTAATGGGGATATAAAATAAAATGGAGCTTTGTTTTCAGTCTTGATGGATTCACAGACCTCTGCAAGTCACGTTCTGTTACGTGGTATTTCTTTTAATATGAAGGACGTTTTGCTGTTGCCTCAAAAAACATGTTTCATTTTTCCACTGCCACATGCCAAGCAGCTCCTTTTTCAAACACACCATTTTGTATCTGCTTCATTATGTGACTCTGTGTGCGTGTGAAGAATTGAAACAGTGGAAGCAACCAAACAAAGGAATGTATGTGGCAAGAGTAATTCCAAAGACTGACAGGTAACCCAGCTCTGTTTTATGCTAAATTGTCATTAGTTGAAAATGTTTACACTACAACTGAAATAACCACTATTACCTACATGGTTATAGTTGCATCAGTAGAGCGCATATAAACGCATTTGCTGCAGTTTTTGCTTCTTCCATCTGCTTATTTTTCAACTTGGTAATTTAGATTCACATCTCACCTTTTATTGTATTATCTTCTCTGGTAATTCACTGAGCCCAGAGTGAGCTGTTGTGAGTGGGTACCTTATCAGATTTTAGCCTGCTAATTATCAAGACACGTTTTATTACCTAGCTCTACTCAAGAGCTTCCAAACCAGCTTCAAGGTCATTCATCTCTTTACTTGGATACATTTTGTAAAAGGCCAAGTGACTCATATGTTAACTTTCTTTGGAGTGTCTGTCCTGCCAGTCTTGTATTCACTCAGGCCAAGATAATCCATTAAAACTTGAAAGAGGGATATGGTCTAAGTATGCAGGCACACAAAATGATATTTTAATGATCTCGTCATCCCTGGCGGTGATTCACAATTAGTTAAATTACTGTGAGACATACACCTATTATTCAGACAAGGTCAGCCTCATTGGGTGACAAACCTTAGCCTTATGATGTAATTTGACTTCAATGAAGGTCTCCAGTCAGGTAGCAAACATAACTTTTCACCTGTTTCTGACAATCAAGACCTTTTTCACAGGTTGATCAAATTCCCCCCAGTTCCCCCTGTTGGTTTTTTGATAATCCAAAAGATGCTTTTACAGCGGGCAATTTATGCCAGAGTGATGTATTTCACTTTTAGAGAGTGAATATTTGCCCCAGTTTGGATTTTCTACTACCACATTGATTTTTGTAGCTCTCTTTCAATCCTTTTTTTCTGCGTAACTGCATCTCTTTCCTATTGAACCATGCAAAATGTATCAATAGTCAAAGCCAAATTAATTCATGCTCCCTCCTATACATCAGTGCTGACATGTTCATGGCAGAGTGGGCTTTCTCTGTCTTTTGCTGGCAGCCTGATGCACTCTGCTGCTTGTGAGATTAGCCTTCCTGATGCTAACCCAAATGTAGTCTAGTTATTCAAATCCTCTGCTTCATCTCCTGAGACCCAACCACATGCCAGTGTATTAAACAGGCTTCTATGACTAATAGGGCTTTCAAACCAAACACACAAGCATGTCATTGCACAAAGGAAGGACCATTGTTTTCAAAGGGACTTCTAAGATAAGCGTTTCTTAACATCTGCACCAGTGACACTCTTGATGTTCCACCTGGTTCTACGCACATAATTAACTGAATTTCACTCTACCTCATGCAAACTGTCCACTTTATTGTTTCTGATGTGAAAGGATCAGCTTTCAGCTAAGGATCCTATCTTGGCTTTAAATCTGAGATCTGGAGACTTTGTTTGGACAGAAGTATAGCCTTATAGAGACTGTTGTCAGGTTATCAGACTTCAAATTCCCAGCTCACTTGTTAAGTCATTTCTTTCAGCTAATATGAGAATGACAATAGTTTTGCCTTAACACCAGCTTCCAAATTGATAAGTTATGCTATGGAGTATGAAGAAAAACTGTGGGATAGTAATGGGTGGACATCCTGATGTCAAAGATAATCATTTCTAGGGCTGCCCCCTAAACGTTGATGATTCAAATCATCAGTTGAGAAGTCAAGTCCAATCTCATTTTATCAGTCGAATCACTTTTTTTTTTTTACCCGTCATTGTATGTACAGCATGACAGGCTGTAAACTTTAAAAAAACCAAATCTTGTCTCAAAATCACCTAATTACAAAACTGTAACTGAAATAGAGAAGGGTGAGGGAGACTCGTTTCTGTTTACTCTGATACGATCACCTCTGGTGCTGAATGTTAGGGAAGTCAGCTAAACTACTTGAGAACCAGATGCTGGTACAAGCTCCTCTACTGCCGTCCAGTGTAACTGACTCTTCGGCTGACAGAGCTGTCAGAAAACCGGCAGGAGAGACGCTCTATGGTGCGCTAGGATTTTATAACTGAAGTACCAGGATTCACACTTTTATATTTTATATATATTATTTCTTTGACTGTGTGGAAACGTGATGTTCTCACATCACAGATGATGGACAAAGGCATTAAAATGAAATAGAATAAAACACGAAAGTCAAATATCCAGCCTGATTAGTCGACTTCTGATTTGGGTACAGCCCTAATAATTTAATAAGCTGCTCAATTATATGATTGATTTCATCTAATCTCAAATGTTCTAATGCAAAAGACAGGTGTCTTTTCCAAGACACTTAAGTAGTTTCTGCTACAGGTCACACTTCCTCTCTTCTTCATGACTGATATGTCATAAAGTTGTAAATGGAACTGCTCAATCACGCATTCATTCATGCAGAGATGGAGGAGCCAGTTTATAGCATACTGTATGGTAAATCACAGAGATGTACGACCGCTGATAAGGTTTTCTTTTAGCTTTCTTACATTCACTAGTTTTTTTTAAACTTGATGAAGTGACTTTTTTTACATGTTGGAGCTTCAGTTTCTTGCTCAAGGACACTTTGACAGAACAGATGGCTTTCTCGATGATCGAACTTGTAACCTTTTGAGTTGAGCAACCTTTAAAATCAGCA
The DNA here is from genome assembly GCA_005408345.1 of Macquaria australasica. NCBI lineage: Eukaryota > Metazoa > Chordata > Actinopteri > Centrarchiformes > Percichthyidae > Macquaria > Macquaria australasica. The sequence continues at coordinate 924,002 of SEMN01000060.1, read as the reverse complement.
GGCAACCCTGCTACATGCTCTACAGCTGCACATAGACAACTGCTTGAATAGAGAATAATGACTAGATGCAGCATGGATAAGACTAAGTACATTCATCAGCTATTTGTAAAATGCAGGCTGCTAAACATCAATATCATTGCTGCCAACAGCCGATCACATTCTACCTTTTTAAAATGTTTTATATGAGGACCCTACCAACTAGCAAAGACATTTCTCCACATACTGTAGCAGAAGGGTTCAAGGTTGGTGCAAATGTTGAAGAGGCTATGCAGAATGGGATTTGACATAATTAAAGGAACGTTGAGTCTAGCCTCATTAAACAAAAAACACTGGGTGTCAGTGTAAATGTCAGGGTCTGACATAGACCTGGTAGAGTTACAATTAAGAGTGAGAATACAGGGGATATCAGAATAGGCACCAAGGATGAGTCCATGCTGCGTAGATAGATAATTCAATCCAAAATGTGTTTCTCAAACAAAATGTGGAGGAAGGAGCTTGACATGACTTACACAATGTGTAGCTTATAGGAGAAGCTTTTTCCAGGCTATTACTCCAATGTGCTGCACGCTAATATAGGAAGGATTTTCTCATTTTATTACAATGAAAGTTAATTGTCAGTTAAGCCACCTGGTCTGATGGACCGAATCACTGATACAGACAAAAGTGTGTGGGACCATGTTTTTTTCTTTCTTTTTTTTTTTGTTATTTGACAGTGTTAGAATAACTGCAGGTATTTAAAACATTTTACTGCCAATCTTTGGTGATGATATGAACAATGCAGCCCAAATATCTTAACTATCTCTACAGAAAGTAAACATTTGCACAGATAAATCTGGTAGCACATTACTGAATCCTATTTTGAATTGAGAATACTGTGATCCCAAGAAGAATCACAATCGAGTTGTAAGATTTCCAAAGATTGTGTTGTCAGTTCTCTCAGGAGGCATTTCAATCAGGTGTGTGTGTCTGATGGTTCGGGTACACCTTTGGTTTTATTCTGGCGTTTCACTCGTGCTATAAGTGCGTAACTGCAATCCAAAGCATATTTTTACGCTTCAGGTCTATTTTCTTCCGTTTTACTTGTGTAACTACAGTGATTGGGTGTTGTGCTTGCGGTTGATTTGCACTCAGTACCATAAGATGGGACTTCTGGAACCAGCAAAATAAACAAAATAAAATCTGCTTTAAAAATAATTCCAGTTATTATAATCCTGTTCTAGCCAATGATCAAGGCTTTCTTCACTGTTACTATGTTACTTTAAGTAGCATTAGTTAGACCGCTTAAGTACTCTGATTACTGCTGAGTTCATTATCAGATGTTCAGAAGTCAGTATGAACTGCTGACCTGAAAAGAAAAAAAAAGTTCACATCAGCTTGCTAAAGAAATATAGTGGTTCAAGAATCAGCAAACATCAGCATTTCAGGGTATTGCATATAAAAATAACCACTAATACAATCAAGCATTCAAGCAGGAAATATATACAGTTTGTGTCTGGTTGATTGCAAATTCATACATACAAACAGTTGTTGCCAATTAGACAACAACACAACTGTTTAAAGATGTGTCCTGCCCTTGACAATGTGAATATAATGGAGAGAGAAGGATCCATGAAAAAGAAACCTGAAATATTGTTTTGACGCAGTTGTGGACATATTTCAATGCATTTTCAGAGTACTGCCACACATGGAGTCTGCATGCTGCTCAGGTTTGTCCCGCTTTCAGGTGGTAAATTAAGTTTCTAGTGGAGAAGCTCTGTGGTGATTAAATGCCTTCTTGATATTTCTGCAGAACAAGCTTTACAAATTGCTTCTCTGCTGTCCATATCAGAAACCATAAAATGGTTACATAGTGCTGACATTCTGCTAGACAGTCAAACACACTGCAGAAGAGTGTTGCAAACTCTGTGGAAAGTTGAATGCTGTTGCCAGGTGCTGTAAGAACTGGCCCTGAAGTGCCCAGGAGACGTCATTGCCTAATTTGCATATCAATATGTTTGAATAGTTGACGCCTTCCATTGAGGGAGAGGGGCTAACACTCGATGGGCTGTGGTCGTCAGACACTCGTTGTTGGGAGGGTGAAAAAAATATTCACAAATGCCAAAAAAATGTTTTTTTGTAATGTCGTTATAACGATAAAAAAAAGATCTCAACTGTGAGGGCACAGTGCAGTACCTGGACAGTGTACATATTGGAGTAATCTTCGGCTGCGGTCGAATAGTCATTTTTGCTTAGGAAGGTTCCCAACTGAGTGAAATGGCCTGGAAGTGGCAGCCATGATAAGAGCTGGTGGAATTCTCTAGATGCTAAGGAAAGGTGCCCCAATGCTTCCTTTCTTATCTCCTTTAGCATAGGGTACACTGGACCATCCTTTACCAAGGATGTGTAGTGGACACACTGCTTTGTATTTGATAAGTAAGTACAACTTGATAATAGCTATACAGTTTAGACATTACATGTACTTAAGTACTATAGCAGGAAAGTCCCCAAATTGGCAACAGTGACGATAAAGTGACAGTACAGCACATTGCATTTGTTCTGTTAAGTCCTGCATTATTGCACTGAATTAAATGAATAACTGATGAATTGTAAATCACAACTTTGATCATTTCCATGCCACTGGCTGATCACTAATAGTGACAATTTGTCCAGTACCAATAGAAAGCCAAACTTTCAGTGTATGTTCATTCAGACTGATGATAATGATGGCAGGAAATAAGAAGGGTCACTAACCCGTGTCACACACCATCTGTTGTTTGGGTCTAGTGACATGTCTCAATCTCCAACTGCTTTTGCTTCAGTCATCAGGGAATTAAACCAAAGATGCCAAAAGCAAGTATCATCCCTAAGAGTAAAAAAGAGAGTTAATGAAAAAATCCATTGCATACAATGCTATAACATTGCCTTGTTATAGCATTTATTTCTGTATTTTCTCTTTAAATCGTCGCTGCAGTGTCTTAAACTGGAAGAGGTCATGTAAGTGAACTTTGCCTTGCTAGTATTGATTTCATGTAGAGGGGTTTGTGTGTATTTACATGGCTTGCTCGTGTACTTCTGAACTGCCCTGTTTTCCAGGGAGTTTAGCATGAGATTAAATCTGTTGGTAGAGAAAATGCAGTGATAGCAGCAAGACGTGATACAGAAATTTAAAGTATTACACTTCATGGGATATAAACTCATCTTTTATGTTGGAACTCTCATATGCGGCATTTGATTTAGTTTTAGTCTTCTGGTGAAAATGTGCATTAGTTTTAGTCACATTTTAGTCATTTGATTTTGTTTTTATTCTATTCTCATTTTAGTCGTGCATTTTTAATTTTTATGTCCGCTGAGCTTTTGGAGGCTACAGCTGTCGCCATCTTTGATGTGTACAGTTGCCGTGGTTACAGGTGTTGCTCTCATCTGTCGTGGGGCTAGTGGAATAGGACAGTTTACTTGTTTATGTCAGATGGTAAGGTTCGTACCCACAGTGTCGACGTGACTTCTGCTCTGCAGTAATACAACAGACTGAGTCTCCTCAGTAAATCCAGTCGTCATTCCCAAACTCTTCCTCTTCTGGCATCTGAATGTAACTTTCAGTATGACTCTTGATAAAGTTACTTTAACGTTGGCGTACCTCTTTATAAATGTTGGCGTGCTGCCTGCATGTTTTGGTAGACTGTCACAGCTGTTTTGTTGCAGCTTCTTGTCTAATTTTCAGTGGCATTGTAGATGAATATAGTCTATAAATCTCTGCTTATGTTAGCTAACATTACTGGCAGAGACATAATGTTACTGAAACACAAGATGCTGCTTATTAGTTCAACAGGTCGACTATATCAACTCCTGAAGAGGAGATCTTCGGCAGGAGGACACAATGTGCAATTCCACAGATGCCTGCTGGTCATTGAATAGGACTGCATATATATGTTGATTTGTCTCTTCACATTATTGTTGAATTTTTATTTGATGATGAAAAATGTAATACATTTCGTCATACTTTTTATTTGGTTTTAGTCTTGTTTTCGTCGCGGATAAAAGGTCATCACCAAAAATTTTACGTCATAGTTGATTGTTGATTTCGTCATCGATCATTATTGACATTTTGTAGATAACAGTGTTATAACATGAAGAACAAGAGATCTGTGTGTATCCACTATTTAGCTTACTAACTGGACATGCTGATGCGTCATCCGGCCGGTTATCTGTTGTGGATAGTAAACACTGGCATCTAAAAATGGTATCATTTCCACTGAAACACACTGACACAAGTATTACAGGACACACAGAGGTCAAATAGCTAATAGACATGTCATCATACAGCATTCATTTAAAAAAAAAAAAAAAAAAAAAAGTGCATTCCTTTTAAGCCTTTGGACTTAATAAACTCACAACGGCTGCATCATCCACTGTTAAGTTAGACAAGTTTAACATTTCCTCACTCAGATCTGTGTTAAGCCACGATCTTTCGAATAAGAACAACTTTGTCATCAGTTATGCTGCCATCCTGATGAGAATGAAGGTTGTTTACTGTGTAGAGACTATTCAGTCTTGATTTTTAATCTCCTCTGAGCCTAGGCTCTGTCCTCTCTCAAGGTCGGCCATTTTATGGGTTTTCTGCTGCATCAGGTATTTGTGGGAAGCTCAGCTGGTTTGCCCTGGCTGCCTGGCATACACAAACTCACTTCTTCTTTTAACTCCCTCCCCACACAATAACAGAGATGTGTATTTTCACACTCACAACATATGCATGCAGGCACTGCCACACAAAAACAGACACTTAATGTCAAATGGGTTATGTGTGACTTGGGAGCTGTTTGCGGCTGATTTAAGAGCAGGATTTTACAGTCGCACAGGACATGAGGTGAATTTCAGCATCCAGCCTGTGTCTGCATCCACAACTCACCCTGCCTTCATGCTTATGTCACACCACTCACTTGTTCATAGCTGTCAATATCACCATGCTCTGTAGTTGTCTGGTCAATACTGTGTTTGTTCTAATGGATGCACTCTTGTACTGAGCTGCTGAGGACGTAGAGAGCCACAGAAGTTGATAATCCTTCCATCCAGACTCCCAGGCAGCCAGGATGTCTGGGTGTTCTTATGCCGTGGACGATTACAGGTCAAAACAAGGTGACGCATTAGTTTCTGATTGGTGTAGAGGGAGGTTTAATCACTCATGATTCATACTGTTGCCTTGCTATTTTTATAACAAAGATCCCTGAATCACTTTGAATGAAAAACTTTCTCAAAGATGTGAAATTACCTTTTGCATTTTAGAGGAAATCCTCTTACAGTCCGTATTTTACAATAGATACATTTTATTTGCTGCAGCTGTTATCTGCTTATATCTATCATTATAGAAAGTATATATTATGTATGATGCTTTTTTTTGACTAAATTGTACACCAAAGAGAGCCCTGGGGACTATGTATGCCCAGCAAGTCTTACTCCAGCTGCTTCAGTGTGGCCTGTGAGGATCCTCTCCTCCCACGCTTTCTCCTCCTGCCCCCCCTCCTCCTTCTCACACACACTCACACACACACACACACACACACACACACACACACACACACACACACACACACACACACACACACACACTTTCCCTCCATCTCTCTCCTTTTGGCGTCATCCTCCTGGGATTAAAGCGCATAGCCATTGACTACCACAGGAAAACAGACTGTATGGACTTTTCTCTCCCTGTTTTATTGGGTCATTCCTGCTGTGTTCCTGTCATCTATTTCCATCTGCTGACAACGTCACATTTGGATTTCATTGGGAGGAGGTTGTCATGTAGTGAGCTGTATTATAGCAAAAATACCCGAGAGGGCATTCTCTGCTGTGATTATGGGTGTACTGATGATTCAGTGGGTTGGAGATGAGCACTGTTGATAGTCCCAAAGTAACCTTAATCACAGAAAATTGATCTTGTATTAACTGAGTTATACCAGAGTCTGGGAGGAAACTGTTCTTGAGAACTGTCCTTATAAAGTAGTTAAACATGCACTTTGGAGCTGAAACAATGAGTTGATCGTGTAGTTAATGGACAGAAAAATAATCAGCACCAATTTTGATAAGTGATACATTTTTTAAAGTAATTGTTCAAGCACCAATGCCACACATTCTGTTCCGGTTTCTCAAATGTGAGAATGTCGCTTTGGGCCTCAGGTAATTGTTAATGGGCATTTTTCACTATCTTCTGACATTTTACAGACTAGATGATCAATCAAATACTCAAAAAAGAATTGGTTGAATTAGAATAATCTTAAATTGCAGTCTTAATTCACTTTAACAGTACATGCTGATGCAAGTGCAGACCGATCTTTAGAAAGTCTACATTTTTGTTCAACTAAATACTGATAGTTTGATCCCTGCTGGGAATAATAGCATAAAAGAAAAAACACAAACATGTAATCATGGTGTAGTATTGTCAGATAGTGGTTGTACTATTGGGTGAGATAATGGTGTATAGTGATGAGAAAATAAATGTATTTTCAGAAAGTACAAATTCTATTATTAATATAAATATATTATTTATAGATTGCATTATAGATTGTATTGTTTTGCTCTACTAGAGGATAAGAAATAAGTAAGTCCGGGAGAAAGTTTGGAAATTCCCTTGGTTATGGTTGAGCAAATTATAAATGAGACACCACAGCACTGTAATACAATACAATTCCAGAGAGTGATGTGGGGATTTCATGGGTGCTTGCGTCTTATCTTATCACGTCAAGTTTGTTTTGTGAACGAAAAAAAAAACACATTAACATGCTTTTCAAGCATTTCCAAGCATTATTAATGGGACATGGTTCACAAGCCCACGGCTGGTATAACTTGGCTGACTTATGGCTGTTCTGGGAACATAGTACCTTATGTTTGTCAGAGTGCTCCAAAGTCTGTCGTGTTTGCAGAAATGTTATAGTAAGTTTTCTATTACATAACAAGCTTGTGTTTTTAGGATGTGTGTGATTGTGTTGCATTTATTAATCGTCATCATAATCACATGGGTGGGGAATTGCTAGACATTTTGATTGGACAGCTGATATACTTGAAACCAGCATAGAGTGCTGCAGGGATCATGTATTTTTGTAGACCAACCCAGAAGTTAGCATCACCCTGGTTCCCTCGACAAGGGACCAAAACTAAAAAGCTAACGTTAGGCTATAAGCCAACTACACCACGGTTGCATGACTTCAGCGTCACCACCACTAAGCTTCCAACTTGTAATTTGATTTTGCGAGCTTACCTCTTCTGCAAAAGCCTTTGGGAAAGTTTGAGTTAGAAGAGTCTGCAGTATAAACACAACGGGGCTGTAAAGGTGGACGAGTGAGTAGATGAGTTTCTGTGTTCGGCGTGATGACGTTTAATGTCCCCGACAACCTCTGTAGTCTCATTTAGCCACTTGTTAGCAACCGCCTTTTTTGAGACACGTTAAAAGATTCAAAATTCATGAGTGGGGTATTTACTGATGTATTTTATGTCGTAGAACAAAACATGAAAATCTCTTAAGCTTGTGTTAACCACAGACCTTATTTCAGGAATCATTTAGGAATCATTCCTGCAGCATTCTATTGAGCTTGTCTTTGTTGTATGAAAGCTGCCGGAAAGTCAGTGAATGTCAGGAAAAAATGGCATTTTAAATACAAAATGGATTGACTGGGAAAAATGTATAATTGATATATGATATTGCTATTATTGACCACAGGACAGCAGGGCAGCCAATGCTGCTGTTTGACTGTTGATTCACACTCAAATGTGTGAGCCAGAATCTCCATGTGTTAACACTGAAGTGAAATCCTGCTTGGAAAGCTCCATCAGCATGACTTATTTGATCTACAGACTACACACACAATTAATAAATTAATAATTAATCCTGTCTCCTCTCTCATTATTCCCCTTATTCCTCTCTCCCTCTGCTTTCCCCCCGTCATCCTCACTCTTGCCTCTACTTGTGATTTCTTTTATCTCATTCGTCTTTCTCCCTCTTGATCTACCTCTTCACATCCTCCCCTCCCTCCCCCTCCCCTCCCTCTCCGCTTCTCTGGCAGGCTGCTCATTGCAGTGAGTCAGTATCATGGAGGCAGGCAGCGGGGCTGCCGCAGCGGTGGGGAGTGCAGCACTAGGACTGCTGGGAGCCACAGCCACGTCCAGCCATGACATCTTGGACAGGTAAGAGCGTGGGACGAGGCTGGCGCACACCCTCAGGAACGCCGGAGTGCCCTGTTTTCCATCAGAGTGAAGAGGGGAGGAAGAGTGTGTGTGGAGAGAAGGACCACACCTTAGGTTGTGGTTTGGTGAGCATGCTAGTTTGTTTATAGTCAGAATAGGGGGCATGGAGAGTGTGTAAATGTGAGTGTGTGTGTGTGTATGAATATGTCTGTGTGTGCTCTCTTCTTATGCTCTCTGTGCATGTGTGTCTCCCTCTGTATCATTAATCTCACTATGTGAGGCAAGAGCTCAGGTTTTGACTTTTGGGGAATCTGTTTTGTGCAGTGCTGGTGTAGAGTGTGCATGTGCTGGAGTGTGTGTTGATAATAGATGTGTATGTGTGTGTGTGGGGGGGTGTTACTTGGCTTCCTCTATGCCTCAAGGAGAAATGACACCAGGGTATGCGCATGCAGGGGAGGAGGGGGAGGCATCGGTAGACGTGCCTGAGCGAGCGCTATAGCTGAGCCGATAGGGTGAGTTTGCACAGTCACCACCCGACCCCCTATTTAACCCCCACCCACGCCCCATCAGCCCATAGCAACTGGGCGACAGCCATCACTAACCGTCACCGCTGGAAACCCCTCATTCAGATTTCCTTTGCTGACGGAGCCAGTCAACTCCCAGCTCCAGCGACCACTGCCTCCACCAAGGGGCTGAGTGTATCAGCTTTCAGCTAGTTACGTCATCGCTACAGCTGTACACCCACACCCACATGCCCGTGCACTGTCATCACACACACACACCCTCAAGCATGCACATTCACAAAAACACATATGCACTTTTATCCAATACACATGCTTCACAGGGATGTTTGAGGACAAACATTGCTGTCACACGTGCAGGCGATCAACGCACAACAAACAGCCATTAATCTTTGCTGTTAGGGGCTTCTTCTGGGCATGTTTCCCCCATCCACGGCGAGCTCTCTCATCAGCTATCAGGTGCTGTTGGGATATCACTTACCTCCTCTACATTACAGTTGTTACATTTTCTGCCAGCGAGGTATAACAAATCTCCAACACATCCTGGGGATCTCCTTTGACACATTGTAGAATCAGAGATGGAAATTGAGGCTGTGACTCATGTAGCTGTCATTTGTGTACTATTTCTGTTAATCACCACTCACATTCATTGAAATATACTGTTCCACTGCCATCCAACCAGGTAGCCAATCGCTTCTCTCCCCTACATTGCTGCTACAGCAGCATGCTGCTGGATTAGTGGTGTGTGTGTCTGTGTTTTTGCAAATTTGTGCTTTGTGCTGCTGTATATTATCTTTTTAGGAGGGTGGGGTGGGGTGGGGGGGATTACAGTTGAGGCTGCTCAGCCCCTCCACCTGCCTCTCTCGCACACCGCCCCTCCAGTCCTGAACTGGGTCTAAATCCTGCACCGGGGTTACCATGGCAGCAGCAGCTTAGCATACATTAGACAGCGGTCCAACATTACTACTGAGAGTGAGTGAGCGAAAAGAAGAGAAAGGCAAAAAGAAAAAATAGAAAGAAAGAAAGATGGAGTGAAGAGAAAGAAGAGAAGGGGAAAACGAAATGGAAAAAGTGAAAGAGATATTCTCCTGCTAAATTGCTTCTAGATGATGTCATGTACAGTATATTTATATATACAAGGTTGTGTGTGCTCAGTCTGTTGCCCACTGCAGCAGATCATTTCTTTTATCAGAGACAGCAGGGAGGGCGTTTGGCCGGGGCTAGTGCTTTATAAAAGTTGTCCGGTGAATCCTGGTGGACAGAGGATCAGCAGCCAGGACGGAGGAGGGCGGATTGGGGACAGGAGGCGCCCAGGAGGTGACACAGAAAGAGAATGAAAATGCCTTAAAACTGTATACTGTTTGTGATTCCCTAATCCTATCAGACAGATGAGTGGACAACGGAGCAGTGCTGTGCACAGGAGACCCACGGCAGCAAGCTCTTGTGAATCTGAAACTAAATCGATCACGTAGCTGCTAATGTAAGGTCCGCACAGGCAGCGAGGGGTGTAGCATTCCAAGAGCTTGTACAGACAGTTGATTGAACATAAGTAATTTGTTGTTTTTAGTTAATAAATTGGCAGTAAGCTAAGCCAGATGTGCTTTTTCTCTTACTTTAGGTTAGAGTCTTAGGAGTACAAGCTGAATTATGTCTATATTTCTTAAGTATGTGTCACTTTACATTGGTCTTCTTATTTTTTAAAATGTTAGTGTATCAAAGGGCCCCCGAACCGATTTTTGGTGGATCTGTGATTCTGGAGGAGCTTTGTCAAGCCTAAGAAAATAACCCTGATGATGTCATAGTGGTGTCATCAGGGTTTTTTTGGATTCAGTTTATAGATTTCCAATTTCTAACAGAAAGCCTACATTACAAACTGCGGGGTGTGGAGTTTGAAAGATTTACCAGGCAGGGAGGGCCTAATGAAAGATGCTATTGGTGTAAACTCCTCTCTGTAGTACTCCATGGATATTGTTGTTCATTGTCACTTTGAGCTCTACAGCTTTTGTGAACACATAGTGGAAAGATTAAAGGTGTCGAAGCTTTTAAAAGAGGTTAAATATATATTTTTGTAGCGTCACCATCAGATCATTTGTGTTTCATTCTGTCTTTAACACAGAGTTTCACAAGGATTTATACAGTTCTTTCCCATTCTTCACTCCACGAAGCCAAATGCAGCTCATTGCATTCTCTTGATCCTTTTATTGAGTCGATCATTTAAATGTGGGGCCGGCCTTATCCAAATGGATATTCCTTTCAGACATGCAAAGTTGACACAATTACCTTGATCTGCAGTCGGAGCTGCAGCTCATTCAGTATGTGAAATTGAAATCTTTGAAGCAAGGAATAGAAGTTATTTTATTCTTATTATCCATTAATTCAACCGCATTTAGATAACAAACATGCTGGTAAAACAGAAATGATTATGAAGAGCATGTGTCCTCCAAAGTTAATATTGGTGTGGATCCTGTCCATCAGTATTCCCCAGCTACATCATATACTGCACTTGTGAATGGGAGAGCAATTACGTTGCTCGCATATAGCTCTTCCCTGTTTTCGTTTTCTATAATTGATGCTGCACAACAGCTATGCTGCTATTCAATGACCGGTTACTAACACAGCTGTTCATTAAATCCATGCCTGGGTTCTGCTGAGGGAAAATAACCATTATACCCAGTGACCATGGAAATGTTTAGTTGTTTCTGTAAATTTGTATCAGCAGTAGAGTAATATTTATGGAGACATCACGGCATGTTTCAGTTTAGCATGGCTGGCTGGCTGAGCTGTAGTGCTGATTTTAAGTACAACTGGAACACCACAGTATGCCAGATCAGGTTGCTTGGGCAGAGTTCCCCCGTAGGATGATACCAATTTCTTGAAGTTATTGGTGTAAATATCTGGATGGCAGAACCTAATAGAAACACAAATCGGTAGACAGTTGACTCCCGTCTTGTCTGCTATGCCATATGCAGGACAAATAAACTGCCTCAGTGGGATAGGAGCTAAACTGCTGGCCGACTGGAGAGACTTCCAGCCAATGGACGAGATCCAGAACATGCATAAGGTTGAAATCCTGTGCACTGCCTACTAATAGCTTCCTCCCTGTTTTTTCTTCTCTCTCTATTTATTACTTGCTTGTTGCTTTCCAAAGCTTTTCCTTTGCAGGCGAAATTAAATGTGTGCAGTGTGAGGACAGGCTACAATGAACTCATGAATCCTTAGAAGTACTGTGATTAATTCTATCTTATTTACTCAGACTGTCTCGACCTGTTCACTCTTAGGTGTATATAGGTGCCATTTTTCTCTGATTTGAATTGTGATCAATTTTTGTACAAGATATGATTGTACCAAATATTATCACAAACCCTGTTTCTACATTAACAGAATCTGATAAAATAATGTAGTTACTTGTTGTTGACGACATTCCAGGGTTCTTATTGTTTTAACCAGTCAGTCAGAGAAAAGTCTAAAGTGTTCTGCAATAACAAATTACCAATTTAGCTCACATTTATAAAGATAGTAAATTAGTAGTATACTGGACATTACTCAATAATATTAAAAATAGTCACAATATTCAAAGTGGCATTATATTAATTGATAACAGCGACAGTTCTCCAGATATCGAACTCACAACCCCAAATGACTGCTGACTCTGCTCTGTTGCTGCTTAAGCTAACGGTAGCTTCACAGACTGACAGGAGAGACCGCTTTATGACCCTGAATCCTGGAGGTCTCAGTTTAGTATCAGTTTTTAGGTGTTAAGATTAAAACAATGGTATGGTGTGCTTTAACATTTAACTGGGAGATTCTGACAACTCTGTTCACCAGCTGTCTGTCATTTCTTACATTTCTCTCTTGAATTGACTTGCCACTCTCTTGGTCTTTAATGAACATCAAAAACACAACCAACTCCTTACTTTTTCAAAAATCAAAAATGATAGAGTGGTATCTCTGCTTCCACAAAACCACCTTTGACCAATATGTACAGACAGCGGCATGCTGAGAGTGAGGATAATAACCAGGCAACAGCCAAAGTTTCTTTTCTGTTGTTCCACCAACTCACAGAATTAACGTTAATTAGCTACAGTAAATTTACCAACAACAGTTGTGATTATAGCCGGTGAAGTCAGTGGTTGTCGGCTTAAACTTACACTTGCTACACGTTAAGACCCTGTTAATTATGTAGGTTATAATTAAAATTGCAGCTCTTGCAATTTGAAAATTGTACTCTTTCAAATTGTGATTTTGTATTAAATGTACGTCCTCTTCTCTCCAGGGTTTTATACTGTGGATGAAAATGGGCATTGCCACTCTGCAGTGAGAATATGTCAATGTTTTAAAGAAGAAAACATTTTAACCAAAACAGCCATCTACCCCAGTCACACAATGGCTTGTGGTTCCTGTGTATAACTGCAACCTGAAGCATCTTTTTTTTTTTTGCTTCAAGTCTTTTTTTATTTCACTTATACTCATAACTATGATTGTTTTTTGGGCTAAGAGCTCTGTCTAACTTCTGAGTAAACAGCTGTACTATGGCCAAAAACAGATCCAGTGTAGAGGAGGTGTTGCTGTTGTGCTTCTGACATGTTGGTTTTTCCGCATGACAAACATAGACACGGGGTAACAAGCATATGCCTTTTACCTTCTCTCCCTCTTGGTCATAAAGCAGCTAAGGGAGACTCAGACAATGAGTGAGTTTCTGTGCTCTTTGCTTCATGGTAGTTGCAGATCTTGAAAAGTATTTAAAAGCATTGAATTTAATCAATCAATCAGCCAAACTTTATTTATTTAGCATTTAGTCATACATAAAATGCAACTCCATTCCACAGGCTGGGGCCATATTGGCTAAAAGGGTCCTCGCCGTGAGTCTTAGACCGGGCCCTAGGAACAACCAAGAGACAACTACCCAGAGGACCTGAAGGATCTAGTTGATACATATCTTAAAAGTCCGAGGCGAGACCATTTAGTGATTTGTAGACTAATAAAAGAATCTTAAAGGTAGCCAGTGCAGCGATTTTAAAACGGGTGTAATGTGTGCTCTCCTTCTGGTCCTGGTCAGCACTCAAGCATCTGAATCTGTATAAGTTGGATGTGTCCTAAAAAAGAAGGCCTGACAAAAAGTATTAAATTTAATTTACAAAAGTCTTATATTTTCTCTTGCCTAACGTTGTGGAATGTTGATTTTAGCAAAAACTTCAATAAACTTAAATGAATTAATCATTTTTTAATTGGTTAATCCACCCAACCATTTTTTGCAGCTTATCCGCGTCCAGGTCGCATTGATTTAATTAATTATATCATTAGGAATTACTGTTATATACAGCTGGGAAGTACTATAGAAATTGTTATAATAATAAATAATTCTAGGTCATATCGTCCTTACTGGTTTTCTGTCACAATTTCATACTTATGCTGGTATGATCGTGAAACAGGTATTAAATTGCATTCTCTGAAGTATTAAAAAGGTCATAAAAGTCTTAGATATAACTTGGTGAAACCTGCAGAAACCCTGTGCTAGACTCAATTCTGCTTCCCTGCAGGTTAACAAAGCCATTTCCTGTCATTGATTGAATGTGTTTAGCAACCCGGAAACCAAGCTTGAATTTAACCCTCATAGTTTCAGCCACAGGCAGCGAGTACAAACTCTTACGTTACAACAACAACCGCTCTAAATAAGTTTCACTAGTCATTCTTATAATTGGATAGCTTGGCCTAGATTTGCTACTTCATGTTCATGTACTAGTATACTTCCCAGAGCAAGAAAAAACCAACCACCACTGTTATCAAGCAATGCTTTTGGATCTGCTTTATTAATGATGAAAAGTGGATAGGTTGTTTTTTGGGGATTTGAATACTTTTTTCTGACTTTTAAAGTAAATCTTACATCTGGATAAAAGCTCAAACATTCTCTGAGGCTACCAAGTCAAACTCTCATTAAAAGGTAACTCTGGTATTTTTAAACATGGCCCTCTTGTTTTTACATATTTTGGCATCTAAATGACTAATAGGTACAAAAAGTTTTGATTTGGTCCAGTAGATCGCCTCAGCTGGCTGTTGTGAAATGGGCTGCAAAGGCTGCTACGTAATCCTTTGGGGCAACTGCACCCGTCAAAGTGCGTCCACTAAAAGTGCTTGTTTTTGTCACTGACAGGCTCAGATTGTTATTCTAAGTGCCTGACAACATTATGGAAAGGATCCCTACAGAGATAGCGAGACTTCTCCTTGAGCGAGACTTCTGTTTCTGGTTAAATTAAAGGGATCTTACTCTTTAACAAAAAGGTCCATCTCCCTTTAAATTAAAAATACCCTTTAAATGTCGATAGAGAAAAATCCAGCAGAGTTTTGAAGATTCATGTTCACTTGATTTAATTGGTGTACAGAGTCAACACAGGTGAGCAGCTGTGGGAGCTCAGGAACATCTTTTCTCAAAGATAGAAATTAAAGAAAACATGTCACGACATAGCTGTACTGATCAACCAATAGAGGATAATTGATGTCAAAGCAAGTCAAACTTTCAAAAATAACAATGATTAAACTTATCTTCCATTATTTTGCTGCCCATAGTTCCAAAGCTCTAAAGGAAATAGGGTAAGTTCTGCTGTGACAGGGCATGTGAGAAACAATTACTACTGTGTGTAACAGACTTGACATGAGTGATTCATTACAGGTGCTTTATTTCAGCAGAATCACTTTGAAGAGTTTAATGGCTTAATTCTTCAGACAGCCAACTCAAAGAGACAGAGAGTCAGTCAGTAGTGTATTCCTTTTGGGTCAATTATTGACTACAAAAAACAATTTCAGCTAAACCAAAACACTATTTAATTCTTGTAGAGCTGAACATGAGGCACTACACTCCCCTCAGCCTTTAGTCACCACTCACTGGATATCTCTTTCATCAGACCAGTGCCATAGTATTCTCTGGAGGGTAATTTTGGCAGTTCTAAAAGTGGCATGTATCCATGTGTTCAGTCCAGTACAGAAAACATGCAATGCTCTTAAGAGTTGCTCTTATAAACATTGATCACAGCCACCCAAACTGGCAGCACTTGTTGCCTGGGTTTGGCTGGTTTTATTCATTTCTTGCCTAAATAGATTTGTGCTGTTTGTTAGGTTTAAACTGATTGTCAGTTGCAAATAAAAGCTTCTAACATGGCTGTCTTTCACAAACGGTCATTTTGAGGAGAAAAAAACGTTTTCATTTTTGCTTTCAGCTGCCATTCTGGACTCATTCTTTGTATGTGGCTGTCAGATCAATGATGTGTCACCAGTAACACAACTTCATCAATGCATTATCAACCTGCCTAGTGATAGAAAGAACTTAAGAAGCTCAGTTGCCAACCATCTCCGAAGCTATATCTAGATGGGACTGGTCAATAAATTGAATAATATATCAATATTTTTTTTTTCCAGTATTGATATATGTATATCACAAATGTATGCAAAACTCATATGTAAAATAGTCTAATTAATGTTCAGTGTAATAAAAGTATATTCCACTGTAACATGTAACATCATCCAGTCACACACCTGTATACAGACAGGTGTGCAGGGGAATAAGTGATGAGTCAAAGTAACAAAAATCAGCTCCCACAGTCTCGACGATTATGTTAAATTTATTGAATAGGCAAGTTTCAGTCAGTTCACAAGTGACAACAAGTCCTCATATACAGTATATACTCTATATATACAAGGACAACAACCATTCCTAGGGACCATGCAATCACCCATTCAGGAGAACTTCATATAACATACCAAATAAAAATGTAACATTTTGGAAAAATACACTTATTTGCTTTCTTGCTGACAGCTAGATGAGAAGGTAAAAAAAATCTAATCAGCCAACAAGCACCTCTATAGCTCACTAATTAACATGTTATATCTCAAATTTATGCTAAGCTAAACTAACTAGCTGCTGGCTGTAGCTACATATTTAGTGTACAGACATGAGAATGGTATCAGTCTGAACATCTAACACTCTGCAAGAAAGCAAAGACACTTTTTTTCCCATAATGTTGAACTATTCCTTTAAAGATACTAATCTATGAGAAATGTCACCGATATTATATCAGTCAAAACTCTTTACAAATGTAAACAAACCCTTGAATGACTTATTTTCTGTGCTCTTAATTACAATTTCCTCTGAATCATTCACTTAGACAACAAAATATTGTATCATGATATGATTCCAGTGAAAGTGTATATCTGCACATCTTGGCTGTTTCATTATTAGTCTGACAAATTGGCAAAATCTTAAAGTACTACAATAATTAGCGTATACTAAGGTAATATAAAAAGGATCTGCTAGAAAGTTATTCTACAAGTTGTAATAGCTGGAAATAGTTCTGCTGTATTTGTGCTTTTGGTTCTGTTGTGATGAACCAATCCATAGTCTGGACTGACGTGTGCACAGTGCTTGTGTTTAAACCCCCTAAGTTCAGTTTTGATATCATATCTTGTGTGTGATCAAACTACCCTTGACTCTGCTCCAAAGCATTTTGTAACAGAGGTTATGTGACAGTGGTACTTCGTATGCCAGCTTTCTAGTCCATATCACCTCGTCCATCCTCAAACCTGAGGGTCTATATGAGGGAAATGTCTATCACTCAACTGACTGTGGCAGCTGTGTTGAAATATTAGTGCCTAAAACCAACATGATTTCTGTTTGAGGTTGAGCATATGTGGAGTCAGGCATGGCGAGGCAGCCTAATAGCAGAGACAGGAGGAAGTGGTGGCTGAGGATAAATGCAGAGAGAGATTCATGGCTTTCATTTTCTGAGCAAAATGGAGCTGCTGTTGCTTTTATGCACCAAAGTTGAGAGGGTGTTGGAAATGTTTGGAAAATGGTCAAGATTGAAGCATTCTTTTAAATGGGAGGTTCCAAACCTCTATTGTTTCTTATAGAGTGGAGAGAGAAACATTAGACTCAGCAGGCTAGGAACTTAGGAAGTCTGAGGGAAGTCTTCCTCCGTCCTTCTCCGTCAGTTTCTCCTTGCAGCTACTTTTCTAGAAGGGGTGAGGGTAGACGGAAAGCAGGTGAGAGTGCTACTTAAAAAAAGGGGTTTGGAGCAGGTGCTGGAAGGAGCAGTTCCTTTCTCCTTACATGCCTCCTCACCAAGGAATGCCGGGAGTGCACAGCACTTCTGAACAGAGAAGGTGATACTTGGCGAGTGAAATGCACCATTGAAGCTTGGCCTTTATCTCTGGCGTGCTTCACAGTGTGTCAGAGGTTCTCGAGCCTTCCCTGGTAAGTGGTGCTTAAAGCATGTGTTATGACCCTGGGTCGTGTGTTGAGTGACTGATTTTGATGGTGTGGTCCCTCCCTGCCTGAGGGTGGTGCTGTTCACAATGTTCTGTGTTCTTAGTATGTTCAGTTCCAGGTGGTGGCTGGTGATTGGACGGGAGACTGATGGCACTTACTTTAAAATGGCCTCTGCCCAGGCAGATGGGTCTCCTTCTCTTTGCCTGACTCCCAACCAGACTGTGCTGTGCCGAATTGTGTGTCGTTGGATTTAAATTGTTATCTTAGTGCTAATGTGTTTAGCTGTTTTACATAAAATACTGTTAAAAGAGCAGTCCGGGTATCTGTAGGGGAGAGAAGCTGTTTCTGTTTCCACAATTGTTTTCTCCTGTTTATGTTAGGGAGTTGGGTAAGATCCCTGTATTTCTTTTTCTGTTTCTTTGGGTTAGGTAATTTAGTTGGGTTCTCATAGATTGTTTTGTTTGTTGTTTTGGCTGTGCTCTCCCCGACGTCAATTATACCCTGAGAAATGAATAAATCGTTCCTGTTTGGACTGCATCTGTGGTGGCACTGATCATCTTTGGGAGCAGGGAAAGGGAGGGAGTCACTTTCTTTATGTTGTGCACCGGTTTACCCCTAGGCCGGTCGTAACACATGTCATTAGAGTCATTGTGGCTGTGGGATGTCAGTCAGTAGCCCAGACATTCTGGAAGCCTTCTCAAGTTATTTCTTATCACTACGTCATGACAGAGAATCTACATTGCTGAAGACGACTGCTTTCTTACTCTATGGGATAAACAACTAACAATATACAATATCTGTTGCACATGTGGTGGGACATTTAGAGCATATAAAATCATTTTTTGCAAGCACATAAATTATATTTTGCCGAGTAATGATCATATAGATCATATATATGCAAAAAATCATATTGCAATTATTTTGACAGATATGGGTCACAATTTGAGTGGGAATGGTCATTTTTGCATTTCTTTTTCTCTGAAAAAAATATAAAAATGATGACGATGATGTGATTTTTGCTGGGGTCTGTACCAAGCAAGCATGTTCCCCTTACATCTGGAGAATATGATTTGTAAGCCGGGGCATCTCTGTAGCACCACACTGCTTCATTTATAATGGTATGTTGTGACACATTTTACCTTTATCAAAAAAGTGCAGCCCTGAAATTTGGATATTGCACTTGGCCATATTGCCATTTTGATAATTTGTTCAGAGCTAGTGTAAATATATTATCCAGTTTGCTATTTTCCACATAAGAGCACACTGATAACCTCTCTCATTCAGTTTTACTCATTTGCCCTCTATAATTTTTTATGCTCTGTACGCTCCCAACCCCTTGGACACTTGCTCTGTTTCTTTCTTTCTCAACAACAAGTTTTCCTGCACACTCACTCAACTTAACAGTAGCCAGGTTTCCATCGAGATGTAGCGCAAAGTTTTAACCAAATTTGCAGACAACTGGTAAATGAAAATATGAATTAATGGATGTTTACATCCACCACTATTATGCAAATATTAGAACTTGTATTTACTAAGTCTATTTCCATTGCAGTTTCTGACATTTTGTTTTTCTCAATACACCCCAGCTAGGCGCAAAACCTTCTTTGCAATATTTCAAGGTTTGTTTGTTTTTTGTCTTCGTTTCCAGTTTTTTATGCGCAAATTGAAGGCGGTTGATGGAAACACACCTCTTGTACCAATGTGTCTCCAATCCAAATGCTAGTTGGATTCGGTTACTGGAGAAGTAAGGGAACATTGGTAGAATGTTGCGTAGGCAAACCACACAAATAGTTGTCACAGTTTTGGTCACATACCTAGTTTTATCAAACTTTATTAAATTCCATTTGCCAGATAATCAGTAGCTTATTTGCTAACTAAGATGGTTGGCTAACTTGATAATTGCCAGTTACATAACCAAGCCATTAATGTATCCTTTAAAAAAATTAAATTATCAAATTAGCCATCCATTACCATTCTACCAGTGTTTCCCTACTTCCCAGGTAACTGCTAATCCTACAATCAGTCAGAAATGACCTATTCCAGTTCTCCTCACAAACAGAAGGGACTTTTGTTTGCTTAAATTCAATTGTTCATTGCATTATTATAATTTCTCTACAATATACAGCTTCTGGCCTCAAAATGCCCCATTTAACACTCAATTGAGGCAGAGTTGAGGCACAAATATAATGCCATAACAACATCCACCAACACATGCAATCATCTGTGATTAAAGGCAACACAGAAAAGGAAATTGATGCTTAAAGACATATTTGTTGTCTTTTGTTCAAGGCAAGATGGCACAAATGTCCCTACAGATAAAAGTTTGAGTGCCAAAGAACCACTTTATGAAGCTATAATGTATCATCCTTATGTTAAGTCCAAGTACTAAATATTCATCTCCGCTCCCTATATAATATGTAGTGAGTGAATGTGATGAATGCAGTAATCCAATACAGTAGGCCAGCGATAAATATTAGTTTTTTTACACTGCTGCAGATATGTCGATTCAAATCTTACAGTTTGAATTGTGATACTAACTGTAGATGACAGTTTGCTGTTAAACTGAAACTGGGTGACTATTTGAATCCATTGTAAGCACCATGGGACTTAAGCTGAGCGAATGAGTAAACTGCAAACTTTTTCAAAGCCAGCGTTTAAGCCCACAGAGATAAGTCTTTGATACTCAGAAGATTTTGATTGGAATATCACTTTTCAAGGTCAAGATTCCTCCGTTTTTGGAATATTAATGAATATTTATCTCCCAGTACATTCCTGTTGTAGCACTTTCTTTCTTGTTTTCTCCCTGACCTCTTGCTGAGTCATTTCTAATCAAGGTTATGTTAATGACCCTTTGGGTCCCAAAGCTGTGAAGTGTCTGCACCGTTTCTAAAGAATCTCAGAGATCTCTTTCAGCCTCACTGGCTTTAACAAGTTCCTTTGGGACTCTGTGTGTGTGTGTGTGTGTGTGTTCAGTATTTTGTTCAGGATTTCAGTAGTAGCCTTTCTTTCTTTCTTTCTTTCTTTTCCATAATTATATGATTGTATTTGTTTGCAGCAGTACGTTACTTTTTGATGGCCCTTGAATGTATCAATGTGCTTTTTGTCTAAGAGCCATTCTTTAATTGAGGATTCTTTTGGCAAAAGTCAAGGTGATAAGTTTCAACATAATTTGATTAAAAGGTCATTGGTGTGTATCTGCCTTTCGCAGTCTATAATTATAACAAAAATTATCTTTTATCTTGTGTATTTTTGGCCCTCCTTATTAAACATGACCCCTAAAACTGTCAAAAGGCTCCACTAGCACTACAGTCATACTCTTTGTATCTGAAAGTCCTGCTTTTTGAATCTCAGTGTGTAAAGTCTCACATGAAATTGTTCTGCTGAGAAAAGTGGCATAATTTGACAGAACGATGGCGTAAGATCAGTGAGTAGTAGTGGAAGAGGGTTTGGGAGAGCAGGGAGTACAGAGAATTGCTTATTACTAAACCTAACTTCCCTGGCCCATAAGTCCAATTATCTCAATACAGAGCCGTTTGTTTGAGCAGTTGCTAGTCCCTGTCATCTTGCAGCTGCTACAGACTCTTCCATCCTCCCCAAAAAAGAGCTCTTTTACTCTGTCACATTCCTTTTGTTTGCTAGACTCATGGAGATGTAGCGTCACTCCTTAAGATATTGTGTGTGTGTGCGCGGAGTGTAGAGTGTACATCAGGCACCCCTATTGCGGGCCAGATTTGACCCACAGGCTTTAAGTTTAGTATCACAGGTGTACATTGTGTGTGTGTCGCTAGTCAATTTGTGAAATGCTGCTGTGCAAGTCTGTTTCATTTCCATCCATGTTCTCCGCTTTTCTCAGCTTCTCTGGAGACGTGGGCAGTCTTTGAAGTTGATGAGTGTGTGTAGAGAGACGATTAATCAACTTCAAGTTATTCTAATAAGGCAATGTGAACTCATCAAATTTTCTTATGTCCTGTCCTGTTTGATTTCCTTTCTTGGTCTCCAGATGCTGACCACATTATAATCAAAGTGTCCTGAGCTGGGCCCTGCAGCCTCTGGAAACACTACACTGAATCTTGGTCAATGATTCACCTAGAGTACAACTCTTATTAGACTACAAATCTTATTTTTAACTCCAAAAAGTTGGAAAGATCTTCCATCATCAGCAGAATGGCAGGCTCAGTTCACGTTTAGATTTATCTGATGATTATATTTTTGGTTAACTGATTCATCTAAAAGATAGTCTAAAAGATAATAACAAATTGCGAAAAATACCCAACACAGCTTCCTGAAGCCCAAGGTGACGTCATCAAATTGCTCATTTCGTCTGACCAGCAGTCGGAATTTCAAAACTTTTCCATTTACAATGATAAGTCAGAGAAAAGCAGCAAATCCTCACATTTAAGAAAAAAAAAGCACATTCATTTTCTGCCAATTGACTAATAATTGCTGCAGATCTGTTTCACAGGCTAAACTAACTTTTCCATTCATGATTTGTAGAGAAATACCCTCTGATCCTCATCCTCTTGCACTTAGTCTCTTCTTACATCTATATAAATCAATAAAGTGTGAAAAATGGCTCATAATTAATATAATTGAATTCCTAAATGCTCAATAATTAATCACACTGCTGTTTGAAGATAAGTTTTCTGTGTGTATTACAATCATTTAGTTTCTCCCTTGAGTTTACTATAGGTTCTTTACCATGGTACTTGCAACTTTGAGTTTCAAGTGTTAACTTTAAATTTGAACTTGCTTTGACATAAAGCTACGTAGAACTGAAACGATCAATTGATTTGTTGACCGAAAGCAAATTAATTAGCAACTATTTTGATGATCAATTAATTGTTTAAGTCATTTTTCAAGCATAAAAGCTAAACATTAGATGGATAGATTTTTTTCTTTGTCATATGAAAGTAAAGTATATACAGTAAATAAACTCTCTTTAGAGGTTTGGACTGTTGGTTTAAAGCAAGCAATTTCAAGACGCCACTTTGGGGCCCAGGAAATTGTCATGGTCAAGCTTTCTCTTTTTTGACATTTTCTAGACTAAACAATTAATCAGTTTCTCAACAAAATAATCACCATATTAATTTTAGTGAAAATAATTGGTAGTTTCCGCCCTAAAGCTAAGTATCATCCAATTGAAATGAATTCAGTTCAAGTCTGTGTGTGTATTTGTGTTGGCTGTAGGGGCCTGAGGCCTGGACGTCACCTGGAGGACGACGATATTGTGCCTGAGCTGGCTCACATACATCCCAGAGAGAGACCTGACTGGGAGGAGACCATCAGTGCCATGGTGAGACACACACACACACACACACACACACACACACACACACACACACACAGTCCTTAGCCGTGTCTCAATTCAGAAACCACATCCTTCTAAGGACGACGAAGGCGGGGCCTTCATAGACCGCGAAGGCCGAACCAAGCGTTGTTAAATGAGACAGTCTGGTCTAAGGAGGATTTCTTAATTTCTTATTTGTGTCACCAGTGTCATGAAGTGCCGCTCCTGTCGCCTAGCAACCTTGACAGCTGCAATTGAGGTTTGAGCTTTTAAGGCCCCTTGGTTTTATAACATTTGTATCGTTAGCTATTCAAGTGAGTTGAAACCCAATACTTACATTTAAAAGTGTAATCCTGCTTGGCTGCTGTTTACGGTACGTTTGGGGACGATCTTGGGACAGGTTGGGCCACGAAGGATACAGCTGTTGGATCCTCCAAATTCGGGAAAAGAAGGCTACATTTCTTGGCCGCATTTGAAGGAGCCTTCAAAATGGGACGGCTGTATGAGGCATTAGGTCTTCAAATTCAGCCTTCGAAGGATCAGCCCCTGAATTGAGACACAGCCATTGTGATGTTCTCTCTTTGGCATGAACACACACATTTACAGATGTGAGACTCTGTTTTGAATACATTCATCACTGTCCTCCTCTCGTCCTGGGTCAACTGAAGCTCACATTGACTGTCATTCCTGACATGTCAGATCCAGTGATAACACCCCACCGCCCTGATCAGCTGTTTGCTGCCTGTCACATTCTTATCAGTGTCTGTTTTCATTGCAGTGGATTGATCAGTTGTGTCTTTCTCTCCTATCCAAACGGTGTCTCCTCTGTTCCTGAAACACTATCACACATTCATGATTAATGCAGGTGACTGTTGGCGTCCTAAAGCTACTCTACTCCAGTCTCTTTGCATAGATAGTCATCTACCTGCCATCTGTTTATTTCAGCCCATCTCTCCATACTGGATTCCATTCACCAGACAGCATCATTCATTATTTCCTCCCATCTTTGGTTCGGGTCTTACTTCTTACATCAACAGTGCGGTGAAAATGAGGCCGTCTCCATGGTAACATGCCGAGCCACCCGTGGTCGGCGCGTGGTTGGAGCCCTATCGCAAGTGCTCACTTCGATCGGGCAACAGAGAGAAAGAGAAACAACAATCTCACCAGGCTAATGAATATTGATCACAGAGGCGGGGCTTTTAATACTGCATGTCTGCTATTCTTTGTTCAATATTTGATACGAGAGGGACTCTGTACTAGAGAGGCATGCATTATGTATATCTCCCGTGGTTCGAGGAGGTGATGAGAAGCGCTAAGCAACTTAGTGTAAGCTGTCACACCAACGCCCTGTTGCACTCTTGTAGGATAGATCATTCTGTGTCGACTGCAGAGCAAGGCATAAAGGAACAAAAGATTCCCAAATCCCTGCAACATAATGATAAAATGAACCGTCAAATCCTTTTCAATAATTATAGATCTGCCATGACAAGCAGCGTTTAGACCATGGACTAGGAATAGACTTGAACAAATTCAAAGCTTTCACATTCATTTACAACATCTGAGTCACACAATCAGACAATTCAGAAGCTCAAGTTCAATATTTCATATAGTTGTGAAGCCATGGCAGGTTTTGGGTGAGCTTGAAAAGCCCTGTATATTAGGGCTGCAACTAATGATTATTTTCATCATTGATTAATGTGACAATTATTTTTTTGATTGATCGATTTATCACTTGGTCAATGAAAAATGCCCATTACCAGAGCCCAAGGCGATGTAGTCACATGTTTTGTCTGACCAGCAGTCCAATACTCAAAGATAGTCAGTTTATTATAACATAAAACAGAATAAGGCAGCAAATCCACTCAAATGAGAAGCTGGAACTAGACTAGAAAATGTTTGACAGCTTTGCTTGAAAAATGTCTGAAACGATTAATTTTTCTGTTGATTGACCAATCGATTAATCAAGCAATCGTCACAGCTCTACTACATATGAGCAATTAAAATGACTGCCGTCTCTAAACTGCTATCCCATGTGCACCCCTGTCAGCCTTGTCAAGTTAACACCTTGGATAGAGGTGGTGTAGACTGTCTTTGCTGTCTTAAAAAACCATGACCTCATCTGCATACCACCTTCACTGTCACTGACCGTCTGGCTGTGGAGTCACAAGCTGAATTCAGGAAACTTCCACAGCTCTGGTCCACCTTGACTTTATCTTATTCACACCTCACTTGGCCAGCGGCTCTTTGGTGCAGTTTTCCTACAGATCCTTTTTGCTTCAGAGAGTTTTTCAATTACTTCCCATAGATGTGTTTTGTAATCTTTTTTTCCTTACCTTCATTTTAAGTGATTTTTTGGTATCCTCCAACAACACGCTGAAATGAAATTACTCAAATGAAAATTCCACAATGAATATATCCACTGATAAAATCTGCTTGCATCAAAATATAGATTCCAGGCTCTGTAAATGTTTTGTTGACCACAGCATTTGTTGGCATTTGATTTTCACTCTAATTGAAGCTAAATGAAAGTGAGTGGCTTTGTTAAGCAATACTTAACATTGGTCCTAAACAACCAAGGAGAGTGACTGATTGTTCCTGAACCCCTGTGTGGAGGGGATGTTTTGGCTGAACACTGTAACACATGAGCCAGTGTATATCATGTCTCAGCATTAACAGTTTTTTAAGCATGTGATAACTTGAAGTCCATTTCAAGAAACGGCAGCAAAAAGTTTCCGTAGTGTTTAGTGGGAACCTATTTCTCCTGCAGGTGGAATGTTAGAAAATGCAATGTGTATTCTTATTTTTGATGCTCAGACTTTGCCATGTGTTTAGTGAGAGATTTATAATCTCATGTGGCACAAAATTCAAATGAGCAAGGTCACTTCTGACGCAACTAACAAACAAGACTTGTTCTCCAACAGTGAAAAGGCATTTGCCAATCAATACCAGTAAAAGTATACTAATGAACAAAAAATAAGTTGAATGTGTTGTTTCAAGCAAAGTTCTATGCTGTACATAGAGCAGGGGAAGTCGATTTGTTTAATAACACTGGATATGCATTATGGAGCTTGCAAATCATGTGGTGAGGCAGTAGACATTAGGAGTCTTTATAGTCCCTGCTTGTGTGGTCCTGTCACACCTTCAGCAAGTCAAGCCTCCAATTGATTCGTGGGAGAAATTAATCTAAAGATGCACGAGATGAGATGTAAAACTCAAGCTCATCTCGTCATATTATTGTCAAACAAACAAAGCTGAGAGAATATCAGCTAGTTTGTGATCGAACAAGCTTGTGCACTCTGTGTGATCAAAATCAACATGACTATCAAAGTCACAGTGAAACAGCAGTCATAGCGTGATTGGCTTCCGTAATGTAACGTATTTCAGAGTAAAAGAGAATATGTGGAGATTTAAATTAAATCCTTCAGATTTGATTGGCTAACGGTCCTCTACGGAGTTGTACTGACACCTCCCTCAACGGTCTTGTTAGTGGACCCTCAGACCAAAAACAGCCCTGCTTAAATGCCAGGGGGCTGTGTTGGTGGTGATGTGTGTCGTTTCAGGTATCGGTGTGACTACGAAATACGATCCAGGTAGTCCAGTTGGAGATCCATGAGTTTGAAGGCTCATCAGAAGGCCTTCACAGAGGGTTATAATATTATGAGGAGGGATTGTACAACTGTGGAAAGGTATCACGCTGGCAGTGCAATGATCCTGAGGTAAACAGTAGAAATACAGAGTTCATGTTGCAAAAAAATCGACAAGGAATGTACACTTGCACTTGTACACTTGGCCAATGCAGCACCTTGCTGGATGACGGTGCGCTACTTTCTGGCAAAGATTGAGTCTGGTCCAACTTTTTTGTCACACAACCCTGCTTTTTTTTTTTTTTTTTTTGAGAGGGAGGAAGATGAAGGAGATATGAATAAATTAGACCTCAACCACATTCTTTGGTAGTTAGAAATGTTTGCCAACTGACGTCCAAACGCACAGCTACTAAAATATTGCTTTGCTAGCCACAGTAGTACGACCCTCACTTGACGAGCTAACGGGCAAGGCAGTTTTAACATGATAAACAGGCTGCCTAGTCGCCCCAAATCACATTTGATTGGATGAATTTATGTAAATGTGCTGAGGTCCAGATGAGTCATCAAAAATATTATAACATCTTAAAGGACTAGAAAAGAGGGATTTGATATAAAAACTCTTTGGTAAATATCAAAAGATAAGTGAACAATTGACACAGGTATACAGGACTAGAGCTTGGAAAAATGTGTTGTTGATTTCATTGTGTCTTTTATGTAATCAACATTTTACTTACACTAGCAGGCTTTGATATACTGTAACACAACAGTGGGATGCACTATAGCTTTGGTTAGAACAGAACACTGTCATAATAAATTAAAAGTCAAATAGCTTTAACAATTTACCACTTGACCTAAGCAACCTGATGCTTCACTCAGTCTCTTGATCTACATTTGTAAACCAACTTGCGCTGCTTTGTCATTGATTACATTTCATACAGGTTTATTATGAAATTCTCTTGCTTATCGTCCTGTTCACAAGCCCAAACTTAAATCTACTTGAAGTTAGAAGCCAGTTGGCTATTTGAATGTTGCTGCAAAGCAAAACCTGAATGCAGCACTGTCCAACAATATAACAGCAGCAGCGATTTATTTGTATGCACCAGCTGGGCAGCTGATGGTTGTGTGTGTTTGTGCATTTTAGGCAAGGAGTGCAGAGATCCCTGAGCTGAGGACGGAGCCCCTCATGCGCTCCTGCAGCAGCAGCACGGCCAGCATGAAGGTCAAGAATGTCAAGAAGTGAGTAGACACACACACACACACTTACACCTGTCTCTGCCTGTCTCCTCCACCTTTCTCACATCTCTCCTTCCCTCTGTTCATCTCTATTTATCGCTCCTAACTGGCTGTTTATCGCCTCTGTTTCCTGCTTGAGTTCCTTCCATTCCCCGAGTCTATTTCTGTGTCTTCCTCCTCCTTTCACTCCCTCTGTTTGCACTGCACTTTCCTTCTTATGCCAGTCACACACACACTCTGAGGTGTTATCATGAGCAGAGGATGGAGTGCCAACCAACCTGTGTGTGTGTGTGTGTTGTTTTCAGACTTAGCTTCACCAAGGGCCACTTCCCAAAACTGGCAGAGTGCGCTCACTTCCACTACGAAAACGTGGACTTTGGCACAATTCAGGTAAAGACCTTAAAGCTTTTCTCCTGAATTACTTCACCACATTAATGCCAAGTCTAATCACATACACTATATCCCAAATGATAAAGAATTCAACCTGGGGCTGGACTGAGCAGTGTGTTTGCTTCACCAGTGCGGTTTTAAAAATATTTCAAAAATAGGTGGAACTGGCTGTATGAAATTACAGCACCATGGATGCCAATCATGGTGTAGACGAAGCTTTGAACTTTACTGTTTTTCCAAAGACTCAGTGTTCTCTCTAGTTATTCCCCTGCAGTGCTGGGTAAGAAATGGAAAGATGATGTTCTTAAAGACTGAAGTATGACTCACATGTCTCTTCCAATTGATGTCAAGCAGAATTCATCCTTTCTGCTGTTGATTTCATGAAGATTGGTTGATGATTTGCATTAGTTTGATATCTTCTTGAATACCCAACAGGCTACAGCACGGCCCCATTCATTACAGCTTCACACACCTCAGCTGACTGAGGTTTCTTGTGTAGAATTGGTTGAAGGTACTTGTAGATCTGACTACTACTTGTCTTATTGCCAATTCAACAAGTAGCTGCTCTAGCCTTTTTTGAGATTAAAGAATTAATATTGATAGAATTGCATTCTGACGTTAAAATACCTCTCTGGCCTTTACTGTCGGTGAGCGTCTGACTGAGGAGTCACAAGCCCTGTACAGGGAACTTTCACAGTTTCCCCCCCTCTGACTTTATCTTATTTGCAGCCCACTTTGCCAGCAGCTCTTTGGTGCAGTTTTCTCACAGATCTGTTTTGCATCATAAACATAAAAATTTCAGTTGCTTTCCCATAGAAGTGTTTTGTGTCTAGCTGCTAGGATCTGGGATATAAGCAATTAGAATGTCTTAAAAAGTCCAAAACTGATATAATGTTCGTAGCTAGAATTTGTGTCTAGCTTATAGGTTCTTGAAAACTGACTCTGTAGCTGAGCTGTATTATGGGAAATGTAGGATCCAGTGTTTTTGATGCTTGGACCATACTAGGGGGTAAACGTCAGGATATCTAGGCCTCTGCTGCTTTGG
Organism: Macquaria australasica; assembly: GCA_005408345.1. Lineage (NCBI taxonomy): Eukaryota > Metazoa > Chordata > Actinopteri > Centrarchiformes > Percichthyidae > Macquaria > Macquaria australasica. Next base: position 894,538 of record SEMN01000060.1, on the reverse strand, counting down.
ACCATTATTTTTTTCAATATGTCCCTTGTGAGTCCCCTGACTTTCTGTAAGTGCAGTACTAAATTGCTGGAATATTCCTCAAAATGGGACAGAATTGATTTTCGGATTCGCAGTGCTGTTGACTATGCTGTACTTGCATACAGGGTGTAAAGATGGAATGGTTTAATCGTTTTAAATTAGCTGTTGCTCTTTAGCTTTCACCAAATGCATGCAGGGATTGGCTCCAATCCCTTTGTGACACTCAACAGGAATAAGCAGGTGTAGAGAATGAAAGGATGCAGATGAGAGTTTGAATGAGAACAACTCAGACAACTTTGTCATTATGTTAAGACACCAGAGGGGGTCAGCAGTCAGCTAAGTTTCTTACCCGTTGCTGTTGGGAGGGCAGAGCGAGAGAGTTTGCTATAAAGATTTACTTCACCTGCAGGTTATTTGTTGAAGTAACTCAGGTTACACCACAAAATCCATCTATTCACTCACTGCATGAATAAAGACAACTCATCAGCTAATATGAATTGTCAGTAGTCAGATTGGTTCTGCTTTTGTTGTCCCAGCTGGCTGCTCATTCTGGCAGAGCAGCATGACCGACTGTGTTACTCTTTGTGGTTCTCTTATTGCTTTCAAGTAGCCTTGTCTTTTTGTTTTGCCTGTGTGTTTGCTGCTCTACGGTTTTACTATTCAGCACAGCTCCTGCCTCTCCTCTCCTCTTGAGTGAACAGAACCTCGAGCGAGAACTCACATCTTCTTTGTTTAAGGGATTAATTAGTCTGTATTTGTTCCCTGTGTCAATCAGTATATTTTATGTATAATCCTGCCTGAACCAAACGCGTTGCTTGTTTAATGAGTGTATTCTGTTTATTTGGCCCAAATGATTCTGACATAATATTAATACTTTAAGTTAAACATTCAGAGAGTGTTTGCTCAGATGACATTTTTATGTTCATCATGGTGGCTGTTTGACTGATGTGTCTGCAGTGCTACATGATGCCACTTTTTGTGGAGTTTTGTATATTCCCAACATATTCAGACAGTTGATGATCCATGCAGATATGGACATATACACTGAAATATTATTTGTAGTGCTGCCAACTGTCATCTGTTCTAGCTGTACGAGTTATCGTTAAAGTTACCTAGGTTCACCTGGTAAAGTTTAGGAATATCTTTGCGTTCCACCAGTAGTTCTGCATACAGATTTGATGTGCAGTGTGCTGGACTGAGGCAGGGTTAGGACTTTGGCTCACTAGGCCTTCTGCTGGAAGACATGCTCTTTCATTTCCATAATAAAAAACCTTGCCAAAGGAGAATTTGAGTCAGGCGAGGTTTTGTTGTGGAAACATTAGGATCTCATAGTCACTGAAGGCCAAAGAGGAGAGTGCATGCATTCAGAGCAGCACTTGCGTGGCAGTTTTTTTCTTATGATACTATAATATTTGCCTGGTAACCTGCCAGTTGTTTTGGCAAAGGGGGATCGTTTTTGTTCAGCTGTTTATTCATTGACATGAATTGGATTCATTTCACAATTTTAGATTTTATTATTCCCCAAGTGTTGCAAATTTTCTGAATTGCTGGTGAGAAAGAGGTTAATTCATTAGATTTTAATATTTTGCTTGTGTTTCATTAGGTCAGACACTGTATGTAGCCCCAACAAAGCCAAAAGGTACAAACAGCGTCCTTCCACATTTCTTAGTTTTCACCTAGGTGGGCAACCAAGGTGTTGCTAATAAACTACTGTTCATTATTTAATTTGACAAGCTTACTATCACACTTTGCCTGTACTCTTACTTTGAGATGGGTCGGTCTGGGGATCATCAAGGTTGTGTGATCGTCAGATTTCAGTGTTTTGTTGATGTAGAGAGGTAACTGGCAACACTGAAACCGACTGGATGTTTTTGTTGTCACTGAAACTCCAGTCTGAACATTTACAGTACAGTTTGTAGGTTTACCTGTAGCTCTATACTTGCGACAAATAATTTCCTTTCAGCTCAGCAGAGCATGCTACTAAATCTGACAAGAGTTCGGCTCCCTATGGGGCCACCTTACTGTGAATGCAGACATGTTATTTCATGGTGATTTAAGTTAACATGTCTGCTAATGGCATGTTAAATGGCATACGAGCACTCATTATGAATGAGTCAGCATAGCCACTTGCGTCACACACACTTATGTGTGTATTGTGTGTTCTGACACTATTATCCAATTGGGCTGCCAGCACAGTGTAAGAATACCTAAGCTCATCTTTGTGCCTGTGGGAAACAAGCTACTTGTAATTTTAAAATTGTGTAATTGTGAAATCTCATCCAGCCCTTCAGAAGTGGGTTCTTCTGTTGATGGAGGTGAGAGTACAGTGGTCACGCAAACAATTCCTCATTTCTGCATCAGCTGCCATTATTCTTTGTTATTAGGTAAAATATATTTTGTGACAAATTTTCAAGAAAAAAATAATTAAGGACCACAGCTGTGACAACATCAACTACAACTAGGTTATGTATATTTGCAAAAATGTATTTGTGACTAGACAAACATTCATTTGTGTGGAAGAAACACTTTTTGAAGGGGTATTGACTCTTTGATGACTTTCTGCTGATGAGCTCTGCTGCTCTCATCAGGGTGAGATAGGCTTTGCTTTTTTTAGATCAGCTTACTTGAGGCTGTTTTATGCATCTTGTCCAGCTATAATATATATAATATAGGTATATATGCACAATAATGTTGGTGCAGGCTGTCTAAGAATCCATTAAATGTCATAACTTTTGCAGGGGTGCTTTGAAAGATTATAGTGGATGAATTGGTATTGATCAGCCTTTTCTATTACCTTCAGAGCACCGTACATCCTCTGAGCCATGGCTAGAAGCAGTCCTTAGGGAATGTGTTTAGGTCCATGCTGACTCAGTAGCATCAGTCCCTACAGATCTTTTTGCCACGCAATCATGTGACGTAACCTCTCCTCCACCCCATCCAAATGGTGCTCCATCAGGTTGAATTCACTGTTGTGTTTCTGTAACTTTCTTGAGAGGATGAATGCTTTGTGCCATATCACATAACTCTGCTAGAGGCATGCTTTTGAAAAAGGAAAACTGACCATGAAGGGAAACAGACGGTCATCAGCAAAGCTTGGGTTACCTCCTGGCACTGAGCGGTCGTACACTCCCCATACTGCGACACCACCATCAGTCTGCAACACTGACACAAGGCAGGATGCGTCCACAGATTCATGCTGTTTATTCTGTATTCTGACTCTAGACTGAGATTTCCTTCTGCTCTTCAGTCATCCATTTTTGGTGATCACATGCCCACTGTAGACCTAAAGCTTGAGAGTAGTATTTACAAGCACATTTCTGCACACATCACTGTTGTACTGAGCTGTTGTTGTGGGACTCCTGGTAGCTGTAATACCTCTGGACCTTCTCCTCTGACCTGGCACATTGACCAGGTGCTTTTGCTCATAGATCTGCTGTGGACTGCAGGTTTTATTAATGTGTCCTTTTTTTGGTTTACTGGATCTCTGTGTTGTATAAAACTTGCCAGAGGGCAGGTATTTACGATATGATGGAACCGCTGCGTCTGGCAACAATCAAACAATATAACATTTAAAGTCACTTAAGTTACACATTCTAATGACTACTTTAAAAGGAAGTGAACTTGTTGACCCTGTCCACATGCTCTTTATATTGAGTTGCAGCCGCACAGTTTGTTGTTGAAAGGAGATGGCGGTTTGCCTTAACAAGCATATGTGTCTAATAAAAGACCCTCTTTCTTAAAACCTCACTTGTTCTTTTTCAGTACAGTATGTTTTAGTACAAATACTGTATCAACTGTTATCCTCCAGACAATCTGACATTTCACTGTCCATGGCCTCTGTCCTACTTGATGTCTTTTTTGAATGGCCCCCAGCTCCCCTCTTTTCCACGCTCTTCCCCTCAGCCCTGCAGGCCAGTGACTACATGATGCACTCTGCAGCCAGACACCAGGAAAACAACTTTATTGACTTCAGCACTACTACCCCACTGTGCCAGTCGGCCCTGCTCTTATGGTTTATCTACAACCTAGCATTTTGTCCAGCCTTGTTGCACACTGAGGTTCGAGCTCTTACACATTTTACTATTAATGGAGAGTTCAAAACCACACAAGCTGCTGCTGTCCAAAAACTGTCATCGTTTTCAGCTACTGTTTGGTGTACGATGATTAACAGCATTTGAAGTTATTCTGAGATTGTCAAAGGGGAACTCCACTCAAAAATGTGTTTATTGTTCCTTGACTGTGATGTTTGAGCTTCACTGTGCAGAATGATGTACGTGCAGAGTTTGACACTCAAAGGCTGTTTACACATTCATCTGCTGAATGCGGAAAGTGTCTCTGTGCTCACCTGAAATCTCAGTTTGACAGAGGATTTTGTGACATCACTACTATTTTGGAGCCAATCATGGTCCAGTATGTAACTTACACAAGTGTGATGTGGAGCCATGAGGCCTCCACTGCACATGCACAGAGAATGGACTTTACAGTGAAGTAGGAGACATCTTGTGTCCAGCAGTTCAACTTTTAAAATGAACAATATTTGTAGATTCATAGATTCTAGACTTTTCAATGATGGAGAAGGAGCAGATGTCATTTTAAGAATTTTGAACAAGGTAATTGAACTCTTTTTGTGGAAAAAAACACGTGAGACACATTATTTTTCCAAGCAGAGAATTTTTTGTGTCTGGAGGGGATCTTTAAAGATGGAAAATATAGGCCACATTACTTCTACCTCTTTGATTTATCATAGAGCCACTTATGAATACATATCTTTGCAGATTGCAGTTAGAACGTAGTGTTTTTCATTAGAGCTGCAATGATTAGTTGATTAATTGAGTCAACTGACAGAAAATTAATCAGCAACTATTTTGATAATTGATTCATCGTTTGAATCATTTTTTCAAAATTCACAAGTTCCCGCTCTTTTGTTGTGATGATTTGCTGTTTTACAATGATGTTTTAATTCCTTGTAAACTGAATATCTTTGGGTTTTGGAGTGTTGGTAAGACAAAACAAGCAAATCGAAGACATCATCTTGGACTCTGAGAAATTGTGATTGGCATTTCATCACAATTCTTTTCAACATTTCTGCATAATGAAAAAAAAAAAAAAAAAAATATATATATATATATATATATATGTATATGTATATATATGTATATGTGTATATATATGTATATATATGTATATATGTGTATATATATATACATATATACATATATATATATGTGTATATGTATATATGTGTATATATATATACATATATACATATATATATATGTATATATATGTATATGTATATATATATATATGTATATATATATGTATATATACATATATATATATGTGTATGTATATATATATGTATGTATATATATATGTATATATACATATATATATATATGTATATATATATATGTATGTGTGTATATATATATATATATGTGTGTGTGTATATATATGTGTGTATGTATATGTATGTAATATATATGTATACATACATACATACATACATGTATGTATACATGTATGTATATATGTATGTATATATATGTATATATGTATGTGTATATATATATATATACACTCCCCACAGCCCTCAGCTTACAGCCACTTAATACACCCACACCACAGCCTGGGCTGGGCCCATCTCCCCATTTCACACCTGCAAACACCCCCCATTCAGCCCCCATGCCCCCTACAAGCTCAACTGGACTGTTCCTCACATCCCAGGTGAGAAACTGAGGAAGATAAGGGTGGGGAAGGCGGCGGGCCCAGACGGCATCAGCTCCAGACTTCTGAAGTCCTGTGCGGACCAGCTGTGTGGGATTGTTGAGCACCTGTTCAACCTGAGTCTGAAGCTGGGGAGGGTGCCAAAACTGTGGAAAACATCGTGTCTGGTTCCTGTGCCGAAGACCCCACACCCCAAGGACCTCAATGGCTATAGGCCAGTGGCATTGACCTCTCACCTGATGAAGACCCTGGAGAAACTGGTCCTTGTTCACCTGCGTCCGCTGGTGAGCCCATGTATGGACCCTCTGCAGTTTGCCTACCAACCTGGCATTGGGGTGGATGACGCTGTCATTTACCTACTTCAAACATCCCTCTCTCACCTAGAAAAGGCTGGAAACACTGTGAAGATCATGTTTTTATATATATATATATTAATATATATATATGTGTGTGTGTATATGTGTATATATATGTGTGTGTGTGTGTATGTGTGTATGTATGTATGTATGTATATATATATGTATATGTATATATATGTGTGTATATATGTATGTTACTGAAAGGTTCCAGGCTCAGCCAGCAGAGCATTTCTAGTGTATCATCAACCTCATATCCACTATCTCTCATTTTCCTGCAGTTTGTCTGTTTTCAGGGTTTCCACTGTGGAACTAAGGTCACAGCCAGATAGACAGCCCTTCAGCACAAAAGCTTTCTGTCCTGATACACACAGCCAGAGGCCAGACATTTAATGGCGCTGTACGCAGGAAGTATTATGCAGCAAAGAAATTGTTGTGAATAACATTTTGAGACAAGAATTTCACTATCATACATACTGCATTATGCACATTTTGCTGCTATGGGTGGTCTCATATATAGATTAATAGTAAACAGAGTGTGATAAGTGGCCTAAAACATTTAATGTGTGTGTGTATGTGAGAAAGACAAAGAGAGAGAATCACAGCAATCAATCTGAGTTTAACAGTTATGAAGGGGTGCCCCGGCATCTCGACAACAGTGCATGCAGTTTGTGATTTTAGAGTGCAGAAGAATGAGAGCAGTAAGGCTGTATGTATGCGTGCAGCCATGCGTGTGATAAAGATTGACGTCTCTCTCAGCCATTCTATAGGCCAGCTCGCTGTATGTTGCTGTACGGCTGATGTGTCTCTGCTGCTTCTACCTTCAGACTCTGATGTGACAAAAACAGTCTTGCTCGTCATTTTGTCTGTGCTCTTACCCATCCATCCGTCATCCACCCTTCTATCCATCTATCCTTCCATCACTGGCCGGCCTGCGTCCACCCTGCTAACTGACACAATATGCTCCTACTGCCCACTCACCCCCTCTACTCACAAAGGACCAAGAGAGATGCATAGAGATGAATTCCCTCCCCCAGTGGGACCCAGTCCATCAACTGCAGCACTACACTGAAGACTGCACTGGGCAGCATACACCCATGCAAGCTGTCCTTTAAAGGCACAGTGTTAAATAGCAGGATCCGCAGAATATTCATAACAATAATCTGCTTTTTTACAGAAAGAGTTTGCTAAAGATAAAAGAAAGATCAACATTAGATTGGATTTAACTGTACAATTGCTGCATCGATTAGTCGATTAATCAAGTAGTCGATAGAAAAAAAATGTAATATTCTGATAATGAATCATTTCAGTCATTTTAAAAACAAACAAGTCAAACATTTGCTGGTTGCAGCTTCTTAAATGTGAGGATTTGCTGCTTTTCTTTTTCATTTATGACAGTAAATGAAGAGTCTTTGGGTTTTGGACTGCTGTTTGGACAAAAGAAGAAATTGGAAGATGTCACTTTGGGCTCTGGGAAATTGTGATGAGCTTTTTTCACAATGTTTTGGCATTTATAGACTAAATGATTAATCGTGAAAATAATCGTCAGATTAATCGATAATGTAAATAATAGTTAGTTGCAGCCCTAGTTCAGGCACAGATGTTAGTCTGGACAAAGCAAACTCTGAGCAATGGCCTGCAAAGACATGATGTCAAACCCTCTATCACATGTTCATTCAGAGGACCTCTCTCCACTCCTTGTGAGCAGAGGATGATGTAACAGTTAGACTCATTCTGCCCTTGTTAGAGGAAACAAAAGACCAGCCAGAGCGCGCACACACACACACACACACACACAGCCTCTCTCTCTTTCTCTGCTTCTCTCATGGTCGTTATTGGAGGACAACAAGAAGGGGTGAAACTGTGGTTGTCCTCGAAGCCAGAATGCATATTATAAAGTGGTACAAAATCCACTCAGTTAAGAGTTGACTGTTAAAGATATGATTTGGGATGGAAAACCAGCTCAGTTATTCATAACAATGGTATTACGTCTATGTTTTACCAATACTTTTAATTCAATTTTATTTTTGCATTTTTAAGTTACTTTAATTGTCACATTATTAGTTCAGGATTTTGCTGCTGTAGTTTGATATAAACATTGAGAAATGAAATCCAGTAGACTGTTGAGAAATGAACTGGACTATGAGACTAACCTAGCATTAGGTTGTAAGACTTTCAATTCGAAATTAGATACAAATCATTTAGAAAAAGTAATGCCTACTGTTTCAAAATAAGTGTTACATTATGTAAAACTGTGCCTATAAACATGTATGGTTTGCCAAAATGTTTGGCTTGTGATCCATTAAAAGAAAGCAATGACTCACAGCCCCCATAACAGATTGCATATGGGTTACCAAAAAGTTATGTTCTCTTTCAAGATTGTGTCATTTGAATCGTTTTTATAGGCCTGTTGAGGTAAAAAATCTTCAGTATTTCACAAAAAAGAGAACGTCCTTAAGTATTATTTATTTTAGAGTGTAACAGTCAAAAACTCAGCTGATCTGCTTCATCAGGACTGTTTGTGTGTGATTTGATCTGATTTTTTTGACAGTAGCCTGGCAATGTCAGCAAAAACCATCACAGTTTGATTCAAATGTTGCTAAACTTTGATTGGTGCAGGGAATTACATCACCGTTTTTCAGCTAAGCTCCGTTCACTTCAAACCATACAGACAGAGCGCAACGCGTCATACTCTGAAAACCACGCCCACCGGAAGCGAAAACAATCAGCGCCACAAAATGCAACCAAGGACTGAAATGCCTGTAGCTAGCTAAAACCATTAGATTTCAGCATGCCAGAGGAATATTTTAGCACCCTATGTCCACTCAGTGTCCCTTCTCAAGCTAAGTTACTGTAGTTAGCTAAGGCACTTGCCAACATAACACTGCATAGCTTTCTGATTTAGCCACATTCCACTACACAAGTTGCATACTGTCAAGCTTTTGCAGCTTGACTAGACTGATTTATTTCCCTTTCCTCCTTCACACTTGACAAACCGTCCTCTCCTCTCCTACCTGACTTTGGGGGCCTTCAGCGGGCAAATGCCTGGGACGTGGGAACATTTTAACTGCTGAGCTGGCCGCTGGAGTGACTGCTGCACTTCAGGATGGCTGAAAGCATGTTTGGAACGCCTTACCCCTTTCTGGCCTCCTGAAAATGAAGCCGGGATGGAAGAGACAAAATTGCAATATCCTCTTGACATCAAGATGTTTTTGGTGTTTTCTTCATTCCAGTCATTCTGTAAACCTGGAATGTTGAGGTGCCTTGAAAGAATACAGTCCACTTAGTGTCATACATCATGACCTGTGTTTGTGAATAGTACCCTTTCTCTGCATTATCTAACACATTGGTGTGATTGTAATGGGCCTGCAGCTAACAGCAAAGTGAGATAACAGCAGTGTGCAGAGTGGCCTTAATTAGTAGGATGCACATATTGACAATATATTCTCTGCGCTAAGGTGGAAATGCGTTTTTAGCCCCACTCAGTGCCCTTTCATCTGAGGGTTATTCTGTGTTAGGTTACTGCCCTTGAACTTGTACTTCTGTGTGTGTGAGTGCATGAACACTACAGTAAACAAATCTTTCTCTTAATGTGATTTGTTTTATGAACCTGCTCCAAGTCCTGATCTCATCCCCTTACAGCATTCTCTCTCTGTGTTTAAATCCCATTGCACTCCTCAGTCCCTTACTAGATCCATTTTTATAGCTTTAGTAATGATTTTAGATGTAGCTCCTTCACACTTCCTCCTTATGCTCTGAAGTACTGCAGCAAAGCCCCCGCAGGCCAGGCAGTCCTGCGTTCGAAACCCTTCTAGTTCTGCAGTCTGACAAAAATACTACAGCGTGAAAGTAGTGTCATGGGAGACGGCCATTATTTTAAATCGCAATGTTTTTCTTCCATCCCTACTTTTTTGAAAAGAAGTGCAGTGCCTATTCATAATTAGTGTAGAATTAGTGTAGAATTGGTAGAACGATCTTGTTGAGTCAAAGTCCTCATGTTCTTTAGTCTAACACATTGAGGTCTGTTTTTCCGTCATAGATTAAATAAGAAAGACATGCACACATTTATATCACAATTCATTGAACAGAGTAGTTTTGCTGCCAGAGCCTGTGGTTTTGTATCACGATAATTGTAGCAGTGTTCTTTTGAGACCAGAGTCTTTTTTGTGAATTTCTTAGTCATCTCATCCACCAACGGTGAAGAGTTTGCACAAAGTCAGTAAGCTATTGTAGCTCTGGGTCTTTGGTGTAGAGCTGAGTTGGCCTGACCTGATGTATTGAAAGCATAGAGGAACGCTGTGGGCCAATAAGCACTGCTGTGTTGGTATTTTATTTACAGGAACATACATTATAATTTAAAATATATCAAAAAGTCCTCCATAATCTCTGCCCATAAATTGCTGAAAATTTAGGATTATTTGAAAAATCCAATGGGCATAAGCCCCCAGTAGTTCCTCAAGCAGTGTGGCTCTAGGGATGGCAATGTCAGTATGTCTGTTGGTCCGTCAGTCCACCACTTTGGTCCAGACTGAAATATCTTGATATCCATTCGATGGTTTGGCACAAGGTGATGTATCCTACTGTCTGTGGTGTTCCCCTGACTTATTGTCTAGCCCCACCATGAGGTGAAATGTCTCCACAACTATGGGATGGATTGCCATGAACTTTGGTGCAGACATCCATATTCCCCCCAGGATGAATTGTAATAACTTTGTTGATCTCCGGACTTTTCATCATCCATCATTAGATTAAAGTTTGAATTTGTCCAATACTTTGATTTATGACTAGACTCATGCTGTGTCTCAATTCGGATACTTCCGTTAGTACACTTCCATGTAGTACACTATAGGGTAGTATTGTCTTAAATCAAAATCAGACGTTTTGCACTTAACGGAAATGACGATCACAACATTTGAACATTTGAATTGCAACCGGGCGAAGCATTATCGCCAATATTTGACCATGATTGTCGCTTGTTTGCTCACTTGACTTCAATTCAGTTTTATAATGAATAAAAATGAACATGCTTTTACTTTTAGTGCGGTGTTCACTGTAACAATCGCAACTGCGGCTGGCAAAAATTCCAAAATGGCAACCATTGAGGGTGAGAAGTGTCCAGCATTCCACACTGAACTTTTTGACCATTATGAGTACACCATCCGGGTACTCATAGTGCACTGCATTTTGCCATAATTGTCAGTCTGAAGGCACATAAAATAGCAAGTATAAGTACGGAACAACGCGAATTGAGACACAGCGTTTGTTTTGTCTTATTGTTTTGAACTCCCTGCATGTCAAGTAACCTACTAGTGGGTTACTAGTAGCTGCCATGTCTAATACAATCAATTCCAAAGATAACATTGTAGTCCTCGGTGCAGTGGAAGGAGTTCATAGTCAGTCATGTCTGAGCAAAATCGGGAATCCTCAGATTTGGGATTGGAGTTCTTCATGGGTCTCAGTGTAGGGCTTAAGTACTAGAGCCCATCTGAATGATCAACAGTCACAGCTGTGTGTTGAAAATCTATAACTGATGAATCATACATGGTAATGAGGAAAATGGCAAAAAAAAACTTATGGCCACTGCACAGTTTTTTTAAATCAATTTTTCCCCCTATAATTTGTTTTGGCTGAATGCACTCCAACAGTCATGTTTCATATTAAAATCTTTCCTGGTGCATCTTCATTTTTGTATAAAACAATAATGTAATTTGATGAGGGTTTTTGCGTTTTGCATTCAAGTCTTAAACTTCAGCTGTGGTTACATTTCCTGGACAACATCTGACCTCCCCACATGTGGTTTGTGATAAATCAGTCCAACCCGTCACTGGCATAGCAGAGCGGAGAGATGAATGAACTGGGTCATCATTGGATTATCATCTGATATTCATAAGCAGACCTGTAGTAGAGAATGATTTGATGCTCTGCTCGGGCAGCCAATCCATCCAACATCCCAGCTAAATGAGAGGACCGGCTCGCAGCTCATCTTGAACACTGCTTTTTCAGGAAAGTAGGGACAGTTTGGGCTCAGTGGTGACTGTTAGCAAATTGAGACATTGCCGCAAAGTTTTTATCACAGTCATTTCAGGAATGAAGGTTGCAGCAATAAAAGTAAACTAGTTTGCAACGTTTAAACCTGAAGTTTAACTGAACTATGTGGATGTTTGAACTTTCCTTCTTGTGTTGTTAGATTTCACATACTTTGCACGTTTGTGAAACAGCGCAGGGAGGGATTTCGTGAGTGCTGCAGGTTCAATGCAGCTCTGTATCCTTGTGGCCTCTTTTGGCTCCCACATGTCCTCCGTGAGGCTGGCTCTTTGCTTGGATTTCTGCTCTCCTCTCCAGCAATAGGTCTTTTTAATCCATCTCATGTGTGGATGGCACATATGAAGTCATCACAGCTGATGCAACCTACACTTTCCTTTTTTTTGTTTTGTTTGATGTATTTGGCTGCAACCTGAGAGCAGGCCGTTTAGCAGAGGGGAGTTTAGGGTTATATTTTTGGTGACTCTATTTCTACTTTGCAAGTGTGGTAGACTGCGAGCTACCACACTCCATGGTTATTTATTGTTGAGTGAAAATTTAAATGCAGGGTTTGGTCGTGCAGTAGTTGAAGTAGCTTATTTGCTGCATTTGCAAAGCATCAGTTATTGTCATGCTTAACTGAATGTTAGCTGTAATGCCTTGATGTCCTTTGACTCTATTAATTGTCTACTTGCGAGAACTGCAGATTTCCTCAGTTAAGTGCTTTTCAATAAAATACCACGGTGCAAGAGGACAGCACAGAGAGGACTGTACATGTGGAAGGAAAGAAAACTGCTCTCCCGCATGTGCACCCCCTCCCCTTTATTTCCTGTTACCCCCTGCCCTCTCCCTCTCCTCTGCTTCTTTTTCTCTCTCTCCATCCCTGCTCTTTGTCCTGGGAACATACCAACCAGAGAGGGGGAAGAGGAGGAGAGAAGGGGGAGGGGTGAGCCAGCAAGTCAGACAGGGGAGAGGAGGGGAAAAGGGATAGAATAGCATGTGGTGGAGGGACAGAGAAAGCAGACTGTGAGGTCGTCAGAAGAACAAGACAGAAAGAAAACAGCTTTTTGTTCTTTAAAAAAATCTGGTCATTCCCTCCCATTATTTCCTGCTGCTAATCAAGTTGGGCGTTAAGTTGTGTCGGGTGCCAGCCATCAGAGAAAGGAAGCCAACAAGAGAAAGAAGGCGAGAAAATCAGGATGGGCCATCACAATGGTAGGATGGGAGAGAGGGCAAAATGGAGGAGATGAAAGCTGTCCTGTTGAGGAATCCACCAAAATCAAAGCCTCCTCTCATCCTCCACCACCGCTGCTGCTAATATTGTTGCCTCCCGCCCTCTGTCTCTGAATCCCACACTGTCTGGGACAGCTTACACTCTACGTGAAAGAAAGTGGAGAGCTGACATTTACGTCCTGCCGAGGGGAATTGTGTTCCGGACCAGCGAAACAGGACTCTGCAAGACGGGATGTACATTCTCACACTTGAGAAACACACACTTCCTCAGAGAAATAGAGACTGGGGACAGGTGTTGGAGTGTTAAGGAGGGGCAAACTCTGAGCATGAAGGGAATGAGAGTGTAGGAACTAAAACAAGGAAGGAGTGAAAACCAGACTGATGTGAGTACAAAGTGTCTTTCTGTCTTTTTGACTGCCATTTGGTTATTTTCTTTCATTTTTCTGCTGCTGCTGCAGATCAATGCTTCCCCCTTGTCCTTGTGTGCCTGCCGGACTCATCAAAATTGCTTGTGTCCAAAATATGGCTGTTGGATTCAGCTTTTTTTTCCTCTGCAGAAACCTTTGTTAGAGGGACAGTGCAACTTAACCTCTGTCTCTAAAGTGCTCTCTTTGGAAAATGACCACCATGGATGGGTTTTCTCTTGCTTTTGGGGATTTAATGAGCCTGCTCTGGTGCTCTTACAACAAGAAGAAAGCGCAGACCACCCTTTGTGTATTTTTTCCCAATATGGCCATATACAGCGTAAGGACAGGAAGAAAGTTCTAATTTTATAATTCCAGTGATCCTTCTTTCTTGGGGTAATTGCATTGCCTTGGTGTTTCTTTCCATTGTTACCATAATGTAGAGTTGAACTTGAACCCAGTAAATCCAGCATAGCAAATTCTTTAATATTTAGTATTGTATTTTGGGAAATACAACCTGTTCTCACTTTATTATTTTGGTGCGTATAGTTGAAAATCTGAAAATCCAGTTTGCCCAGGACCAACAAGATTGCAGCCCCCTTTGTTGTTAAGCTTTGTTGGGGCTACAGGGACAATGTGTGCTAGTGCAGTGCAGGTTGTATTGAAATCTAATTATAATGTGGTGTGTTGCATGCATTGCAGAAAACAGGCCTAGAATGGCAGACAACCTGTCTAGCAAGCCACTCAGTTTGGGTGCACAGGATCTGGCACTGGCACTGGATCTCATCACAAGTTGTAATTTGGATAAACTACTGGCTAAAAGCAGAAGCACTTGCTGAAATGGTGAAATTCCCATGTCGAGCAGATACTAGTCTTTGTATCCAGTGTCTTATTATACTCTTCTTAAGATAATGTTTCTGCAAGTACTGACTTTACAATAGTTTTATAAATGTCTGTTGTACAGTTATGTTATCATGCAGCTGGGAGACAATTACAGTATGCTTCCTCGCTAGCTTACTTATTCAGTAAATGCCATCTTTCATTTCTAAAGGCTCTGTCAGCAGATGTACTGTAGACATTTTAGGACTAAACGTGTCTTCCTGCAAAATCCCTCAGAAGAGTGGAGCTGTGCATGTTGGTACTCTGTGCATACATATACTGTGTGAATTATATGAGGAAGACTACTGAGGTAAACAATTTATCAATTTAAAGCCCTGGCTTGGACTTTGTTTATCTGCAGAAAAAAAAAGAATGTCATATCACCCTCTGGTGGTTGTGTTGAAGGATTATTATGGAGTCCTGTATGTAGAATTGCAGAAGGAACTATACAGTAGCTAAGAGAGAGTTGTCTGAGAAATGTAAATCTTCAGGTCTCAGAGCCTCTGGATTAAAAACCACCCTGTGTTGACTCATATCTGAAATATTGCTCCCAACGTGCTGCTTTACCCTCAAACACAAAGGCTCTGAGTTTAATTGTTACCACAATCTGTGATGTTTTGGCTGATGCTAACAGTTACTACCTCAGTGTTCGTACCTTAGCATACACCTTTTTTTACCAACCAAAGTTTTCTGTACATTTCGGTCTCTTTTATACATTGAAACCGTATGGTTGCTGTGTTACCTTTTCTAGCAGCATTAAGGGTTTCCCCTATTCATACTATTTGCTGGTGTCGTGGTCCTGAATTGGTTAAGCTGAGGCCAGACGTTGTGTCCAAGTTGCCTGATGGCATTTTTTTGTTGGATTAAGATCCTGAGGCTGCCTGTTACTGTCATCTATTAGCCAAAGACGCTCACATCTTTTAAACAAAAACAAAAAAATAAAACATTCTGTTCCAATCAGTTGTTGTCAGAAAATCACAGAAACATTTCATCCCAGAGTTCACTTAAGAGTTCACATGAAAGTGTATTACAGAAACACTGTTGAGCCCTTTGTGTGCTGGCCTAAGAATAGAGCAGAGTAGAGCTTTTATGTTCGGCTTACATGTACATACAGCAGTCAGTGATAATAAAAACAGAACAGTACAATAATAACAGGATGCAGCCCTGAGGAGACCCTGTGGAAGATGAGTTTACTAGACACTAGAAGTATTCATTCAAAATCTCTGGTCTGTTTGTCAAACGAGACTAACAGTCTACAGCCACACTGGCTGCTCTGTGAGACTGTGCTTAGGCGCAGAGGTGCTTTGAACTAAGTGATAATGCTAGTATGCCAACATGCTCAAAGATAATGCTAACATCCAGATGTTTAGCAGGTATAATGTTTACCATGTTCACCATCTTAGTCTGGCATGGTAACATTTGCTAATTAGCAGGTATTTGGTCATAAACCAAAGTGTTGGACAAATAACATTTTGACCTGATTATGGTGCTAGATGAAATGTTAAGGGGTCATCAAAGATATTACAGTTCATCCTGAGGGCAGGGAACCATGAATGTCTGTACAAAATCTTGTGCTACTCCATCTAGTAGATGTTGTGCTATGTCTTAGGATAAGTGAAAGCTTTGGCCTGCTAGTGGTGCTAGAGTAAATGTCAGGGGTTCACCAAAGTAGGTAGGATTCATCCTCTGGAGACGATGAATGTCTGTACCAAATTTCATGGCAATCCATACAATTGTTGTTGAGACATTTCAGTCTGTGGTGGATCGACCAACCGATTTTTATCCATGCTAGCAGCGTGGCTAGCACGGATAAAAATCAGTTTACCAGCAAACAATATTCAAATCCGTGCTAAAATTTGACAGCAGCCTATGTGCAAGGATGTGGGTCTGAATACATTTAAAAGCTGAGGAGAAGCTGAAGAGGTGTAATGCATCATTGCAAAAATATTCCAGATAATGACCATGTCAAACACTGTTTGTAATGCTGCTCTCACCGCACAGCACAGCGTTTTGCTATGTTCTGTATTAAAACAGCAATGCTTTGTCCGTTTTTCCTACATGATGTCTTAGTTTGTTGCAACAGCAGTGATCCCAGTCAATCAAAACAATGACTCTTGTCTCCTCAGTCACAGTTGGTCATTGGGCAGCTGTCCTTTTTCCTAAAGTATAGGTCCAAATCCTTAAACCCTTCCAGTGAAATGGGAGAAAGCCTTTTGCACTCAAATGTCTGCCTCTGTGGGCTCACTTCTAAAGTTTGTTTTTATTGCTTGTGCTGGCTGCTCTGTCGAGAGAATGGCTTTTGCTTGTGCATGAAGTGCAAAACATTTCTGGGTTGCTCAGTGCTCATACTGAACAACAGAGAGGCAATTAGGTCATTTGCTGTCATACTAGTTTGCCACAGAAAAGGACATTGTTGTTCTGTGAAGGCTCTATTTACTGCTGCCCCTCCATTAACAACTGCTTTTAAATCAAGTCCTCTTTAATGGGAACAAAAACACTTCCATGTGTTTTTCTCCCCTCACTGGCACCATGACATTGCTTAGACAATATCTGTTTAGTGGACCTTCAGAGCACATAAATACCTTCAGTCTTAGTTGTAATGCTTGCTGTTGCGAAAGCAGAAAAGGTTTCTTTTGTCCAAACAAACAGATGCAGATTTAACCTAAAAAGCTGAAGCAAATAGAGTAGAATAAGAAAACATCAATCTGAGAGAGAGGTGACCGAGATCTACCACACATACGAGCCTTAGGAGCACTGAGAAACAGAGAGAGTCACGTTCAGAGACAGACGCTGAAAAAGCCAATCTGACCACCAGGTACTACCAGGCCCAGTTTCAGTAGCACTGAACAATATAACCATTGTTTCTGATGGAAACTCCCTCCAACCTGGAATTAACTGCATATGCGCAAAGACCTCACCCCATCTGGCCAGGTGATGTGCTACATCATATGTTCATTATATGGTGTTAAGCTCAATAGATAAAACTCTGCACAGGAGGTTCTACTCATTACACCGAGGGCTCTGTGGAGAAAAAGAGCACCAATTGACATCAAAACTATGCATACATTGTTTTGTTATACATATTGATACAATGGAAACTTAATGACCCGTGACCTGGAGCTTCCCATTTTCTGAACTTTTAAAAAGGGTCCCCACCTGCAATAGGAGGTCAACAGAATGGGTACGACAGGACGAAGAGAGACGACAGGACTGGCATTACTGGGAAATGTAATTTAACTCGTAAGCTACAGTTTACATGAACAAATGCAGAGCAAGACAGCAAAACACATGTGACGGATATTCTGAATCACATCGCCTGTATATTGAAACACACTTCCTTACAGAACACATGTCCTGCTGTATTAATTGTGGTGGTTTCTGTGTTGTAAATGAGCATTTCCCCTGACAGTACTTGGAACTTGGATTGAGTACCACCTCCTGAGCAGTGCCCAAATTTAGGTTTTATTTAGGAACTCGCCCCCAAACTGGGAGAAAAAAGTAGTACCTGTGACAATGGGTACACGTTAAGTTACAGGTCATTAAGTTTGTGTTGTGGAAACGGCCTCTCGTAGCAGTAGTTTAGGTTTGGTTGAACTGCAGAGCCAATCGGTAGCCCCATTCAGACCTCTACAAGTGCTGTCTCAGAAAAGAAAGGATAAAATAGAGGAATAATTTGCATTACTTGATTTAATACAAAGATTGAGTTTACTACACATCTGTAAGATTTAAAAGAATGGGATTAACTGAGGGCAGTCGGTGTTGGTGGTATAAGAGAACACAAGGGACTCTGCTTTGCACGTATATTCTGTAATAGGAAAATTTACCAAATTACGTAGAAGGGGGTTCGGGGATTTGTATCTTGAAGTGCCCAAGGTTCAGTTTATTGTGTGATTTCCCTAATGTACCTGGGTTGAATCTAATACAGGGAAGTATGTTACTGTCCGTATGGGTCTTGTGGCATTGATCAGGCTGGTCCTTGGAATGGATGAGTCCAAAAGCACCATCATTAAAAAACTGGTTAGATTTGTTGATTAGAATATCACCATATGAAAAAAAGTTATCAAAAAGAATCAAGAAAAAATAGAAATATAAAGGAATATGGAATTAAATTAGATTACATCTAAAGGAAATATTTAATGTAATTAATCAGTTATCTCAGTCATTTTTGTGTTGGTCTTTGGATTGTATGCATAAAATGATATATATGGACTACTGAATGTGGGTTAATTAATTGTAATCCAGGTACATTATAAAAACAGAAAGGAAACATGTCCATTATAGCTTAATGCAGATTATTAT
Source organism: Macquaria australasica (assembly GCA_005408345.1). NCBI lineage: Eukaryota > Metazoa > Chordata > Actinopteri > Centrarchiformes > Percichthyidae > Macquaria > Macquaria australasica. The sequence goes on along the minus strand of SEMN01000060.1, from coordinate 875,598 downwards.
TTTTGAGAGGGAACAAAAAGAAATGTTATAGCTTCATTCTCAGTAATAGGGTGTGTTTTGTTTGTCTAATTTTATTTAGGTGTAATTGTATGTCAATTATGATTTTGGTTGAGTATATCATTAATAATAATGATAATAAATAAGAAGAATCTGAGCCAGAATTTGATTTATTTTCCATGAAGGTTTGAATTGAACTTTTCTTTCTAATGAGGGCACACCTAACTGAGATCTGTTCCTGAACACACAAGATAGTGAGGTTGTGAAGATGAGGCTTCTTCCTTAAAACAGCTGTCCATATGACTCTGTTTTCTACTAAGCAGATGCTAGCTGTGCCAGCGCTCCCAGCTTCATGCTTCTTTCCTCATCTATATTTCATCAATAAGTGGGTGATCAGTACTGTTCCACTTGTAACTCATGAGTATAATCATTTTATACAATATCCATTTATTTTCAGAAGCTTCCTGTCGGGGAGCGTGTTTGAATGTGCCCCCATTTTCTTATGTTATTTTGTGTTGTCCCCTTTTTTCCTTGTAGTATAGGTTTGTACTGTGATTAAAAACTGCCTCACATCCTTGCTCTGTCTGTATGGGCTTGAAAGTGATGTCAGAAAGGAAAATATAGATGTTTCCTTTGAGTAATAATATCTTGGGCACCTGAAGTAAAGGCGATGTTGGGAAAGTGAAGCCTGTTATTCTTAATATTGCCTTGAAATGTCCTTATAAGTCGCTTCAAAGTTAATAAAAGACTTTTCCTTCACCGTTTGACAACAGCTCATGTTTATTTTAGATTTATTTTAGTTTATTTTTAGATGCCAGCACTTCATTAAAGCTACAGCATATTACACTTATGACTCAAACAGTCATTATATGAAAAGAATCTTGGTTTCTCTTGCCTCGTTTTATGCATGTTTCCCTGCCTGACATGTTTGGCAAACCTTAGGATCACCAATAGAATTTAAATTGAAGTTTTGTGCTGTAGTGCTGTCCACCCATGAGTTTGTAATAATGGACTTGTCAAAGGGTTTTTGAAGTTGCCACTATCTGATTCTCTTTTCTTGAAATGAACAATACTTGTCTAATGGTCCAACTCCTCTCTTGCTCTGTGTCTTTCAGTTGTCCCTCGGGGATGAACAGTGTGAAGTGACGCGGAACGGCTATGAGTCTAAGGAGCTGGTGTACTTGGTTCATATTTACTGCCAGGTAAGACGGCGGACTCCACTGGGTTTGATAGTGCAGTCATACCGAAATACACCCCACAGCATGCATACACTTAGATATAATTATATACGAACTCCCACACAGACTCCACTTCATCTGCAAGCACACACCCAGGCATTTGTAAAAAATGTATTCATGCTTTCAACTTTTCTCTAAAAACTCCAGCACAGTCCAACAGAACGCTGGCTCAAATTCAGACATTTCTGAAACACCAAACGTATTGTTTACAAAATCCAAGTTATGAATTTGGAAGAGAATTGAGAAGAGCTGTGGATGAGTGCCAGGATGGGTAAGCAATTTTTGAAGAATGTCCGATAGATTAGGCTTTTACAAAGTACTGTGCACGTTACTGCATATTTTCAGATATTAGCTTGGCTGATTTTTTTAAATTTAATTTCTTATGTTGACCTCTTGGAGGATAGGTTGCAATGTTTTCTGTTTAAATGTGTCGGTGTCATTATTGGAACATCCAGTCCTTCATTGCAACAGTTATTGGTGGCAGTATCCACCAACTACCATTTTCTATCACTGATGGCAGAGGCTTTATGGAGTGTTTCCTTCATTGGCACTGCTGTGTCCATGGTCGTCCTCTTCTTACAGCTAGTTGTTCATTCCTTGCTTAGTTTCATTGCAGAGGTCTTGTTGAAGTATAAAAAAGTTGGCTTAGTCATGTTTAAAATTCCTTTTTAAGGAGGGATGTCAGGGCAAAGTAACAGCCAAATTATTTATGATTACATCATATACAAAGTAAAGCAAGACATTTGATTTCCCCAATGTTGGACATAGCCTTCAAGTAGAACACACACATGCACACCAGCTGCTCAGAAGTTTTGCCCCAGCCTCCTCCAGTGACATTTTTGATTATGGTTTCATGCATTTCCCTCTACAGATCATATTCCATTTGAACGACCTTGGCAATGCCACACAAGTATGTGCACTTGGAAATTCCAACTTCTTACAGCCATCGGAAAACTGCTAAATGTACACTAGTTCTATTTGACAAGGGGGGAAAACTGGCAAAGAGTTGGCCTTGAGTTCTGCACTCAGAGCTTTAAACAGAGAAAGTAGCACAGCACAGGGAGATTGGTTCAGTTCCACAGACCCAGAAAAGGGGGTAACTAGAAACACCATCTGAAAGTGGGGCAGGAAAGCAGAAAGAGTTCCCCAAGCCCACAGAGCCCTCCTAGTGCATCTCTACCAGCCAGCACATTTAAAACGGCACTAGAATCAGTGGGCTGAGTGGTGCACTGCAGCCCCAGTCACACAAGCCCTGGCCTCGGTACACACAGATCTTTCTAGGGCAAATCAAAGCAAAAGACTTTTTCCACCACTAGTTTCTCTCAGTGGGGTTTTGAGGTTTGGAGCCCCGTCTTACTGGATGAAAAATAAACAACAAATCCATGGAAGAACTCTTAGATTAAAAAAAAAACAAAAAAGAAAGAAAAGAAAAGTTACATTTAATGTGGTGGACTGGGGCAAAATTCTCTTGGTTTGCACTTGCACTGTTGGCATTTAATCACTGCATTTTACTAGGAAGGGCTGAGTAAGCCATTGATGTTCTTTGTTTATGAAGACATTTCCAATATCAAAGTTTTTAAGACCATGGGAGACTTGATTCCCGTTTTCGTTTGCTTTCTTCTTCTTTTTTTGAGACAGTGCCGTTGTATCAGAGGCATGAAAAGAAGAGTGTCTGTGGGGACAAAAACAAAAGAGACAATCCCAGAGAAAAAAAGGAAAAACAGAGAGTCACAGCAGTGTGGGCTGATAAAGGTTTTAGTGGGCTTGTCTTTATGCTGACACAGAGGCTGGTGGAGGAGTTCTGGTAATGTTATGCACAAAGTTCAACTACTGGCAACCAAATGTTTGGTGTCATTGTTTGACCTTGCGTTTTCAACCACCCCAGATGACCCAAGAAGCCTGCTTTGGTTTGTTAAGGGGCTACACTAGATAATGATATGACAGCAGGTACAGTAACTCGTTAAAGTATAAGGTATTTTTTAAATGATAATAATATAAGCTTTATTTGTATTTTCTTAACAGAGTTATTAAATGCTGTCCAAAGAAAAGAAAACAAATAAGAATAAAAAACAAATGCAAGTAAAAACAAGAAATGGAAGCATAAAACAATGTTAACAGTAGATGAGAGCATAAAATGGCAAAAGTGGAGCGGCACAATCAGAGGAAACAACAGCATTAAGTGCATTGCAGTAGTCCAGGTGGGAAAAAATAAAAGCTGTATAACTATATTTAAATCAACAGGAGACAGAAATGACCTAATTTGAGAGATTTTCTTGAGTTATTAAAAAACAAACACAAACAAGACTGCACAATATTCTTATCTTAACACCAAGCAGGTAGCTTATTCTTCTTTTGACAGACAGCCTAGCTTGCTATTGAATTGGCATTTCTGGTTCAATTAGTTTGACCTCAGATTTGTCATCGTTACATTTTATGACATTTACATACAGCATGTCATGTCACTAAACCTGCAATAACTGTGTGTTTAGCCATTTGAAGACAGCAGAAACAAGCTGCAAACACAACGCTGACCTATCATCACTTTTTAGTTGATATGGTGAACTTGTTAGCAAGCAGTTTTCCTATTTACACATCCAGCAGATACTGCGCAGCATTAGCATTCATTTGAAGTAGTGTTTGTGTGTGAATGTAAGATGATGAATGTATGGCCAACACTTACTCTCTTTTTAGCTCTCCACCAACTCCTGAGGGAAACATCTGGGTCTTTAGCTGCTAAATACTCCACTATGTTCACCAGCTAGACTCTGTCTGTCTACTGTTTGGTGCTGAGCAGGTAGTGTACAGTCAGTTTATAGAACTTTTTCACTGAAGACAGCTGCCTGCTGCAGCTGAAAATGACAGATGACAAATGACAGATGAGAGCGGGGAGAATGAACCAAAACAGTGAGCTGAAAGACACTAAAATCCTGTGTAGAGCTGAGGGCAGCACAGTCGAGTGATAATTATCTGTGGCTTCGTCACTACGAGCGACACCATTTCACGTATAAGTTGTCATGTGATCCGTTATTAATATAAAAATATTGATTATTTCCGCTTTAAGACAGGAAAGAATTTATAGTGCTAGAATTGTTGGATTGCAGTGGAACATATAACTGTGTCATCCGCATGTCAGTGGAAGAGAACATTGTGGCTTTCTATCACCTGACTGAGGGGACGCATGTAAGTGAAAACAACAGTGGGCCAAGAATGAACCCTTGGGGAACACCACAGTTAATCTGACTTACAGAGGAACAGGAGTATGCTACTACAACAGAGAAGCTTCTGTTCAACAGATATGAATGTATTTTTTGCAATGACTAAATTCATAACATGTTACTTTTTCAGTTTAATGATTACTTGACTTCCTATTTATTCTCCTTCCTCAAGTACTAGAACTTAAAGAGTCGGTCTAGACCTGCTCTATTCGAAAAAGTGCCCTGAGATAACTTTGTTATGATATGGCGCTATATAAATAAAACTGAATTGAAATTGAACTCCTTAAAATACAGGTCATTTTCACATACGAAAGCTCAGCAGATGAAGAAAAACTAAATAGCTTCCACATTGGTCCACACTGGAATTCAGACTCAGAAGTTTGGTAACTTCTTGCATTTAAAGTGTTGCTGTTGTGCAGCCTGCACTAAGGAACTCAAATATTGGATGCTCCCACAGCACCTGAACGCACCAACCCAGAAGAGTTTTCAAAACAACCCCACACAGATTCAGCTAGCTGATGATCATATTGCACGGAAATGAATGGAAACCAGTTACTGCCTGGAAGTTAGGAAAATGTATTCATCAAACTTAAACATTCATTTGTTCTTTAGAAACACTTGGCAATAATGTAAAGTAAACACAGTTTGTAGTATGGGTAAGGGACATGTCTTCCTCTCTCACAACTAGAATGTCTTTCCCCAGTGGTTATACAGTGATTGTGTATTACTTCTTTGATGTGCCTACCCAATATTTTGTATTGTTATGTTCGTATTGTATCCTATGGATCTTACAATACATTGTTTGTTTAATTTAAGAGATGTTTTGTTTTTATTAATTACTCCTTTTTCGTTTGGTTGTTGCAACTGACCCAAATGGTGCATTTACAATAAACTTAGTGCAGGCTGTGCGTGGCAATTCAAACTTTCTTTTGTGTGAATTCATTTTCATAGGCACCTGTCTATAGGGTGAGCATTAGACAGCATTTAATTTCCCCATGTAAATTAGTGAAAAACTTCAACCTAGCTGCAGTTGAATGGAAACGTTACTCACATGTAGCTGTTTAATGTGTTGTGTTGCAGTGAATGTGTTTTGTCTGTGTTTCCTTGCTGGTTACACTCGTGTATTTTTGTTGTTCTGAAGGGTCGAAGTTGGATTGTGAAGCGCAGCTATGAGGATTTCCGTGTCCTGGACAAGCACCTGCACCTCTGTATCTATGACCGACGCTTCTCCCAGCTGCCTGAGCTGCCTCGACTGGACAGTCTGACTGATCAGTCAGAGGTAAGCACTGAAAACACACATCTACACACACACTTAGTGTATTTAACTAGAAAACTGAAGCATTCAGGGCTGTAAGCGAAATAATCCACTAAGGAGCTTTATCGGATTTAAAACCCATTTTCTTCTCATTTTAACTTGAAATGAATCCTGGCCGCAGGTAAAGGCTTATTAAAAGACAATTTCTTCATGTAAAGTATGCAAAATTAATATTTACTTTTAGGTTTGGGGAATCTTGCTTGTCTTTTTTTTTTTATCTCACACAGCTTTGTTTACACTCTCACTGAACCATCCAGGTCTCAGCCCCTAAATTCAATGAATGATAGCATTTGCTGCCCATATACTTTTAAAATACAAGATGTCAAGGTATCAGTTATCTAGATAAAACCTCTTCCAGTTACTGTGCTTTGATATCCACTACGATCTACATGGCTTTCGTCTTGGGAATGCACGATTTGATGTTTTGCCAGTTATTCCTCGTTTCGCCGGCCTGTGGATAGGATTCTGAGCCAGACAAAAGCTTTATGGTCAGATTGAGGCTCTAACAGGAATGCAGAGGTTAGGTATCAAACCAAACTGGTAAAACCAGTTTATCACTGAGGGGTATTGTGTGTGGGTGTGTGTGTGTGTGTGTGTGTGTGTGTGTGTGTGTGTGTGTGTGTGGACGCTTTCAGAGTAATAGCTTTTCCAAAGCTGCCTGCAGTATACTATTATACCTTCACCAGGAGCTGTGTTTATAAGATTTACAAGGTCCCATAATAGTGAACAGTGATGTAACTGAGCTGAAAGTTGCCTCCTACCCCTTCTTCTCAGTAAAGTTTAGTGTCATCATTAGCTCAAATGTGCAGCAGAAACTATAAAACTTAAATGTCCCTTGTAATATGAAGTCATAGCTGCAAATGTCATTTCAAGTTGTTTACTACCATGCAGCACTCTTCAGCTGTGTAATTAGCTGCCTTTATAACAAATACATAACAAAAGGAGCTGATGACTTTTAATGGTAATTCTTAACACCCATTGTAACAGCTAAGTTTAATATTCGCTGTGTTAGTTTCAGATTGTTACAGTAGTAATTGGTACTACCTGAAGTAAATGGAATGACTAACTGGCCTGTGTGTTTTCTTCCATGTTAGTCAGTTTCCCAGATGTTGTTGGCTTACCTCTCACGGCTCTCAGCCATCGCTGACAACAAGATCAACTGTGGGCCCGCCCTCACATGGATGGAGGTAAGGCTGCACTGTCCTCTGTCTTTAAGGAGTACACTGACTCTTTGGCAGAAAAAACTCCAGTGGATCAGAGAGCCTTTTTGCCAAAAGGTTGAGGCTTTGTTTTAGATGAATTATTATTTCTGCCTTTGAATGGTCTTACCTGCTCAAGAATTGGTCAGTCAGGAAACCATGAATACTGTTGCACATTGTGAATAAGGCAAATCATTGTAGTATTCTTTTCCAGTTGCAAAAATTCAGGGTAGCATCTTCTTAACACAATATAACAGCCTTGCAGGAGTTGCTGTCTGCAGAGTTATATAATGCAGCAAAGAAAAATACCTAAAAAATCACAATGACATATTGAACACAGCAAAACTGCATCAACAAAAGGAAAAGTAGACAGACAATGATAGAAAGATTCCTTGCAAACTAAAACAAGGACCTGGGGCCTTACAGTGTTGTACTTTACTATAAAAGATGAATACGGGTTGCTATAGCTACAGGATAGCTACAGAAAGACTATAGTATTGCTGTAGGATTATTAGAATCTTGTAGTAGATATCGGCAGCAACTTCTAGCCATCCCAGCCGCTAATTCATTCTTCTCAACAGCAAAAATATTTGAACAAGTGGGTAGAAAATGAGCTGAATTTATTTCACCGCTTCACCAAAATAGCTTTTTATGGCAGGACTAATATATCGTCATGTTTCTCTATCTTTTCCCATAGTCATTTGTTAGTCAATGACTGCCACTGTTGAAATGACATGTAAGTCTTGTCTGTGTGTGTCTGTGTGTGTCTGTGTGTGTCTGTGTGTGTGTCTGTGTGTGTGTGTGTGTGTGTGTGTGTGTGCGCGCGCTAGGTTGACAATAAGGGAAATCATCTGTTAGTTCATGAAGAGTCGTCCATCAACGTGCCAGCTATTGCTGCTGCCCACGTCATCAAGCGCTACATCGCCCAGGCCTCAGACGAGCTGTCCTTCGAGGTGACGACAACAACAGTTCTCACACACACACACACACACACACACACACACACACACACACACACACACGCTCGCTATATAATGCCTTCAATTTTAGCAATCACTGATGTCTTCTATGGACAAGAGGTAAAGGGACCATCAGGCACATATTTAATTTTTTTCCTCCCTCTGTTGCTCTCTGCAGGTTGGCGACATTGTGTCTGTGATTGACATGCCCCCTAAAGAAGACACCACATGGTGGAGGGGCAAGCATGGCTTTCAGGTACGCAGCTCACAAAACACTTGGCTGGCTCAGGGCAAAAACACATTTTGTGTTCCTGTGTCTTTTCCTCTGGCTGTAAACTTTTGATTAGATTTGTACTTGACGTATTTCAAGGACAAGGAGAGAGCGTTGCTTTGTAAGGCAGATTTCAAACACACTGAGTTTCCTGAAAGACAAAGCAAGATACAAATCCTCTTTTATGTGAAGCTTTTGAGCAGATTACAGAGTGTGTGCCTCCTGAACTGATTCGTATTCCTACGCACAATCCTCATCTTCAGCACAATCCTATAACACACTGAATCTGTGCTGTTCAGGACATTTGTTACAATTGACTTTAGTTCTCCCAGTCTCAGCTCTCCGCATCATGTAGTCTTAGCTTTGATTTGCTTACGGTACTCTCAGTATTGCCTCTAAAGAAATTCAAATAATGAATAACACATCATTTAATTTTTGAGCATAAATCTTTTCCAAGGCTATAAGAAAACAAACTGTTGTATATCACAAGGTATTTTGAGGTTAATAATAATGGTATGTCCACGCTATGTGTGTGCATACGCTACACCCAGACAAATATGTACAGAACACTAAACGGACGTTCAGACAGAAAGCAGTTAAGCCAGCACAGCAGGCTGCGTTGGTGGGGGCGTGTTGTTTAAGGTAGCGGTGAGACAATGAAATACAATCCAGGAAGTCCAGTTGGAGTAACAGATGAATGCATTTAAAGGCTTATCAGACACCAAAACACTGCACAACCATTTGTAATACCCAGAGACAGGATTTTACAGCTCTGGAAAGTTATCACAGCTGCAACTATTCTATCTTTTGTCACAACACTAGTGAGGTAAACAGTAGAAATACACTGGTCACATTACAAAGTAAACTACCAGGAATGTGCGCTTGCGTGTATGTGATTGGCCAACACAGCGGCCTTGCTGGATGACATTGCATTGCTTTGCAGCAAAAGTTGAGTCACGTTCTACTTTTTCGCATGACGACCCTGCGTTATTTGTTTGTTTTTTTCTGGAGCTGCTGCACCACTGGACCGGCTCCATTCAAATAAATGGAGAGGACTGCATTTTTTCCACACAGTGCTAAAGTCGGTCTGAACCCGGCATGAGGCTTTTGAGCCTCTTTGTAAGGCGCAGATTGGACACATTCTGCCCCAAAGACATGCAGTGTATCATTATTGCGTAGTTAGTGTGTCATTTTAGAGAGTGCTTACAAGGTGCGCCTCTCCGCTCACTGCAAATGCATTTAAAAGAAGATTGTGCAAATAATAGGAGGACACATTGTAGCAGAGGTTGAATATCTATTCTGCTGTATTTACTAAAGTCAGGCAATTTGCAACCGTCGGTTTTGCTGGAAAAATTCTCAGTTCCTGCGTAAGTGTAAACATAGCACAGATGGGATTTACTGTACATAAGGCAGGAGGTTGTAGCCATGAAAAGAAACATAAATTAAATACAGGCACTCTTATACAATGAAAATTTTAAGTTTAGATTTTTTTTGTATCACTCAAAGCACAGCTGTACCAAAGTAGTATTCACAAGAGCAGCAGGTACACAGACACACTTAATATGTACCTTAGGTACGATGTGGTCATTTCCACACCACCTGATCAGTAGACGTCCAAACCAAGTCCTAAATGCCATCTTTGTCACAGTGCTGCTAATACCAAAACCATGTGATTACTGTGACAACCACACCTCCATACAGATACTGTGCTGTCTCTCTGTCTTCATTTTATTATCTAAATCGGATTGTACTTCCTCCCACCTCACCATGCCTGTCTCACTCCTGTGCTCTCTCCAGGTTGGCTTCTTTCCCAGCGAGTGTGTGGAGCTCATAAATGATAAAGTGCCGCAGTCCATGACCAACACGGTACCAAAACCAGGTAGTCCTCCTCCTCCTCTTAAAGCACTCACAGGAAATGTGTTGGAAGGAAGTTATCACTATCACTGATGGCAGTTCATGTCTCACTGATGTGGCTGTATTTTCAGGAAGTGGTAAGCTCTGTGATGGATGATGTGGCTCGGGGTGTGTGTGTGTGTGTGTGTTTATATCACACCTTGGCCACAGATATTATTACTGGTCTGACAGACTTGTTGTGTCATGGAATTGATTTCGTATTAAAAACATAGTGGATTTCTAGTATAATATCTTTACACCATCATTTCATAAGTTTGACTGACAGAAATGCAGTGGTGGTATAGATACTGCCTAACCTGAAAATTAAATTAAATATACAGAGCCCCGTTAGAGGTCTTCGCCTGTTTTCATAGAACCGAATTTCAATACATACTCATCAGTATGAAGATAATATAACTTCAATTTATGAGCATGTTACAGTGAAAGGAAACCCATAATTCTGACACCTACGTCACCCCCTGAAATAGCCCACTAATCATATTATATTGACTCAGCACTATACAAATCCACTGCAAATAACTGTGCTAATCTATTGCTGTCCAGAGTAAACAGATAAGCTCTGCAGCACGCTCCTGCGAGTGTCAAAGACAAATGTATAACATCAACCCTCTTGGAATCAAAGGGAACACTTTGACAACATTTGGTGGCTGCGATACAGACTCAAGCTGAACTTGAACTTTGCCCTCACACTGAATTACACACACCCGACAAAAATAGCAGCTCACGTCATGTCGCCATGACTGAGCCCTTTTGATCAGACCTCAGTGTCTTGTACGAATCCACATCACATCTTCCAAATCCAAAGACTGATTCAACCAATATGACTCACTGTCACAACCATCTGGCTGGCTTTGGGGTGGGCGAGTGGAGCCGGGGTTCCTAACCATCGAAAAGCCTCAGAGACTCCGGGGTCTGGATTAAGTGATGACACAGCAAAAAAAAACAACCACCTCTGTAAGATCCACAATTGTGAGGGAGGGGATGTAATTACAGACGCAGGGTTATCTGATGTGCCAGTCAAGTTTCATACCCAAGCTCTTGAGCATTTCAGACTGTGTGACTGATCAGAAATGCATCTTGCGGTGTAGAGTTAACTTTGCAATGCACACACAGCACACTCCACAGCCAATGACTTAATCTGCCTGCCCACTCCACTGCTTTTTGAGCAATGTTTCAATGCTTGTTGCTGTTTCTTCTTTTGTTTGTTTTATGCATGTGTCCTTTTGTCAATCATACTTTTTTTCCTTTACAGAGTATCCTCAGGTCAAGGGTATATCATTTACTGTAGATATCCTGAAAACAGTTAACAGATTATCTTTTTCTCTTGAATTTCTATTTTTTATATATCTTTGTTATTGATTAGTTATGTTCTTTAGAAATATGTTTCTTTAAATCTTGGTCTGTAGTTTTCATACTAATAACTAAAGTCTAATATTTGGTTTTCTAAAACCTGCAAATGCATTAACATGACTCTAAATGAGCAGATCCTGGATCAGGTTCATTATCAGTGGCGGTACGAATAACTAAATGTGATGGTGTTTAAGTCTGTTTATGTGTCAAAACTGCACTGCTTGTTCCCCACTGCAATGCATCATTAATACTGTTGTTGTCTCACTGCACAGGGATGTACAGTAGTATTAGCATGTGTCTTGATTTGTTGCATTTGACTGTGACTCCTCTGCCTCAGCCTCCCCCTGCTCTGGCCTGCAGCCTGCTTCTTGGAGTCTCTTCCCTCCCTGTGCGTGTTGGTATACACACTTCATCCACCTGTCCACTCGCTCCACCTTAACTCGCTCACACACAAAATGCATTTGCACATTTGGACTTGTATGACATTTTGTTCATTGGAGTTTGGATGTAGTTAAAGTTATAATCCTTAAGATTTCAGTCTTGGTTGATTTGGTGATACCCATGGTCACTGGTGGTCACAGCAAGTGCTGTTTAATACTGCAGGTCCCAGAATTCTGGGACTCCTTGAGCAGCTAATTTGATAGAAATACAACAGAAGAGCAACTGGTGCATCTGAAATGTCAAAAATGATCGCTGTCATGTTTCGTAGACGCTTTTTTGAGGAACGACTGAGGTCATCACTAACCTCTGTGAAAAATACATTTTTGTGACTGCTTCACAAAAAAAGCCAATAGGTGTTTCACCAGTTGAATGCTTTTAATGTGAACTCGCAGCAGCAGGAAATGTTGGGTTAGCATTAGCAGTAACTAAATACAGCTCTGATATGGTGTTAGGAGAGTCAGGAGAGTAAACAGTGAGGCTGATATCAATCTGATCAAATTACAAACTACAGATCAAATTAAAAGCAGTAACACTGCATAGCTTCCTGAGAATCCCTCATGCGTAGGTAGGCCATCTGAATCTCATGCAGGAATGGCAGACCCCACCACCAACAATGAAAACTACTATATAGAGAGGTAATTACAGAATGTAAATACACGTAATGGCTGTTAATGGCATAAATAGTATCAAAAACAGGGTCTGATTTCATGAAAATCTTAAGGATTATAACTTCAAAGCTGAATTTAAGTTCTCTCATATAAGAAGACATGTTTTATTGATGAATGCAAAGCTTTTATAATTGAATATACTTCATTACCAACCTTTTTTTTTTTATCTGTACACTGTCTCACAAAACAGTTTATTGCTTTAGCATCAAAGTATAATTTCTGTGCAAAGCTACTGACCTCATGGTCCCAAAGTACACAGTTGCTCTGTTCTCTAACTTGAAGTGCTTCTCTCCCTCTGCTGATTCTCTCATGTCTCCATCATCCATCCATCCATCCATCTGTCTGTTGGTCTGTCCATCGGGCTGCATGCAGACTTGGAGATGGAGAGTGTAATACAGGACAGTGCATGGGTGGCCGACCCGCTAAACCACTACAGCCTAAATTCAGGTAGACAAAAATCCTGTGGTGTGCTGCACCGCCAGCCCCTAACCAAAAACTAACTCCACAACCCCGAGTGATGTGTTTGCACTGTGTGACTCTAACGCGACTAGTCTGTCTACGTGTCAGAGTAGCTTAAAACTGGGGATATAGCTCGGGTTATAGCTTCACTCTTCACAAGAGGAGGACCTTTCACAGCATAATATACTGTCCTGTCTGTGACCTTTTTACACACTTTGTCCACATTATCTCTTCACTAGCCTTTAGCCACATCTGGTTGTGCAGTAATAGAAGAGAATAAATGGCACATTAATGTGGAAATAGGTCTTTTTTCCTGTGTGTGTGTGTGTGTTTGTGTGAACTTTCTTTCACTTGAATTGCTTTAAGCTCGTATTAAAAAAGATCTGTGTGATGCAAATAATGGCCATATTTCCCTTTAAGTTTGTTACTAAAAATTCTAAACTTCTTCTTCTCATAATACTGCGGTATTTTGGATATGTTTCAGGTGTTTCTCAGAATTAATGTTCCTGAATCCATTTTGCAGTCTAAAAGAAATAAAAAACTGTATATAAAAGTTTGGGGATTAGATGTAGTGGCCCCCACTTTTCAAATGTTGCTCTCAAAAGAGAACAATCCAGCTCCTCCAGCCCCCTGTTTTTTTTTTACCCCTCAAGGTGTATGCAGATGCTTCAGGGGTGAGCCAGGTTATTACAGCATTTCTTTAAAGCTGCTGAATGTACCCTGTGTCTGGACGGGGGCCAGCTGTGTTTGTGTATGTCTGTTTGGTCGAAGCTGAAAGGCCACAGCAGGGGTGCCGTGGTGCTAGGTCTCGACCGGCCTTGATTTATTTAATCCTTTTACAATGAGGGGGCCTGTAAACCCATCCATTGAGCGTTAAGCTTTGTCCTGCAACAGTAAGAATCTCTGTCTCCCTCTCCATGGTGACTGAAAGAGCACATTCCTGCAGGGAGCCACACAGCATTGGAAAAATATGCTTGTTCTGCCTAGATCCACTCTGCTTACCACTAACCTTTGCTGTTTCCCAGTAAAACCATGGAAATTGTTAACACGTTGCACTGCTCCAGTTAAAATCGAGACGATAGAACCTAGGAGTTATTAGTCCTTCGGCCTATGTGCTTGTGTTGTGTCGCAGTGGAATCTGAGAACAGAGACTCTTCACAGTAAAAATAGACTCTTTTGTTGACATCAGTATGAAAAGAAAGAGTTGTGAGTTGTCAGCCTTCTTTCCTCCCCAGACAGCCCAATGGACCTACCAGTTACTGACCCAGATGTAGAGCCCCCTCTGTTCCCCTCCTCAGTGTAGGCCTTCGTCATGTCTGGGGACCAGTGATTCGGGCAGCTGTGAGCATACATGAGCCAAGACAGCTGGTTATGTGGACGGGAGAGGAAGGGAAATGGGGAGAGAATGTGTGAGACAGAGTGAGATTTGTCCTCCTGTTCCCGAGGATCTCGATCATTTCCTGGTGCTCCAGTTCTGGGCTGTGAAACTATGCAAGGTCCCCTGTGTAACGTGTTTTTCTGTAGCTTCAATAAGAGACTGTTGTTGTAGACCGCACCTTTGTTTGGGGGAGGCTGCTTCTGATTACATACTAACATCTCAGGCTGTGTTGTAAACTGAAAGCACAAAGATCTTTTTTACACCTTTGCTTTCTTCAGTGGAAAAACGGATCTCTGTAGTTGAATTCTACGGAGTTGTATTGCATCATTATTGTGATCTGTCGCATTGGTGTCATTACTAAAACAAATGATAATGCACTGTGTTGTTGCAAAGCTTCCTAGCTGTTGGTTAAATGTACAACCATGTTTATGTTGCAGACAGCACGCCGTTCTGCTCCTGTGCATGGAAACTTGGCATGCAGCTGCAAAACACGCTGCCTCGTTCTTTCCATATCCCAGGAGTGAAATAGACTAGTCAGTTCCATGCAAAATAGCAGCTGTATAATACTTAATCTAACACAAAGCTGCTCTCATCCTGTTATATGCAACATGACATCAGGGCAGGAGCTCACTACTTCCTGTTTAGGTGACTGGTGTTTTTCAGTACTTTGCTAATATTCTTCAGTCCTAAAGTCAAACCCCACCTGCTGCTTTACTATCTCTACTGCCTCCCACTGTTCTAACTATGCCACAAATGTTGAATTCCTATGATTTTATTTTAAAGGTATGACAAACATATACAAGTAAAAAGCACTATAATGTATACAAAGTGGACTAATGAATTAGAGGAGAGAAAACTCCAAACTCACCGTATCTTGTTTCTTCGGCACCGTGCCATCTATTACAGCTCCTCCACATGATGCGTTCAGGGAATAATGGTTCACTCTGTATTTTCAGAAGTTACCAGTTCAACTTGTTTCTAGCTTGAAATGTTTCTGCTCTATAAGTTAGAGCGGAGGCGACATACAGTATGACTATGATCTGTGCTTCACAGAACAAACCTGGTTGAGTTGAACTTCGTTTGACTTTCTCAGTCATTTTCCCCAGTGCATGGAGTTAGTGCTGGGTGATATTGGGCAAAAAAAACAAACAAAAAAACCCCCAATTTCATAGAGCATGACATTACATAAGACGGAAGACATATCCAGATCCTTTACTTAAGTAAAAGTACCAATAAAACAATGTCAAATTTAGATGCTCCATTACAAGTAAAAGCACTGCATTCAAAATCCTTTTTAAGTAAAAGTACAGAAGTATTATCAGCAAAATGTACTTAAAGTATCAAAAGTAAAAGTACTGGTTCTGCAAAAAAAAATGGTGACTGATATATTATTACATTATAATATGAATTGTAGTGAAATAGAAGAAATAGCATTTAATTGAAATACCCCATACTCCAAATTACAAGTATTTTCAAATTGTACTTCACTACAGTACTTGAGTGCAAATGTACTCAGTTACTTTCCACCACTGAAGATGGAAAATATCAGAACCTACATGCAAAGAGAAATTTGAGGATCAGCCCAACGAAAGGTTTGTCTTTGTGTAACTTGTTAAACGCATGACGAGTTGAAGTGAGCACATGCAGTGGAAATGTCTGACTGCAGTCTTGTGATCCTGGACCAACAACAAATTAGTTTGACTTTATTTTGACTCAACATGTCTGCTAAGGGACTAAGCTAGTTAAGGAATTAATAAGATAATGCTTTCGGGGGGCCTTAGAGGGGAGAGCTGATTTAAAGTCAAGTCAAGGCAAGGACATCCTATATATTGTTTAAGTTGGACTGAATCATTCTGACAGTCAGCTTGGGTCAGTCTGGGATTGTAACAATTTTATTTGAACCTTGTATACAGGCCTACAATTACACAATTAGTCCATTCACATAAGTATGTAATTACAAATTAATCAATTATTACATTTGGAAGGTTTTGACAGAGAATAAAAGCAGGGATGCTGCGTGTTAGGAGCATGTGTGTGTGTGTGTGTGTGCAGTGTAAAGGAGTATTTTCCACTTGGTAAAAACCACCAGCTCCTCTTGGCTGCCTACTCTCGTGCTGCCTTTCAATGCTGTCGTAAATATTAGAATCAAGTGCATGTGCAAATCAGCAGTGTAAATATGACTGAAAGGCAGGCGAAGAGAATTAGAGTGTTTCAGCTGTTTTGTTACGTAACACATTCTGTAATTATATCCGGACAGTAGCACTAAAATGCAGCAAGGCTTTACAACATCTACAGCCTCTGACCTTGGATGTGGGAGCTTAGAAGGTTCTCTTTACTGAGTTTTGGTGAAGAGGAGTGTTTTTCAGAAATCGAAAAGCACAGACTGTAGGCATGGCGTCAAATATTTTTAATATAGCAACTAAAGGTTGTTGTTTAGGACCACCCACCGTCATACTGACTTAATCTAAGTTTTGCTTCAATACTACTGACAGCTTTGTTAGGCTGGAATTAACAACCGGTAACTTCCATATTTCCGGGAGCACTTGAAGGCAGCACGTGTGGGGTCGTAAACCAATACGTTGGAGCGGATCTCTGTGTGAATACTGACATAGCTGACAGAGCGAAGAGGAAAGTCTGCGGCGCTCCTCTGTTCATTGTCTCAAGACTTTCAACTTTTTTATTATCTTTCTCTCTTGGTTAATCAGACCTCGCCGTTTCTTTCCGACTTTCAGATGAGGTTTCGTCGCTGTTTTGTGCACGTTTGCGGTTAAGCGCATGAAAAAGATAAGTGGATAGTTGTACTTTGGACTTTTTTGAAATCCTGTCATAAAGCCTCAAGGAGTCCAGCGTTATGGAGCGAAGGTAAGAAAATGCGTTTGAATTGTGTGGAATTATATTTAATATATTCGCTACAGTATCCCCTGGTGGAGCTTTTTTAACCGTTAGCGGTTAACCGTATGCTGCGGGTTTTATTGGGAATAAACTGAAGAGACAGCACTTTGAATGATGGAAGAGGTTTCCTAGGCCTGAAAGAAGTGTGGAAAATATTGCTCCTTACTCGCGTGACTCATTGTTCCATTTTCTCTCTAGTTACACTTACTTAATAACTTATGAATAACATTTGTCTCTTCCCCCAAGTGTTAAAATATTTATAATTTCCCTCTAATGTCAGAATATCAAAGACTAACAAAAGGTACAAAACGAGGTTTTAAGAAAGTTTGACTTTTGGAATAACTCTACTTATCTAGCTGAGGAAGAAGTTAGACATTTGAAATATATAGTTTACATGATGTATGGTTGTTAAGCATCTGAATTAACCTGTATCACTATAATAAAGCAGCCCTCCCATCAGGGCCATAGTTGAGTTGCTCAGATGCTCGTCTGAGTACCAGGCAGTGACAGACAGTAAGTTCTTCATCACTGAAATTTGTAAAAAGTAAAAAACAAGACAGAAAAAAAGAAGTAACTTTATGTTTTTGATATCATAATTGAGTTTAGCAAAATTGGCTTTGGAAGAGTGGCACCCATTTGCAGTTCAGTGGTTTGAAAATTACTCTTGGTACCAATGCTGATATTTGTTGATCTTTCATGACATCATGATTTCTGATTTCTCTGATGTGACAGTTCTACCATTTTGGTATAATTATTGGGTGAGAGGACCCAGTTGAGGTTGTCTCTTCCCTCTACTGAAGTCATGTTCAGTGGTGCATTGAGAGATGGAACAATAAGGCATTTTGCTCCTTCTATCAGCACACACTTAGGCTCTCGTGTCCAAACAGATGTCACTGTCACTCATGACTGCCTTTTAATAGGAAGACACTGCTCTGTTGTTTACACACTGAACAGCCATCCAGAAACACCACCAGGAGATTGTTAGGATGTAATAATGAGTGTAAACACACTGTCTCCCAGTGTTATGTGCTGTTTTTTTAGTTTGATAAGTAATGCAAACATTAGCTCTGTGGTAACCGCCTCTCAATGGACAAGCAATCAGGAAATGATATTAATAATAGTCAGTAAGTTGGCTTGTTGACTTCCTTAAGTGGTTGTAAAAGAAAAACGACTATGGAAAAACTCCCATTAACCATTAATTGTGGCAAAAGGAATATAGTGAAAGGATTTTGTACTTAGTCACTTTCACTATCAAGTATGTTTAGTGAATTCAGTCATATTGATAAGTTGACAGACATAGCAAATTTGGAAAATTGCACAATATTCATTCACATAATTGTCAAACTCCTCTATATTTCTGCATTACTGGGCCCCAGAGAGATCCAACTTAAGTTTGAAGGACCCACCACAGTAAAAACACATTTAATCCATTTAGAAAAGCTTTTGGCGCATCCACAAACCACTTTCCAACTAAAAGCCTAGATTTCTGAGATGGATGATGTAATCATATCCAACCCATTCACATAATGATTTTATGAAAGTACAAAAGTGAAGAGGAAAGCAGTTTGAATTTTCCCACTCTGCTTTTCCCAGTTGGGGGGGTGTGGGGTGTGCTGGCTGACGTGAAAGAGCTGAGCTGAGCTGTGATGAGAGCATTGTGAAGCCCCAAGGAGCTGTGGTCACACCTCTTGGTGGTTGTGTATTCAGGGAACACTGACTCGCACAGTAGTTGTATCAAATATCTCAGTCTGCTGATTGGCTCTGTGGTGTCACTGCTCTACTTTAGAAAGCGATGACACTTTGTTGCATTGCTATGGAATTTTTCTCCAATCTGCGTCTTTTAATAAAGCTCCTTGCTAACTGAATGGAACGAGGCGCTTGGTTTTGGGTTGGAGCGGGGAAAGAGAGCACGATGTTTGCCATTACGTCTGACTCTCCTGCTGTAATGCTTGGCCTCTTTTCTCCTCACCCCAGGCTCTTCACTGGCTCTCTTTGGGGAAAAGCCTCGTCACAGAGTCACCCAGCCAGTTAAGGGCTGCAACTGAAACCTGACAGTGCTCCTCAGGCTTTATATGTTCAGATAAGATTTTATCTGTTATATATGCAGATGCGAGGCATGGGCTATTGGCTCTCATTTTCCTAACTGTGAACATCTAGGCCCCGCCCCCTCTCAGTGTGTCACATGTCAAAAATAGACCATCAGGTTTTATGAGATCTACAAATAACCTGAAATATTCTACAGAAACCAGTTTATCTCAGCTATGTGTGCTAAAGGGGGCACCAAGTTCACACATGAAAATCCGTTTACGAGTCATGGTTAGAACTACTCAGCCTGTGAAAACAGTTTAGTCAGTCTCATGTCTTCTGTGCCTCTGGAGGAGCTTTGTCATGTCTGAGAAAATAACTGATGATGTCATCAGGGTTTGGGCTTGAGATTACAAATTTATAATTGAATGCCTGCGATACAAACTGGAGGTGTGGATTTTGAAAGACAAGGGTGTTTACCAGAGAGGGAGGGGAAAATGAAAGACAGTATCCAGTTGCATCATGGGAAATGAAGGATCCTTTATTTCCTTTTTTGGAGGGGGTGAGTTTGACCCATACTAGGGACTAAAGTCAAAGTATCCCAGCCTCTGTTGCACAGACCATTTGACCATTCTTTTTCAAATGTGTCCCCCTGCATGATGTCCAACTCTGAAAGTGCAATACTAAATTGCTGGAATACCCCTTTAAGCGCCCCCAAGCTGTAATTAGAGGCACATAAAGCGATTTCTAAGGCTTTATCAGTCCCTCTATCCTTAAATAAAATGCCTTTACCCAGCTGGATCTCAGCAGTGAGTATGTCAGAGGCCGTTTCAGTGCTGAGCATGCTTGAAGAGCTGCTGGCCCTCAGGCTGTCATCCGCCTTGACAGTAAGCAGATGGGAGTCTCTGTCCATCCTCTGGAGAGTCATGCTTGTCATTGCACTCCTCTTCCCCACGTCTTACAGTCAGTCAGGGTTCCTAAATAAAAGAGATTGTCAGTGTAAGCCAGCACAGTTGCACAGTCAGCCCCCCCTCCTCCTCTACATGATACTGAAGGCCCTTTCTGATGCCTCAACGGTGAGTAAACAAAAGCTGCCTCAGCGGTTTTGTCTGCGGGTACAGCAGAGCAGAAGGAATTTCTCCCTAAGGGGGGAATTGTAGCTCCACTTTTCCTTGAAATGGAACGATGGCTCTTGTTTGCGGATGCTGGCGCAGAGGCAGGCTGTTGATTCACAACAGAGACCAAGGACTCGAAAGTTTGGTTCAAAGATTATTTATTTACTTGGGAGTTGTAGGTAGTTATAAATCTGTCTTGGCAGGGGTTTGTTTATTTTCAGATACTTGTGTGTGTGTGTGTGTGTTTTGAGCATCAGCCAAAATAATTAAACTTTAGAAAACACTAACTGACAGAATCAGTTTGATTGCAACTAATGATTATTTTCATCATCAATTCATCTGCCGATTCTTTTCACACTTAATCGTTTAGTCTATAAAAATGTTCCCAGAGCCCAAAGTGACATCTTCAAATTGCTTCTTTTGTCCAACCAACAGTCCAAAACCCAAAGACTCTTCATTTACTGTCATAAAGGACAAAGAAAAGCAGCAAATACTCACATTTAAGAAGCTGCAACCAGCAAATGTTTGACAGTTTTGATTGAAAGATGACTGAAACGATTAATTGATTATTAAAATAGTAGTAGGCAATTACTTTTTTTTTTTGATTAACTAATCGTTGCAGCTCTAGATTTGATATCATCTACAAAAAAGTGAAATGAGAAAATGCATGTCTGAGTAAAGAAATGGATACCAAGTCTGACTTCACTTCAGGAAAAATGCCACTAGTACAGTTAATTTGAACAATCAGTGGAGCGTTGCCATCTAAGTTGCGGTTTCTACTTGTCCTTGACATGCGTTTGATTTAAAAGAGCAAATGTGAAAAGTACTGAGTGTCACTGAACATATTTTCTTGCAGTATTTCTGAGACATTTCTGTGTGCATATATTTTTGTTAGTATTCTGCCAACACAATGAGAAACTGTTCAATTAATTCAGCTACAAAGTCACTTTCCATTCCCATCAGCTCATTAGTTTTACTCTGGTCTTGATGTTTGCATTCTAAATGTACTCAATGGACTGTCAATTAAGTCTGCTGCACGCAATTTACCTCCGTAGTGTACATTTAGCATGCAAAACAGGCAGCCTCCATTTTTACCTAATCGTCTACAGGCAAGATGGCTAAGGCTCACACAGTTGATGTTTTGGGATGCTTCTTTTGAATTATAATATTCATAACAGCACATGTGTGTGTTTCGTGATGTAAGTCTCTATAAATTATCATGACCTCTGATAAATCTTTGCTGTGAGTAAAGATGCTGCCTTGACACTTTTATTGTATTCTTGTTATCTGCCAAACACACAGTTCAGCCGCAGCCTTCTTTACCTCAGCTTGTTTTGTTTCTGGAGATAGTTTGGTAAGCACTGGCCTACTTTCAGCTGTACTGTCTGCAGCTGAAGCAGAGCTCAGCTTGGCACAGCAAATTGAAACTGCATCTCTCCAAAGACTAGTTATTTATTTGATTGAATTGTAAATGCTTTCTTCTTTAAACTGCAACCTGTGCGTTTGTGTCGCTCGGAGCCGGTAAAATAAGGAGGGGGTCAAGGCTGTGAACTATGTGAGAGAAGTGGAGGGCTTGTGATCATGACTGTGTTTATAATCAGTTAAAGGAATGTGCCCTGGAATATAAATAAAAAAACTGATGCGACACAGCAGTTTTTCCACTTGAGCCCAGAGCACCTCAGACAGGATATGTTGGTGTGATCACTCTGTTTAGTGAAGGTCCAGATGTGGTGTGGCTGAAAGAACACAGTGATCATAGATCGGGTTGGTAATGGATGTTTTTATTGCTGTCCTCTTCTGTAGTTAACTTTCAGAGTTCCTTGGTTGTTGTTTGAGACCGTATCCACTGTCAGTTTAAATGTTTCAGATTTCAGGAGCCTGGACCATGAGGCTACTGAGTGCTCCACGCTCATTTAGCACATGAGAGAAGTTTGCCTTCAGAGCTTTCTGGCAGAAAGCCTTTAGGAAGTCTGTGCAGTGATGAGGGTTGGGGTGGATGGATGGGTCAAACACTGGACTTTCACCCAGGAGATTGCTGTCCGTGTCCCATGTGAAACTAAAAGTCAATATTAACTTATTATTTTAACCCAAACCATGATCTTTTTCTAAACCTAACCAAACTGCAACCGTTTCACAACGTTAACCACATGTTAGAAAGGCTATCTGGCAGTACTACGGTTGCAGTCAACATTGAACTACGTATTTCTGGGAGAAGGCCTCGTTTATTGGTCTCCAGGGTTCAGAATGGATAGTTGCTGCTGTGGAAGACTGCAGAGTAAAGGAAGAATAGGAAGAGATGTTTGTCAAAGTCAGTGTCAAGGACATCAAGATTCGCATGTCCGCAGATGATCAAAGAAGGACAGCTAGAAAGACGAGAATGTCTTGTCTGGGCTGACCACTGACACCGGCAAGAGAACAGGGAGACATAAAAAGATGAGAGCGGATTGGGAGACATTGTCTTATTATGATGATGTCTGAGTGGAAGGCTTTACAGTGCAGTGAAGCTAAAAACAGAGAGAAACGGGCAACTGATGCTGCTATAAGAGTTTTAAATAGTTCACCTGGGAAAGATCCTCTAAACGTCAGGATTAGTAGGATCCTCTTCTTTCCAGAGAGAGGTTTGTATTAGAATATACTTGACTATTTAACTCAGTAAGTACAGTGTTAAGATGGTGAAATAGTTTGGTTTTAACCCTGCAGGGAAACAGTTTTGATCAAGAGAGCTGCAGTGTTACTATATAACATCTACCCTGACAGGCACCTACAATCACTGAGAAATATGGCATGTTTTTATTTGGTCAGGCATTATTCTCTAATTTAACCAAGACTGATGAGATGGCTTAAACTGAACTGAATTCTCAGTTAAAGGAACAAATTGATGTTGATGTTGATGTTCATTCATCTGCATAGCTGAGTCAAGTAAACTGACCCAAGAGTGGAAAAACACTCTGCTACTGTCATTTCACCAGTGGCTGACAAATGTGTGATTTTCAGTGAAGATTTTTTGAACAAAGCTCCATTGTTCGATTGTTTGATTCACTTGATAGCCTTTCCACATCTCTCCAAAGCAGAGAAAACAACTGGTGTGTAGTTTAAGAAGATTATGACCCTTTCCCAGACATAGTATCTGATTAATGCGGTTTGGGTTTTTAAGTAGGCCTGCTCCTTTTTGTGTCTTGTTTTGAAGGGGAGCGGAGGATACTGGTATTGGATGTGGAGCATGCCTTTGTAGTTGCCTGGGAGGTGGTATTTAAGAATGGAGCTTTCGCCTCAAGGAAACTACACATGCATAAAGGAAAGGTTTGCATTAGAATGAAACTGAAACACACAATGGGACAACCCTGAGCAGCTTGTATGGGGTTTCACTCTAGTGCACACACAGATAAAGCGTGTGTGAAAGCTGAGCCAGTGTCAACCCCACACTTACTGTAGAGTAAACAGCTGTGTAAGAGATCTAAGATGTGTCCTTTCTTCCTTCCTTCCTTCCTTCCTTCCTTCCTTCCTTCCCTCGTTCTTCAGTGTCTAAGAAGCACGGGAAGCTGATCACCTTCTTGCGCTCCTTCATGAAGTCCAGGCCCACCAAGCAGAAGCTGAAGCAGAGGGGCATCCTCCGGGAGAGGGTGTTCGGCTGCGACCTGGGAGAACACCTCCTCAACTCAGGACATGATGGTGAGAAATACGCAGACACACCTGAGAGGAGTAGTATTTCCTGGAGCCTTTGATGCTTTTTTTTTTTCTTAACACCATAAATTCTCACATAGTGGCCATGGCCTTTATTTACCATTTACGGCAGAGAGAGCAGGCCCTTATTTGCAACAGGCTTACATTTGAGATGGGCTTTGATCCCTAATTTCACCTGTTCCCTGGTTAATGCAAACTCAAAATGTCCTCCACCTGTTGACTTGATAAATTCATCATTACATCTGTTCCACAGCACTAATTCAAGTCATGTCATACTCACTACTGTACTCTGCTGCTATGACTTTCTCTTTTTAACAGAAATACTGCTTTCAATCACTAACCATGTCCAGTCGTTCCAGTTTGCCATCAATGAAACTCAACTATCCCTGCTTGTTTTTCACATTAAAAGTCTTCCTGGGTGCCCAGCAGTTTAAATAAATAGTTAGATATTTTAAAAATGCGATTATTTGTTTTCTTGCCAAGAGTTCGATCAGAAGATTGATACCACTCTCGTATCTGTCCATTAAATATGAAGCTACAGCCAGCAGCTGATTAGCTTAGTTTAGCACAAAGACTGGAAGCAGGGGGAAACAGCTAGCCTGGCTCTGTCCAAAGGTAACACAATCTGTTTACCAGCCCCTCTAAAGCATGCTAATTGAGCTCGTTTAATCTGTAGAAAAACCAAAGTGTAAAAGTTGTGCTTTTACCGGGGAATATTTGACTCTGCCATTATGTGAATACCTGCTTCACTCTGAGAATTTGTGGTATTTAGAAGTGTGAGGCACAGTAGTTTGTCTGGTTCTTTGCCATCATGATCCATTAGGCTCAAATCATGGCGCGTAATTATTAACTAATTAATGTTCAACATATGAGTGACATCATTACTGTCAGAGCTCAGGGTTTATCCATATTTTGTAGGAGAAAGGTTAACCACCCCAAACATACATGCCGCTTCCTCCATTCCAACGAATGCAAGTCACCATGTACCTTCTCAAAACAAATGCACAACACATACTGTATGTAAACACCACCTTTGGGTGTAATTAAGATATTTGCTGGGCTAAAGTCCGTTCCTGCATGTATCTGCTGCAGCCACATTCATTTTCTGAGCTCTCAGGAGCGTGGCATCTGAGAGGTGAGCTGATGTGACAGAGTGGGAGGATAATGGTCTCCTGATTACACAACTTCATTCACGTAATGATGCTGCTCTCCCGTTGAAGCTTGATCAATAACTTAATTTCAGTTCATGTTGACAGCAGCTTGAAAACCCATTTATTCATGTTAATGGATCATATTCTGCGTCTGGACATGAATGGTTCTCATCTTACATCTTAACGCACATTAGCTCATTAGTCCTGTCCATTTCACACGCTCCTGGTCACAGATCAGTGTTGGGCATTCTGCATTGCAGCCACACATTCATAGGTGAAGGAGTCGAGCCTTGACCTCTGTAAATCCTACCTTGACATAGAGAGATAAGCCACTCTGTCACACTTTGCTGTGTCAAAGGGTCACGGTGTTCTGACTGCTTCAGTGACTTGTAAGAAATGTGGAGCGAGAGAAGCACAGTTAATGATTTTTTAGTTTAGAAGTAGAGCACTGAAACTCTGCTGCTATTTAGACAAGGCGGAAGAAGACAAGCCACCATTACTGTGGTGGTACTTGACTCGCATTTAACACTGTAATGTATTGTACAGGATTTCACTTTTTAAGCACTTTCGCCAAGAAATCTGTCCAAGACATCCTCTAAAATTGGTGATATGTTGAAAATATAGTTGTCAAATGCCGTTAAAATAAAAGTTACAATCTACAAAACTTAAACTTTTCAACAAAATCTAGTCCAGTTTGAACAGACAACTAGACGTCATGCTGTGTTGTCGTTAGCTGCTCCAACAACAAACTTTGGAAAACAACAGAAAGTAAAAGTCTACCCTCCATGATATAAATGTTACTTTCATAAATCTCAATTAAATCTTAACGCTTCAATCACATTCTGAGTGGCATGCCAGCAAAAGGCCGATCAGGGGCCGTTAAAGAGGGATAGGCCTACATGGGGCCGATGGTTAGCCACCACACGACATATCTCCTGCTGGCTTAGTACTACATTTCCTAGCCCAAATTCCACCTTTTACAGTATCATTTGTTTCAGAGCTTTATTAAAGAGTGCATATCTTTTGTTTACAATGCAAGAAATCATTTGGAGTTCGATGTTTTAAATCCTAAGCTAGCAAGTAATTCCTGCTGGGTTTAATTACTGTAGCTCCTCCACACATCCAAACTGTGGAGGTCGGACAGAGCCCAAACAGCTCAGGTTCCACTGTCAGTGTAAATGTGTTCACTTCACTCTGCCACCGCGTTAATGGCGGCTGAACTTAAGAGCGCAACACATAAACCAGCAGCAAGATTTGTCTATAGTCACTGCCAAAAGGTTTGCACTTCTTGCTGCACTTAAGTCAGTTTGAGCTTTTAAAAGTGGCGTTTAAGAGGATGAGTTCTTGTTGTGTGTCCAACTCTGACTCCACATTCAAACACACATTTATCTCTGTGATAAGAGGAGCTCATAACAAAATCTTCCTACGAGAAGCACTTGGAGAGAGGGTTTCTCCACCCTCACTGTCCTCTCCTCTACTGCAGAATGCCAACTAGTTTCCTCAAACCTCGCCTTGTTTTCTCTTTCGCTATGTGTGGAATTCGTCTGAACAGCTGCTTCGGCGAGTGTCCCACTCTCTGTCATCCTCTGAATGATGTGTGAGCTGTGGGAGCCTCCTTATACACACACACACACATGCCATCCTTATCTCCCATACACACACACACAGATAAATAACATGTCTGTATGATTCATGGTTGCTGAAGGAGAATGAAGAAGCTCCGTGTTTTTCTGAGGTTTTTCTTTTTTTGTCTGTCCATCTCTAACACACAATCACTGGCATTGTGTTTTTAAGCCGGGGATATGTGATTGGCTGCCTCACTCGCAGACAACAACATGTTATCTCACAGTTATCTTCTTCCAGAAAATGTAGATGTAGAAAATATGTTAAAGGCCAACCAAAAGCACCAAGTAAAGAAATGAAATATTTCTGAAGCTCTTCAGGATACGTTGGTTTCTACTTCACAAGGTTCAAATGTTTCCACCCTCAGCTCGAAAAGTGCTTTTCCTTCCAAAAGCACTAGGAAGTTAGTTATTCACACTCTGTACTCACACATCTAAAAGGAAAGTCATCCTGTTCGTGACCTTGCAGTGCCCAGTGAAGACTGAGGTGCTATGTGATGACACGCTGTTTTTCTCTTTGCAGTGCCCCAGGTCCTTAAGAGCTGCACCGAGTTCATTGAGAAGCACGGCGTGGTGGACGGCATCTACCGCCTCTCTGGAATCGCCTCAAATATCCAGAAGTTGCGGTAGGACACACACACACACACACACACACACACACACACACACACACACACACACACACACAGACAAACAGCCTATTTATTACAGTTTTTGATTCAAGTGTTTGCCAAGATCTCTATTCTGTGCATGCTCCTTCCACAGAAATGTCCTTTGTCAAATCTAATCCCATCGTGGCACTCATCTAAAGGCTGATAACATGAGGAGTCCATCTAGGATTATTGTATCTGTGAAAAAAAAAAACGTGATGACGTGCAGTGTAACAGTTGTTAGTTGTTATCAGTTTTTACTATCTAATGTTGTCATACGAGGAGAAGAACTGGAGCTTTTACAGCAGTTATGGCTTGTAAAAGGCAACATATGTGTTGTGAACATGTTATTGTTTTTGTTCTGTTATGCTGTGAGGTGTGTAAAGGTAGTGCTGTGTTTACATGTAAATATATAGGATAGGATAGGATTATGTGGGAGGACCACGTGCAAAGTTTTGTCCAGCTGCCAAACATCCAGATGTGATAGGAGAGGAGTTTTGGAAATGTTGATATGCTCTCTAGGTCGCCTTCAATTATTAGCATACTCTCTTTACAGCAGTATTAAGCTTTGCTAAGCATTTTAGTCTCTCAGGCTTCATACAGTATGCTTACATGCACTCAAGTACCCAGGTTATTCAAAGCAGGTCATGCAGGTAATTGGAGAACACGTTAACATGCACTGTAATAAGCTGGTTACTGTAAGTTCATGTATACATGCAGCAGGTCAGTAATCAGATTTCAAGCCTTGATCTTACTTCAGAAGCATAGACAGGACAGACAGACCACAGCTTTGTCTCACAGCATGACAGTGTCTGTGTTTAACAAATACTGAACTGCTCAGCAGTGGGAAGCAACTTATTTAGACTTGTAGAGGCTACTTGGTGTTAGTTTCAGTCTGAGTTTGGATGAATTTTATTGCTTAGTTAGTGATAGAGGCTACTCTAACTTTCTGATTGGTCAAGTGTGTTGGGACTGTACTGTATGCAGCCTGACAGGAAGACCTGCAGACACTATTAAGGACATAAAAGGCTTCTCACTTTTCTCTGCATGATAGTGGAATAAAAATCATATCATTCATAACATTTTGCTATTAATCTTTTCTCAAAAGTAACAGTATATTCACATTTTTTTTAGCCTAATGAAAAGATGCTAGAATTAAACATCAAACAGAGTAAAGGCAATTAAGGGCAGTGTTCCTGAGACAAGAGAGACAAGAATTGATTTTAATGACTAAAACTATATTTCAGTCTTAAAGTCTTCGCATGCTTTGTTTATTTTATTTTATTATTAAAATATAAAACATATGAACTGTAATATATTTCTTTTGTGGTGAAAGATGTGAATACAGCCTAATTACAGTGTCAGTTCAATGAAACTAAATGTACTTTTTAGTGTTAGGGATGACACATTACACTGTCTATTTGATTTGTTTTAACTTTTAACAGAAATGGGAAGATTTCTTTTGAAAAGTTGTGTAGCCACGTGCCAATTATTTCCTCTTCTAAAACACCTCTGAAATTTCATTCACTGACATTTTTCTTCAGAAGAAGTTAGTTGGATTCTGCCTTTGCCCTCTTTCTCTTTCACCAGGCACGAGTTTGACTCTGAGCAGATCCCCGACCTGACCAAAGATGTTTACATCCAGGACATCCACTGTGTTGGCTCGCTGTGTAAGCTCTACTTCAGAGAGCTGCCCAACCCCCTGCTCACCTACCAGCTCTACGAGAAATTCTCTGTAAGCAAGGCCTTAGCAGGACTGAAAACTTCTCACACACCACTTTCTTACACTAATGTGTGGATACAAGTCGGCTAACTCTTACAGCACTTGACTTTTTAGGTTGTTTTGATTTTCTGTGCTCAACGATGCTCCAAAGGACTCTGATAGGATGTGACTGACAGTACTGGTTTTATTTTATAGGAATATTTCAAATGTATCTTTCAGTTATGAGTCACAGACACCCTGAAAATCATAGCATTGTACTTGACACACCCTATCATTACAAACACAGCAAACTGCTCTCTGTGTGACTTGGAATAAAAACTTTCTCCAAGCACAACAGAGCCGTCCCGAAGATGAAGTAAATGTTTGCTGGTTGTTATGGCAACTGGGGAGGGGGGGAGCTGCAGACCGATGTCCCTTCCATGCTCCACGTAGCAGCGTGGACCTGGGATGACAAGTGAATGAGCCTAATGCTGATACACCGACACATCCCACTACTTATCTCCCCATCTCTCCCTTTGTTTTCACTCTGAAGGAGGCTGTATCAGCAGCAACGGACGAAGAGCGACTCATCAAAATCCATGACGTCATCCAGCAGCTTCCTCCGCCGCATTACAGGTCAGTGTAGAGGCACATTGCCCCCCTTTGGCAGGCACAGGGACTGCCAGATTACAGATGCATACTCATGTTGTGCGTGCGTTCACATCAGTAGTGTGTGTCTGTTAGTGTTAAAATCAAGGGTTTTTGTAGTGCCACACTGCATCGAATGGAATCATTTAACAGGTCCCAGCTGACGTTTATGTTGCTAATGATGAATTTAATTTACCGTCCTTTGTGAAAGCATACAAATGCTAAATTCTAAGTGACATTCCTCTGGGATTTGAGCACATAGTGAAATATTGACGCTCTGAAGAAGTAGCTCTATCATGGCCATTAGTCTGCACTAGAAGGAGCCAATTAAATCTGAATAAATGAATATTTTATTTTTAGGACCCTGGAGTTCCTCATGAGACACCTTTCCCGTCTGGCAGCATTCAGCTACATCACCAACATGCACAGCAAGAACCTGGCCATCGTCTGGGCGCCCAACCTGCTGAGGTGAGTGCAACGCGTCATCCTCTGAAAACCATGCCCACCAGAGGGGAAAACAGTCAGCGCCACAATATGCAACCAAGGGCTGAAACTCTAATAAAATTCCTGTAGCTAGCTAAAAACATTAGATTTCAGCATGCCCGAGGAATATGTTAGCACCCTATGTCCACCAGAGAGGACAAACCCAATATTGTCAGTCTATCTCAGTGTCCCTTCTCAAGCTAAGTTACTGTAGTTAGCTAAGGCACTTAACATAATACTGCGTAGCTTTCTGATTTAGCCACATTCCACTACACAAGTTGCATACTGTCAGAATGCTTTAGCTTAACTTACAGCTATATAGTTAACCTAAAACTGACATTTGGATATTTGACTGAGCAGTGACAAAATGCTTGCTGCACATGTAGACATACTGAGTGTCAGGATCCCACAGTGTTCCCGTTCTTCCTGCTGATGCCTCACGTCTGGATCCACTTTTGTCTTCTTAAAGACTCAGTTTTTGGGTTCGGCAGCTTATAAAAACTTACTTCTGGGTTCTGTTCTGTTGGTAGTGCATCCCACCACACAGCAGCTTTTAGCCATGTTTCTGTTGTTTGCCAGCAGACCGAAGTTACAAGGAGGCACCTTCACGCAATACAAAGTCAATGGAGAGCGATGAACTGTTTTCCCCTCCGGTGTGGGCGGGAATTAATTGCACTAGGTCTCCATACAAGGTTCTTTATATGCATGTATTTCATTGTGGTAAATACACTTTAAATCATCATCTAAAAGCCAGCTCGATAGACTGAAGAGTACCCTGTTTTTGGGTGATTTTTTTTTTTATTACAAAGTACAGCTCATAGTTTGACGTATATGTAGCTTATGTGTTGTTTTTTTATATATTACTCACATTAACGATTTCTCAGACTCAAATCAGCCGTGATAATAGGCTCTGTGCAGCAGAAAGTACCGTGTCTCCTGTTTTGAATGAGTCATCCTGCCTGAATGGAAGGATTGAAGCAGCTGCTTGTGGGAGAGTGCTGAACACATCTCAAAACCATTTTACACCAATGATATAACTTTAAATCTAACCACTTCAGCATAATCAGGTGGACTCGTCACAGAAATTATCTTTGATTCACTTCCTTGAAATTTGACACTTTTTTTAAAGTGTAATGTTTGTCCCTGATTGTCTCAGGTCAAAACAGATTGAATCTGCCTGCTTCAGCGGCACAGCAGCCTTCATGGAAGTCCGAATCCAGTCGGTGGTGGTGGAGTTCATCCTCAACCATGTGGACGTTCTCTTCAGCACTAAACTCAGCTCACTAATACGAGAGGGAGCAGGTATGTACAGGCAGCACTTAGATAAGACCCCTGCTCAGGTTGTCCTTCCACTACCCACTACTGCTTCTACTTGAGCAATAAACGCTGTTCCTCATCACCAGGTCACAACTCATTGTCACGGCCCAAATCCCTGCTGGTTTCATCACCCTCCACTAAACTTCTGACTCTGGAGGAGGCCCAGGCCAGGACCCAGGCTCAGATCAACTCTCCAGTCACTGAAGACAGCAAGTACATCGAGGTGGGCGAAGGTCCGGCCGCCCTGCAGGGCAAGTTCCACACTGTCATCGAGTTTCCCACCGAGAGGTTTGTTAACTCCTCTTCCTGTTATGTCATTTGATGACTGTGTCTTCAAAAGACCAATTAATAGAAAATCAGACAGAGACAATTATCTTACAGTGCAGATCTAGTGTAGACATGCATTTTAATATCAGTTGGAAATAATAATGCTGGAATGTGTCTCCCTCTGCTGGTTGCTGGTAAGACAGCAGGCAGAGTCATTTCCCTCCTGATCCAGGTTCTCTCAAACTGACTGTCTCCAGTTTCAGACACATATCTTAAAAATGAAGATGATCTGAATTTACGCACATAGAGTTTAAAAAGCGGTTAAAAACAGATTCATGTGACTGATTATTTTGTCCCTGTGTCTCAGGATCTGTCTTTGAGATTTCTATGTGAGTTAGGAACACTAACTGTCCCCTGCTTGCTTGCCCTCCACCATGTTTTAATCATAGGAAGAGGCCTCCGATTAAATCCAAGAAGTCTCCTGTGGGTAGCTGGCGTTCTTTCTTCAACCTGGGCAAGTCTTCCTCCATGTCCAAGCGCAAGCTGCACCGCAACCCCAGTGAGCCCAGTGAGCTAAAGGCCATGGCTCTCGCTGGTGAGTCCCCCCTCCACAACTGGAATGAGAACAGTCCCTTACAATTGTAATGGGAACGGCTTATTTGACTAAACAAGGCTGGATCCTGATGCCTTTTAATCATTCTGTTTCAGGAGGCAGAGGAGACACGGCAACATTAAGATCAGCCAAAAGTGAAGAGTCACTGAGTTCCCTGCACAATGTTGAAGGTAATCATTTGTCTCAGCAACCAGTTTAATCAGTCAATGCTGCCCATAGCACATTTCAAATGCTCTTTCTACAGTGCAGCCTACACAGGGCCTTTTAAAATAAATTGCTTCTGATTCTATTCTTTTCCTCCTTCAGGAGAGTCCAAGGTGTACCGTCCCCGGCGGCCACGCTCCAGCAGCGATGCCCTGTCAGCCTCTTTTAATGGCGAGCTGCTGGACAGCCGGCAGCACTGCAACTCCTACGATAACCTGGACGGCACAGAGGACAGCGACGGAGACGACGGGCCCATCTGTGTTCCTGCCCTCATCTCACCTCCCCGCTCAGCAGGTGAAGATGTGGACCTCAGCCCGCCAGACATTGGCATGGCCTCCTTGGACTTTGACCCCATGTCTTTCCAGTGCAGTCTCCCTGACACCTCCTATGCTTTCCCCCTGGATGACTCACCAGCTGGGGCAGAGGGCTCCACGTTAAAGAGGAGCCCTGGCAGCTTCTGTGGCAAGACCAACGGCTCTGACTTCATTTCTGCCACCTTCCTGGACAGCATGCCCTCCCCCTTGTTGTCCACAGACTTCAGCCGGGCTGCTGGAGAGAAGGTGGAAAGCAAGAAACTGACCACTTCCTATTCTTACACTGATAAACCCACACAGGCTGTGTCACCTATTAAATGTGGGAAGACCACTAGTTTGACACCGTTTGCCACTTCAGAGCTTTTCTCCACAGAGATGCCTGACAAGAATACAGCTGGACAGGCTGTCTCTCCACAGCCATTATCTCCTCCTTCTGTAGCCAAGGACTCTCCTCCCCTGATGGGCAGTGTGTTGCTGAGGGCAGCAGAGCCGTCGCTAAGTGAAGCTTTCCAAATGGAGCTGCACTCTAAGCTGGCAGCCTTTGACAGTGTGGACAGTCGAGAACTGAAGGGAGAGGATGGTGTACAGCAGGCGCCAGCTGCCAGCAGCCAAGAGCACCAAGGTAGGAAGCAGAGGATGACCAAGGGTCGTTTTTGGCACGACGTTTCTGTCTTGTCACTGTTTTGTTTACACTATGTAGATTAAAACTAAGGTGATAAATCATGCCATTAATTATAGGAATGCTTTTTTTCTAGGTTTAGTTCCCCGGGTTTGCATGGATTTCATTTTAAACAAATCTTTTCATATAATGCCTGCCCATCAGGTTTAATCTTTTCCCTCTTTCCCACTCTTGAAGCACCTTAAAACCAGCCTGCCTGCTGTCATTTCTTTTCTTCACCTACTGCTCTCTTGCTTATTCATTCTTCGACTATAGATCGATCCCTTGTATTTTTGTGTCCCTGCTAGGAGTCGTAGCTCCAGACTCTTCAAAGGACCTCACCCTTCGTTCCCTCAGCTCTACAGCTCCCACTACTGCCCCTCCTCCTCCTCCCCCTCCTAAAAATGCTGCCCGCATGTTGGCCCTTGCCCTCGCTGAGTCTGCCCAGCAAGTCTCGATTCAGTCTCAGTCCCGGTCCTCTGAGCCCCACACACCGGTTTCCCCTCTGCAGCCACAGGAGGCCTCTAACTTCCAGGACTCGCCACATCCACTGGTCCCACATTTCCAGACTTCTGAGGAGGAAGGAGCAGGGAGAGGAAGTTCCCCGCCACCAAACACGACTGCTCCGACTGTCACCACAGCCTCATCTTTTCCCTCCACTTCCAGTCCTACAATCAGGAAGCAGCCACTAGAGTTAACCAGCACGATTACCAAGCCATCAGACAGTGCCAAGTCCTCTACAGCTGCACCTGCAACACAGCCAGAAACAGACTCCACCCCACCACACACTCCTCTTTACAAGTGTGCCCCACTCCCCAGTTCAACCAGCCTGACTTCTCCAACCAGGAAAAGTCCAGAGAGGCAGCAGCCTGTCCCAATACAGGTCCCAGTCCGTACCAGCTCATCTAGTACCACTCCAGCCACCACCCCCAGTGGCAGCTGCAAAGACACTGGAGTCTTACCACAGCCTGTTCCTGAGGTAAGTGTCATATCAGTTTCATATGTAGATTGGTGCTTATAAATGATTATGGGTCAGTATATTGTGATATTGAGCTGCAGTAAGCATGATCCAAATGTTCATCATATGCAGCATAACATGAGTGAGTACGTAGTGATAAAGGAAGAGATCAACATTTTGAGAAATACACTAATTTGCTTTCTTGCAGAGAGTTAGATGAGAAGATCGATTTGACTCTCATCTCTGTCCATTAAATATGAAGTTACAGCCAGCAGACGGTTAGCTTAGCACAAAGACTGAAGACAGGGGAAACGGCTAGCTTGGCTCTGTCCAAAGGTGAAAAAAAAATCCTCCTACCAGCACCTCGAAAGCTCACTAATTAACACGGTATATCTTGTATGTCTTCCTGGTGTCTTGTCGTCACCGTGAGGTTGCCGGGTGACCAAAAGAGACTCCATGAAGTCACCTGGCTACTTTCACACTTCATTTTTTGTACGGATTAAACAAACGAGATATAACATGTTAATTTGTGAGCTTTAGAAGAACTGGTAGGCAGATTTCCTTTTACCTTTGGAGAGAGCCAGACTAGCCGTTTCCCTGTTTCCAGTCTTTATGCTAAGTGTCTCCTGGTTCTAGCTACATACTTAGCGTACAGACATGAGAGTGGTATTAATCTTCTCATGTAACTCTCTGCAAGAACGCAAGAGTTAAAACGTGTATTTGCCAAAATGTCAAACTGTTCCTTTAACTCATATATATCTTTGGATTAATTAGGTCACAATTTCATGATTAGGAATCATGACCTGCGCTCTTCAACCAAAGGAATTTTCACTAACAGTGGTTTGGCCACTGGCATTTATTATAGTGCTGTTGTGTGTGGGGTTAGGTGTTTATGATAACCTCTTGTACCACTGCAGCAACAGTAAATAAGGGACTGTTTTGTTGTGTTTTATCTCAGGTCAAACAAGAGGAGACTGCACCACCCCCAATCCTTCCAAAACCATCAGAACAGCCACCTCCAAAAGCTCAAAGGCCCAAAAAGCAGGCTGTCTCACTGCCCCAGCATCAAACACAAACTCAAGTACAGCCTCATCTTCTATCACAGCCTCATCCACAGCCTCATCCGCCGTCACAGCCTCACACACATTCTCAGACACAGTTCCAACCCCAAACCCAACCTCAGCCCCTCTCGAAGGCCAGCGCAAGAGTGGCCCCCACCTCTGCTGAGCCTGTTGAGAAGCCGTGGGAGGCCATAAAGCCGGTACAGCCCTGTACAGAGTCTGCAAAGTACCACGACTCGTACGGAACCACACCTCCAGTCCCTCCTGTCCGCACCATAGAGAGCAAACTGGCCACAGCAGCCCTCAGCCAAAGTGAAGCCTCCTACCATATCCTGGGTGAGGGCCCTGCGCCTGGCCATCTGGAGGATGCTCTGCCTCACCATCCTCTTTCTCCTCGAAAATCTTCCACGCACCAGCCAGCCTACCTGTACCACGCTAAAGGAGAGCCAGTCTTAACTGAGCCTCCAGGATCTGCATACTACCACCAGAGGCCTGTTCCTCTGGGCCCGCAGTCCATGCCACACCACTACCGACCAGACAGCGTCCCCCCACACCTCTCCTTTGTGTCCAAATCTGAGCCTCAGATACCTTACAGCGCCCGAGTAGACAACAGATACAGCACTTTAGGCCCCAGGTCCTACCACCACTCTATAAAGTCCAGAGGAAACCCCCGCAGTGTGTACGTGTCTCCGGGGCCAGGGCATCAGGGTTATAGCCATGACAGAACCCACGGCTATCCCACCATCCGCAGAGTGCACTCACTCCATGTTCCTTCTACTATCCGCTCAGTGCCCATCCAAAGGACAGAAGTTCCTCCAGATGACGATATATTCTTTTACCACCGGCCGGTGTATCAGTGCAAAGCCTACCAGCAGGCCCCGCAACAGTCGTCACAAGCAGACTACCATGTCACCCAGTTGCAGCCTTACTTTGAGAATGGACGGGTTCAGTATCGCTACAGTCCATACTCCGGTTCAAGCCCTTTGGAGGCGCCTTACTATGACATTGACCCTTACGGCACCATTCGAGTCCGGCACATCCACTCCTATGGCAGCCGAGATCCTGGAGCTGTTGCTGGCCGCCCGGGTGGAAAGGCGGCTGGGTACCACTACCTCGCTCGCCATGTTCTCCCACCTGGGAAGGAGCACAGCTTTGTGAGCAGGGACATGCCCCCGAGTCATGGGACCAACGAAGCTGCTGCTTACCTCGCTTGGGACCCAGAGGAGTCAGAAAGGCTCCGCATGCACTCCATCCGCAGGGAGAGCAGGGCCAGACAGAAGATTAAAGGCCCCGTCCTTTCTCAGTATGACAATGTCGGCTTGTTTGCACCAGCAGATATATCAGGGTATGAAACCCTGCACCTGCGCAGTAAATCTGACCCAGGCAAAGCTGTGCTGGTTGCAGCCGAGAGCAAAGATGGGCGCTACCTCCCCAGACACATGGTGTCAGACCCTGACGTCCTCATGTACATGGAGACTGACAAGCATGTCCAGGGTAGCGCAGTGGGCGACAAGTCAGACGGACTCGCCAAGCAAAGCAGTTCCAAGAAATGCCAATCCTCTCACTCCCTTCCAGCTACTCTGAGCCACAGTCTCTCCCATCAGCAGTACGAGACTGGAGATGACAAGCTGGGTGGAGACAGCAGCAGGTCCAAACACTGGCAGCAGGAGTATCCCAACAAGAAGAATTTCCAACCACGTTACGAGTGTCCCGATTCTGACCACCACCAGAGTAAAGGGAAAACATCAAGCGGCTACCACAGTACAGACGACCAGCCGTCAGGCCCCAGGGAACAACTTCCCCGCTCCAAACCGGAGCGATCACACAGCATCCGAGAGCAGCAGCACTACAGCCAGGGCAAACCCGAGCTGGACAGAGACTACTCATATCAGAAACACAGCACTAAAACGGCGCAGTCCCACTACGATAACTTGGACGATTACCACCCAGTACCTCAGCCTCAGGCCCCTGTTCAAACACGTGGAGGCTCCAGTTCCTATCCTGTCCCCGGATTCACAGTGAGCCACAGCAACAGAGCGTACTCCACAGCACTGGGCCAGGGAGCCTATATCCAGACTGACCTGGCCATGCAGAGGCCAGAGACAGAGATACGCACAGAATGAAACATTTCGGGGGGGGGCCATGTGTGAAATTATCTTTAGCTGTGTAGAAGAAAGACTTTGTTGAGCTACGGTTGAGCAGCCTCTGCAGGACAGTGGACTGTTGTATCACCAATATTTTTGCTCCTCTGTATTTTTAATGAATTGTAAAGAAAATTGTAAGACTTTTTACAGAAAGTCCTGAATGTACCTGAAATTATTGTCTAAGCGGTCATATTATTGTGATTGATTGCGACAGTAGCCGGTCATAAATGTATATGATATGAAAGACGTAAGGTACTTTTAACAGGAACCACAAAAATGTAAAATATATATACTATATATATATATATATGAATAGAATCACTAGTAAAAAGGGATTTTTAGTTGTTTTTGTTTTTTAGGTGTGGCGCTGGGTATGAGCATCAACTGGGATTAAGGTTTTGCATTTTAGAAATGCATGCACTCTATCTCTTACAGAACAGTTCTGTGTACTTCACTATCCATTGCGTTTTTTCTGGATGTTACAGCACAAGTTATTGAAGGCAGATACATGTAGGTCATCACACCCTCCCTCTGCTAATATGTACCCAAGCAGGTGGCACGGTGTGTCCATGTTTGTCTTGAAGAATCTGACTGGGTGTGGAGTTTGATAAGGAGCTGCAGTGGGTTACTTTCAGTTCATATAGTGGTTATCAATGTCTTATTTTCTCTGTGACTGTGGCATTTTTATGTAACTTTGCTATAAACAGATTTCAATGACTTCTAATGGAATGTTTGGGTACTTGTTTGTTCTTCATTGGAAGAGGGACCAAACGACTTGGCGCAGTTGTTGCACATACGGGATAAAGAGGGGAAGATGGATGAATGCCTGTGGTACCTTTTTTAGATGTGTAAGCAGACGTGTAAGAGGTTACTTTTCTTTCCTTTTTTCCCATCACATTCACGGTACTTTCATGAACTGGACTCAACTGAATAAAGCTGGAAACATTTTTCATCTCAAACAATGTGGTGAAGAACATGTTGCCGCTGCTTTGTGGAAAAAACAACTTGGTGATGAGCCTTAAATTTTGTTCCTACAGACCATATTTTGTTTACTGTCATTGTCAAGTCCATTGTCATAATGCACAAACATTGTGATATCTAGATTGAAGATCACTTTTGATGATTCTTGACAGTTCAGGGTTGATAGGTCTCACTGGTTCTGAATTTAAAGCAATGAGGGAGGGAGTTTTTTTTTTTTTTTTTAATATCTTGGGCCATTTATTTTCAGGCTGGAAATCGATGTATAGTACATTCATCTGGTATTATACTACATCCCCTTTTGGTTCCCCATAATGTATATGGATTACAATATGTCTAAATCCAGGTTGTACTCTGTAACTGTTTGACTTCTATATCGCTTGCAGGTTTTGCTCCTCTTGCCTTATCTAAAGCCTCAGCCTTTTCAGATGGGGCATTGAAGTAAGGCACCGTGTACTTGAATGTGAAAACACTCTTGTCTCAAACTAGAGGTATCTAAAGTTAGATATGAAATAAATAAAACTGTTCAGGAATAGCTATAATCCATGTCTTTTTAATATGTGCGTGATGTTACAAGTACACCTCTGCTTGGTTCAGTCTGACAATTCCTTGAGGAAAAACTTGGCCTTGCAAATGTTTTATGAGGAAGGAAATGCATTCAGCACATTTGTTGGACCTCAAGGATACACACAATGTGTTTTGGTGAGTAACACTGATTGTGAACTTTACTTGTGTTTGTTTACAAGAAAACTCTACAGGGCACCTTTTTAAGATCCTTTTCATATTGTGGACACCCTGTCTGCCACCACCTGCTCCACACTTAGCACCTGCCTAACAGATGTTCAAAACTGGATGCATAAAACTCATCTGCAATAAATCGGATATCACAGTAATTGGCCCCATCTCTCTCACCACCCCCAACCAGGTCATCCTCCAAACTGTCATTTGCTGCTGCATTCATGCTTTCATCAAATCCAGGCTCAATTACTGCAACAGCATCCTATGGCACCCCAAGTCCTCAATAAACGTCAGTATGTGCAAAACTCTGCTCACACACACCCGCTCCACTGGCTCCCAGTCAAATTCTAAAACCTCATCACTACCTCCAATGGCCTTGATAACCTAACTCCTCCCTACCTTGCTGATCTCCTCCAAAACTCACCAGTTCCCACTTGCTTTCACACCTAAGTTAGTCTTTCTTTTTAAAAGTGGGCATGTGTTCTAGTTTTATTCATTCATACAACACAATGCAGAAGGGTAGGGCATGTAACAAACTGGCAACTATCAATTAAATATATATAATTCATTATATATACATTATATATATATATTATAATATAGTGCTGTTTTACATTTAAAAAAAATGTAAATTTGAGATGGTCCTTGTTGGAATTTCTGGTAGAAAATTGTGCTTTGCTCTTTCAGTGTGTACATGCATTTGCATTTTGGAAACCCATATGAAACTGGGTGTCCTTTAAATCTGAAAATGTGCCCCCATTTACATATTTTGACATAGTCTGTTTAAAAATAATAATAATTTGGATCCCCACTTGCTGGATGTTATTAATTTAATCAATTCACTATTTTACTATTACTATTTTTCAGTCTCAAATATATAAATATATCGAACATTAAACTAAAAATGTATACTGATGTCAACATCAGTAGTGGAAGAAGTACTCTGATCATTTACTGAAGTAAAAGTAGCAATACCACAGTGTAGAAACACTGTTACAAGTAAATGTCATGCATTCATATTAGCATCAAAATATACCTAGTACCAAAAATACAAGTACAGAATGGCCCATTTCAGAAAAACATATTAATGTATTATAATTATTGATGAGTTTATTTATGTAGCCTGTCACTCTAACGTTGCAGCTGGTAAAGGTGGGCTAATTATAACTACTTAATGTACTGCTGTCTGCTGGGTAGTTTAATCTATAATTATACAACATAATTTACATGTTGATTATCTGAATCTGCAAAGTAACCGGTAACTAAAGCTGTAAAAGAAATTTAGTGGAGTGGAAAGAAAACAAGAAGAACGTGTGTGTGTAAGAACTTTTTTGAAATTGTGAGTATAAGTATAAAGTAGCAATAACTTAAAATGTAGATAATCATATTAATATTTTCCTTGCTCCTGATTCTTTTCTTTTTCCCCAAATCTCCTATCTTGTGCCTGATTTCTGTTTGTCCTTTTTCCTTTCTTGGTCTGTCATAGAAATGGTTAGGAGGGGATCTAAATAGTCAAAAAATAAAAACAGTTATGTCTACCATAAAATAATTACATGATAGATGTTACTTATTTATTATTACGGTATTTTAGTCCAAATCAACAACGTTCGGGACTAAAAGTTACAGTTGAGGAAATGAAGTTGCAATGTTTACAAATGTTGCCAGTTGCATTGTGGGAGACAGATGATTGACACGGCCGCCATTTTGCTCCTGCTCTCTGCTTCCATTGTGAGAGATAGTAAATATCTGACACTGCCAGACAACCACAACACACTTGTATCCGTGCGAAGAAAAATCGTTGAATTCACCCTCGGTAAGTTACATTTTTGTCGTACTTCTTTAACTATAGACTATTATTCACCGTTTTGTGAAGAAAATAAGACAGATAAAGTTGTTTC
This sequence comes from Macquaria australasica, assembly GCA_005408345.1. Classification (NCBI taxonomy): domain Eukaryota; kingdom Metazoa; phylum Chordata; class Actinopteri; order Centrarchiformes; family Percichthyidae; genus Macquaria; species Macquaria australasica. The sequence goes on along the minus strand of SEMN01000060.1, from coordinate 834,075 downwards.
TGTGTTGAAATAGCGTGTTATTTCGACGCTGTAGAGGAGAAAAAGCAGCTGCCCCGACAGAGAGAAACGGCTCAGTACTTCCACTGCCGAAATATCTGCTCCACTTTCACAGGCGCTTTACCAAACCACCCCTTCACACGCCTCGACGCTTATTTGATAGTTACACTTGTCTCCTACGTTTTGTTGATAGTCTTGTGTGCACACGTTGTTTGTTTTTGAGGAAAAATGTCAAAGTTTACGTCCCGCTCATTGCCTTTATATTGGATCGTTCATTTGGGTCTGCGGCCATAATCTTGCGGTATGAGGCGGGTTTAAGACTGTTCGTCCCGCCCTCAAGCCCTGCAGAACGAAACGCCATTGGTCCCAAAAAGCGAGACAGATTCTGCGGATTGGCGCGTTTCACAGTGATGACAAGTCTAGCAGTGTGATGGGTGTGGTCAGGGAGACCACAGTGTCTGGATTGGCTCGGCACGGCGCGTCTGTGCTGCTGCCAAACGACCCGGGAGAAAAGTTTTCCCAGGCGGCACAATATGACTGAACATCGCTTGTCATGTTGAGTGAAGGAAAACTTAAAAATAAGATGATACTTTACTGACCCTTCTGCAGATATTTGGGTAGTTCCAGGAGCAAATAGTGATAATAGCAAACAGCAAACTAAATTCTCTAAACTCTGCATTTAAACGTATGGAGCTGACAATGGACAGTGTTATAATTGATGTATTCAGTTGTATTTTTGACTTTTTCCAGGGCTCCAAACATATAAGCATTCACATTTAGGCTAAATATTTTGCACAAAGCTATTATTGTGTTATACATTTTGAGTGATACGTCACCAGTGATAGGCCCCTTTCACAGCAACCTTTTTGGTATGTCATAGCAGGGTAAACACAGGTGTAATTGATCAAATCAATTATGGTCCTGTTGTATTTAGTGTGTCATAGCCATTCCAGCCCTGGTCCACCTGAATGGCACAGGGCCATACTTAATGTTATTAATTACACCTGTGTTTACCCTGCAATGACATGTCAAGTGGCTGCTGTGAAAATGGCCTATTAGGAACATTTGTCCTGTGATATTACTGATAATGAAATGCCACAATGAATTGAGTAGAAATGTATATAAAAATTATTCGAGAAGTGTGTAGAGGGTGTACAAAACAGCAGCTCTAAAACATGTTAAGGCCAGAGAGAAAAAGTATGAACAACGCAGTTATGTTTTCAATATTCCCTTCAGGTGATACTTCGTCGTAATGGCTCGTACCAAGCAGACCGCTCGTAAGTCCACTGGAGGAAAGGCTCCTCGTAAGCAGCTGGCCACCAAGGCCGCCCGCAAGAGCGCCCCCTCTACTGGTGGAGTCAAGAAGCCCCATCGTTACAGGTGATTTCCCACAGCTGTTTCTTTGACATCATGACGTCACTGAAATTATCCTTATCAAGATGAGATGGTTGTAGCAAGCTAAATTAACTTGCTAGAATCTGATGGTGTATTGAGCTAAAGCGTGGTTGTGTGTTTCAGGCCCGGTACCGTGGCTTTGAGAGAGATCCGTAGGTACCAGAAGTCCACTGAGCTGCTGATCCGTAAGCTGCCCTTCCAGCGCCTGGTGAGGGAGATCGCTCAGGACTTCAAGACTGACCTGCGTTTCCAGAGCGCCGCCATTGGAGCCCTGCAGGTGCGTGTGTGTGTGTGTGTGTGTGTGTGTGCGTGCACAAAATATATTAATAAAGCTACATCAGTATGACTTCCAAACTCTAAAACACACACTTCTCCTGCTAATATGTGTTGTCCATCGCTCTCCCTGCAGGAGGCCAGTGAGGCGTACCTGGTGGGTCTGTTCGAGGACACTAACCTGTGCGCCATCCATGCCAAGCGTGTCACCATCATGCCCAAAGACATCCAGCTGGCACGCCGCATCCGTGGAGAGCGCGCTTAGACGGCCTCCCTAATGTTTCTCCTCTGTCCTGTTTTTCTTTACCTCTACCTGCCCTTACTCCTTCATTCTACCCCACCTCCACCCATCCCTGTCACCCTCCCTCCCTAGCCTGCCCATCTTCTCAGTAGACTTTAGAGTAAACCTGATTATGAAGAGATAGAAATATGTTGAAGTCTGGTCTCATAGGTTTTTTTTGTCTTCACCAAATGTTTTAAGGGTACCTTTTTTGTGCATGTAAAATGTTTTGCAGATCAGACACACATGTGCACACATACTCAAACATGCATCACTGGGTTTGGGTTGTGCCTCAAAACATGAAGCCCACCCTTGAGCTCACCTGGATTCTTCCAGGGTGGGAGGCCAGCGGGTGTGGCTTGTGTGGCAAACGGGGACGTGGCTGAGGGACTAGTCTGCTTAAGGGGAGCTGCAACTTCCACAGCAGGGTGCTAATAAAACTAGTCCTGAGGCCTCTGCCCCCTCTGAACACCCTCCTCCCCTCCCGCCCAGTCCGTCCCTCTACACCCCAACTCCCCCAGCTGCAGCCAGATGGCTCGGTGTATCTTTTCAGACCACCTCTGTAGTCTGCACCGGGAGGGGATGGCGCTCTGTGTGTGTGTATGTGTGAGCTCTGATCTTTCAACCACTTGTACTCAACAAACAAGAATCTTTTGGTTGCTTAAGAATATTGATTATCGTTGTGGATATGATGTCTATTTTTTTTTTATGCGTATAATTCATTGATAAGCATCTCTTCTGTTTACCGCTTCCAAACTAATCAAATTAAGAGAAAAAAGCAATTAATATTGTCAACATGGTTATCATTTTGTTTTTTCACAGTGATCTGATTCGCTATAGAAAATCAGGAAGGGCTTCTCTGTTTTCCAAGGCAACTTCTATTCTAATGGCAGCCACACGGGGGCGATGGTTTACCATCTCCTCATCTACTCAATTGTTCACTGTAGATCAGTCATCATCACACATTATGCTTCTCTCTCTCTCTTTATCTCCACATAGATTTTAGACTTGTCACAGCAGTATGAATTGACATTAAGGTGAAAGTTACACTGCATGTTTAGGGTCTGTGTGTCTCCTGCACTCTCTGTAGATCTGAACATATAATCTGTCCCTTTCTCAAAATTTGTGATACACAATATAACCTCATATTTGTTTTCTTTTATATTTTTCTTATTCCTCGAGATTTTCAGACGTATAAATAAGCTGATCTTTGTATTTTCCAAATTTCTCATATGGTGGTAATAAATAGGTGTTAAAACAAACAGATGCTTGTTGGTGTGATTTATTTGCTTTACAGTGATTTACTGAGGCACTGATATGCTACAGTGGCTATCCAAAAGAAAGGTTGGATATGAGTGACTGCAGTGTAGGCAAGGCAAGTTTATTTGTATGGCACCTTTCAACAACAAGGCAAGTCAAGTGCTTGAAGACAGAAAGGCATTAAGATTATATAAAAAGACTATAAAGACTTAGATAAATAAGACTTTAAAAGAGTTAAGCAAAAAATAGAAGGTAAACGTAGATCCAAATAGAATAAGACAAAACAGTTTTAAGCCCTGGTGTAAAAGAACTGAGAGTTGGAGCAGACCTCCAGTTTTCTGGGAGTTGGTTCCAGATATGTGCATAAAATCTGAATGCTGCTTCTCCGTGTTAGTCGTGCCTACTGAAGATAAACACATGGAGAAGTTTTTCTAAATCCTGCTGAGACATAAGTCCTTTAATTCTTGATATATTCTTAAGGTGACAATAGGCTGATTTTGTAATTGTCTTAATGTATGTAGATGTCCATGACTATACCAAGACATCTGGCCTGGTTTGTGGTCTGTAACGTTTGTGAATGGAGGAGAGCACTGACTTTTAAGCGTTGTTCTATGGGTCCAAAGACGATCATTTAAGTTTTATCTTTGGTTAACTGGAGGAAAGTTTGGCACATCCAATCCATTTGCACATACTTGGTGCTTGTATGGGATCATAGTCACCTGGTGATATCATTACATAAATCTGTGTGTCATCCGCATAATTGTGGTAAGATATTTTGTTGTTTTCCATAATTTGCGCTAGAGGGAGCATGTAGATGTTGAACAGAAGAGGCCTGAGAATGGAGCCTTGGGGAACTCCACATGTCATTTTTTTACACTCAGATGTGTAATTATCAATCACCACAAAGTAGTCCTTCTAACCAGTTTAGCACTGGGTGTGTAGAATGGGTAAGACTAGCTCCACCACAGCCAGCAGCCAATATTAAAAAGCTGCTTACATGTTAATTCATCAGTCATAACAATCCAATCGTATAATAGATAATAATGTAACAGATGCCATTTTGGTTGAATAGTGAGTATTTTTACTTTTGTACTTTTGCTGATAATACTTCTGTATATTAACTAAAGTAAGTTATTTGAAATGAAGTGTTTTCACATTGCAGTAAAAGTACTTTAAATTAAGTAAAGGATCAGCCTAAATGATATGGAAAAATCTAACCATTTCCTCTAAGAGGAACACTTCTGTGGTGTTTGTGTGGACACTGGAGGAGCAGAAAGAAAGACATAAGAGAAACACTTGGATCTCAGTATCAGCAATAAAGAGCAGGTTCACATTTGAATACATTCTGCCCATATTGCTAATCTACCTATGACAGCTAATAGCTTACCCAGTAATCAAGAGCTGCTTCATGGGTCAGTTCTGCTTGTTTGTTAAGTTAATTTGATGTTGTGCTGATTTTCCAAGTGAAATTTCCCATAACTGTGTGTTCAAAATGTCATGTGCATATTTCATACTAGTTATTCATCACTTCCTGCGTAGGTGGAGAAGTGACCATACCTGGTGCTATGTTTCATTGGGTAACTAGCTGAATATAAAGCATCTTTTGCTCCTGTCTGTTGCAGCCCCTCAGTGGGATCTGAGCTGCTGGATATCTACAGGATTTTTACCAGCGCTTTGAAATCAGTTCAAACCTGTATGTGTTTTTGACATGTAACAATTTCTTTCAAACAATGTTTGGACTTTGTTTGACTTTTTCACAACACAAGGTTTCCCTCTCAGACCATGTGTTGTGTTTTGGTTTTCCGGCGTTCACCTTCCTCAAGGTCTGCTTGGTGCTGTCCATCCCCCCATCACATCTGCTCCTCCCTGGGATTACAGCGCAAATGTCTGTCTGAAACTCTCAGTGCTGAGGGGGAAGATTACAAGTGCACTGCACCCTCCAAGAGAGGTTAACCAATCAGGGTGCGCAGACACAGGGATTAACCAATCATACCACGGGGGAGGGAGGGCAGAAGGATTAAAGTGAGCACAGAGTGGGATTAGGTCAGTGTTGAGTGCAGAAAAATGCTTTGAAATGTCTCTCGCTCCCCGTTTCCTTCTCTCAGTGCAGTTGATCTGAATTTATTATCAAAATGTGACATTGTACATGGTTGAGGACAGGGATCAGATTTACATAGCAACAAAAACAGAATTTCAGAAATCTCTCAAGGAGTGATACTTGTGTCAAACCTCTTATATTAATTTAGCTGACATGACGCATTTATCCTGTCACTTGCACAAATTGAATCTGATCCTAAACAACAAAACCCTTAAGACCTTAGGTTAGATTTATTAATCATTTTATTGTAACCTCTCTAAAATCCAATTTAGCTTTAAAAAGATGGCAAAATGAGTCATAGAAATCAGTAAGGGGATGGTCAGATGTCTTTGTTGTTTGTTCAGTAACAGAGAATCCATCCTCTCTAACTGTCTACACACACTCCCACAACACACACTTCTCTAAAAAATATTTTCACATATTTGATGTCATAGTTAAGTTTGCGTGGCAGTAATCAGGTCATGTGGGGATTACCAAGTTGTCAGAGGAGTTGGGGAGATTGGTGGAGCGGTGGGGGTGGGGTCCAGGAGGGGTTGAAAAAAGGGGAACCACTGAGCCGATAGAGAGGTATCTCAGAGCTGGAACAATCCATGAAAACAACTGGAGTAAAATTGCTTTAATAAACTGCATTGCTGTCAATGATTCCGATGTTTTGGATGTTTATTTTTGTGTGCATGGGACACACGTGAAGTGACGCAAAAGGCAGACAACCTCAGAGAGAACAGGTAGAGGTAGAGAAAAGAGATACTGCAGAGTTGGAGAGAGAGAATAAGGAAAGATGGACAAAGATAGAAAAGATGGAGGAGAGAGCCAGGAAAGGAAGGGGAGGAAGAGAAGGCCGAGGTGGGTGAGATGGGTGAGAGGCAGAGAGAGACAGAGGGGGATAGGGCAATAATCCTAACTAATTCACTTAGGGCATTGCTGAAGGGAGGCTAAGAGGATTGGGACACTCCCAGAATCAGATAAGCTAAAATAACCAAGATGGACCAGTGAGAGCCATGCAGGCCATATGACAAACATGACGGGTCCAGACCTGACCACAACATGGCCACTTTACATGGCCTCTTCATCCTGACCTCTAACTGTGGATCCATTTATAACTCTAACTGTATCAGAGTCAGCCAGTTGCAAACACAAACTATAATATATTTAAGAGCACAGAATCTGTCTCAATGATTATCAGTGCACAAACGTGTAAAGAATAGATCACTTTAATATGTCACACGACTAAAACAGAAGATCTAATTTTTCCATCAAACAGATTGGGATGATAACACTAAAGGCTAACACTGTAATATGCAACACAAATGCTCAAAAACGTCTAAATGTAACCAAATTACATATTTAAATGTAGCATAAAATAATAATAAATAGCTTAGAATAATTAAACCCTGAAGGAGGAAGTGACCTACAGGACTCCAGAGCTCCTTCCTGTCAAAGCAGCTCACTTTTCACTCTATGACAATGCAAGTTTAAAACAAAATGAAACATGTGTAGTGTGTGTATGTGTCTGAGTCATGTTAAAAGAAGAGACGGCTCAGTGTGTTTCCGTATGTACGACTCCAGTATTTTCCTACAAACTCTTTAAAGGCTTTTGTTCTCTTATTTATCGTAGCATGAAGAAGACAACAGCTATGATTTGCAGTCAGGCGGCATTAATGACAGTCACTGGTCCCTTCATCTCCAGAGTCACTCAAATAAAATGCATTTCTACAGAGGTCACCTTTAGAAAATCAAACAAAATATTACAAACAGGAAACTTAAAAACAAAGATAACGAGTTCTCTGGCTGAACTGCTTCACACTATCTCACATGGGACTCATTGACACGCATGACATGTTGATTCACATGAACCTCCACCCTTTCTTGCTTTCTAGAGGACCTGGAACTTCCAGGAGTTTTGGTCCTTGTGGTCCAGGCAGTCCATTGTGGTGAAGCCCAGTTTCCAGGCCTGCTGGTCCTTGTAGTCCAGGCAGTCAACAGAGGTGAAGCCCAGGGAGGAGGCAGTGCTGTAGCCCTGTGAGGACAGCGAGGCCGGGGACTGGCTTAGTGAGCCCCCCATCGAGGGTACGGTGATGGGGCTGAGGGCGCCCACGGTGCCTGACAGCTGCGAGTGCATGGGGGACAGGTAAGCGCTGCAGTCCAGGCCGGTGAAGTAGGAGGTGGTGCTGGCGTAGCCCTGGGTGTAGGCTGACGGCTGGCCGTAGCTCATAGGGTAAGGTGAGGGCCGCTGCATGCAGGGGGCCGAGGAGGAGGCCAGGGGGTCGGGCAGGGGTGAGATGGCCGGGCTCCAGATGGACACGGCAGTGTTTCCAGTGCTGGAGCTCGGGGCCAGGCTGGGGCCTGACTGGGCAGAGGAGGGGCTGTAGGAGCCAGATGGGTTAGGAACGGGATCAGGGGCACTGGGTTCCTGCACTGGAGAGGCCTTCTTTTTGGGAGGGCGGGGCTTGGACTGGCCACTGCTCTGCTGCTGCTGCTGACGGCACTTGGCACGGCGGTTTTTAAACCAAACCTGGAGATACAAAGAAAAAGATACAACATGTTAATACAGAAAACAACTGTCAGACATGGAACATGTCTTGAGTTGTAAATAATTAGAGGTGTTGGGTACAGAGGTGAGAAAGGACAAGTATGACTTATGTAACTGAAGTGTTATACCATCAGTGAATATATAGGAGATAGCATAAAAATGCTGCTATACTCCTTCAACAGAAGAAGTTTGTTGCCTTTACAGGTCTTAAGATGCCTAGTCTCACTATAAGTAACCCACAAGCACTGAGGCCTCCATCTTGGCTGTAGCCTACTTCTCCAGTACCTGCACACGTGACTCGGGCAGGTTGATCTTGAGGGCCACCTCCTCCCTCATGAAAATGTCTGGGTAGCGGGTCTTGGAGAACAGTGCCTCCAGGATGTCCAGCTGTGTCCGGGTGAAGGTGGTGCGCTCTCTACGCTGCTTCCGGGGAGTGGCTGTAAACCCAGAGAGGGGATTATTATACTGGCAGCAACAGAGAGACGACATGAATTATGAGCACAACTCAGACTCTTATTTTAAAGGGAACAGTCGTTTAAGGGATTATGTTGGTAGGTTTGTTGTTTTCCAGCTTTGTGTGTGAAGATGACAACAAATAAAACCATGGAAACCTCACAGTGCACTATGTTTATGATCCTGACTTTTTCTTCTACAGGCTGCTTGTGACCAATATGGAGATGAAGGGTATTTGCTCATTTTACCAAATTATAATAACAGTCGCTGGCTCTTTTGAGAATTTCAGTTTTCCCAGAAAAGAAGAAACATTTACATTGTATTCATTTAATTATAGTTTGTACAGTCAAAGTCATATCTATTGTATCTGCCCTCCACCTAGGTGTATTTGTTTCAGAACAAGTATAGTGAGGAATTTGGCATTAACACGTCTCCATCTACTGTCAGTCTATATTTATCTGAGCGCCAACGACGTGAGAACATTTGAGAACCCTTGAGGGAAAAAGTGAGAAACGAAAGAAAAAAATCTATGTTAAATATTGTCTGATTCCTGACAGACACGAAGTGCGCGCAGATATCCGCGTTTCAGTTTCAAAAAGGGTTCAGTGTATCTGCTCATTAACAAATGTATCCATACTAATACATTATATCTGACAACCGAGTAATGTAGAAATTAAAATATGAACATTTCAGTAAATGATCGATCTCTCATAACGAAAGTAAATATGTATAATATATATAATAGTAAACATTAAATATGTTCTTTTTTTTTCTATTGCAGTGTAGTAATGACATTGTTATAGTTCATTTTACCATCTAATCATTATTATCCAACCTTTTTATCGATACTTGGGCTCTTCTGAAACAAATTGTTTATCATCTTTAAAATGATTTTCGTTCGCTACAGCGTTACGGACAGCCGGAGCGTCTTTACGCATCATTTTAGGTGTAAATTACTAGAGCAAGAGGAGACAAATACCTAAAAGTAAAACAAAAAAAAAGTTTTTAAAATATAACAGTTTATACTTACATGGATAAGCGACGGTTGTGTGTAGCATATCCATTCCGGGGCCGGGCAAATTTAACCCGTTCATGGTGTAATGGGGTTGCTTTATGTAGGACATCATCCTTACAGCAGGCTTTAAGTCCTGTCGCTGACTTGTATGTCGGACACGCAACACAACAGCCGAGGGATGCTCAGAGCTCAGCTGGGGCAACAAATCGGTGCGTCGGATCCAAGCCGCTGCGGAAAGAAGCAGGACGCGCCGGAGTTCACCAGAGAAACTCTCAAAGTGTTTTTTTCTACCTGCAGTTTCAGCTTTTGCTGTCTGTCAGCTTAGCAGAGCACTCTGCAGCGCACTGAGCATCCGAACTGCTCCTCCAAGTCAGATTTCACACAGTTAAGTCATCACACAGGTGATGTGGCCCCCCCCGGATACCTTTGCGCCTTGGTGAGGTCGCTCCACTGAGTTTCTTTACCGGCACACGCTGCTAATTAGAGGGAGCAAGTGGCTCCAGCAAACCCCTCCCACCACACACACACACACACACACGCACACACTAGACTATCCAAAGCAACAGGCATTAAGACAAACTTCACTTACATTAAGTTTATTCCTATAAGTTGTAAATGATTTGTCTTTGATATGAATAACCCTTACATTCCCACTCATTTGACTTAAATGCACAGGTAAGCTCACAAAGAAGTGGTTCAATTATAAATAATACAAATATGTTCATATACATTATATGACAAAAAATAGTTTTGGATGTTTATTTTGAATCTGTACGTCTGCCATCATTTAAACAAATATTGTATACCTTCAACAAACCATTATTTTTGATATATTTCACTTTTCTTGTATAGCTGTTTGAGTGGAGAAAATAAAAAGAACAGCAGAATTTCTATATCAGAAATGATCATGTTTCCTTTCAGCTGTCATTATGTCCTCCCTCAGAGCTTCTGTCCTTTCCCTTCTTCCTCCTGCTGATCAATGAACCTGCTGGGCATCTGCTGCACTTCATACATTCACACATAATTGACAGATTACATTTATCACAAAAACAGCTGCATATTCATGTTACATTCACACACACACACACACACACACACACACACACACACACACACACACACCCAGATGCACAAAACCGACAAAGCTCATTTGATTTATCATAATATGCTTTATCTGAAAAGTAAGTATCTTATCTCCAGATAAAGGGAGGAAAGACAGAGCAGTCCGTTCAGTAGTGGAGCAGGAAAGGAGGCTGGAGGGAACTATAGCCGCACAAATGGGGAAATGGACGGGTCGGTGTGTAGTCAAGAAGGACAAGAAAAGAGCCGAAGATAGAAAATGTGGCGACAGGAGGAGCCGAGGGTGGAAGGAGGAAGGAGAGAGAACAACGTGGACAGAGGATTCAGAGCAAGGAGACAGCTGTGGTGGCCCCTAATGGAAACCTGCAAACAGACACCTAGTTTTATATAGAAATGGACAAAGAAAAACATGGGATTCCTGGAGTCCCACTTTGTTTTTGTGGACTATAAACGCTTTAGCATTATTTCATTTGAACAATTTTTTAATTATGACTGCTGCTTTTAACTGATTCAATATACTTTTTCTCTACTTTTTGCCATTGTTGAGTTTTACTGAGTTACTTTTTTGTTTAGGACATTAGGACAATCTGTTAAATTGAAATATTGCAGAATTATTATTACGAGGCATTGCAGTCACTGGCCAAAATGTGGATTCTGAGGTGGGATTTTTAAAAATCCTGCTAAGTGCGATCTTTTTTGTGACTTTTTTTTATCTGATTAAAAAAAAAGATCATATATATTCTGCGAACACTGTCCAGATGATGCTGATGCTGGTGATGCAAGCTTCACCCAGTAGTGGAACAGCTCATCCTGCAGCTGCAACAGCAAATAGGGAAGTAGGGAAAAGGACTGAGCTGGTATAATCCCTGCTCGACTGCCCTCCCCCCACTAAAGCTGCACTCACAGAGACACAGTCAGACTGATGCAAGCAAGCGTTTTCATTTTAAGACTGAACAGAGTTTTTGTTCAACACACTGTAGGCCAACAACAGGCAGTAGGATGGAAATAAGAGAGAGAACAGGTAGATCTAAGTCTGGCTGATGGAAGGGGGAGCAGGTACACAGAGGGAGGGGAGGGGAAGTGAGAGAGACGGAGGAGAAGCAGGTGAAGGGGCAGGGGGGTCCAGTTCTCGTCCCCACTGACACACTGCTGCAGTTAATCCAGATTAGAGTGTCTAAAACAGGTCGGCTAAATCTGCAGGCCAGCCAGCAATACAGAGGCTGCTGTCAGCCCCAATCACTCACCCTGCGCACACACACACTGTAATAATCTCCTCTGTGCAAACCAGGTGCCACCAGCAGCTCAGCACAGACCGCCACCAACCACCCCCCAAGTCCAGTTAGGACTCCACACACATACACACATGGAAGTCTACCACACCACCAAGCACTATATTCAACACTCAGTTATACCGTGGTTCCAAAATCCCTTTCATGCCCTTCTGGTTTATGAGACAGTCTACATAGACAGTTAGTAGGCGTGACACCGGTCCACCCTGAGATTCAGACCCATGACCTATAAGGATGTGTGCACCTTCAACATGCTGAGTCACCACAAAGCCCAATATGACCTGCAGATTTAACATATCCTGTTTCAATGAATCTGACCCTCTGAGGGAGGAAGGTGCAGCAGAACACCTGTAAAGGATAGGGACACATTTTTTCTAGTCTAACTTAAAACATTACTCACAGGCGCATATGTACATTGAAAGGGTTCCTGGTTGCTGTAATTGCTCCTCCTGTTCATACTGGCTATTGATACCTTTCTAGTGTTGTCATGTCAGATGTATCAATTGACAACAGTATATGTCAGACCTGAAGGAATGATATGAAGAATTACTCAGGTTACACAAGGCCTCTGTAGTGAACCAGATTTTTTGACACAAATTTTAAAACTAGTCTTCATCATTTGGAGGCAACCTGATGTAGATGTCAGCACTTTTACACTGTTTTACTTGTCTGGCATTTTTTAAGATATTATATTATTATGTTATCATTATTATTATATTTAGTTTGACATTTTGGGAAATATGCATATTCACTTCCTCGCCAATTGTGAGTTAAATTAGAACATTGATACCACTCTCATGTCTGTGAGAATAATAATAATAATATAATAAGTATATTTCCCCAAATGTCAAACTATTCCTGAAAGATATTTTTAAGCTATATTTTAGTATTTGTGTTTAAGGATATTTTAAAATCTCATCATCAGGGTTTAATGTATTATGATTTCATTATGCCATTGTTTATTATATATTGTGTATGTATATAGTAGCCTAGAATCCATTGTGAGTCTCAATCCCTGCATTGCAAACAATCCAGAAAACAGATTCATAAAGCCTCTTTTCACAGAAGATCATACAGTTTTTCTTTTTATAATTGCTAACTTACATTTCTCTATATAGCAGCAGTCACTGTGGACTAAACTGTGGATCACTTTTCATTGCTTTTACACAAAATGGATTCAATGACCACATCTTTCAAATTTCATAAACTGTTTCCTCACTCAAACTCAACCACCACCAAACCTCTGTGAATTCAGTCCATTTTGCACATGTTTACATAGTATTTTAAAAACTTTAATTTATGTTCAAAACCTAACATAACACAAAATTAGACTGCGATTTGCAAAAAATAAAGCCTACTGAACCATATTGCAGCATGTCGGATTCATTTCTGTGGCATTTACTGTGAGGTAGCACAATCCATGTACTGAAGACGTGCCCTTCTTTTATTGTACTGCAACCTTAAGCCAACTGTTGTGCTGAGCTGCATGTTGGTAAAGAGAACTGTGTGAAGAGTTTTGAAAAAGCGAACTCAGTATGGAGAAATGTGTGTTACCAATTGTAAAAAAGTGTAATAAAGCCTTACACCTCCATGTATCAGTGACTGCCTTTCATTTTGTGTTCCAGTTATATTAAGACGTTTCTATTTTTTCCCATAAGAAAGTTGGTGAGGCCGTTTTCTGTTTTTCTGCCCCTAAACTGTGGAATACCCTCCCTCTGGATCTTAGAACAGCAAACTCCAGTCCAGCATCACATTATTAGACGGATGCATCAGCATTTTACTGTTGTAGCTGGTCGAGGTGGAGCTAGTTTGAACTACTTTATATACAGTTAGGTAACACGACAAGGGTTCCCAACCAGATGCTCCTTTTTCGTTAGGGGTCACAAACCAAAAACTTATCTTATTTTATAAGATCATCATGTTTCTTGATGTAACTATAACTATAGCTTTTAGATAAATGTAACTATAACTATAGCTTTTAGATAAATGTAGCAGAGTACAAAATATAATATTTCCCTGTGAAATGTAGTGCAGTAGAGGTATGAAGTAAAGTAAAGTACAAATACCTTAAAATTGTACTTAAGAACAGTACTTGAGTAAATACTTGCCAGTAGTTACTTTCCAGCACTGGCAAATTTCCTTGGTATTTTTAAAAAGAAATTTAAGACCCATCTTTTGAAGTTTGGATTTTTGCTATTATATATTTATATAATTTTTCCTATTGTTTTTATTGTTCTTGTTTTTTGTGTTTTATGGTATTATATCAAACATTGTACTTATTGTTACTGTTCATTTTCATTTTCTGCTTACAGTAATGTGGTTGTTAATCCTGTGTTGTGAAGCACTGCATCTCTGCATGAAGGTGCTATAATACAAATAGAGTCATTATTATTATTATTATCAGTGAAGGGAATGATTCAGTAAAGCTTAGAACTGATACCTGGAAAAACTGCACAGTGATGATAAACCTGATTCACATGCTAACATGCCATATAAAACTACAGCCACAATAAAGTTCTTATGCAAGGTACATTCATGTTGTGTGTGTGTGTGTGTGTGTGTGTGTGTGTGTGTGTAATGAGTCAGGAGTTGCACTGTGAGGTGAGGTGTGTCAGTGTGGAGGATGAGTGATTACAGTGGACAGTAATCCTGCAGATGGATTAGCAGGTGGTATTAGGAGAAGTGGGGGTGTAGCACACTGCCACCTCTGAACTGTCACAATATGGAGCAGCAGCTCGCAGGGCCTCACCTCCGTCTGCTTCCACCCAGCAACACACACTGAACGTTGTAACACACACTGTGGGATGGTTAGACAACAAGAACGATGGCCACTGAACTGATGAATGGGTTATCAAGCCTACAGTGTTGATATGGCAGGGAGAAAATCTTGTGTATCTCCACAGAGGAAGTGTATTTTTTTTTTTTTTTTAGCTTAATGATGATCAGGCTTTTTTTTGAGTTTGGTTGTAAAAATGTCTTAAATTCAGGTGTTGAATTTAAAACACAAAAATTAAAAGTGTGTGAGAAGTGTTTTACCTGCTGACAATGATATCCTTGTGCTATTTCACTCATGCTTTCACTTCAAGTTTTTACTGCCCCATGCCTAGATATGATAGTGAATGTCCAGCCTTCTTAGTAAATCACTTTTAAAAACCAAACTTACAACCTGTTAGGATGTCAGTTATCTACATTCCTCTATTGTGAACTGTGACTTTGTAATATGTATTACAGTAGTAGCTGTTGTTGATAAATGTTTTCTTTATTGAAACTGAAAATGATATATGATAAGGACTTAGTCAGGAATTACACATCTTATGCAACAGTCATTTCTGTCCCCTAAATAATTCTTTATATTGTGCATCTAATAAGAGTATAAAGCATGCAAGCATTTCAGACATTACAGTAAGTAACCACTATAGGAAAACCATCCCGTAATAAGTATGCCATGTATCATCAGTGAACGTGCAAATATGTATTTAATTTTATTTTTTATATTCCACTTGTATTATTGTCCTCTTCGCAGGTGCTGGTCACAAAATAGAAGCAGCAACAGATGTTTTTTTTTTTATTATTAGCTTCTTTGTCTGCTTTGTTTTTCACACATCAGGTTTTCTGAGTACAAGGTAAGTTGTAATCACCTCAGAGGCCACAGAATGTTAGCAGACAGTGCTACAAAGCTGCAACATTGTTTGACTATTTAAAAGAAAAAGGTTTTCACATCACATGTGAATACAAAGGGGCTCCCTTGTCCTCTTACTTATGCAGTGCAATATGCCATGTATACTACAATAAAGTATAGGTTCCATTGTTTGCTTTGCATTAGTAAAGTTTAGAAGTAGAAAGCCACCATATTGACAAAATAAAAAATCTTGTCTTCCAGTGACTTTCCAATAAATTGTTCTGACACTGGTGAGGATGAGGATTCAGGTTCACTGAGGCAGTGGAGGGCAACACGCTGGCTGGCAAGGCGGGCATTAGGTCAAGTTTGGGCTGAGCCAAGATGACACCCATCCCAGGCTTGGCTATAGACTGCCTGTGTGCAAGTTTCACCCAAAATCTTCTGTGACACTATCTTGCTTCTTTGCTTACTTAAAACTGGGTGAGAAAGAGAAAGGCAAACAGGTGAGAAGAAAGCAGTGATGTTGAAAAGTGAAATAAAACAGTGCAAAAAATAAAAATAAAAATAACAAAAAGTGATTATTTTTTCTACAAGGTGTTGTGTTTTTCTGGTTATATCCCAGTCACCTGCTTTCCTGAGGAAGCTTGAACTCTATCTTTCTCACAGCATATATCAGTTGAAGATTAATTGTTTTTTTAAAAAGTTTTTGTTGGACTGGACATGCTCTCGGGGCTGCAGCTTAGCTTCTCTATCTTTGGACCAGCCTGCGTCCTCTCAGGAGTAAAGCTGACCAGACTGTTCGACAACTTGATGAGTGAGTTTTCACTGACATCTGCTGGACAAACATCATTCACTGTCTTTAACGTGACTGATAAGGTCGTAGATGTACTGTATAGATGTTGCTGGATAGGCAGCCCAAATGAAAGCATTTGTTTTCTAATTATATTCCTTCAGAGTGTTTATGGTTTGCTGAGTTTATAATTAATCGTACACACACAATGGTGTATTTGCATTCATTTAAATACTTACAAATTTGAACACCTACAGTATTGTAGTTTTGTAGAATGATCTGTACTATCATGTTTGGCTCTTGTGTCTGAAAGGTTTGCTGTGGTATCTGTTAAGTATGTAATTCGATAATAATAATGATAATGTTCTTTACTTGGATAAAAGCCAGACTGGGTCATAAATATCTATCAGTAAAGTGAACGAAAGAAGAGAATAAGTGAGCAGAGATAGATGCAACCAGAAAATAAGAGGAGATCATTGGCAACAGGTTATTGATAACAGAATCCCCTTTAAAGAAAAAAAAAGTCACTGCTTTGATTTGGGGTGTAACAGACAGTGCCGGTAGATGGCAGGATTACGCAGATGATGCGTCGAAACCGTCAACAATTTACAACATGAAGTAGAAACGCCACGTTCAAGCCTCCGGTCGGTGCGTCATCAGGCTACACCATAGACTGTACTACACAGTCAGAAGTCCAAAATCGATTAATGTCATGAATTCTAATCATTAGAGTATAACAATAAGTGTTATAACTTGAAAATAGTGACCCAATTCACTCTGTAAGTGGGTGGATGGCTGTTTATTTAAAATCAATCAGCATGGAGCAATGTTTCAGCGACAGAATTAAGAATCAGCCATGCAAACATAAACACAGAAAAAACTTATTTTCCTCGTCGCTGGACCGTTTATGAGCACTAATTGCTATTTATCCGACTAACATGAACGCAGCTCCTCCCAAACCCGGATGTTTTGCTTTATGATAGTTTGGTCAAGCTATTGAAAATAAGCCAGAACAATATCGGAGACTTTGAATTTATGTCTTCAAAATAAAATAGAATTCGTTATCACTGACTCAAGCGTCACCCGTGTTTGTCGCGAGTGTTCGCTATTATTTTGAAATAAGTGACCGGAAACTGTATTTCTTATTTGAGCTAACTCGACGCTAATGCGAATGAAGAGCAGAGCTGTCACAACCATGAGCACCCTGAATTCTTGACATTTCTCAGCAAATTAGTGACTTCTCTTACAATCCCGCAGAATGCTTCGAGAGTCGTACCCCTTCGCGGAAGACAGTTTCAGCCGCTTCCCGTCGCAGAGTAACATTTACGGGCTGTGTCAGGCCGGGGAGCAGGAGCTGCTGGCGGCCACTCTCAAAGGGAAGGTGGTGTGTTTCAGATACCAGGAGCTGCAGCAAAAAATCCGACCTGTGGCCAAGGAGGTTCAGTTCACCTACATACCAGGTACTCACCAAAACCCTGAACACAGTAACATCTACTTAAAGTACATTAAGAACATGGAGGCCCACAAACTTCTCTATAAAAAGCCCCATCGGGGCAGAATATTATAGATTACAGCGTAATTACTCCGGAGTTACAGTGCCATCTGTTGGACTGACGGTGCACCGGCACAGCACGTAGCAAGCAGGTACAGGGGAACAGTCATGGAGTAAGCACAAAGAATTTATACTGTAGTTATTTTTAACTACCGGGTATCTATTCTGTTATTACGACCATAAAACTGAGCAAACTTCTGGACGTTTCAGGGAAGATGGAGCGATGAATTCTGCATCACTTAATAAATCTGATGGGATCTTATTTTAAAATGACCTTATTACCAACAACAGGCAAACTACATTGTTCCTTTATAATTTTGGGGTCCTTAAAATAACTAAGGGGTGCATCTGTGCGTTTACTTCAGAACAAAGGTCCAGGGGACAGTGAATTATCATGGACACTGTGGCTCCGTCTGCCATCGGCGGACAGAATTCACCCACCATAGATGCCACTCACTTGTGTTTCGTGTAACCAGATGTTGACAATTTTGAAGTCATTAAAATGTTGAAAGTCTTGCAATTGTGTTCGACCAGCATTAGAACTCCTCAAGGTGCAAGCTTACCTTTTCTCAGCTCTGTGCACGGCCTCCTTTCATCCCAGGAAATAAATACAAATATAGCAAGATAAAACACCAGGTATGAATCATATAGGCCATGGTTAATATTAATATATACTCTTCTGACAGCAAAGTGTGCAGTTAATGTAATATTCTTCCATGTTTTCAGGCAAGTCAAATCGAAACAAACTGTTCTCATAAGTTAGACATGCTGTGTTAGTTCTCCTCTTGTTACATTTAGTTACAGGGTAACTACAGGGTATAATAACTAAAGTATAGGCTACATTCTCTTTAAATTTCTCCCAAACGTCCAGATTGTTACTCAGTAGGTCATAAATACTCTGTAATAACAGAATAGATACCCAGTAGTTAAAAAATAACTACAGTATAAATTCTTTGTCCGTATTCCATAACTGTTCCCCTGTACCTACTTGGTACGCAATGTACTGGTACACCTTAAGTACAACAGATTTTGTAACTTATTTAAAATGTTACTTTGCTAATTAGTATTTTACATATGAAACATATGATGAGCTTATAAAAATGTTGCATTGTTATAGTTTAAACTACCCAGCATTATATAGATTAGTTCAAATTAGCGCCTCCAGCCCAACCAACTACAGTAAACTGATACTTACACAGTAGTGCATTAGTAATAATAGCTCAGTAATTTAGTATATCATAGCATAACACTGACAGAGGTCATTTCTGTAGATTGCATACTTTTACTTACTATACTTTAAGTACATTTTGCTAATAATATTTGCATACTTTCATTAAACTAACATTTTCAATACAGAACTTTTACTCCTTGTAATGGAGTATTTTTACTACATTTCATTGTGGTATTTATACTTTTACCTAAGGACCTGAATACTTCCCCCGCCACTGCTTACATACTAATTGTAAGTGAAAGAAGTACAAATAAACTAAGTAAACAAAAAAACAATATTCCAAAGTACATAAGCAAACGAAATGATATGATACAAATAAAATTAAATACACGTGTGAATTATAATGAGTTTCATTACTTGTTAAAGTATTGGCTCCATATAGTAGGCTATACAGCCAAATGTACTATAATTAAAATATTCCACGCTAACCGATCAATACAGCCTTTGTAATAGTATAATATAATATAATATGATATGATTTATAATATAACAAAAATTTGGTTGCCTTCATAAATGCTGCATTTAGTGTCCATACTGTGTCAAGAGCGTGACATTTTTCACAGATTGTATGTTCGTATGTGTTTTTCCAGATGTGCTCAACAGTGACAGCTGCTGTCCTGAACTCCTGTCCTCCTCTCTGGTCCTTAACTGTGGCATGCTAAAATAAAAAAATACTCCACATAATGAAAAGGGAATGTGAAGCCAATTCACGAGAAGCCAGTTTTAAAATGTCCTCCCTATAAATTACAGTTCCACATGCAGTAGCCACTTGTCAGTTAAAAAGATGAAGAGATAATGTGTATTAACAGCTCTGTTTGGATAAATGTATTCAGGTGTTGGGATAGTAAACTTATCTGAATTTTATTATGATTATTGAAAGAATTGGTTAATAATTATTACACCATGTTTATTTGACCTTTATCCACTGATGTTCGACTGCAATCATCCTTCTTCAACAGTCTTTTAATAAAGTGGTAGTATGAAAGATAGCACATTTCAATTAAAATCTATTTTCTGCCTCAAATAATCTGACTAAACAAGTCATGGCCCAATCAGTATTTGAAGTATAAAGTATACTCATCATTTTGTAACTCAGAGTAATTTAGTGCTGAAACGTGTGCTGCAGCTCTGTTGTCTTCCATATATGTCGGTTGTTGGTTGATGCTGCAAAGATTTGATTCTGTCTTCTTTATCTAGTTGATGCAGAGATTGTATCAATTGATGCCTTCAACAAGTCTCCACCCAAAAGAGGCCTGGTGGTGGGCATCACATTTGTAAAGGTATTTTCATATTTAAGTTCAGGAGTCATAGCATGTGCATACTTTACTGTAAGGGTTGTAAATCCTTTCTACAATTATAGAAGCATTGTTAATTATGGCTGAACTCCTGCAGGACTCTGGTGACAAAGCCACACCATTCCTGAATATCTACTGTGACTATGAGCCTGGCTCAGAGTTCAACCTGGAGTCTATTGCACGTGAGTGAAGCAGTGTCCTGATGTGCACGGTGTTCCCTCTAACAGATGTTTCACATGCTGATGTTAGTGTGTGTCTCCGAACAGAGAGTTGCCTGAATCTGGAGTTGCAGTTCACTCCCTTCCAGCTGTACCACACAGAGTAAGTTTGCTGCTGCTGAGCTGTGATACCTTTCACCCCTTTTCCACCAACATGGAACCGGTTCCGTTACGTTCGCGCACCTTAAAGTTGGTTCCCAGCTGGAACCAAAAGCTAGCAGGTTTTCATTGACCTGAAGTGCGAACCGTGATGTCATCAGTGGGCGTGTCATATTCTACAGGTTGGAAAGAGCAAGCCCCCAAGAAGTGCGCCAGGCTTTGAAGCCAATTTGACATAGTGGTCAAACCATGTAATTACAACTTCCGGGTCCGTCACGTGATGCACACTGGCCCCAAGAGACTTTTCCCATAGACTTACATTGTGAAAGAGATGTCTGTAAATCAGCACATACTTTTTTTTGAGGTACAACAACTAGCCAGTACACTTAAATAGCCCTTATTTAAATCATTATGTCCTAAAAGTTGTAAAATGCAAAAATAGCCGAATCCAGAGTTATAGAGTCACTGCCATTCATGTGAGTGAGCCTGAGACGGACCGGATGGGAGGCGGGGTTAAAGAAAAAGCTAGTGCTCTTGCTCTATGGGCCAAGAATGCGGAAGCTTTGTGGAAGATCCATGTAATTTTATACCCGGGAAGTTGAACTTTTTTGGCTTCATGCGCCACTGAGCAGCTTTCATATGAAAGCTCTCTGACGCTGTATCCAGTTCTCTTTATACATCCATGGAAAAAAGAGGATCCAGAAGGCAACAACAGTCTCTGGTCTACCATGGTAATAGTCTTCTATGTCTTCTTATGATTAATCGTTGGTCCATGCTTGTTTTTGGGATAAAAACAAATATCTGTAATAACAGAACAAAAGCTTGCAGGTAATCAATGTGATCTGCCATCTTGCTCCTACTGTTTACTTCCGTTGTGCATTGTGCAACGCCCTCCGTCGATGATGCATCCTTGATTACAATGGCTCCACTCAAAACTGGAAACGCGGGCTGGCCATTATAGAACCAAGGTTCCAAGAATCCTGAACCTTGGAACCTTGATTCCCTCCTCATGAACCAGAGCTAATTTGGTGGAAAGAGGACTGTGAACCAATAGACAATAAATGCTAAGTGCAGAGGCATTTAGCAGCTTTGGAGTTCATCCCGGCTTTCAGCCTCACAAAGATAGCTCACACAAAGTCCACACTGAGTTCAGTTGCCATGGTAACTACCGCTGCAGGCCAAACCTGCAAGGAGCAGGTTTTGTTCAGGATTACAGATCAAAACACACGAAAGAACCAACTCCTGTCCAATCAGCTGTGAGGAAAAAATCCAGTCACCATTCGTACAGGATCCCAGAATGGACAAAATACTGCACAAGTACAACAGAGCAGAGTGACAGTCCAATCAGTGTAAAACATGGCCTCTATAGAAGATGTAATGTCAGTGATAAATAAAATGTACAACTGCATATTATGAGGCGACTTTGTGAATAGAAAATGTTGTTATAGACACAATTATATGACATGAATAAAAAGTACAACGTGTCCTAGTAACACCTTCATCAAGGCTTGTTTTCTTGACATATTTCTTTCTTTAACACATATCCATTATCTGCAGTGCTCTTCTCTATATCAACAGCACATTGTGCTTATTGATTATAATAGATTTTAAAAACAAAACAAACAGCTGCATACTGCTTTTAGTATATATATGTATTATTTTCACATTTTATATTCTAGTGCTGTGCTTAACTTTGACCTTACTGAAACATTCCTTTTATTGCAGCAATGAAGTGCTGTTACCACTATTATTATCTAATGTCTCTCCTAAGTGTCGCTCCTATTTCGTCTTATATGAAATACTCCACTCTTGATCTGATAGTGTTGCATGGATGGCTTGTATTAAGAAGTCCACCTCTGACTTAATTGTGATATTTTGATCAGACTTCATACAAGTTCTCATGAATGGGTTTTAGTGTCTTTATGGCTGCCATATTGTCTGTCAGCAGCTTCTGTACAGAAAACATGACAGAGTGTATCTGGATAGTAAATGTCAGCACCCTTTCCTCTCTGTCAGAGTGCAGTGTGACGATGGAGGCAGAGAGACAGTGTTTCTGCTCAGCGGGCATGACCAGAGGATCCACCTGTACAAGGAGGTCAGATCACACACTGGATGAATCTGTGTGAGTGTGTGTGTGGGTGTGATTTGATCAAAACTTGAAAATGTAGATTTAATCCTTTCCTCTTCTTTATCTGTATATTAATGTATAAATGTATGCATGTAAATTAATATGTTTATGTGCGTATATGTTCTCAGGTGTAAGTATATTTATATTTTAACTTCTCTTTTCAAAAGTAGATAATGTAATTCATTTACATAACTTGCTATTATTATTATCATAATTATTTATTTTATTATAAAATGTTTTATAATGTCCTATTTGTCTAAGTATTTATAACATTTTTTGCTTTTCAAAATGAATCAATTGTGTTTGTCCTCCTTGTATTTCTGTGGACATATGGACTGGAAATCGACACAAAAAAAATCTTATTAAATTAAATATTAAGTATTATTAAGCCTACATTTTTTAAGGTATTTTACAAATAGATATACCAAAAGACCAGTACATTAGTATTGTCTTCTCTGTGTGTGTGTACAATCACATCACATGATCTCCTTCAGTAGATTCAATTCAATTCAATTCAGTTTTATTTACATAGCGCCATATCATAACAAAGTTATCTCAGGGCACTTTTTCGAATAGAGCAAGTCTAGACCGACTCCTTATATTTACAGAGACCCAACAGTTCCCACCATGAGCAAGCACTATGCGACAGTGGCAAGGAAAAACTCCCTTTTAACAGGTAGAAACCTTGAGCAGAACCAGGCTCAAGGTGGGCGGTCATCTGCCTCGACCGGTTGGGTTGAAGGGGGGGGGAGAGAGCAGGAGGAAAGAGAACATACAGCAGCACAATACAGTTTCACATAGGGATGTAAGGCAATAGATATGGTAATGGCATTGATGTTAACACCAACAGAAACAACACTAAGAGCAACATTATAATAGCAACACTAATAACAGCAACAACAGCAATAGCATCAGCGGGTGCAGAGCAGGAGCACGGGGGCAGCAGGCGGCAGCAACCACAGACCCAGACTCCACAGCTGTAGAGGCAGAAACACCTGCAGAAAGCAACAGAAGGGGAGAGAGAGAGAGAGAGAGGAGAGAAAGCACACAACTACGGGAAGAAGTTGAATTAATAACAAGCATTGATGGGATATGAGGGCGTACAGATGGAGAGGAAGAAGAGGAGAAAGGAGCTCAGTGCATCATAGGAAGTCCCCCGGCAGTCTAGGCCTATAGCAGCATAACTAAGGGGGGGCTCAGGGTCACCTGAGTCAGCCCTACTATAAGCTTTATCAAAGAGGAAAGTCTTAAGCCTACTCTTAAATGTGAGGAGGTTGTCCGCCTCCCGTACACAAACTGGGATCTGGTTCCCCAGGAGAGGAGCTTGATAGCTGAAGGCTCTGGCTCCCATTCTACTTTTAGAGACTCTAGGAACCACAAGGAACCCTGCATTCTGGGAGCGCAGTGCTCTAGTGGGGTAATAGGGTACTATGAGCTCTTTAAGATATGATAGTGCCTGACCATTTAGGGCTTTGAAGGTGAGGAGAAGGATTTTAAATTCTATTCTGGATTTTACAGGGAGCCAGTGTAGAGAAGCTAATATTGGAGAAATATGTTCTCTTTTTCTGGTTCTTGTCAGTAAACGTGCCGCAGCATTCTGAATCAGCTGGAGAGTCTTAAGGGATTTATTGGGGCAGCCTGATAATAGAGAGTTTCAATAGTCCAGCCTAGACGTAACAAATGCATGGACTAGTTTTTCTGCATAGATAGAGTTTGCCCAGCTGTTGTATGTAGAAATGTAGATGTTCACTTTAAGTGCTCCTCGTCCATTCTGGTTTAAAAGTTGAGTCTCAAAGTTCATCCTTGATCTCGGAAACAGCAGCTGACAACAACAAGATTCATTATTCTGTCAAATACACGACTTATGGGTTAAAAGGGATGGCAGTGACAGGAAGGCTTTTTTCCTAGCAAGAGAGACAAAACAAGGTGGTAATGAGTTTTGCATATCTGCAGGAGACGTTCACTTTAATTCGTTCAGCCTGACTCTCCTGTTTCCAACAGAATGCCTCCCTCCACCAGTTTGAAGAGCAGCCAGTGGAGAGACTCTTCCCTGAACTACAACAACTGCCCAGCAAGTTAGTCCCTTTGGCTCTGTCTGCTCTGTATCTGCTATTGTTTGACTGTGTGTGTGGTGTGCAAGTCTTTTTTTCTGTGTGTTAATCAGTCTCATGGTTTTCCTGCATAATCCAGTTTACTTTATTCTCAAATCTTAACTATTCTGTTCATGCTCAGCCAGTGGGTCTAATATACACAAGAATGTTAAGAATAAAAATAACTTGCATTTTTATAGCGGCTTTCAGGGGACCCAGGGACACTTTACACATAAGGAGGCAGACAAAACAAATAACACAAGAGCATAAAATGATGGTAGCAATGATTGCCAGGGATAACGGAGTTAATTAAGTCGATAGGCCTTGGTGAAGAGGTAGGTTTTTAGGAGTGTTTTGAAAATGTGGATAAGGGTGGGGGTGATGTGCTGCCAGGGCTTGGTGCGGGTGAGAACCCTGGCAGCTGATTAGGGCTTTGGCGGGTACCCCAGACAGGACTCTGAGTAATCCAGATGGGAGGTGATGAAGGGGGAAATTTGAGGTGTTAAAGTTAAAACCCCACATATCTCATTTACAAAGGCACACAATACTGCATATGAGCTGAAGGCATAAAAGTGGTGTTTCACTACTGTCCTGTCTGTAAGCAAATACTGTATGTCAACACATTTGCTGGACTAAATGTACTGGTGTGTATGATCCATATGTGTTTAATGCTTGTGTTTCCCCTCTCTCCATGCAGTGTGCTGTGGCTGGATGTGTTGGGTATACCTGCTGGCCGCCGACTGTCGGCGTTCGGCTGTCAGAACGGCTGTGTTGGACTGGCTCTGGTCAACCAGACAGGACCAGGTGAGGGAGACCAAAAACAGGATAATGGTTCTCTGAGATTCAGAGAGGTTCAACTCTGTCACATGACCGTCCGATGACTCATTTTCACACAGTTTCCACACAGATTGAGGAATACAGTGAAGTCCCCCCTTCCTTTCTCTAGGGGTGCTGAACACATCTGTGCCTTTGGCCAGACTCCTATGTTGCATTATTTATGTGGGCAGTATACATATACTTTAAAGGCACTACACACACACACACACACACACACACAGGTGTTTTCACCTCTTGTGGCTGACCTCTGCTAAGGTTGAAGGTGGGGTCACTGGACTCATACACTAATAAGATAAAGGTGTATTTGTCCCTATCAGGTGCAAACAAAATAACAGGAGAGTCACAGTGATGTCATTCAAGCACTGCCTGTACACTCTCACGGTTCTGAGAGGAGGGTTCCCGCATTCATCTCATATCGCTCACACCGTAATTACGAGCAGCCGAGTCAGAAAAAATGTTGAGCCTCCTAGTTGTAATTTCCAGTTGGAGATACTGGGAATTTCTGACAGCTACAGTATCTCCCACTTGGTGAAAGCTACAGAAGTGCCAACAAACCTCCAGCATGGTCAGTTACATTTAAATAAAACCCAATATTAACACTAACGCAGGGAGTAGCCATTTGGAGTAATGGGTGCACAGTCCCAAGTTGGAAGAAGTCGGTTTTCCTGCTCGTGTCTGAAATCACACCCTCCTTCACTCATTCACTACAAGCCTTTTTCACAGCACACATTTTGACTTATCATAGCAGGAAATGTACAGGTGTTACATATAACATTAAGGATTGCTCTGTTCTATTCAAGTGTCCCAGTAAGGCCGCATTCAGACTTGAGCTCTGTGTGAAAAAATACAGCCCTCTTATTCATTTGACTGGAGCCGGTCCGGTGGTGAAGCGGGGGTGCCAATGCAGGGCACTCCGTCAAAACAACACAGGGTCATGCGGCAAAAAAAGTTGAACCAGACTATACCAACTATTGCTGCAACGCAACTTGATGTCATCCAGCTAGTTTGTAACATGAACGCTGTATTTCTACTGTTACCTTGTTGTGACGAATGATAAGATAGTTGTAAAATCCTGTCTGTTTGTATTGTATTGCAGTGTTTGGCCTCTGATATGTCTTTAAAGCATTTCTTTTACTTCAACTAGACTTCCTGGATCGTACCCCCACCAACACAGCCCCCTGCACTGTTTAAATGCGGGGCTGTTTTCTGTCTGAATCCCCGCTAAGCCATGACAGCGTGACAGAGAGCCAGCATGCACAATACCAGGACTCTAAAACTGAGCAGCCAAACTTAATTTTATCATTAAATGTATTATTTATTCTGTATTTATAAAATGTATTATAAATTATAAAACTTGCAACATGCTATGGACACTAAGGTGTCATTCCATTGCAGGGATTTTTGAGGGCACTCCATGGAACATTTAGTAAAAATAGTGCATAGTAAATAGGGAGTGATTTCAGACATGGCTGAGGTCTAGTAGTGTGACAGCCTTAAAGAAATAAATGTTATTTTGTCAATTTGAGTATGAAGACTGGTCCTAAATTCTTCTCTGATGGGATTTTCAAAAAAAATGTATAATTTTCATATAATTTCCATCTTGGTTCTGTATTAAAAGACTAAAAGATACAGTAATCATGAATATATTGTAGGACTATTCATAGGTGTGTTTAAAGGATATTGTGTGTTTTTTATCAGAGGTTTTGCAGAGCTGGCGGTTCCAGTTTGACAGTCCAATTTCTACGGTGCTGCTGTTCCCTCTGATCTGCCAAACTGAGCCCAACAAGCCCAGTGGAGAGAAAAGTATGTTACTGGTCTGTTTTAGTTTCACATCTTAAGACCTGTATCCCTGTCTGTCTCTTCTTCATTTGGAGTGGAACTTATGTGTGGCCATCACTGTGGATAAGTTTGGTAAAGGATTTTCAATGATTTTTTGACTTTGTGTTTTCTTTCTCAGGTGTGGAAATGGAAAGCTACAATCTTCTAGTAACCAGTACTATAGAGATGGCGGTTGTTTACAGGTCAGAATCAGATAACTTTTGTGCATTTTCACTCAGACTTCATGTGAGAAAATGGCTCTAAGCTGAGGTCAGAACAGTGTGTTATTTGTGTCTGTGTTTTCTCAGAGACGTCCAGGAGCGAGGCTTGTGTCACTCTGTGTGCCTCTCAGAGAGTGACCAGTGGGACGCAGTGCTTTGCGCCCTGGTCATTGACCTGGATTTTGACGGGCAGAAGGAGGTGCTGTTGGGAACATATGGGCAGGTCAGAGCTCCTCTTTACTGATGGACTTGATTAATAGTACTTTAAAGGATAAAGCTGGTGATATTCTAGATTTTTATATTGTCAATAAATCTCATCAAGTTACTTTTCGACTTCTTCAGCCTGTCTGTGGCTCTCGGCTCCAAGCCCATTGGTTCTTTCGGAAGACATAAATCTTTTAAATACAATAAATCTTTCACTGTTTAATAGTGCATTTGCTGGGGACTATTTTCAGCTGAGGATTAATACACATTTGGTGCTCTAGTGAGTATTTCTGGAAGTGAGACAATGTATGTATGATTGATATGAAAGGTATGTATGAAAATAAACTACAGTGTGTGTGTTCATTGTAATGAAGGAACATGTCACCCAGTGCAACAGTGGAGCCACACTGATGTGTTTTTAATGGCACAGAGGAAGAAGATGTATTAGGCTTTGATACACACACAATACTTGTTATTAGGATTCATTCATTGTTGGTTTTGGTCTTTTCATGGAATTTATTTACAATAAGAAAAAAATAGAATATCACCAGACTTACCTTTGAAGTAAAATGACATATACAGTAGGTCCAGAGCAATTGAATATGCTAGAACATGACCTAACAGGACATTTGTTGTCACTTTTCAGGCATCGTATTAGAATGACAGACTGATGTGGTGAGATCTTGATGATGACAATGTTATCTGCCTTTCTGCCACGCAGGAACTGCTTTGTTACAAATTCCAGCCGGCAGGGAGAGGACAAGATGGACAGTTTCAGCTGCAGTGGAGGCGGAGCTTCAAGAGTCCTTTGCTGTCCATCATCTACTTAGACTTGACCGGGGATGGTTTGAGAGAGATGGCTGTCCTTACACTGAAGGGACTGCATATCTTACAGGTAATGTATGTAGCAGACAGCTGTGTTACAGTGATCTGTGATACTAATATAAGCTACATTGCAGCTTCCTGTCAGGGTCAGTGTCTCTCTGCTGTTGATCCTGTTGCATATCAGCTTCATAGATAGCTCATCTGCCTACTAATTCAACACAAAAGCATGCTCTTGAACTGAGATATTATTTCTAATGGAAGGGTGAATTGAAACAAGCATCAAGTAATTGCTGACCTCTACTGGCCACCAGCAGAAATTGCAGCAGAAGTGACTGATTTTACACTTCACCTGCTTTGTCTTTTCTGTTCCCTTGATCTGTGGTGGCCTGTATTTGTCACTAACAATCCATTTTCACTTAAGAACCATATAAACTTGAGTCTAAAAGAGATCCAACACAAATATTTAATAAAAACATAATGCCCAAATACTAATAAAATGCTTTTCATTTGCTTTTCTTTGTTTTTTCAACTGTTATGTGATGCCTCTTGTAGCATCATTCTCCATCACTGAACAGTTGAAGTTGGCCAACAACCCTCACAAACCCCAAAGAAAAAGAATTACCATGATCTGATACTGAACAATAAATATCTCACTTCATGCACCATTTCAGCTTTGTCACCCCTACGCATCCAATACCAGCTCAGCACAATCCCCAATGAGACAACTACTGTTGCATTTCTACAGCAAAGCTCAGTGCTGAGATTTCTTCTGTACAAATGAATTCAACAGACTTCCTCAAAGCTGTCTTAAATACTGTACATGTCATTTGATGTTATGTTATTTTGTTCCATGTCTTCTCAGCATACTCTTACCAGAACTGCTGATTTGGTCCTTGAGCGGCTCGCCCAGCGGGTGTCAGCGCTGACAGCTGGCTCCGAGCTGGACTCAGCCAAAGATCAAGACACTGAGAAGGATGCTCCGGCTAAGAGAGAGGAGTGTTAGCTCAGACACCATCGCATTAATTAAAACAGTGCATTTTGTTTACATGTTTAAGTCCCAATGGTTCAGACTGAATGTGAAGGATTTTCTCAAACTTCAATTTAGTTGTGATGACAGACACTATTTAGAAAATCAAACATCGCATTTGCCACCAAAAACAGTGACCCTCTGTGAGAGCTCACATTAAGCTATGAGGCTGTAGATAGTGTACAGTAATTTTCAGATAATAAATGACACACTTGGGTCTATACACTCTCACGGTGTTTGTTGTTTGTTGCCTATGTTGTCACTGTGTTCTTTATTTGGGTAATTAATTTGACTTCATATTGAATTTCAGAATGTTTCACTTCTTATTTCATTTTTCTAATGTGCTAAGGGTAGTGACACCTGTTACTAGAGAATTCCAGAAATAAGTGGAACTGTGCTGGAAACAAGTGCACCATTGGCATATATATATATATATATATATATATATATATATGTGTGTGTGTGTGTGTGTCTTTAAATTTTCATATTAGAAAAATAAATATAAATGGAATAGATTTTAATACTGAACATGAGATCAGACGACTTAATGCAGACATGATTTTCAGTGCTTAGTGTTACATAATCATAAAGTGCTGTTATCAGTTTACCTGAGGTGTTCTATTTTTAGGTTCAGAAAAAGTGAAGAAAAACACCAAACTAGAAAAGCGATGTAGGTAAACTATAAAAGGAGGTCAAATCAATTCAAATATTTGTGTAGAGACAGTGAGATAAAAATGAAAAAGCAGTGGCTTCAGTCCATATAGTTGCTCAACATCAGATGGATCTTTGCTTTTTTGGCCTCGTCTTTCGGCCGGTCAGTGGCACTGTAGTCCTCTCTGGAGCTCTCAAACTATATTTCTCCCTCTTGCACTACAAAGGCAACAATAACAACAGCTGCACTTAATCACACGGAGGACTTCACAGAGAAACATGACGTGAAGATGACTTAAGAAAGCTGTCTTCCTGCGCCTTGCCTCTGCGAAGCTGTTGCACTTGTTTTAATGGCTGATCGGCTTGATTTTAAGGCACGGGGTTGTTTTGCGCGTCAACAATAAGAGGACCATGCAGTTGGAGCGGCGCTGAGCGCGTTAAATGAGCGCATTTCACTCAATGGGATTTTTATATTTAGCTCTGTGAGGGACGCGCTGGACGAGCAGCAGAGCAGCGGAAAGAGGAGACCCTGATCCCGGTGTTGTCTGACATTTTGATCCCTTTGAGACCGTTTCGAGCCCCCCAAAACTTGTCGTTCATATCGCAGTGCGCGTTATCAGGCTATGTGGTGGTGAGGGCGCTGTGTGTGCGAGGGGGGAATAGCGCAAATTTATCTACAGCTCCGGGGGGAAAAGATGATGATGGCCGGTGGTGGCGGAGCAGCCGTGGACCATAACGGGATATACTCAAATCCTAACCTCCACAGCCTGCAGCAGCCCCTAATGGAGGCTGATAACCCGGACTCCCGCAAACGACCGCTGGAAACTCCGGCGGAGGAGGCCGGCTGTACCAAGCGCACCAACACTGGAGGTAAGAGAGATACACAACAACAAGCAGCTCATCCACCGAGTCTCCTCCACATGAAGTCAAATGTGTTGTTGTAGGAGCCTTTGCATGCACTGGTGAAAGTTTAACAGAAAAACACTGCCTTCAGTATCTCCCCACTGCATGCAAAGAAAGTACGTGCAGCATAGAAGCAGATTTGGGGCTGCATATCAGGTTATAACATGCAGCACCTGTGCAGTTGGCACTTTGAAACACTGACTGTGTTTATGGCTGTTACTTCATACGCTGGGAGAGCATGCAGGCAGCCTGACTGAGCGAGTGGCCTCAGCTCAGGTCAGCTTTGAATTTGAACCCAATCACCTCTCTGCTCCACATCTGGAGGTAGGCTTTGCTATGAAGTCTTTCATTGAGTGGAGAGGTGATTTGTGTGCAGGGGCTTTAATATTACAAAGGAGAAGTGTTCACAATGACCCTCTGACAGTTCAGTGCTGATTTGTGAACACTGATAAGAAATGGACAAAAAAGAACAGAGCTGTGTGCTCACTTGTATGGTGGACTCTGTAGATTTGGTGTCAGTGGTCTGGGAGATTTTAGTGGGATATTCCTTCTGCTTCAGGGCTGAAGTGATGCTGATTTAGAGTTGTCATATTAACACTGTCAGAAGTTAAGTGTGCATTTTAAAGTACAAATGTTGGGGTGAGTTAATCAGGAAAGCCATCCAGTGAAAGTCATACATCCCTGTATAACTAGAAGGATACCCACTCATGACCTCTTGCAGCCTAGATTCCTATCAAAGTCAAGTTATTTATAGGTTGTGGGGTAAGCCAAATCTCAGCATCTGTTTTGTATTTTTGTTAGCCTGTCATGGTGTTTGCCATACCAGCATTTAGGCTGTCTGAACTGTTAGCACACTGTATGATGGTAAAATTACAATTCTGAAATGGTAAAATGCAAACTAAAAACATGCAAGTGCTCAACAAGCAGAGCTGGGTGGAGTAAGATGTTGACATATTAGGACCTTTTTGGGGAAAAGTGGTTGGTTCAATCCATCCCTGCATGATAATCTAAACCCACACATTAAAACTGATGCATAAAAACAGATTGGAAATGTTACAAGCACATCACAGAAAAGCAGGGAGTAGTGAGAACTACTACAGAAACACTACTGCGCCATTTTAGCAAATTGATCCTGATTTCTTTTTCTGGAGGAGAAATAGTGGCAGCCAATAAAGAATCAACAAGGAGGTGTGTGCACACTTGCTTTACTCATCAGTAAGATGTCGGAGTGCAGCAGGGAGGATGACGGCTGATTCAGTAT
The DNA here is from genome assembly GCA_005408345.1 of Macquaria australasica. NCBI lineage: Eukaryota > Metazoa > Chordata > Actinopteri > Centrarchiformes > Percichthyidae > Macquaria > Macquaria australasica. The sequence goes on along the minus strand of SEMN01000060.1, from coordinate 801,636 downwards.
GCCAGCTACTGTACATCTTATTTCAGCTGTTCTGGTCTGCAGCTCATAGGGACCACTTATTCAAGAACTTAATGTTAATTAGACGTCCGTGGAGAACAGGCAGTTTCTTCACCATATGTTGCTGAAATTTCCTTTGTCTGTCTTTGTGTCCCAGACACCCCGCCATTCCATGATAGCAGCATTATATCCTATTTCTAACAGCATGAGCGCATCTTTGCTGCACCTCACTGCACCTCAGAAATGTAATTTCAGCAAGGCACATAAGGACCCTTGTGCCACCAGACAGTATTTTAGTGCAGATTCAGCCCCCATATGTCTTCCATTAACACCCCTATAACCACTGTAGAACAGAGGAGTCACATGGTGTTCCTGATTCTAGGAGAGTTCTCACCATCCAGCTGTAGCACAGAGACTTTGCCACGATCTTCCCATCCAGTGTCCAGGTGATATGAATGGCTAGACAGTGAGAAATTGCATTTGGAAAATCTTAATAAATACAAAAAAAAAAACATAAGTCACACAGACGTTTTACTGTTGTTATTTCAATGATGGTATTACACACCTTTTTACCAGCCTGACTCCATGCTCTTTTAAGGCGTCTCTGTATCACAGCCCCACTATACTTCTAGAATCTGGAGCTGCACAATAAATCGTATCCTGATGATGGTCGAACTCTGAAGAGGCTGCCCTCCAGATGGCTTCCTAAACAAGATCTTATCTGTGTAGAAAACTCACTTAATCAAGGAAAACAATGAGAGAATCCCAGTTGTAATGTCTTACAAATACAATTTTATATTGTAAATTATAATGAAGTATGTGGTATGCAATATACTTTTCCCCACCACAACGACCTGTGATGAACATTTTAATATAAATGTTGAGATTCAGAGATGGAAGCTAGTTTTGTCAGGCCTTTAAGAGCAGATTTATGGTTGCTGATTAACATACATGTTCATAAGTCTTTTAATGCTGACCTGGCAGTGTCAAAAATTAATACAATGGCTGCCTTACTTCCCTATAAAACCTCTATATACATCCAAATACATATGAAATGGTAACTGGGGCTAAACCGATTTAAGAACCACTGGTTTATGCAATTACTAAAATTAGTATTTCTCACATGTACAATTCATTTAATGTATAGTTTGACCTGAACAGTTGAGCCAAGCAGCATCTATGTTCACACATTTTATGTAATAACAGTCTACAGGCCCTTTATTGTTCTCCAAAATCACTATAAATGTATTTAAGGCATTTTATTCAGAAACAAAAATTACATTTCTATGGTACAAGTTAGCTTAGCATTTTCCCTAAGGTGTTAGCATATGCGGTAGCTTGCCAAAATTGGATTTACAGAGGTGAAATGGCAGTCAGTCGTCCGGTCATTCTGATGAGTATCTAATTTGAAAAAAAAAGTGCAGATCTTTGAGGCTAATTTGGACTGCAGCACTACAGGCTGAGCCCAGGAACACAAGCTCCCTGTATATAATAAAGTATTCTGATTCTGATTCTGATATGGTCACATGAAATGCACATTTAGACCATTTGTAAGGACTCCTACACAAATCAGATGTTTCATAAATATCTTGTCACCCTGTGCTTTATGCAATGTGTTAGCATCACCTCCTGTTTCATGTGATCTACATGCATTATTTGTAACATTGCAAATTCACAGCCTGTCTGGCAAAAGTGGTAGACAGCCTGATAATCCTCAGCCATCCCTGTAATCACCAACCCCCTCGACTACGTCTGATATTGATCACGTTATTCCTACCGAACTGATCATTAACATGACTGGCAGTTACAACAAAGAGAAGAAAGCCTGTGCTCTTTCAAAGCTGAGCCCCTCGTTGTGCATTAAGAGCTGCGGACACTGAATGAGGGAAATTACTCCTCTTTTATCAGCATTGCCCTTCTCTCCTCAAAATGAACATCTTTCATTCATTTCTCTTTCTAATTACCCATACTCTGAGCCCATGTTGCTGGCAAGCATGTGCCTTCCAAAAGGTTGTGTGGCTGAGGGATTAGGTATGATCTCGTAATGTCGCTAATGGAAAGGTTGGCACAGGAATGTGAGCAGTTGTTTTATTTTTTTTTTAAATTTTTGGTGGGAAGGACACAGGTGCCCTTGCAGAGCGATGTGACGTGAGCGGACTGTGAATTTGCCAGGTGGCAGTGAAAGAGAGAATGAGAGAGAGCGATAGAAATGAAGACAGAGCAAAGCGGAGAGAAAAGGAGAGATAGACTGTGAGAGGGAGTGGAGTCTACAGGGAGGCTATGTCTATATACTAGAGCATCTCTCAGTGAATGAGACTGGTAGAATTTTCTGGAAGGCATTTGCTCCAAAACCAAATGGGCCACAATATTAGGGTTTGATTGTGGATGAAACTAATCATCAGCCTGGAAAAAACAGGAGTTCCTTTTTCACAGGTTTCCTGGTAAGCACTATTATATGAAGCTGAACCCCCAGTGTGCGCACACAGAGACTTACACACATGCACATTGCAGTTTTTACACACATTCAGTCACTAAGATACCTCTCGGTGTAAGATTTATAGGCGTAGTGATTGGCTTCATCACCCCCCTCCACCATTCTGCGGCACTGCCATTTGCAATGGTTGATGAGCCCCTCCGCCCTCTCAAACATGGCCGTCTAAGGGATTGGGGGTGGGGGAAACGAGGAAAGGAGGGTGGGTGGCGTAAGGCACGCTGTCTCAGATCACTCCTCCTTCATCATCTGCTTATGGTATCCATACACCTCTTCAGCCACTATTGAAGGTCACTCTACATTCTTCCTCATTCATCGCTGAAGCCCGCTTCCCCAGCCTCTTCACCTTTGTCACTTTCCACTAAAAAAGTGAGTGAATGGACTGCCATACTTTATAGTGCTGCGTCAAAAGAGGCGGAGTAGGGGAGAAAATTCAATTTTTTGGGACCGGCATCGGGGGGTGGGGATATGACGTGCTGGAGGGAGGAGGCTACCCATTGGCCAAGCGAGGTGTCAGTCCTGCGTGCTGCTGCAGACGGACAGGCCACTCGATGAATATGGATGAGAGCAGTGAAAAGGGTGATGCGGCAGGGAAGACCCCCCCCCCTTCAAACCGATGCAGGCTTGAACAATGCGTGCCGTCTTTCACTGAAAACACTGAGAGCCTGCATTAGCATTTTCTCAGACAATTGAGGCTCTGGCCAGCTGCAGGCATGGCTCGGATGCTGCGGTGAAATCTCTTTTTCTGCACCCACTGATGAATTAGACCTCGGTGAAAAAGTCGACTGGCCGCATTCCTCAACACTACCATTGCACCTATGCCTAGGCTAATGTTAAGATCCCCTTTAGAGATTGTGCCCCGGCATTGATGGCGATCTGACAGAGGACTTGAGAAGCAGCAGATCTCAGAATGGGTAAGCCTCACACTCTTTTTGTTTGACTTGTTGAATTTATCCATCATGCTGGACTACGTGCAATTTCATACACCTAAAGCTCATTTGTCCATTATTGCTCATTTTTGTTCCATCGTCCTTGCTGCCTGTCAGCAGCATGTTAGTCCATTGAAATGCAGAATGGGTACTTGGAGGGGTAGTGAGAAGGAGGGAGGACGGTCACAAGGCATTTCCTCCTGACCCACCCCCCTTGAGTGACTTAACTAAACACATTTGGCTCAGCGTCCGTGTCTGTGCTCCAAGCCATCCTTCCAGCATTGGAAGCAGGGGTTTGAACTAACACACCACTGGCTCAGCTTCCCAATGTGCCCCACTGCTCCCGTTCCCTGGCGGATTGCAGCAACAGATTGCCATGTTTACTCTACCACATGACGCCATTAAAACCTGTTACTGTGATCTCAGACACTAGGACAGAATTAATTATTGACTAATGACAGCAAACGTGGCTGTTAGGGCGATGGAGGGAATCTTAGTGGCTTCCTCCCCTGCTGGGTTTACTATGGTTGAAGATGAGCAGAAAGTTACGCAGTGGGTTTTGGCTTGTCTGTCAACAACAGGTCTTTGGATGTTTGGATTCTGCAATCAGCATCATTCAAATGAAATTCTTTGTGTGGCTACGGTATCAGATATCTCGTGGTAGGAGTGAGGGCTCCAAAGCTTTACGGTGACGGTGTCAAACATGCATGATCTTTATATTTTCACCAAGGTCATTTTATTGTTATTCATTGTGAGAAAAGCAGAGAAATCTAAAGATCAGACAATGGCCAGAGATGAACATACAACATTTATCTCCTATTTCTTTTTTGTACGATGTTGTCAAAAAAATTACATATTGACCAGCACCTGACATATTTAATAGCTTTTCATGGTGGTGGTGTACATTTTCAGTTCATGTCTTTGCTTTCAGGTAAATGTGAGTATAATATGTTCTGGGATTTGGGATTGTCTCCACAACCATGGCTAATTGATCTAAATCAAAAGTGAATTCCATTAACAGTCATGTCATTGTCTGTATATTTGTCAGAGCCATTGGTTATGGGTGATGTGCACGAAAACAAGTCTGTGTCTGAATGGAACATGAGGGGCATATTAATGCAATAAGGAGAGGAGCTAACATGTAGGCTGTGAAATTCCTTAATGTCACAGTGCCATGTTCATTCACATCTGAATCTAATGAGTGCATTACTGAGGCAACAGGTTGGTCTCAGTGCAGGGCGGTCCACCTCCATCCATCCGTTTTTCCTCCCCACCATGCCGGTCAAGCCCCCACATTTGATACCCTCCACAAAACATAGGATGCAGCGACATGGTGACAGGCTTTGGCATCGGCGATCAAACATCTGTATCATACTACACTTGAAGACATATTAGAAATCTCGTCCTACAAAGATGGACAGTGCCTTTTTACATCTCTGCCCGCTGGAGTGACGTCACCCTTGAGGCAGCTGAAAAGGATCGAACATGACGTCATTGCATCGAAATCGGCATGCGGAGGGGATTATTTGTATCAGTACTAAGAACGCACCTGTACCAAGTGTTTACCATGATGTCATCGATAATGTTTGGAATTCAGTGGGGAATTACAGCCGCTCCACATCTATAAATATAATATTTTTGATGTTTTGTTGGCAGGTTCTTTAATTATATTCAGGTCCAAGCTCAATATGTGGTTGATTGCTTTTTACTAGATTAGCGCACTATCAGATCAGGGTTTTCTTGGACAGACACTTTGCCCACTTTGGTGCTGATTAATTCTTAATTAGCATTGTAGGAAAAGGAACTTTCCCAGCTGAAAGAGAGAAACATGTTTGGCTGTAAATTCTTCAAACTGATGTGCTGTCAATCACTGACTGCTACAAGCCACTGTAAGCCACAGAAGCCCCTTCCAAAATGGAGGAGATTTAGACCATCTTGGCAGTATAGCCTTTGAGCAAATCTGTGGGACTGGTTCCCATATGTTCTTCTCACGTCTGTTAATTAAGAAGGATCAGTCTGTATTGGCATCCATGAACTGCATGGATATTGACTGTGTGTTTGCATTTAGTCCTCTGTGTGTAACTTTCTTTCTCAGAAAACACAGGCTACATTTTGCATTCAGATTGAACTCTATTCTACATTCCTTTTATTCATGTATGAAGAATTATTAGTAACGCTGGACCTGGCTTTGTATTTAGTCAGAGGCTAAAACTCCTTGAAAACAGTTAAAATTAGACCTCTGCAAACTGGAAAGGAGGTCATCATTTACTCCACAAGAAATCTGGGACAGGACACAGAACATGTCACCAATCTGAGATAAAATGTGAATGCACCGAAAGATACAAAGAACTCAAAAGGCAAAATCTTCTTCCAGATACCTCCCCTTTGCCAGAAGAATACAGACACAATTACAACAACACATTATGTTATTGCCTTTCCCCATATATGTCAACGCTATGTATTCCCATTGTGAATTTTTGCTTGTTTGTTGACCCTTTCCCACTTTGTGTGTCTCTCCCCCAGAGGAGGGTGAGTACTTCCTGAAGGTGCTGATCCCCAGCTATGCAGCCGGCTCTATAATTGGCAAGGGCGGCCAGACCATCGTACAACTACAGAAAGAGACGGGTGCCACCATTAAGCTGTCCAAATCCAAAGACTTCTACCCAGGTAAGAATGGACCCTCAGTAATTAAAATCGATGAGCATAAAGGCTTATAGATATGAGAGGAGTCGTCTGACTCATTGCCCAGCTGAAGAAGTGATGCTTTGGTTTAAGAGAGCGTGTGATATGTCCTCTTCATTTGGCTTCCCATGAATAATTGCAGTCCATTTTAATCGCACGGCATTCGTAAACACTTTGAACTTGATTATCCTTATATCCTTGAGGGACTAAACATGCGTGTAGATGTTGTCAGACGCAGCCTTCAAGTCTGCAGGCAATCTCAGTTTCAATTTAGTTGCTTGGCTAGCAAGTTCATTGCAGGTTGTTTTTTTTTTTTATAGTATGCTCTTTTTCATGTCAGTGCATTATAAGAACTGTTTCACTTTTCTGGAAAGATTGCATAGGGCTGCCATTTGAATCCCCCCTGCCCCCCGAAAATGTGCACAAACTCTGCGATGCAGAGGACACCGAAAGCATTAATTGCGCTGGAGAGTCTCTCAAAAAATGGCAACAGGAGAAGGATGCTCGTGCAGCTCGGTGACCCCTATCACATGGAGGGCAAAACTGAACCATCTTATCCTCCAAACACAAACGCCTTAGTCACAGAGGAGTCTGGGTGTTTGTCCTTCATGCCTCAGAGGAGGCTTCAACCTGCTGAAAAATAACAGGTGCAGAGCGTCTTGCTGCTTATTAGGTCCAGATGTTTTCTGTGATATCTGATGCAAGCAAATAATCCCTGTGTAGCAGTATACTTTTTACTGTATATATATTTATAACATAAAATTACCTCTTTAGATAGGAAATTGGTAGCAGTGCACATAATTATGAATAGCAAAATATGTATGTGAGAAATACTACAGATTAAATTACAGGGTTCACAGCCAGTTCTCTGATTGCCTTAAGCAACTACCAGCAAAGACACAGAAAAATTGTTGCCCAGAACTCCATTTTCCATCATAATGGCTACCTTCATCATTGAATGTGTCCTGTGACCTCTACCATTTCAGCTGAAAAAGAGTCCTTAGATTATTTAGAGCACAAAATATCACACTACTGACAGGAAAAATGCACAACATGGTTTGAATTTGACCTGCTCTGTTGGGAGTTACATGTGATATATTGCACTGACTGAACCGTGGCAAAGAATTACTGAGCACTGGGGGGAGGAAAAGAAGGATGTGCTAGCAAATATTTTCTCTGTACTTTTTCTTGCACCATGTTTCTGTTAGCCATGATGTCTAAGGATAGAGGGTGTTGTATGCTGTATTGTATTTGTGATTTGGTATATTGGGTTATATAAATAAAAATCGACTTGATGTCTTGATGAAAGGACGCGTGTTTGAGGGCATGGCTTGAAATTCTCTACACACATGGCCAACTATGTTTAAGGGAAAGAATCATGGCTACTTCATTGGAATAGGACCAAACAAGTGATATGTATCCTTATTTCTGTCTTTGGGTTGTGGATGTGTTCATAGGCCACCACCTGCTCTGCCCATCCCCCTACTCATTATCATGATGAGTGAGAAGAGGAGTTCAGGGAGAGGGTGCTGGCAAGGATTTGATTGGGTGGTTGTTCTGGCTCACACAAGTAAAATGGAACGACTGTTACTGTACACTGCACAATACCTGAGAGTACCGCTTTCCGAGAAGTCAGTAGAGGCTAAACCTTTAAAAAACTCCAGCTGTATTAAGTATTGGCAACCTGGTGAAGTTTGTAACGGCAACGTATAGATGTTCATAAACAATCATGTCGTGAATTTTTGAGGCAAGCAATTCGGCATGTCAAAAGTGTCAGCTACATCCGTTTTACCTTCCTTCATTGTTGAATCAGCTGCCGTTTGGGCTAATATAGCATGCTAAAGCCACTGCTAACAGTTCACGCCATCATCTCTCATCCTGCGGCAGCCTGAGCACACTCCAACTACAGCACAATCACACACTAGAGAAATCAGGGGACAACAACCGATGCAGCCATTTTCCTCTGCAATCCTTTCTGTGATGGCTCAGTCTGAGACTCCCACCCACCTCACATCTCGCATCCGTCAGCGTAAGACATGAGACCGTGGATTCAAAGGTCTTGATGGGAACTGCACAACAGGGCCCTGCTGTGGCGGACTGAGATAGATGAGTTGAGATAGTGAAGGGTGTGGATGATGCATGATTGTATGTGAGCGAGGGGACAGGGGGGCAGGCCCAGAAATAGCCTGTTTCAATCTCTCTCTGTGGACATGACCCCTCTCCCAGCTGTACTCAAGCTGCTCCAACACACGCCAAGTTTCCTCTTTCCTCCTCCCCACTCACTGTTTCTCTCAGATTTGGTTCCTGGTAGTTGGGGGGTTTAGGGCCAGATAAGATGACATCATACTTCTCTTAAAGCTTTGTTTGCATGCTTGCCTTCTAACACACGGGCACTGTTTTTATTATTTGGTTTGAACCCGTCTGAACTGAACATGGCTGGATTACCCGAGCCCCCCCCCCCAATAAATGCAGCCCGCTATGCATTCACCCACTCATACTGTGCATTCAGCACATACACACACCTACTCACACCTACTTACACACATCCACATATTAAAGCAGCTGCAGAGAGAGCCGTGGGAGTTCACGATTTGAACATAAACTTAGAAACAAAACTTCAAACCCTTTGCTTTGTGCCGCTGGCCTCCAGCCAACTACATGTATTGAGTTACTTTGTACAGCACAAACAGATGAAGCTGTTGTGATGTCATAGAAACACTGGGTGTATGTTTTCCATTATCTGATCATTAAAATATCAATCACAATACGTGACCACATACTGGAAAAAGACCACTATTACATAGAGTATAGGGTGAGGTATTTCCTTCAAAAAGGACCAGACAAAGAAACTACAGTAAAGGCACACTTTATTGTTTTCAACCTTATCTCCATATGAAGTATATACTCACTAATGCTCCCTATAGGACAGTATCACTTCTGTTTAGGATGACATCATGGGCAGGGATTTCAACTAAGGCAAACTGCAGCTTCTCCAGATTCATGTCTGTGCCTCCAGTGAACAACAACCTTCCTGGTGGAAGATGGTTGCCAGGAAGAGTTGTTGTTACTCTACGCTGTACACTGTAGTATTCTGAAGGATTGTTCTGCTTTATGGTGCTAATGTAGTAAGCCCCTCTGGCCCTGTTTACACCTGGCATTAACATGTGTCTTGGGTGATCCGATCACAAGTGGACAACTCTATGTATGTCAGTTTACACCTGGCATTAGAATGTGTCTCCACATGCGTCTCGAGTGACCACTTGTGATCGGATCTCACTTCCCCGCTCTATATGCAAATAAACACGTACATCATTTCTGTTGGCAAAGACCAAATGCGTTGTTGTTTTTAACCAGCGGGAGGCAGCAATGCACTTCCCATTCCTAGTCTGCTGGAAATTAAAAGTATAAATAAATAAATAAATAAAATTATTTTATTGTTGTGGCTGCTTCTTCTTATTGCGTACGGAAGCCGAGAATGGCCGTGCTTGCAATTCTTTTTTAATTCTCAAGATAACAAAGGTCATTTTCTTGTGATAACGGGTTAATTTATCTCGTAGTCTTCTTAAATGATAAGGACTAATATGAATGTTATCTCTAACAGAAAGACACAATGCAATGGCTACTCCTTGATCTGACATTTTCAGCTTAAATCAATTGCTACAGTTGTCAAGACGCCATCTATGCATGCTGGCATGGCACTCCTGATCTCTAATAAACTTTTTATAAGTAGGCTAATAAAAGGAAACAATATTTTGTTTTCTCATGATAAGGGGTTATCTCGATAACAAAGCTTGTTGTCTTAGGATCACAAAATAATTAACTCAAAGAAAATTGCTAACGCAATTTTAAAAAAAAAAAAAAAAAAAAAAAAAAAAAAAAAATGCAAGCACAGCCATTCTCTGCTTCGGAAGTTGCGCGCAAATGAGTACGTACTTTCACTTAAGCAGAGAATGTCAGTTGAGTAGGTAGTCCTTCAATGAGGCCCAGGACACATTCGTGTACACACTGCTAAAAGAATGTGGCCATAGCTGGCCCAGACCACCTCCGAATGTGGTCTGACCGATAGGATCTTAATGCGTCCTCAATGTGTCTTGGATGCATTCACACCTGTACTTAGAGCTGTCCACTTGTGATGAGATCACCCAAGACGCATGTTAATGCCAGGTGTAAACAGGGCCTCTGTTTGCCCAATCTGCAAGCACAGTACTGGATGTGGCATTGCAACCAGCTGCTGCATTTTTTTTTTGTGATTGGCAAAGATTGGTTGATTAGGGCGGAATTCACATAGAATCAGGCGCTGCAGCGAAAACGACGGTTTTTTTTGTTTACCTGTAGCATCGTAGCATTAGCTGTTTACCTTAATATTTACTGAGCAACTGTGAAGACTGAAGAGAGACTGATCGATTGGCTCCGTGATTACTGTACATCATATGTTCAACCCTGCCACTAGGGACTACAAAGACGTTAATCGCAGTGCAGTGGCTTGGCTTGTATCAGTCTTCAAGCTGGGATTGCTGGTTAGTATTAGACACTCCAACACCGCTGCACAACCCTGCGGCGAATTGCCGCAACGCCTGGTTCTATGTGAAAACGGCCTAAAGGGGCACTCCACCAATTTTACACATGGAGGTCAGTTTACTCGTCACAAGGAGTAGTACTCAGAAAACAGTTGATGATGTAATCAGGGTTATCTCAGCTTGGGTTTAGAGACTACACATTTCGAACACCTGCATTACAAACTGGAGGGCATTTGTGGGCATTTAGGAGTCAGGGAGGGTCTAATAAAAGACACTGGTGAGTTGCATTCAAACTATTGCAGTCTTTAAGCTTGGATCAAAGTCCTACCCTGGAAGACTGCACTTTGTGTCAGTACTCCTTCTAAGAGTAAAATCCCTGGTGTATTTTAATGCGACACAGACATCAGATCCTACATTACTGCAGTCCTAAATGATGCTATCTATTATTCCAAAAGGTCCCACAGTATCCTGTTTCTGCCTACATTTACAATTTAGTGGTAACAAGCATTATATGTCTGTCTTACAGTGTATTAGGACCAGGTATATGAAGCAAACTAGTCTGTAACTTAATGACTTATTTCTCTGTACTAAATGCCATAAAAAAGTCTGATAAGCATGGTGTGTTTACTGCCTTTTTTCAAAGATAGCAGTAGTGATTGTTGAATGATTGAAACCTCTGGTCAAGCTGTGATGTAAAGTTGTCGGGGAGACTGTTTCTGATTTACTGGATATAAATAGCATGCCACAAAAGATCCCCACATTTAAAATCAGTGTTTACATGTTAGAAAAGCATGCCATATGGCAACAACGTGACATGAATATATTCAGCACTGGGATTTCCAACAAAAACATTTCAGCTCAATTTCTAGTGTGAATAATTACTTTAAAAATCTGCTTATGTGATGACAGTAATTATGGGTGATATTTTATGTGTGGCATGCTAACTATCTGAATAAATTAGACAAAGGATTTGGACAAGCTAAGGCAGAGGCAGATTCCCATCACAGAAAAGCTCAGGCAACAAGACAGTTGTATTGAAACGTTCTTACTTCAGGATCAAGATAGAAGACCTGAGAGTCATTGCCCTCTTGGGGAAAGCTGAAGGCTGAGATGTGTGCTCTCAGGGGCACTGACACATTTCTCTCCCCTCCTGCCAACAAGAGGACGAGCTAACTCATATTGCAACTCAAAGCCCAGAGCTTTTATTATGAAATTCGTCACCCTCTAAAAGAGACAGAAGGCAAAAGCTGATGTAAGCAATTCAGGAAGTGAAAAGGGTGGAGAATAAAAATGTAACATTCAGATAGTTTCATATCCTCTTTATGGTCATCAAACATTGTAGTCATATATCATGGTCTCTGCCTTAGGATAAACTGACCTGGAAGCAGCACTGTCACTCATTGAAGACCTTAACTAGAGGTTGTTGTACCAATTGAAGTAGAGGAACCTACTCGCCCAGCGATGAATGCTACAAAAGTGAAGAAAAAGCAATGATTACTCAAGGCAATATGTCTTCTAAGGACATGTTGCATCACTCAAGATGGCCTAGTTTACAATTTGTTGCATCGGGGTAGGGCAAGGTAAGAGATTTCTCAGTCAAAGTAAATTCCAGTAAGTCAGAGTAAGGTGAAATCACTGTCTGCAAGCCCCAGTTTTTTGTTTACCTCCAGTGAAATTAGGTTTTGCACACACATTTGTTCCAACCTCGTCATATTTTATATTTTGTGCCTGTTTATATCCTGGCAGCATATCCAAGATCATTTCATACACAAGAATTATATGCTTTTATCATTTCCTCCAGCATACTCACCATTAATAGAAACAATGGGAAATGACAGGGAATAGGCTTAATAGGAAATAACACAGTTTATCTTGTCTGATTCATTTTCAAACAACTGACCCTGGATTTTGGAAAATGTCCACCCCAGCCAATGCTTAAAAAGTTTCATGTGTGCGATTAATTTATTGAATTCTATTTGTTATCATTTTGAAAGTTAGTAATAATATTCTATGATGAATGCATGTGCCAACAGACAGATCTACAACAGGTCAAGTGCCTGTACTCGCAGGCTTCAGTCTGTCACTTTGTCGCCAACTGTGCTTCTCTCCTAAGCTCCAAGAGATTTAATTTATAGCCTGCTTGTCAGTCTTGTATTTTTGTTTATTTTGGTAACTTTTAGTAAAAATAAGGTGACAGTTAGAAATAGGGTATAATGTGCTGGACCTGTATCTCCAACAGTTTTATTTAATGTTCTTCGTGCATTATGTGGTACTGTATCTCTATTATCAAGAACTTAACTAGGAAACTAATGAAATAAGGTCAGTTACAGGTCGGGTGCTCTTTCCCTCATTTTGCCCAATTAGAGTTTCCTACTGCTTTTCCTGTTATGCTTGAACTGACCTTTTGGTTGTTTAAATCCATTATTAGACGTGTCTGTGGTATAAAGCCAATCAGGTCTGACTTTGACTGATTTCCCTGGATTTATTTCAGCATTTCCTGAGTGCTGATAATGACTAGGATGGCTAGGAGGACAGATGCAGACATGTGTGTCACCCAATCTTGTAATTTGAGATTCAATTGAATTAGAGATGGAAATTCCAAATATGAAGTAGAGCAGCGCTTCTCAGACTCAAGATCACCTTATTAGCTGGTCTTTCCCATTTACAAATTTTACTCAATCAGTGGGGTAAATGTGACACTTTCCTCTCACTAAAATATTTGCTCTGTTAAGTCATCTAAGAAAATCCAGAGACATTTCATATTCTCTTTGACCAAAGAACGGTAAAATGTTAAAGAGAGCAAGCAGGAAGGTTGATACAAAAGGGAGAGTGTTTTAAAAATTGTGCAAGCAAGTATAAAGGACCCGCTGTTGCATCACCTGTTTCCACGGCTCGGCCCCTTTACCATGGCAACGGAATGCCGGTTGGGTCGTTAATGTGGGTGTAGAAAGAAGCCTAAAGGAGGAACAAGTGTGTGCGTAGTCTATTAGAGCTGCAAGGCAAGGACAGGCTCAGTATGACAGCACTGAAAGAGTTACATCATTGAAGAGGAATCCTCCTACCCCACCCCCCTCACCCCACCATGGCTCGCTAACCAAGCACGGTTCTTTCTTTCAGCTGTTTCTCTGTTGATTGTGTAAATGGAGAAAGCGAGGAATAGCTTAGTAATTGGGTCTCTTTGTGAAATGTCAAGGAACATTTTTCATTGCCAAGACATCTTAATATAAATGTAGATTTTAGTCCAGCCCCTAGCAAATCCCTCAAATCTGCTTGCCAAGTACCCACTCAGAGCACATTACAGTAACTGATCACTTGTGTTTGTCCTCTTCCTCCTCTCTCATCACAGGAACAACAGAACGCGTCTGTCTGATTCAGGGTACAGTCGAAGCCCTCAACGGTGTCCACAACTTCATTGCGGAGAAAGTCCGCGAGATGCCTCAGAGCGCCCAGAAACCGGAACCAGTCAGCATACTGCAGCCACAGACCACTGTCAACCCCGACCGTGTCAAACAGGTGAGATACTGTACAGTCAATAGGGTCACAAGGGTGTGTGGTCGCTATGTGGTAGGAACAGTTCACTTCCAGGACACCTTGTTTATTAGTTGCTGGTCTTACTTGTTCTCTGGGCCACGACCCACAGTCTGGTAGGGTCAGGAAAATGTGAGGGTATGTGGTTATTTTTACCTACAGTCTTTCATAGCTAGATAGAGCTGTGTGGCAGCTGCAGCCTAAACCCCTGGGATTAACAAATCGCTGAGTAAAGCGGGGGCTGGTGTAGTACTCTGACTCAGTGAAAGATATCCCTCTTTCTGTCGACCATTTATTCTGGTAAATCTTTCTCTTGTTACCTTTTATTGCTACTTCAATCTTTCTATTTCTCTACAGGCCAAATTGATTGTGCCCAATAGCACAGCGGGGCTGATCATTGGCAAGGGTGGAGCTACAGTGAAAGCAGTGATGGAGCAGTCAGGGGCTTGGGTGCAGCTTTCCCAGAAGCCAGAGGGCATCAACCTGCAGGAGCGAGTGGTAACCATCAGTGGGGAGCCTGAACAGAACCGCAAGGCTGTGGAAATCATAGTACAAAAGATCCAGGAGGACCCTCAGAGCAGCAGCTGCCTCAACATAAGCTATTCCAACGTCTCGGGCCCAGTGGCCAACTCCAACCCCACCGGCTCCCCCTATGCTAATACGGCAGAGGTGCTGCCCAATGCAGCCGCAGCAGCTGCCACTGCCTCCAGCCTTCTGGGCCAGGCCGGTTTGACAGGAATGGGCGCCTTCCCTGCTGCCATGTCCAGCTTCTCTGGCAATGATCTGCTGGCCATCACCTCAGCCCTCAACACACTGGCCAGCTACGGCTACAACACTAACACCCTGGGCCTGGGCCTCAACCCTGCAGCTGCTTCTGGGGTCCTTGCTGCAGTAGCAGCTAGTGCTAACCCGGCTGCTGCTGCAGCAGCTAACCTACTGGCCTCCTACGCTAGCGATGCCTCTGGCAGTGCTGGCCACCCTGCTACAGGCCTAGGGGGGTTCTCCCTGGGTTCTCTAGCAGCTGCTACAGGGGCTTCCAATGGCTACCTAAATGCTTCATCCCCACTGATGGCCTCCTCCCTATTGGCAACAGAGAAGCTGGCGGATGGGGCCAAGGACGTGGTTGAAATTGCTGTTCCCGAGAATCTGGTTGGTGCCATTTTGGGGAAAGGAGGGAAAACGCTGGTAGAGTACCAGGAGCTAACAGGAGCCCGAATCCAGATCTCCAAAAAGGGAGAGTTCATTCCTGGTACTCGGAACCGTAAAGTTACCATAACAGGGTCACCAGCCGCTACGCAAGCAGCGCAGTATCTGATCAGCCAGCGGATCACTTACGAGCAGGGCGTGCGCGCTACCAACCCACAAAAGGTGGGCTAAAAGGAAAAAGAAGAGGAAAGAAGGAAAGGATGAAGACAGAGATAGAAGGGAATTGAGAGGGTCACGATGAATAGAAAAAAGAAATGTCCAAATATCTGTTCAATATTTCAGTATCAAATGAGAGAATCACAAAGGAGGAGGTGGGGGAGACAACCAAGATAAGTGTGTGTGATATGTGAATGTGTTTTTAGGACTGACGTCCTGATGTTTTTTAAAAGTTTGTGTCGAGTCCTTTTGACGATGGTGATCAGAGTAAGCTGAACTGGTCCACTGCCAAGCTGCAGATTCAAGGGTGAGGCCGCAGGGTATCACCCTCCTCCAAAACCTCATAGCTGTTTTATTTTCTTTTTTCTTTTTGGGTTTTGTTGGTTTTCATTTCAGTTGCAAACCTCAGCTCCCGGTGAGTTGAGCGTGTCAGATGAAGTTCCAGCCAGCTCATAGAGCTGTTTTACAAACCTTGCTCTTTGTATACAATGCAGAAGGCATTGTTAACAGGGGAGAGGTTTTATGACAAGCACCTGAGGTCATCTCAGTCTATGGGGAAGCAATCTGAGTATAATTTCTTTAAAGAAATCATATCTTTGTTGACATATGTTGAATTCTGGCTCATATCATAATTGAAGTTTCTAAATTTGGGTATTTTATATTTTCATCCTTTATTTATTGACATGGTCTCATTCAAACACAAATAGATTATTTAAACCTGTGAATGCAGGTTGATCTGAATGTAAAAACAATATTAGCCTATCGCTATTTTTTATTTACAGGGATCAAATATTGTGTTGCAGTGAAAGAAATGTATAACTCAAACCCAGTCTGAACTTCACTGTTGCTGTCTGCAAGTACAGTTCAGGGGTTGAATAATCAATGTGAGAGGATAGAGGAGACACACAGGAATGTATAAATATATTTTACATGAACACACATAGATAATGCTCCCACAAACACTCAAACGTATTTGCATATTCAGTCACAGCTACAAACACACACAAATATGTTGTTGTTTAACCCTTTCTTGGTGCTATAGGATTAGGTTTGTATCTACTATATCATGAAATCAGAACCTCTCTGGCGACTATTCTCTTTACTTGATTTACTTGATGTGTCGTCCAGCCATTAGTAGCCCATTGGATCTGACCCAGCCTCTCACCTAATGAAAAAGGATTGATTTCAGCAGTTCATGATGAAAAGCAATCCAGTCTTAATATTTCAAGTCCATCCTCGCTCCCAATGCAGGTCTTTTTTTTCTTCTTCTAAAAATTGGCCATACTCTAGATTTTACCTGATGATATTTTTGCCTTAGTCACACATCCAAGAATTAACTTAAAGCTCAGACTACCCTTGAAGCAGTGTCTAACCAGTTCAGTTCGCAAAGAGAACAAAGCACTACAAAAGCATTTTGATAAGAAAAGCTGTATGAACCAATATCTGTGAACAAAGAAACTATTGCCTTTACATTAAGGGTACCAAATAGTCAAGAGATATACACTAATGAAAGGGAAGTAGAATGACACTTGAAAAGAAGGTTTGGACTCACTTTTTCTGTGAGCCATCCTTCCCAATTTGCATCAAGACAAGGGGGAAAAAAAACGATTCTGCAGTTCATCCAGGCAGCCTTTTATCGTTCCCAAAACACGTTAACGCTCACTAACTTTGGGTGGAGCACGTAATAAAACATCATGAAATGTTTTGGCATCGTTGTCTTTTATGGGCAATTGTTTGTCTAATGCAGGGAGGCTAATTGTCTAGAGCATTTCCAAGCACTCAAAGATTACCTTGGCTTCCTTCTGTGCTGCTATCCATGGTGTTCATCCTGAGTACACTGGGTCTCTGAAGACTGCACTGTGAGACATTAAGAACACAATGTAAAGCGTGTCTGTCCCTGCTGGGATGTGAGTATATTTTAATGTGCACATATATGTCACATACACAAGACCTACCAATACTGACAGAAGGGATATCTCCACAAGAGCATTTATACTCCAGCGTCTTGTGATGTTTCTGTTTACCAGTACCAATGCACTGCACTTAAATTAGCGAACCACAAATTATTCCCACCACATTTTGCTGCACTGTATTCTCCAGTCCTATTACGTCCACTTTCCCGCTCTAGAGACATCTTTCAATTGTCCCCATCAACCCAAGCTCTATGATCAGCTTCCTGAATACACGGCTGTGAGGGTTGGTGCTGAGAAGTGTCCAAGAAAATCAGAACCACTCCCGTTCTTTTGGGACATTTAATGAATAGCCTGTTCTCTTTTCATTTTCATAATTCATGTTTGAAAGTAAATGGATTTGAAAGTGTTTGAAGCAACTCTTTGTGTCTGAACATTATGCGTGGCAATTGCAACAGTGAGCCTTTCTTCCTAACTGAAATCGTTCCTTTCACTACGTGTCTGGAAGGCTTCACAGTCATCCATAACTCCAATCTGGCCACTAATGAAATCATAGCATACGATAACCTTTTACTGCCCAAGAATTTAGCATATAATAAGAAACAAGCACAAAACAAGGGAATGTTTTATCAATGCAACTGGACTGCATGACTGCAGAGCGCTCTCCTTCAAAGCTCTCTGATCTATACATTGTGCCAAATACTATTTCTCTCTGCCCCCTCATTAACTTTCCTCTTTCTCTCAACATTTTATTCCCCTGCATGTTGCTGTTTCTCACTGTTCCGGGATTCCTCCTGTGTCCTAATCCCTGTCTGTGCTTCTTCCTACACTGCGCTCTCCCCCTCTTTCTCCTTCCTCCTGTCTTGTCTTCTCATGGGCGGTGTGTTGGGTGTGCTGCTGGTGGGAGTTATGCACTATAGGTCATAAGGGTATGAAAATATTTTCCCAGGCCGTAGAGTTCACAAGGCTAAAATGCACAGAAAACACCTGCCTCCAAAACTGTGACACCCACAAGACCAACCAGCAACGTTAGCTCAAAGTATCAAATTCCCTCTATAAGAAGAACAAGTAGGATTTTGAAAAGTTTAGACTGTGAACTATGGCCTTTTAAGGGAAGAGAAAGTGTTGTTTTTTTTCTTCCAAAAAAAAGGCAAATCTTAGTTGAATAAATATTCATATGTAGGCTGAACAAACTGAGCTCAAGTTTCAGCCTCTAAACAAAGCATAGGAAGGACAGAATGCATAAGATAGTGAGAGTAAGGTGGGAACTTGTTTGTGACCTCAAGCCGAAACAATGACATCCTTTATGCATATCCTCTTATCTGAAAATGACTAGAATTCATTTCTGTGGAATACAATATGTCATGTCATATGATCTATATGTACTTTATTGTAGCTATTCTAGTTTGTAGTCCAAATGCAGTCCAGCGTTGTCGATACAATGTGAACTATGTTATATTTGTGTGGATGATGAGAGTGCCAACTAAGCCTGATTAAGATTAGCTTCGCAATTTGTTTGTGCATTATGATGACTCATCATCAACCGGTGGTGTCCATATTTCTGTCATTGATGATTTAGTTTGACAGTAAGAAAATGTAAAGAATATTGGAAGCAATATAGTAGCATGTTGTCCTGTTTTGTGTTTTATGTCTGTTGTATGAACCTTTGAAATTACTAAGATTTTGAATGAATAGGTTTACATGTACTTTTTGTAAGTTATGAAAATGCTGCTATTTGATAAGTAAACTATACAAAATATTTTAGTTGAAAAGATGTCTGGTCTGTTGATTAGAAACATGCTCTAAAAGGCTGGAGCATAAAACGAGGTGTATAGAATACTATACAGTACTGGTAAGATAGTAAAAGTAATAATAGACTCCATAGTACAACCTGTGCCAAACTAGACCTCCGCAGCTTCTGAAATTGTAGATGTGCGATCAAATGTTAGATATCAATAACTTGTTTAGAAGTGCTGATCAAGTGCCAATCAAACACTGTCTTTTAAGTTAAGAAAAGATAATCAAATACATTACTTAAGAAAACAAAGGACAAAGAACTTTTTGTGCATTGTTTTATCCCATAGGTACATAGAGTAAGAGTTAAAGATTGTGATTTTTATGGATCCATGTTGTTTTACACTCCATGCATCCCTTGTGTGTTTGTTTGACCTGTGGCTTAAGTACTGCTGTCTCACAAATGTCTCTATAGGCCAGCATGGACTAAGCATAACATGTTATAAGCATTCATAACATACCATTAACAATCAAAAATGTGTTTGTGGAGTTAGGTGTTATCTTTTTGCACGTCTTCTATTGCATGGTATCAAAGTAAATTATGGAGGAAAAAAAAATTACAAAAATTTGCGAGGTGTCTCGCAACATTCAAAGACATAACGCTGCATGCAGTCAAATGTAAAGCACTTAAGTTTACTCGCCTCATGTTAAAAAAAGTTGTTTTTTTATGTTGTGAGTTGGGAGGGAGCTCATTATTGTCATGTTGGCCCGAAAAAAAAAAAGACACACGCGTGCACACACACACACACACACACACACATCTCAGATCCAGTTCTTCATTTCTCTTCACATCATCAGAGAAGATATTTTGATTTTTACGTACAGTGAGGAGTATTACAAATGTGAAACAAGCAAACGTGAAAATGTTATTCAGTGCATTGGCTCCTTGTGTTTTGCTTTTTTTTAGGATATCAGGCATGCATTTCTTTAAGAAACAGGTTGAACCTCATATAACCTGCCCCATAATGTTTTTAGGTTGTTTTTTTTAATGTCATAGCTTGAAAGCCCAGATCTAATCTATGAATGTACCCATTTACTCTTTTTTTTTATTTCTGTCGAATGTTATCAGTCTTTAATGTAAATTCAGGGCAGGAATGTCAAATACATGTAGAGTTAATATCTATGTCAGATTTCAGCTATAGTCAGGTAGGCCTCACACGGCCATAGTCATGAACCAGATATGTTTTAACACAACTTCCGATTCGCTGTCAACATTATCTTGTTTGTTTGGTGTTGCATAAATGCACTTTACTGATCAGTGGGTCATATTGGGTGTGAAATGAAGCAAACTGTGTTGGCTTTCAACAGTTTCTTTTCTTTTCTTGCCATTCTTTGCTGTTGCTCTGATGTTACTTTTATTTATTTAATCCCTGATCCTGTGGGGTCTCATGAATGATGGAAAGGGCTGGAGTCTCAGACAAAATAGAAAAGTAGCACCTGTTTTCTCACTTGAAGGCTTCTCCTTCACAATTCCCTTCAGCAGAGGTTTGTGTCAATCACTGAGTGCTTTGTTTTTAACTAAAATGTGAAACCAGGAGGGGTCTGTAGACATTTGTCCTTTTGCATCCTCTTTTGCTTTAAATTACAAATTTGAGACATTTCATTTCTCCAGCAAACTGGGATAGAAGTGCTGGGCTGAAGGTACTGAGGGATGCAAGCTCAAGGTCCGGCTGATATAACAGTCCGATCTGAGAGACATAATCGGCACCAGCAAAATGAAGATTGCCTCTGCCACCTCAACATGATAAAAAATCACAGAGGAAACCTATTAGACTTTGAGTGGCCTAGTTACATGAATGATATTTCTCTTTATTTTGTGTTACAAACCTGTCGTTGCATTTACTGCTTCTCATCTGAATGCCAAATGAATTACAGTATCATTCCAAAAGTTATGTTTGTTTTTATTTTCACTCCAAATGTATCCCGGACGTTCATCTGCCCCCACGGAGCCCTTTCACAAGAAGGCTAGGACTGGTTTTAAACGCTACAAACTGGCTAAGGCTGCTTGTTCCTCTCTTAAAACCTCTTCTCCCCGAGTCTCACTCTCTCAGCCTACACGATATCACCATTTGCGTTTCATTACACTGAGCACCTGCTACTGTGTCCGCCCTTTAAACGGATTAAGGTATTTCTGAGCCCTTTGGTCTGAGAAAATACAGGATTCTTTGCCAACCAGACATGAGGCCATTTTTGTCTTTGACCCTCTGAACCTCCCATGAACTTAGTTGACCTTCTCCATCTCCAAGAACTCATGTATGTGTTGGATATTTTACACCACTTTTACTGTCAAACTCTGCAAGACTGTTCTTTTGTTTTCTGGTTATCTGGACAATTCTGCAGGGTTGAAAGCTTGCTTAAGTGTAAACTGAAGAAAGCATGCCAGTACCTTGCAACCATTTTCACGTCATTGTAAATTTTCTTTCGGGGTTCGGTTTGACTTTGTTTAACCTCTGTTCTTTCCATCTCAGAAAAAATGGACTGACAGCATAAGATCAAATATTCCAACCTAAGAAAAGTGATGTTTTGTTGATTGGGTACATTTCTCTTTGATATTATTGACAACGGTTCTGTCTTTCGTTTGTGACGAGGAGAATCTGTGAAAGTCCACAGTGTTAACTACCTAAAGGGCTTTCTAGGACAGCATTTATATGTCTTTTAAAATGAAAAGTCCTCTGAATATATTCAGAAATGAGAGGAAAAATGTCTTCTTGTGCCATTTTAGAAAAATTGTGAAAGCTTTTTATGGCAAATATTGTCAGCAAGAGTGCCAAATAATTCCATACTGAGCCAAAAGGCAACCAGCCTACATAACTAAATGTTAGATCACTGGAATGGTTACGTCCCATTTCCACTCCCCTTGAAAAACATCACCCTAATTGTACGACGTTTGAGCTCATGTACCATTATTGTTATGCTGCCAGTCTGTTTTCTGCTTTTGTCAGAGAAACATCTCAGAAGCAGTATATTTTCTAAATGATACACTGTTGATAAAAAGACAACAGCTACTATGGTGAGGGAATGAGAGGATTTTAAAAGTGTCATTGTTTTTATTATTAGTTTATTTGAACATTATTCATTAATAGATTTAACGGTAATGACTATTTAATGTAACTGTAGTACTGTGTTTGTAAAAGAAATTCAGTGAGTTGTGTTTTATGACTCGTGGACTACCAGTGAAGTCAGCATTTCAGTGTTAATAATTAAATTGTTTTTTAAAGATTATTTTTGCGACGGCAACAAAGAGTCATTATAAATGTTCATTTTAACATCACTTGTCTTCTGTTGCTTTTATTCTCCACCTTGTCCCTCTGCTCTGTCTCACTTTGAAAGGTCGAGGGTTTATATAATTGCAACCAACACGTTCTATGAACAGATCGATTTCTGGAGTGCTGAATCTGAACTCATAATAAATGTGAACAATAGCTCTGTTTACATGGACACAATGCAATATAATGAGGAATCAGATTAAGGTGCAACACTTATGTGGTGAAAAGCAGCATAAATTCTACACCTCATTTACATGACTTTATTTGATAGTGGGTTTGTTTACTGAGGGTAGGATGTTAGATAACAGATACTACATTTAGTACCTCATTATGTTGTTCAGCTTAAAAAGCTTGTTTTGTACTTAGAGTGGCGGTGACTCTGGTCGGAGCCCATCTACAAACATGAACATATTGTTTCATTTAGTTAAGCATCCAAGGCATAGCTTCAAATGTTTGTCTTCTCTGTGATCACATTTTGAACACAGGCGTTTCACTGCCAAAGAAATCTAAACATTATGGGATTTTACAAGCCAAAGCCAATCCACTATTTTTACACCTATATGCGTAGCACACCCACACAGGTATTTTCATTATTATTAAATATGATTTATTCTGTCTAATTAAACAGGTGGAACTATGCTACAAAAAGACCCTTTCTGACTGGTCAAAGCAGGAAAAGCACAGGTGTAAGTAATGGCATTAACGATAAAATGAGCATACACAATACCAGAGCCCTGGAACTGGCATAACATTGATGATGGCTCTGGAATTCAGCCATCATCATATGTTATGTTATTCCACCTGTGCTTTTCCTGCTTTGAATAGTCAGAAAGGGTCTTTTGGTAGCATACCTGACCAAAAAACAATACCTGACCAAAACTGTTCAAACAGACTGATGAAGATGTGAGTTGTTCCGCCCTCAGGAGAGTGAAGGAGATGTCAATCAACATCCTGAGAAGAGGTCTAATTGGGAAGTGAAAACACCTGTGTGTGTGTGTGTGTGTGTGTGTGTGTGTGTGTGCGCGCGGGTGCGCCAGGGGAAGGCTCATATTAAGTAGAATTTAGCCAAAAGAGAGAAGAAGCAGGACTGTGAGGCTGACATGTCAGCAATGCTAACATGTTTAGCAGGTTTAATGTTTACTATTATTCAACATCTTAGTTTAGTGTGTCAGCATACTATCATTTGCTGATTAGCACTGAAGACAATGTTTCTGGACTACATCTGAGCTAAATAGCTTAACAGGTATTTGGTCATAAAGTATTAGTAGTAAATTGAAGTTGTGACCTCATGATGGTGTTAAATGAAAAGTTAAGGGATCACCAAAGTTATTACAATTCATCCTGAGGAGGACATGAATGTGTGTAGCAAATTTCATGCCAACCCATCCAGTAGTTGTTGAGACATTTCAGTCTGGATCAAAGTGGTGGACCAACATACCGACAGTGCCTTTCATACAGCCATGCTGCTATCATGGGTAAAAATCCAGAATTACTGTTCAGACAGAAACAGAAGTGAGCCAAGTGAGCATTTAGACCATCACAGGACATTGAAACTCTCCACCTAAGCCCTGCAGGGTAAAGGGGGTTACACACTACACTATTCAAAGCAACTCTGGGACTGATTAGACCTTTGTTGTTTAATCACGTTTTATAAATTATATTTAATTTGAGAATTCTCTGTAGCTGTGGTCAGAGAGGGACCTCTGTTATATCAGAGGTGGATAATATGACAGACTAACATCTGATATTCAGTGTGATCCAATATCAATCTAAGTCATAGCTGAGTTGTGCAAACAGTTATCAATTTAATATTAATGAGATGATCAGTGCATGCTGTCAGTTTAGTTGGAATATGACTTGAACCAGGTTGACACTGGATTATTGGTGCACAACCCAATAAAAAGCTCTCATAAATCATATACAGTATTTTATATCATTGATTACAAACTCTATAAGAGCTCTGAGCACAGTCCCAATCACTTCTGCAGAGAACTACAGTCAAGTTGATGGGTACAATTCAAAGTTCTGCAACCTGTTAGACTGCCATGACTTTTATGTAATAACGTCCATGAGCCAGTTTGACCTTGACCATTATCCAGCAAATACATCCCTAATCTTTTGAGCTCAGTTGCACAAGCGAGGAAGATGACATCACACACACGCATATACAGGGCTGTAGCTCTGCTGGGGTCATGACTGCAGTATTTTTTCTAGGAACTCGTGCTGTTTTAGCGACCTGAGATGCAGTTTACATTCTACAATTGAAACCTAATATGCAATGGTGGATTCTTTAAAGGTTGGTCCCAATATGTTTTCCCCACAAGAATGTTATTCCTGGCAGTGTTACACTGTGAAGAAGGCTCTAAGAAGACAGTGTTCAGACCATTTTAGATCAATGCAGATAGGGAGCTGATGCCAATAAATAAACATTTGAAAAACAGAAATGATAAACAGGTGAACAAATAGATGTTCAAAGATGTAATTAATATACTGTTTTTTGGTATGTGGTAAAAATGCGCTGGAGAAAAATGTTCCTCTAAAGAAAATGCTTTGAAACCTTGTGTGCTCGCACTGATGATCTCATTAATTCTGAAATTCTGAATACCAACCAGTATTTATAAAAAAAACATGAACATTCAGTCACATCTTAGTATCCACTTTCTCTAACTGCTCTGTGTTTCCGGAGATAAGAGCTTATTTCTAATTTGATTTAGATACCTTGTTGGATTCCTCTCTGGATGCTTGTGGAATTCAGTGAAAGAGACACAACAGCAGATGGACTTGCCTCATGGAAAGCTTGCATGTAGTTTGCATAACAATTATCAGAATGACTAACGAACTTGCAAATAAGGCCTGACAATTAGGCATATCACTGCATGAGTAAGTCATTGGAAATAGTAACCACCCTGAGGTCACTGGTATTTGTGGAATTACATGTTGCCAATTTGAATTTATGAATTCCTCTCTCTAATCCCATACACTTTATCCCTCCTAATGCCATGCCATTACAGAAATATTTGGAATGCTTAAAACATCTGTTATGTTTTTTACTATGAAAAACAACAGCATTTTCAGTCTTAATTGTCTTATTTTAAAACCTTATCTCCCAGTATTTGCATTAATCAGACTGTCCTATCTGCTTTTTGTTAAGCACTTTAGACACCTTCCTACCATTATAAAGGCAGGAAACATTGTCCATTGTACAACAATGGAGTGAAAACATAATTCAACATTTTCTGCACATCTCAACCTGTCTGATCTCATTTCTACCTTGAATTTAGGTGTAAAACCCTGCAGCAGTATACATTTAAGGCACATTTGATTCCTGCTGTGAGAGAAGGTAGCAATGGGCTTGAATGATAAAATTGCGTTGTCAAGGTAACAGGTTGTTCTGAAGACTGCAAATATGTCGTATTGGGGATGCTCCTATGCAATATTCCAATCTGCAGCCTCTGTAGCACTGAACTACATAAGCTCTGTGTTTCACTCCCTCAAAGTAACTGCAGATGTAATATGGTTTGCATTCATAATTTAGAGATATTTAATAGCCAGTCCATCTTCATCAATGTTATTGAAATGATTCACTGCAAATTACATTTGCAAAACCAAATCATGGCTGTCGGAAACCTTAAGGTGGCACAGTGATTTCTTTCAAATGATGAATGAAGAAAAAGGTGGGGACTGCTAGAGAATAGAGATACACTGAGGCACCCTTTAACATGGCTCCTGATGTAACCATGGATACCTCTATTTCATGGAGTAATTTTAGCTGGAGTGGGATCTGAAGGATAGATATCACTGTTTCTGCACTGCAGACTTATTATCACATCTTAAATATCAGGTTACACTCCAGATATATTGAAACGCATGCATTCAAAAAGTGTCACAGTTAATGTCACATTTTTCATCTGCAGCACATGCCATGTGATGATAATAAGCATCTATGAGCACAATGCACTGCATAGTGAGCCACTGACATATAGGATGTTTTGTTGGAAGAATAGTGCATTTACAGAATCAAAGCAGGGGTTAGTGATGTAATGGCTTTAATTTAGTAAGTTAGTAGCAGTTGTGAAAACCAAACCTATAGTTTGACAGACAGCTGTAACTTTCCTGAGAAAAGCTCCTTTATGATTCCACATGAGATTTTGAGGCGCAGAAACTAGAGATGTTGTGAAATGTAACATTATTGCAAGCAGCAGCAGCAGCCATGAAAACGTTGTTCACTGACATGTTGCCGTTGTATTTATGAATCCTATTTCTCTCCATGGTGAGAGTGGAGGGTATACTGAGACTTATCAGTTGAGGAGAGAGCAGGCGAAGTGTCTGCACTGTCAAGGCAACCGTGATAGTGCTGGCCATGAGGGATTAAGAGGAGATGTGGCTATGATGAAAACAGAGCAGCACTGAGACGAACTCAGCCAGTTTCTTCAAGTCGAGAAACAAGAGACTCGATTGTCAAAGTGTCAGAGAGTTAGAACACTTGGCTGGATAAATGGACAGTTATTTCATGATTTTATGGGAAATTAGTGAAAATAGATAATAGTGATGAATGGTAATCTCTTTTAGCAATGTTAGCAGGGAGAGATCTTCAGAAGATTCTAATGGTTATAAACACAAATATCTGATTGGTGTCAATATATCAAGTTACTTTGTTACTGAGTGGTGTGGATGAGGATCTTCTTGTGAACTCATTAGTGAAAAAGGAACCCTGTCATGCTTAAAATGGCAATTTTGGATGCCAAACTCCATTTCAATATGTCAAAAAAAGTAAAAATAAAAAATACAGAAAGGCAGAGTTTTATAGGCCTGATTAAAATGTAGCAGTGCACACAGAGGGGTTCTCTTCAGCAAAAGAAAACAGTGACATCAGCCATGGTTACATCCAGCTAATTGTAGACAGATCAGCATTTAAGTAATTGACTAATATATGTAGAGCATTTGGATGCTGAATGCAGAATATTCAGTGGTGCGTTTGCTATAACTCAGCTCTGGCAAATGCTCTCTGACTCCACCTGCTGGTTTTATTCAGCACTTACATGAACACACAAACACACACACTGTCATGTTAAAATCTGCATGTCCAAAGACTGTCAGCTGTCATTTTTGAATGCTTGTGGTTAACAAACCGATTTTGTCCTTCAGCTGTTGTAAACCTGTGTTCAGTCCCATGATATTCCTGAGGGGGGTGCCGTTCTGTGGCTGAACCTCCTGGCCTGTGTAGAGCTGTGGCAAGAAAGGCAGATGATTAAAGCCAACGTTTGACCTTTGTGCCAATATTCAAATTATTCATATTGAACCATTTTCGTATATTTTTAGTAAAATATTCTGTAAAGCTGAAAGACAGAATACACCTTGCTAGGGTTGGTTTCTCACCCTGTAAAGATTACAAACTGATCAGCTGTATAAGTGAAAGTGAAACTCCGATTAAACTGTAGGATTTGTGGCTTCTTTTTAAGATTTTTTGTGGCATTTCTGTGCCTTTTTATTAGTGGGTAGACAGTAGAGAGATGACAGGAAATGACAGGGACAGAGAGATGAAACAACATGCAACAATGCTCCCCAGTCGGAGTGCACCTGAAATGTAACATTTGACAGTATGTATCTGTGAATACTTCTCCATCTGCAGAAACAGAAGCCATTTTCCTTGATTTCATTCTACATAGTCCTGATCACTGAACAAAAAAAAAAAAGTACCCTTGGCACAATCCATTACAAGTATGGGGTAATCACTGCTTATATGATCTAATTATCAGAGAATAGGATTTTGTCAAAATAAGTGAAAACACAATTTTCTCTCCATTCTCATTAAGCTGTGTTTAATTATTCAATGTGGTGTGCTATCATTTTTGAACATGCCCCAAGTCCACTGGCAAATCTTCAGAGGGATTGTTAGAGCTTTTTAACAGCGCCCCAGTTCCTCAATGAACTGCCATAAAAATATTCTTCTCCAAAGAAATCTTTCATTAATAGATATAGCAAAGTAAAACTGAATGATTTAGGAAAAAACATCGCACTGAAGCTCCAGTGGGGCCTTAGCTGTCTGTCACTATAATGCAGTTGTTCTCAAACTAGGGTCCAGGGACCAACCTGGGTCAATAAAGGAGCTCCATGGCGGTCTGCAGCTAAATGAAGATCAGTGTCATGTTCCTACTGTAACATTCAGTAATAGTTAGCAGAGTGAGACAGTGAGTGACCTTCCTGATCAGAGTGCTCACTCTCTGTTATACACAAAACAAATCAGATTAATGCCTGAGACAAAATAAAATTAGGCTCGGTCAGAGAGAAGCACAGTGGGATATACAGCATATATAAATCTATATTTTCTACACACAGAAAACATATGATGTAATTCACAATTAGTATAGTGCCAATATATGTAAATTTAATTTGTGATATTCTGCTCTGATCATTTTAAACTTGATCCAATCAACTTTGTGCCCACACTATCAGATGACTGTTATTATAACATAAAACAACTGCTTTGCTAAATGTTGTTCATATACTGCATTCGGTTTAGCCATGTTCACACTGAGCATACAATGCTATGTTGACTTACTGTAAACAGGCTAAAATGATAAACAATTTTGTGTAAGTCTGAATGTTTGGTTTCTATATGAAAAATATATATAGAGTATAGACAGCCGCAGATGAAAGAGCAACCAGATGAAAGAACAATGGCAGGTGTTAAGTGAAAATGAGCCGAGTTTCTCTCTACAAGGAGAAACTGAATCTGTGTTTTTATTTTATTTTTTATTTTTATGTTGCTATAAGGCTGTTGGTTCCCTTAACACATTTTACTTCGGCACAGTTAGTAATAATCATTCAGTGTGTGGCTATTATCATTACAGAAAAGACTACAAATATTACAGCAACACTATAACCCTTACATTCAGCTTATGAATATTGCATATTATAGTGATACTATACATTATTGAGACCAACAGACACAAACCAAGCCTTTACTAACATCTTAATTTTAGTCTGGAAGCCAGTACAGGAGACTAGTAAGTGTTGCTGTGATGTAATATATTTACTGTACAGTCAACTGTGTGTTTTTTTTTGGGGGGGGGGGTTTGGATAGAAAAGGGATTTATTTCCCTTTACATACCATAAAAGGTCCTCAAAATACATTTATATATCTGTGTGGAAGTCAAAATTGAAATTAACCTGCAGAGATGGAACTGTTTAAAAATGGATATCATCATAGTTTTCTGCAGTGTTTTGTAGGCCTGCAAATCTTGCTCTACTCTTTTGTGTGTTTAAACTTAGTTTAATTAAATGTAAAACAAGTCAAACCTTTGTCATCAAACATGTTTTTGAACTGTATCCAGGAGTTAAAAAGGCAAATAAAGGAAGCATTTTCACTGGAAGATCTATTTGCGCAGAGGAAACATGAAATACATGGATATCTAAACAATAAACATTGTACATTTTATAAAATAGCTTCTCCGGTTCATACTCCACTTCAGGTGGTGGCAGGAACATGCTTTAACTGAATTCGCACACCGCGCAAAAATAAATTAAGAAATTTAAAGAAGAAAGGAGAAATACAACAAAGATGATATAACTATAAAGAGGGAAATCGTCTATCCCGGAAATGTTGTCGTGTTAAGACCATACGTAGATCTCTGCGCTGCTACATGAAATGTCCGTCAAAAATTAATTCCAGCATCATTTGATGAGACATACTGAACGACAAATACTGTTTATATTTTCAATAATAACTAAATAATAATTTTAAAATTAAAACTATTTACGTAAACAAAATAACCTACCACGTCGCCACACTACGCATGTCTAAAACACAATCTGCACACGGTTGACATTTGCAATTTGAAGGCACTTCGTAAAGACAACCAGACACCAGGCAGTATTAACAGAATACGTTAAGTGCATCTTTATATATATAGTCTCTGGTGCGTCGCATCATATCGAAACCCGAAGCATAGACGGAAATAACTAAAACAACTGTGAGGTCTCCTCTCGCATCCCAGTTCCTCTCTGCAGGACTGGGACGCGTATTCTGTATTTGGGGCGTGTTGGCGGATGGACCCTCCTGCCAGTGCCAGCTGAGATTAGTGGAGCTCACCGAAGTCAGCCGAATATCCTGCCTTCAACCTGACAAAGTGTCTTACGGTAAATATAAACGTGGAGTTTTAGATGACCGAAGTATCCTTTACTTTAAAAACAGTTATTAATCACGATAATACCGAGTTTTGCTGAATTTGACGTACCTAATTAGCTTAGTGTTAGCTTAGCTACCGCTAAAGTTAGTTATGCTATCTGCTTCGTATGCTGTCGTTAATACGTTCTGTCTACAATCCGTACTGTGAAGAGGTTGTAAGGTTTAGACAACGTTTTAACGCTATTATTGTGTTAATAACATGCGCTAACCTGACATAATGCTGAACTTCGAACCGAATGTTAGCTCGAGCTTCTGCGAGGTCAGAGCACGTTAACTTACCCAATCTTTGAACTTTTGGTCGCTAGAGGGCTTTTTAAAGTTCAAAGATGACATTATAAACGTATGATGCACTAAAACAACGTTTTACATCTGATCTGTTTTTCGCAAGCTGGGTGCGGCACTGAATGTTTTCCGTAACAGGAAACATTTTAAGAGGGGGGTAACGTTAGTGGGTGTGCCGCTAATTAGACTGTGCAGTGAAGACAGCGCAGGACAGCACAGGACAACGCAGGACAACAGGACAGCACAGGACATGCCATTGGTGCATAGATTACAAGCTCAGCCAGTGCTGCTGCAGCTAGCTTCTGAAACACGACACCGGTTAACATAGCATAAATATAACCAGTAACTTTATTACATGTTTGTAATGGTTGACGTTCACATTGCATTGTCTATAAATCTTATGTTTACTTATAGGCCTCTTCACAGCACCAGACAATTGAAACACATTTCCCTTTGAGAGGCTTTAAGGTCTAGTTAATTGCTACAGTCAGTTATGTGGCTTATATCATTTTTAGCTCCATTATTCTAGCCACAAGTGATCACTGCTGCCATAATATCAAACCATTTTATTCTACTCACTACACAGGTGCATGCATAAAACCATGATCCCATAGTGCTGAAGTTTTTAGTCAAAGCGTTCCCAAGAATCTGGGCTCAGGCGTTGTTTCAGGTTGTTTCACCTAATTTATGTTGCATTTTCCCTTCACAGTTGACAAGATGTTTTTTGCCAAACAGTTTATCAGTGGCATCATTGATGTTGTCAGGTGAGAATCTGCACAATGTACCTGTCCAAGCCAAAAAAAGATGTTTTGTGGCTTAACGTCTCTCTTCGTTTTTTCAAAATCCTTTCTTTGTAGCAACATCGACCCAGCCCAGTTTGGGCCTTCTGACCCTGTGAGTTATTACATTACATTACCAGCTCTATCTGACCGCCACTGTTCTGCTAACTCTGCATTCTAATGTTTGCCGCGACTCTGTCCCGCAGCCTCCACCACGCAGGCCAGTTGTATATGCAGAGCAGCATGAGAGCGATGAGGAGAAGCAGTTCCGCAGAGTCTTCCAGCAACTCGCTGGAGATGTGAGTGCTATGTTAACTTGTACTTCTCTTTGACTCTGTTGTTTTCTGCAGTAACCACACTATCTGTACAGTATATATTCCATTTCATTAATACTAAACCCATTTTGTTACACCATACAGTTGAGTGTCTGTACAGGTTTCTGCTGTGATGTTTACACTGTTAAATATTTGTCACATAGGACATGGAAGTGAGCCCAACTGAGTTGATGAACATCCTAAACAAAATCGTTGCAAAGCGTAAGACATGTTTGTGTGTGTCATATTTAGAGTCTATCTCTTACGTATTCCTGTGTGTATTTCTTGTATTTCACTGTGGTCTACCTTACTCTGTTGTGAATCAGTCTTTTACAATATCTACACATTCAATGTATCTTTACAAGAGATATACAACACGGTGAATGACTGACTGTTTTTACTTGTATTTCAGGCGGAGACCTGAAGACAGATGGTTTCAGCATTGAGAATTGCAGGAGCATGGTGGCAGTCATGGATGTATCCTTTCTATCATTAGCAGGCTTTATGTGTTGTGTAATCCAGGTGACAGCGTTGTCAAAATCCACAGAACTGAACAAATACATCAACAGTTGGCTATCAAAAGGGCCATGTTGCCTCACCAGACTGACTCCGTCACGCCCACATCTCATAAAGGCTGCGGACATACACTGAAACATTGAGGCTAATTACTGCCATGATTTGGCCATCAAAACAGGTTTTCACTATTGGGCCAAGCCTGCACTCCTTTTGGCCTGCAGCACTGGATGGTGACGACGAATGACCTTGAAATGTGTGAAGGTTAAGCACTGAGCAGACATCAGATTTCCTCGGGCACGCTGCTCCAACAGTAAGGGACCATGATTCCAAAGATTAGGTCAAACTGTTTAAAGCTCTGGGACTATGATTGGCTTGTGCAAACAGGGGGTTCATACAGTAGCTCTGTAATGTAAGCTGGAGGTAAACTCTTTACTTTATTAGTAATCAACATTAATTGCATATTTAACCAAAAAACTGTGAAAATGTAGCTAAATGTGAGTTATATGATCCTTGTCATTTGTAGTGTAAACCCCAACTGCAATGTTGTGATCAAGTCAGACAAAAAATTGATATTCATTCCCTACTGTGAATTCTATACCACATGAATGAAAAATGCACCTGGGGCAAATACAACGCGCCCACAAGTAATGCAACTTGTTTGTTTGAGCTTGTTTAAGCAAAGAAGAAGACTTGATGTGTGTTGTCCTTAATGCTGCTTCAGAGTGACAGCACTGGAAAACTCGGCTTTCATGAATTCAAACACCTCTGGAACAATGTAAAGAAATGGCAGGCAAGTACAGCAGGCCCATTTCATTTGTCTTACACATCTGTTTCTGCGCTGCACAGTTACATTCCTGTGGCCACTGTTAATCATCTCCAGTAACAGTAAACATAAAAGAAACTGGCTTAAAGTATATACAGTATCAGCTGTTTAGCGATGTTATGAAAGACTTTTATTTGAAAGTACAGTGTGCCAGGCTCCTCCTTATTTTGATTAACTGCCATGTTTTACATTTGCACAAATCTGTACAGTGTTTATTGAAGGGCACACATTAAATTAATCAATTGTATTCATTTTTAAAGGAATTTCTCATATAGTTGTTACAATCATATTGACAGCTATGTAAGTTGTTAGAGAGAAACTTTTACTCTTTCTAGGTTGTGAATGCGCTTACTAGGAAACTTTCCTAAAGCATACATGCTTTAAATACTTTGTTGTTACTGTTTAGGGAGTGTACAAGTCCCACGACACAGATGGCTCCGGTATCATTAGTGCAGATGAGTTGCCCAACGCTTTCAGAGCTGCAGGTGAGATCCCCCCCCCCCTTCTGTTGTTTAAATGTTTGCACAGCTACTGAAAAGTGTATTGATCCCAGTAATAACAGCCATAGGTAAAGTAATAGTCAAGGACGCAGTAAGAACTTACAAAAGGGTTTTTGATTGACCGTCCAGTCATGTGGCTGTGCTTGTTTCATACAGAAAAGATTGGATTTGGATAGTTGTTTCATGAGCCAGAAACCTATTGCATGTAAATATGATCATTTTACCATTACCATCAGTATTCTATCAAATGTGGAATTTGTGAGGTTAGGTTTGGCTTAGCTTCTGCTGGCACAATTTGATTATCTCGTACGGCCAGTGAACACTAGATAAATATTCCAACACCTTGATAGATAAAGGCAGCCAGTCAAATGTTCTGGAACTCTTTAGAAAGCCTGCAATGTAAAGGGTTAATGATTTGACTGTCATACCAGTTGTTTGTATATATTTGCGTTAGGCAGTGCAGCCTTAAGCCGTACTGTGTACCCTTGTGTAATTGCTGTTTATTAGTAATATATTACTAATTACTTACTAATATATTAGTAATATGGTTTCATCTGTTCATCTCTTCCTCAGGCTTCCCCCTCAACGACCAGCTGTTCCAGATGATAATTCGCAGGTACAGTGATGAAAATGGGAACATGGATTTTGACAACTACATAGGCTGCCTTGTGAGGCTGGATGCCATGTGCCGTGAGTTTGAAAGACCAGTCCTAAAATCAATGGATTTATTTATTGGATTAGCAGCTTTATCTGTGTGATAAGAATGATTGACTCAAACTGAAAGTGTTGTAGGCTTAACATCTGTTCTGATTCAGGTGCCTTCAAGACCCTGGATAAGGATAACAACGGGACTATCAAAGTCAACGTTCACGAGGTAAACTGATCTCAGTTATTTTGAATATCAGTGGAGTTTCACTGGACTTCAGATTTTTAAAAACTGTTCACTACATAAAGTCATCTTCTCTGCTCTTGTCTTTTCAGTGGCTTCAGTTGACCATGTACTCTTGAGTCCAGATGGTGTCTGCCACGCTTGTTATACGGAACCACTTTGTTTGTCTACACAGTACTAGATATTTTCGCAACCATCCCCACAACTTCCTTTTATTCAGCAAACCCCTTGTGTGTGCAGGTTTATTTAGAATGTTAATGCAAGTGGTGTGGGATTGTTTACTGTTCCATAATACCTGCAAGACAGAATTGATACTGTAAAAGCACAAACCTGCACTCACAATGGCACCCATAGCTGAGGATCAAAAATGAATGCTACTGAATGCTCTGGACACATATGCAGCCAACATGATGTAGGTGCATAAAGATGACAGTATGTTGAATTGGTGGCACAAGAGCAGGCAGACCAACATTAAGATGCATCACACCGTGAAATTTGTGAAAAACCTGATGTGAAAGCAGGATGCTCCCATTCCTATGTCATGTGGCTGGGGCTGGTTTCACAAATATTGTATGTTAGAGGGGTCTGTGGAGATTAGTTTTGCTGTTTGACTATGTGTTTTCATGCTAAAATGCTGATGTTGAGCAGTTTAACAAAAACAAAGACTGACCTTTTTTTGCCACCTTAACCAGGCTTACATAGAAACATTCATACCTTCTGACAACTCTGTGTCACCTGCTGACAAAAACAGGAAAGCCTACTTCACTCATCAGTGTCAAGCTGTAGCTTGTTTAGCCATGTTTTATGATTTGAAAATGGCCACTCACACAGTTGTTTCCACCGATTCTGCCTAATTATATCCTTCTCAGAACTGTATGGGTGGGATTGACATCTCCGTCTGCCTGCAGTTAGTTTGGTTACACTTGTTAGGCGGGACAACAGCAACGTACACCTTTTAGCATTCATGTAAGTACATTGGACATTAGTGACGCCATCAATTCTCAGAAAAGCTCCACCCAAATTTAACCTGAGCAACACTACCTGGAAACACCTGTGAGGTTCTAAGAATCATAAGGGTGGAAGTTGTCCTACCCCAACAGGTACAACAGAACTAACAGGAGGTCTATTGGTAAAATAGGTAAACGTGTGGGTGGACCATGTCTTTGCAGAGACTTTTAGATAGTCAAGAACTAGACAGACTTTTAAAGTAACACATATCTGAAGTTTTATTATTTGTTAGACAGTAGTCATTCAGTGTCTTTGTTAAACCAGCCCCAAGTCCACTGAACAGTCCACTAAAACAGCAAATGTGAGACAGCTCACATGCACCACATCCTATTGCAAGCAGATCATGGTTTAATGATTTTTACACTCCATTATTTTGCATCAGAGTTGCACTGTTACTGTATATGTACAGCGGTCAGGAATCCCAGTGCTTTCTACAGCCACTAGAAGGTCTAACCAATGAATAAATATCTGAAATACAAAACTTTCTTTTAAGTGACCTAATATTAATGTTGGTTAATGTATATATTCAGTATACAATGTTTTGTTTGGCTAGGCTAATATGTGAACATTTAATGTTTAATGCTGGTAGTGCAACTTTGCCATAGCATTCTCTATGTTTCAGCTTACTGATCACTTTACATATCACTGTGTACTTCTTCATAATGCCTGCACCAGATAATGCCAGCACAGTGTGTAAATTGATAATACATAACACGTGTGTATGCCACTAATGCATGCAGCCGATAGTAAAGATGCCATTATTAAGGGATTTCAACCATGCAGTTATAGCCACAGGCAACAAACTGTTACTGAAATGCTTGGTAAAATAAATAACCTGTGCCATATTTGGAATAAAAAGGGTATGTCTGTCTTATTCTTGATTCACTGCTAACAGTTGTGTGACTAATGGATTCTCACTTAGGCTGAACTGGGATCTGCTTTTGGACCATTCAGACTGACAAAACATTTATTTGAAATCAAACAATGTCTATAAAATAGGAGCCAACTAATAATAAATCTTTGCTCAAATTTGTAGTTACAGCCAAGATTTTGCAATTTAATGCAGTGATGTTTAAAAAGGTGGTTATGATGCTTCAAAGCCACTAAATCACAACCTCTAACATAAATGGGGAACATTGGCAATTTAATGTTTACATTTTTTAAAATGGAAATACTATTCTTAAAGTAATAGAGCATCCCCTGGGAGTCTGTAGCCCGCCGCCGCCTGTTGCAGATGTTGGGGTCATTTGGAGAATTCAGAGCCCAGCATTAAGCTTCACACAGTTATCTATTTATCTTCTGCACTATGAAACCTTGATTTCAAGTGAAAACGCCATGAGACAACAGTGCCCTCCACTGACAGAAAACCTGATCCATTCAAATCAGTATTTGTTTCTATTTTGCATGCCTTGTACACCACCAGCATACTGACTGTTAATGCAGCAAAGTGATAAATACCAACGCCCCCTTCGTCAAGAAATAAGAGCTTTACGAGCGAGGGGACCATTGATCAGGGACCTCAGCCCGTATTGGTTTCACCGAGCCAGACTTGCGTATTTCCTCTGTGTGGTGTTTGTAGAATCAAGTCAGCCTACGATACCAGAAGAAAGCATGACCCTTCAAAGTAAAAGCACGTTGTTACGACGGGAAACGTAAGAAATATAACGAAGCAACCAAATTAATCGTGGTTATTGTTATAAATTACACGTGAAATCAATACTGAAAGGTCATGTGTTATTGTCATACTAATATCATTATGTTCGTCGATAATTCTTTAGCCAGCTGCTTTAGTTAGCTAGCTAACCGGACATCTTTAGTGTAGCCTTAGCTTCATACTGGCTAACTTGACAGTAGCTATCTTGTCGATAAGGAAGTTTATCATTACGTTTCTGGACCAAATCCCAACGTCTTTGACTTGGGGGGTATGTTCACCATCTTATTAGCTCTTCTTGCCATTAAGGTATGCCTCGTGAAGTGAGGTTACGTAAACTAAGTGCTTCATTAGCCATTTCTGACTCTAACGTAGCATTAGCTAACGTTGTCTTGCTGCAAAGAGAGCTAACAGTGTGTGCTGTTGTGTAACATTAGACTTACACTAGCTAAGTGTACGTTGCACTGTACGGGGGAAATGAAATAGCTGTTACTCGTTAAAAAGAACCAGGGCAATGTAGGTAAAGGTATCATTTGACTAACTACGAGCGGGCTCTAGGTACGGCTAGCTAACTAGGCTGTCGCGTGTGTAAAGCGACTACAGCATCGTCCATTGTTCATTCACTCTTTGCACTGACATTGTTATCATCACGCTAAACCTGCTCTATTTCCTTGCTTAACGATGTGAGAACAATTAGGCCTATGCATGTATCTATGTTACAGTTAAAATGTTGATAATAATCATTCATTATCTAGCTAATCAACTAACTAGGCGTGCACACACGGTGATTGCTCAGCTGTTGAGCCTGAACGAGTGTAACGTTACTACTTACCTTAGCTCTCATCAAGTCAACTTTTTGTGTATAGCCCTTAATCTCATTAGTTAAGTTACTTTAGTGACACATGAGCAGATGTACCATTAACACCCGTGTGCTCTTTGAACTCAACACAGCACCCCCTGACAGACAGCTGGATACCTATTGACACCGTGTGTGGAGGATGTCTTCACCAATATACTATAACCAAGACAGTGTCACTCGCTTCAAGAAAAGAAAAGCTCGTTTCTCTTTCAGCGAAGTCCACATACTGTTGGATGAAGTGAGGAAGCATCGTATGGTTGTTGTGGGTATGTGTCTTCAAGTGCCAATCAGAATGGTTTCATTCACCTTCTAAATGAAAAGATTGCTTTGAGGTTTTGTGTCTGGGTTCCTAGAAAGTGAATGAGTGATTGCACAGTAGTTGGTTTATCAAAAACATAAAATAAACAAAGCTAAGCAGAGGGAACAAAATGGTTTGGGAATACAGGGGTATATTAGAAATTACAGTAAATTTGTGAACAATAAAATGTTGAATGTGGCCCGTTGACTGACGCAATGATATTTGAAGTGCTTATGGTCATTTTGGTTTTTCCCCCAAAGGCAAATTCAATCGTGGTGTGCCAACTGACATGAAGAAGCGCACATGGGCAGAGATTACTGCACGTGTCAATGAGATCGGGGAGTGCCAACGCGAGGTCATCGAGGTCATCAAGAAATGGTCTGATCTGAAGTGTGACACCAAGCGGAAAGTGGCTGCCATGCGGTCAGGGACAGTGCCCAACAGGGGCCTCAACTCGCGTCTTTCGCGAGACCTTAATCAGACAGAGAAAATAGTTCTCCAGATTCTGGAGATGGACGAGGAAGACCAGAACACGGGTGACTTTGGCCCACTTGGAGATGACGACGATGTGCCAGAAGAGGAAGAAGAAATGGAAGAGGAGGATATGATTGGAATGCAGAGTTCTCCTAACGGCGCATTGGACATGGGGACTATGCCCCCACCAACCTCCTACAGCATGAGTGAGTGCCTCAAGGAGTAGTTCACCCAAAAATGAAAATGTTGTCAGTATTTACTCACCTTTGTTTCAGTCTAAACACCAGTGAAGTTTATATGTCTACATAGCACACATCAAGTTATTTTGAACAAATCCATGTCTCCTTCCTCTCAAAGTGTTGTGTTAAACTACTGTGCTCACATCTTGCTCACAAGATTTTTGTATGGCACATGGGTGTTTGTTTTGATCTTAATGAAGAAGTTCTTGGTGAGAAGAGCAATCAAATTGTTTTATTAAAATGCTTTGAATGTTGCAGGGGACTCATCACAACCTGCCTTTGATGTGCAGTATGAAGTACCTGCGACAGAAGGTGAGTTGTCAAGATTGGGTACACATTAAGAAAGACCTTGGATTTTTGCGACATGTTTTGGTAATAAAAAAGCACTGATGAGCCTTTTTCTTGGACTCAAGATGCTGAAGCTGCATTTGGAGACTCAGACGATGACCAAAGAGATGACGTGCTTCCTTCAACTCAGACAGCAAAACCAACAGAGGATCACCAAGGAAACAACGGCATCCAGAGACACGGACCACCTAAGACGTCCTCCGGACCTTCAACGTCAACAGCCACGCTTCCCATGCCAGGTCAGCCCTCACAGAACATGAGAGACAACATGCTGCATAATGCATCGCTGAGCCTTCAAGAGCAGCACGCCACCAACATCCTGCTGGAGACGGTTTCACGCTCCCTGGAGCTTCTGTCTGAGTCGGTGCAGCAGCTGGCGGAGACTCAGCAGGAGTTTGTGCGCGAGTCGCTGCAGCTCCAGCGGGAGACGGTGCAGGTTCTCAGAGACTTTACAGGTGGAGCCATTGCGCTCATGCATGACAAACTGAATGGACGGCCAGCGTTATAGCAACAAAGTGGCAGACAGAGATGTTGTTAAGTTGTATCACTGACTACATACATGGCCTTCAGGTGCAGGAACCTCCTCCAGGAAGTTCCTTTGGACTCCACCGCTGGTTACTGTACTTTTTGATAGTACTCAACAGATTTTCTGTGGTTATATTTTGAAACTGTATTCGTAGAAACATTGTATTGATGGAATTGCTGTCTGTGAGGTTACATGAAAATGGATTCAGAAAATAATGTTAACAATGTTAGCGATAAAGAAAGAACATGTGGAGGGTTTTTATTTTTTTGTTTTGTTTTTTTTGCTACTGAAGTGAGACTACCACTCGCGTTGTAAAGCATTTTTTATTAAGCATACACCACATTTTAAGCCTTTACATTCTTTTGATGTTGACATGCAAAGAATGAGTCTTTAATTTTGAAAAGTCAGTCAATTCATTTGTGTGTCCTTGTATAAGTTGTAGTTGCATCAGTGTCTGGAGATTATCACATGTACTGTAATGGTGAGTGGATTTCCGCACCTGACCATTATATGGTCTATATGTCTGAAAGCTAAACAAGGTGTGTTAGATACTTTGAAAATAACTGTAACTGAATAATTTGTGATTGTCTGATTTTGTTTTTTACACTGCAAACAT
This sequence comes from Macquaria australasica, assembly GCA_005408345.1. Classification (NCBI taxonomy): domain Eukaryota; kingdom Metazoa; phylum Chordata; class Actinopteri; order Centrarchiformes; family Percichthyidae; genus Macquaria; species Macquaria australasica. The sequence continues at coordinate 760,850 of SEMN01000060.1, read as the reverse complement.
GAACACTTGAATATGAAAGTTTCAATAATTTCTTTTAAATATGGAATAAACCCCTCCTGTATTTAAACAGAGCAGAGGTCATTTTCCTGGCTGTGAGCCTGCAAAGTGCTCTAGTCAGGGTTCGTACAAAGTTTGGAAAATTCTTAATTTTAACCGTTACATTTTGAGTTTAGAAATATGCTTGAATTTGAATATACTCTGGTTCACCTACACAATCACACATGTAAAACAAAAATCTTGTAATTTTTTAAATGAAACGGTCCCGTCGTCATATTTGTTTGTTGTCTCCTGGCATTTAAAGTAACAATTTAGATGTGATAAAGGCTTCAAGAGTCTGGAAAATGTTTGGATTAGGTACCTTGAAAGTGCTTGAATTTTACTCGTAGAAAGCTGTACGAACCCTGTCTAGTGGACATTCAGAAATCCAGTGATCAGAATGTGTAAATCCGTCTGGATTCAGGGGCTACAATTTTCCGTCTGGTGCTTTATTGGCTTGAAGCCTTTATCTTGTTGTATTGCTGATACAATTACAGAGGATGGTACATTTCAAATCATACATTTGAAAATATGAACTGCTTTATAGTCTGATTGTCCAATAGACCTTAAAACAAAACAAAAAACACTTCTGATCCTCATTCGTTAGGGAGGTTTGTGCTCAGATTTGACTTTTAGACTTATTGAGGCTTCAGCTGTTGTGCATTGTATATCCTAGGCTTTCTGATGGTTTACATCTATACTAACAGAAAATGTGTAATAAAATTACACACAGACCTAAAAGAGTTCGAGATATTGAATATGTTTTCTCATTGTCAGCATACAAGCCAACAATGAATTGATCCTAACAAGTACTATCTGTGTATCCAAACCCTGATTTATCTTCTTCCTCTGTGCCATAGAGCTCCATTAATGTCCAAAATCTATTAAAAATACATCAGTGAACCACACTGTTGAACTGGGTGATATGTTTCTTCATAACGATGAACATGGGCATTGTAGTTTAGTTTGAACTGATCCCTGTACCACGTCCTGCTGCTGTAAATACTCATTAGAGCACCAAAAGTGTAGTAATCCGCTGCTGAAAATTAAAATGAAACTATGTATTTGTGATCCATTTTTTAAAAGATTTACATCTTCAGTGGGAAGGAATGGGGCTGAGTGCCACAGACAAGGGAGGGAGGTCAGAAAGTATTGAGAGACGGACTAACACATCGTTTTTGGTCTTTATATGGGATGTATTGACAATAAGAAAAACATAGAATAATACCAGATGTATCTTTAAGGATATAGTCCTTTATGAAGTGAGGACATGCATTGTTGCATGCATTCACACTGTTGTCAGATGGAGTAATATTTCCAACAGGCATAGATGTCGAGCCAGTTTTGCAGGTTCATAAAAATTGCAGTAGGGGTTGCTGCTGCACAGTCTGTCTTGAGAGGCCAGACTGGGCTGATGGGGAACTGATACACAAGATGAAGCCATGTCCAAGGTGTGTTCTTCTCTGCAATCTATTGTGCAGCAATACTATATACAATCCAAATAGTTTTTTAAGGGTGGCATGAAAACACATTTTGAATATCCCTGGCTTGTAGCACCTTTTATCATGTCACTTTTTCAAACATGGCATCCTTACAGTTTTCCTGTAAATTAGTTCAATCAGAAAAGATACGTGAGTCTATAAGTGGCATGAATCATGCATTTATCCTGCTTGAACTTGTGCTAAGAGCTTCATTTCTAGACACGTTATAGCAGACACATAACATGACCAAACAGAACTGGTAAAAGAGCCAACGCTGTCAAACGGAAAGACAATCAGTGGTACTTCTTAAAATGATCTCACACTAATTAGATTTAATGAAGCAAAAGACAAAAAAAAATAAAAAATCTGAACTCAGGAAAAGCTATAGCTGTCCAATCAGAGACAGGAATGTAATTTCCTGTCCTACTGATGTGCCACTGGCTACCACATCAGTGAAAATCAACTGTATTGTGACTGTGCTACACTACATTTTGTAGTACAAAATATCTCCTTACAATCCAAAATATTACAAATACCTATTTTACTGTATGTTTATTTGAGGGTGCTCCAGAAACTGCTGATGAGAATGAGAAGGACGATGAGTGCACTCAATGTCCTTCTCATTCTCATTTTGAAGGAGAATTTGCAACAACGTGCATTTAGCTCCAAGTTGCAGCTAATATTGATGTCTAGCTCTATTGTTTGGCCTGGTCATGTGTGGACCATTATTTTGTTTAAGCTTATTGCACTCCTTGTTCTTTAGCATGCTGATTAGATTGGGCAGAACAACTTATCCATAGTTAAATCCATAGTTTTTAACTTCACAATGACAATGTATGAAATTACATTGTAGTCCAGATAGTTTATAGTGCTCCATTCATATAGCAGCTTTTCTTTAGACCCTGGGGAGTCAGAACCAGAACCACAGATGGGAAGTTTCATACTAACTTTCTATTGATATTGATAGCTTTATTGCCTAACACACCCCTTGGGCAATTGGGTAAGGTCATCTCTGTAGACTCACTTATGCTCTGAGCAGGTCTACACATCAGTATTTAACTAAGGTAGAATGATACTGTCAAATTCAAATCTGTTAAATGCATTTTAGACATCTTGTAATTTTACAACTGCTAAAAATGGTCTTATAGTCACAATTCAACAATGGTATAATAATATATAGTATAATAATATAATAGTCAAGGGTGTTATGATTTTTGGATGGGGGTTGCTGATCTATGGAGCTCCATTCTTGTGAAAAATACAGACACGAGAACACACGCACGCACACACACGCACACGCACACACACACACACACACACACACACACACACACATACACACACACACACACACACACAGAAAGGGGTTGAGTTAAGTCAAATTGCATTGTTCCGCTGCAGCCCCTTCTGCCTCAGTTGGCTAAACAGCTGCCAGGGCCAGCCTGGCGTGCCGCAGCAGGGAGGGGAGGAGGGCGGGATGCAGCAGGAGTTCAACAGTCTGCTGGGGCTTCCTCCATAGCAGGAAGGCAGGGGGCAGCATTAGTGTCTGGCTGGGGGGGGCTGGGCTCCTGAATAGGCAGCTGTATTCACATTGTGAGCTGGTCTTTTACCTTCAGTTCTTTACAGAGCCCTTAAACCTGAGACTTAAGCCTCTCTTAAAGGGCATTATTCACTTTGAGTACCTATAAAACTGTATTCTACTCGATTCTAACCCCCCTCTCCTCTCCTACGACTTTGTCTATTTTACTTAGAAAGTGAATATTTACACTATGCCTGATTAAGTTCAAATATTAAATTCCTTTATAGGCTGCATTTCTCTGTACTATACCACATGAGATGTTGCATTCATGTGGTTGAATCCAGTGGTAACTCAGATAATATACAATACATTAAAACAAACTGCAATACATAAAAACAAACTGCAGTACATAAAAACAAATTTCAAACAAGAGAGCTATTTGATTGAACAAAATATTTTCCAAAAATGCCAATACAGCATGATATGTTGCTCCAGTCTTTATCTTTCTCCAAGCGTTATCCTGTAGATGTTTTTTCACATTTCTACAGAGTTGGTCGACATCTGGTAAAAAGAGACGGCTTTAGAGAGGCACAATGAAAAGGGAAAAACTCTATCCATCGATCTGTCTCTCTGCATGTCTATATGTATGTTTCCTCCCCCTTTCTATTGCCCCAGTTGACCCCTGTGCCCTTTCCTTTTCTTCAGTTTTCACCCCCACCTGTTCTCATTCCCTCGTTCCTCCCAGCTCTCTCTTTCATCTCCCATCTGCCACTGAAGCTGCTGCAGGACAGACGAGTCTGGGCCTGAGAGGAAAGGTAGGGCTGAAGGAAGGCAGACCTGTCGCTTAGCTTGGATGGGATTAAATAATTATCATGCCTCCTTTTGTGGCCCAACATAAGAGTAATTATACATCTGCTGCTAAGCCAAACAGTTCAGTTTTATTTACATCACCATATCTGTTATCTCGGGAATGACATGATCAGTGACTCACAGAGACAGATTTGTTTGTTCCATATGTTAAGGAAATAATCAGATTGTGTCTTAGAAATCCACCATACAAAGTGTTTGCCAATTCACCTTTTTATGGTGGCCTACACGAAAAATGGTTACATGGTTAAATGGTCCTTGTGTAACTATAGTACCATTGTGACTGGACTGCTGAGGATAGGCAAAGAAATCCTCAAGACATATTATCACCTGGTTGGTATATTGCAATTCACACACCAAATATATATATATATAGTACCAGTCAAAAGTTTGGACACACCTGGTTTTTATTTATTTTAATTATTTTTATTTTAGATTAATACTGAAGACATCAAAACTATGAAAGAACACATATGGAATTATGTAGTAAACAAAATAGTGTTAAACAAACCAGAATATGTTTTATATTTTAGATTCTTTAAAGTAGCCCCCTTTTGCTTTGATGACAGCTTTGCACACTCTTAGCATTCTCTCAATCAGCTTCATGAGGTAATCTCCTTGAATGGTTTTGAATTAACAGGTGTGCCTTGTCAAGAGTCAATTTGTGGAATTACTGGAATTACTTGGAATTACAGTTTGTGCTGATTGACCTGATGAAGCACCAACCAAAAGGTGTTGCTCTTGTCAGTGTTAATAACAGATCCTTATTTATATTTCTACGGGTTTAGTGTGCAGGCTCTACCACAAACACTTTAATGTGCCCTATAAATAACTTGACTTAAGTAAAGGTTCTATATGTGTTGTGGCAATAAGAAAAGGAGGAGGCTACAGACTCTGGAGGAAAGCCTAAGTAAAAGTAGATTGTTTATGTACATAGGCACAGATGGCCTGAAAAAACAAGAAGTAATAAGCTTGAAATGGTTAGAAACACTGATTTCACAACCTGGGACAAGGGATGTTAAGAAAAAGTAGTTGTGTCTGTATTACTGTAAGCCAGATGTCCTGTAAGAGTCTGATGGAGGGCTATAGGAAAATCAGATTGCCTGAGTAGGCACAGATGGCCTGAAGAAATGAGGACTGCCTTGAATATTTCAAAACACTGATTTCACAACCCGTGACCAGGCATGGACAGTAAGGAAAAGTTATAAGATGCAGTACAGTATATCTGTCTGTGTTATTGTTAGCCAGTGATTTGCCTAATAATGCGCCTCCAGATACATCACACCCCTTTGACTCAACCCATACATTTGCTCAATGGGGATGTGGCAGTCCTTCAGCATCCAGCACCTTAATGAGATCAACCAATCAACCAAATGACTTGCATAAATTTGAGCCTGTATGTACACACTCACATACGCACACACAAACAGAGCATCACGGCCCACCAGACACCCGTTCCACACCTCCTATTGTCCCACAGTCAGACAGCAGACTGGGGCTGCAGAAGTGGCCACAACAGGCTGACTTCTCCCTCGAGGGCCTGCATGGGTCAGATTTGCAGCAGCTCCCCCTCTCTTTCTCCAAGTGTCCTTGGGGAGAAGGATCTCCAAGCTGCTGTGGGCTGTAGAGGAGGCAGATGCCGGCTACTCCGGGGAGGGGGATGACATGACTCCACTTTGGTTCCCATGCCCTGTGGCACACTCATGTCACACTCCTGCAAGTAATACAGATGACAACAGCAGAGAGGGTGCACTGTCCATCTGCTCTCCTGACACAAAGACACACACGTCCTCCTCCACAGAGAGATGCAGCAGGTACTGTAGATGGACATTCTTCTAAAATGAGTGTTTCTGTCTCTCTCTAAGAAGCAGAAGATAATGGATGGACTGTGTGTGTGACATTAGGGCTGTAGGATGCAAGAGATATGATGTATTGAAACATGTGCCACACACACATGAAATTTGAAAACAGGTGGGATCAGCGTGGCACTGTATGGAAATTATTGTGGGGGTGTCGGGGGTATTTTTTGTCTTTCTGCTGAAGGGAGTGTAATTAGCTTTTTTGGGAGAGCAGGAGAAGGGCTTCTATCTTAATCTTAGAACCCCTCTTCTATCTTATATTTAATTTCATTCTTCCCTTGTAAGATTTGTTGGAAAAAAAAAGTATATTTATTTTCATTATTAAAGTTGCATCACTGACTGTGCTGGGGTAAAAATGTCATGGTGCTCCAGACCAAGAGCAGCACAGAACAGATGCCTGTGCCTGGTTCATTTATGCAGTGGCTGTAGTAACCACTTATATACCAGCTCTTTATTCACATTATACAGAGGCTGTAGTTTCACCATTTTGTCTAGCGTTCCATAAATATATTATTTTAAGATACTGGAGGGATGGGATTGCAGTTTTTTTCCTACTAAGTTAAGAAAGTGTCCAAAGAAAACACTGCTTTTTTAATAAATTGACATATAAGATTCAGCCTCCCTCCCTATGCCAATAATTTTAAACAATCCCTGACTTTATATTTTTTGAGTTTGTTGTTGTTTTTACTAAAAGAAGTCTACCTCCTTTGTACAAGTCTTTTGTCTTGTCTTAAACCTAAACCTCAGATAACAGAAAGTACAGAGCATGCCAGTACGACACCAAACTCATGAGTCTGCAGAGCACAAAAAATAAATAAATAAATACATTTAGATAATTAAAAAGACGATAAAATGAAAAAGGCCACCTTCTCATACATGCATACTCCCCCCCCCCCTATGCACAATAACTATTGCCAGATACAAGCCATTCTTCCACGTTCACCATTTTCGCACAAGAGTACATTTTTCGGGGAACATGTTTGGTGATGATTTATTGTTAATTGTACTCAAATGAAACCTTTGATTGCAGTTGTCATTCTAGTGCATGTTCTGGTTTGGATGACTTGCAGAAATTGTAGCAAAATTAAAATTGTCCTCATTTTGTAAGGGACCCCCTGGAATTCCTTGGAGGTCCTTGGTCCCACCTTTAGAACCTGGAATGTTCTGGACTCAAGGTTTGACGTAAAAGTTTGTGAAATGATGTTTAATGCTACTCAGAAAGCTGACAACGCTCCAGCCCTCTTCGTTTGTCTTTGTTGTCCTGCAGGAAAGCGTGCCAGGATATACAGGGGGCCACTTCAGGCACGCGTCCTCTTATTATAATATCAATAGGACCCCCACCCCCACCCACCTAATATCGCCATACACATACCCAACGCACACGTTTGTACAGTGTGAGACTGAAAAACACGGCTGAAATTCCATGCAGTTGCCATCTAATCTTTGACTTTGTCAGTTTGTTTAAACGTTTGTCCACTGGAGTCGTTAATGACTCGTTTTACCTCCATTCAGACAGTCCGAATCAAACTCGCTTTTTATATCAGTTAGTGACTGTTATGTGTTGATGCATCACGTCATGTCAATGTCCATCAGTGTTGGGATACAAAAGTGGTTAAACTCACCTTCAGGCGACGATCACCATAAGGAAAATAACCAAACACAAATCAGTATTCTATGTTAATTGATCTTTAAGGCTTGACCCCCCTTCAAATAACATTCATTTTGAGGCTGCTTATTGTTCTATTAAATCAGGAGGTCATACGGGTTTATGCCAGTGTTGAAGGTTGGATCAGCTCCACTCTGTAAATAACAGTTGAGGTGTGTTTACCCTCCACCACATCCCTGCAACGACAGGTGTCCGTCCTAAATCAATAAAGGGTTAGCGGTTTATGTGTGTGTGTGTGTGTGTGTGTGTGTGTGTGTGCTGGGGTGGACGCTTTGGTGAGACAATAGCCGGGTTTGGAGCCCCGCACGGTCGACCATGTGCCGTTGATTACCATACAGCTGTTCGCATGAGGCCCAGACAAAAGCAACATGATAGTCCAAACTCCGCAGGACCCCCCCCCCCCACACACACGAGCAACGTTTCCCTCCTTCTTCCCTCCCCCGCGCAACCTTCTCCAGGCTCAAGAGCGCAGCAGAAGAGGCCTGAATAACCGCGAGACGCACAATACGGTCTTATCAGGGACCTGCCCACTCTTTGTCACCTCGCACGCGTCAGAGCAATTATAGTGGGATGGAAAGAAAGAAAGGCTACGCGCTATTCTTCCCCGCTTCCTTCTGATCTTTGTTCAGCTTGTAGGCAAGCTCCAAAAAGAAAAAAAAAGTTTTTAAACAATGAAGTGAATGAAAAGTGTTAAAGTGAATTGTTGAAGTCCATGTTTGATGAAATGCAGGAGGCCTTAATTAGAAAATGCCCTGGCACGTGCATTGTTTGACAAATTTCCCCAAATCTCAATGACTAAATAATTGTATATTCTCTTGATATGTTTTCAATATCATAATCGTCAGTTTTCCAACCACTGATATATAAAAATATATACAAAAGTTCTTAAATTTGGCATCACTAAAACTTGGATAGTTTGCTGTTAAAACGTTCAGGCTGGTCTGTTGTAGACTGTGGGTTTATCCCATACTGTGGCGATTCAGTTCCATCACCCACATTAGTTTATATTTTTCTGGGTGGCTAAGATCCATGCAGTAATGCTAAACATATCTGCGCCAGCTTCTAATGCATATTCCTATTAAGAACGATGTCCAGGTGTAATGTGGATTGTCTAAATCCCCAGTGTCAGGCTGCTCCCCTGAGGTCTGCTCCGGCTCCACCTCTTTGCCTGTGACGCGCAGCATCAGAGGGTATAAAACCCCTTAGCGTCTTTACGCACCAGAACTAAACAAGTGGAGTACAGACCGTAGGACGGAGGAGAAGACTGTCAGGAGAAGGCGAGGATTTAAGAGACACCAACAGGATCACAGAGTTCCAAGTGATGAAACTTTTTTGAGTTTTCCTCAACATCTTTTGGGAATATTATTGCACACGACGAATGCAGACATCCACGTAGAACTGCAAAGCAAACTCTGAGAAGAAATGGCACATCTACACTTGAGATACCTCTTGGCTTTGGCCTTAGTGCACGTAGTAAGTTGGCTTCTGTTTGCGCTAAAATTGTAATCCCAAAATGTCTTTACGCACAGCGCATCTGATATTTTTTTCTGTCATTGCAGGTTCTGTCCTCCGGTGTGTTTGAGCTGAAAATCCATTCATTCCACACGGCGCAACGCATTTGCAGAAGACACAGGGACTGTCATATATTTTTCAGAATTTGCCTAAAACATCCAGAGGACGTGATCTCCGCAGAGCCGCCTTGCACCTTTGGTACCGGACACACCAACGTCATCAGGGCCGATCACACATCGATTTCTAGCAGCGCTCCCATCAGGGTGCCTTTCCACTTCAAGTGGCCGGTAAGTGGAAAATCATAGTTACACTAACGATAATAGTGTTGTTGGGGTGCTGTAAGTGGAGGATAGGGTGGGGTTGTGTTTTTTTTTATTTAAAAACTGCATCAGTCTTGTATTTTCAATTTCAACTGCCGTTTCTGAAAACCATCAACGACTTAATTTATCAATGTCAGATACGTTTGTAAAACACCCTCATGACTATAACTACATCACTGTTATTGCACTTGCCATGCACTAAACGCGTTTTTTCTGAACTAGGGAACATTTTCGCTGATCATTGAAGCCTGGAACGCAGAATCTCCCACTGAATATACAGGTACGTTGTTACTGAATAATTGAACTCACCTTTATCAATAACACTTTAAGCCCGGATCAATCACATGCGCTCTTGCGGAGTGCCCGCAGACTTTCCATCTGACGCATGCAACTTCCTTGCAAGATGCCATTTGTTTAAAAACGTCCCTTCCTTCTGCAGACAACCAAAACAACCTCGTGAGCCGTCTGGCGACCAGGAGGAGACTTGCCATCGGCGAGGACTGGTCCCAGGACGTGCACTTTGGCGAGCAGAGCGAGCTGCGCTACTCCTACCACGTCTTCTGCGACGAGTACTACTTTGGAGACGGCTGCGCTGACTACTGCAGGCCGAGAGACGACACGCTGGGCCACTACACCTGCGACGAGGAGGGCAACCGCATCTGCCTGGAGGGCTGGAAGGGAAACTACTGCTCTGAGCGTAAGTGTATATTAATAGTTACCCAATTGCCCTTAAGCAAGGCACTTAAATCCTGTACTAGTTCCCTGGGTGCAGTTCAGTGACTTACCTGTGGACAGAGCAAGTGAAAATTGAATTTCCCTAAAAATAACCCCCACTGGATTCAATCACATATATCCGATATGGATTTAAAGTAGTATCTGCAGTAGAATTTAACCTGTCTTCATGGTATTGTGTAGTTTTCTATATATCACAAAAATATGAATATCATATTTATCATATAATATCATATAAAATCAGTCAAATAAAAATACAGTATGGAGTATGGAGCAGAATAAAATACCAGGATAAAAATAGTTGAATAAATAAATAAAGGAGTTTCCAGTCATTTACGTTTTACAAAACAGCATATAAACATACATCTGAGTAAGTAAAGAAATTGAGAGAATTGTTTTGCAGACAACCAAAGGCATTTGTACTTGAAATGGAATCACAAAACAGTAACATCAAGTGAATATTTGCAAGATAAGACATCTCAAACCATTAATTGAAAAATGAAGACTCAAGTTTTGTCACGGCATGGATAAAAAGTGTTTTATCTTCAGCTTGTGGTTGATTTTTGATCTCCTGCACAGGACCTTTGAGCAGGAATACTTTCAGAGCATATAGAGTATTTCCTATATTTGAGTGATGTCCTGCAGTGTTGTTTTACCTCTTTGCAAGACAGTCTGTGGTGTTCCATCTGCCTTTGTTCTCTGTTACAATGAGAGAAAGAGCTGTGGCCCCCATTACACACACATTTTCAAGGTGATCTGGGTGTGTCTGTGTCTGTGTGTGTGTGAGAGAGAGAGAGGAGATAAAAGAAAGCATTTTTCTCCATCTGTGTGCCTACCAGCTGCTTGGCTTAATACTTAACCAACAGTGAAGTCTGGAACGGGGCTGGGGTCAGACAAGGGGCCCTGTACATGTGTGTGTGTGTGTGAGATGTATGAGAAGGCGTGTCCATTGTAATCATACACCCTCCCTTCCCCTCTCCTCTTCAGCCATCTGCTCAGCGGACTGCAGTGAGAGGCACGGCTACTGCGAGGCCCCAGGGGGCTGTACGTGTCGCATGGGCTGGCAGGGCCCCTCCTGCAATGAATGCGTTCGCTACCCAGGCTGCCTCCACGGGACGTGCAGCCAGCCGTGGCAGTGTAACTGTCAGGAGGGCTGGGGGGGCCTCTTCTGCGACCAGGACCTCAACTACTGCACCAACCACAAGCCCTGCACCAACGGTGCAACCTGCACAAACACGGGCCAGGGCAGCTACACCTGCACCTGCCGGCCCGGCTTTGGAGGCACCAACTGTGAGCTGGAAACCAATGAGTGTGACAGCAACCCCTGCAAGAACGGAGGCAGCTGCAATGTGAGTATACAATGGATTTAAGCCTGTTAAAGGTGCACTAATACTAAAATAGTTGTGATAAAGAAACAAGTTAAGATAAAAGTTATTGATCCCACGCAAGGAAATTCAAGTGTCACAACATGGAAAGTACAAGAACAGTAACAGTAAAAAAAGTAGAATACTATATACATTTTGAACATCTACTATATACAAACAAAGCATGATAAAACTACACAATTAAAGTCAAATAAGGTGAGGAGGCAAAGAATTTGCAATAAAAAAAGGACAATTGCATTTGAGGGAATAGAATTGTCAGGTGGGTAAAGTGTCTTGTTTCTGCATATAGCGTTAGCAGCTTAAACACAGCTATTGTACTTGTAGCAGCAAAACCAAAGTGTGTCTTCTAATGCAAACACAGTGGTGCAAAAGGTTACAGTTGGCAATGCCTTATAATCCAGTAGTTGCTGTCGGCCTCTGCTGGACTGCTGAAACTGCAATGTTTCAACTTCATGTCCACTGATCTCATCCTTTATCCCTCCCTTCAAAACAAATGGAACCGCTCCAGAAATGGAAGGCTTACTTACTAGCGCCACAACCCCTGCCAGAATTTACACATAAAATAAGTCTGTTTCTACGTATTCCCTCCTTAACGTGAAGGTTTTTCCTTCCTCTGTCCACAGGACCTAGAGAACGACTACTCATGCACCTGCCCACAGGGATTCTACGGTAAGAACTGCGAGATCATTGCCATGACGTGTGCAGATGGTCCCTGCTTCAACGGCGGCACCTGTGTGGAGACGATGACCGGAGGCTACACCTGCCGCTGCCCTCCCAGCTACACCGGCTCCAACTGTGAGAAGAAACTGGACCGCTGCAGCAACAGGCCCTGCCTGAACGGTGAGTGGGCAGGAGACGCCTCCCCTCTGGCGACATCTTGTGGCGAAAGTGCAAATTAGCAGCTGAATATGAAATTGTTTTAGTGAATAGATATCACTGTCAACACTCCTGCATCAATGCACTTGCAGCAGATTACTACAGCGAGAGTGTTAAATGTAATCCAGTTAACACTCCTTCTTTAATGAATGGTCATCCCTGATCTCTTGGATGCTGAACAGAGTGTTTCTCCCTTCTGCAGGTGGTGAGTGTCTGGACCTCGGCCAGAGCGTCTTGTGCCGCTGTCAGGAAGGCTTCACTGGTGCCAACTGCCAGGTCAACGTTGATGACTGCGCCTCAAGCCCCTGCCAGAATGCTGGAACCTGCCAAGACGGTGTGAATGACTACACCTGCTCTTGCACCTTGGGGTACACCGGCAAGAACTGCAGTGTGCGCTCAGATGCCTGTGGTGCCCGTCCATGCCAGAACGGTGGCACTTGCTTCACCCACTTCACTGGGCCAGTATGCCAGTGCCCCAAGGGCTTTATGGGTCCGAGCTGTGAGTTCACGCTCCAGCCCAGTTTCAAGCCCGCTTTGCGCCAAACCTCCCAGCCCTCCTCTGCCACCCTCACCATCTCCTGCGTTCTGGCCATCCTGGTCCTGGTTCTGGTGGCGGGTATTATCTTCTTGAGGAGGAGGAGGAGACTGCAGGGAAGGAAGCAGCTGAGCGACATTGCAGTCTACAATGACTTGGAGACAGTCAACAACCTGGGAGGAAGCGAAAGAGAAGCCTTCCTTGGCCCTAATGGCCTGTTCAAGATCAGCAACAGCACGGCCCGCCTCAGCCTGTCCCTCTGCCCCGACGGAAGATCTGGGTACAGGCACAGTCCTGTGGAGAGCAGCCTGGCCAGAGGCGAGCGCCAGGACTTTATGTGGAGGGATGAGGCTGGACTGGGCTCTGGAGCAGGGCTGAGATGAAACAGAGAGAAAACATGGACGTTCACACAGGGGTAGAAGAATATTAGCACTTGTTGCTCCTCTCTCTTCATGCAAAGTGAAGAGAGGAGCAAATCCATGAGCTGAAACCTGCTCGGCTCACGATGAAGATGATATACCATTAAAATGTAAGCATAAGAAACAAGATATTGATGAATTAAGTATTCTGATGAAGATGATTTACATTATTGAAAAAGTATATGGGGCAAAGCTCTTCCATGTTTAAGAAACAAATGATACGATCCACTTTTCATGGGACCTACAACACAAACCAAATACAGGAAGTCACAATACTCCACCACCTTTGGAAAACCTGCCCAAAAAATATGTTTTACTGGGTTTTTGTTTTTAATATGTTCACTTTGTTTAATTGTTTCTCATTTTATTATATAAACAGATTTTTTGTTTTGCTTTTCAATCTTCCTTTGGCCATTATTTCCTTATTGTGCGTACCATCATTTTTATTCTTTATATTACTTATTTATTTGCAAACTTATGTTGATGGCTTCACTTTGATTGTCACAGATGTAGAGATATATTTATATGATGCTGAATGAAGACCGACCCTTGATGTTGTAGCTGGATGTTTGACGAGCTGTGTGAAATATCCCAAAGATATTCAGTGCAGATATAAAGAAAATGTGCTTTATCACACAGTCAGCCGTTACTGTAATTTATTATATATAGTTTATATACTACTGATCACGTTGCTCTTTTGTGTGCCATTTTGTGTTCATGCCAAAGTTTGTGTTATGTTACATGTTTTCATTCATATTATTTAATTTCATCATGTTGTGGTTGTGATGTGGAATAAAGACAGAAGATCTGCTTTGATACAATTCTGGATCTAAGTCTCTGTTCTCCAGGATCGAACCCTGCACCTTTATTCAAGACAGAATACTTTAGTTAGAGGAAATTAAGATTAGATTAGCACATTTTGCATGGTATAGGTAGTCTACAGCCTGGGTACTTATGTGTGTTATTGTAATGAGTTTAGGACTGCAGCTAGTAATTATTTTCATTATTGATTCATCTGCTGATCATTTTGTCAATTAATTGTTTAGTCCAAAACATGTCAGACAGTAGTGAAAATTGCATCCACGTTGCTTGTTTTGTCTGGAAAAAACTGGAACCAGATCATATTTAATGCATTTTTGCTTTAACCCTTTAATGTTCTACTCAACTGTTTTGTAGAGTACATTTTGAGTCACTATATCTTAATGAAAAATGTGTTGAACTTTAGTCAACCTGACTGAGCAATCTCTACCACTCAGTTTAGGTATGTTATGCTAAAAAAGATCCACTAGATACCACTGTGTCTTTAAATAGTATGCCTTTTCAATTTGCCTCCTTACAGGAAGTAAGCAGCAAAAAAGTCAGTCTAGACATTTGGACTGAGCATATTTTTTCGACATATTATAGCTTCAGAAGGCTTACTGAACAGAATTATGTAACTTGATACAACAAAAAACATCTAATATGGGTCAAATCGTTTTCTAAAAACATGCTCCACCAAATGGTTTGTTTGTCACTTTATGGTAAAGGTAGTGTAGCTAAGCTAATGTAATTAAAATTGACTATTTGCTACAAAATACATCTGATCATTCAGTGGTTGATACATTTAATCATATTCCATTATATATATATATGCTGAAATAATTAAGTATGGTTTTCTACTATCTAAAAACATGTTCTACCAAATGGTTGAATTGTCCTTTAGTGATAAAGGTTGTGATGTCAAGATAATACATTTACAATTTTTATGAAATAAAAAACTTCTAATGTCATATATTTAAGTAGTGCATGGTTTGTAATTTTGATTTTTTCTTTCTGACAAATAATAGATGGACATTTTATGATGCAAGGCCACGCACTTTTCTGGCCCTTTACCAGAAAATCCTCAAGACTCTGATGACAAACATTTGTGCTGTTGCACAACCACACAGATGAGCAAGACTGATTTCTTTATTTATTTCTAAATGGTTTTGGTATTTGAAAATGTATTTTGATACTACCATGAAGCAACATCTCAACCGTTTGGTAGAGGCCTGTATTAAAAAAACTGTGGGGTTAATTGGCACTTTAATTTACTTAATTTGGTGTAACTTGGTACAATATCCTTTTGTTAAAACTTTATCATGGTGTGTATATAATGTAAGATGTTGTAATTATGATGCTGTTTCTGTAGTATCTAAGCATACTGATATGCATGTGGACCTCTTTGTCACACAGCTGACTTTCACACAGACTGGCTGAGACACTGCAGAACTCCCAGTAACATGTAAAACAATACACACATAGATCTCTGTCAAAAGTTAAGAGGAATCCAATTAAAGAGGTCTATTGTTATGGGAGTCCCATAAAGAAGACTTAATGTTTCATATCCACTAAAAACCTACACCCAAAATATTAAACAGTTCTTTTGCATATTACTTTAAATGTCCTGGCTATAATGCTGATTCTATAAGCAAAACCGAACACTGCTTCATTTCCAGACTGAGTGAACACTCGAGGACCGAGTACTGCTGTACGAACATTTAACATCTTCAACTTCAGTGAATTCAAACGTCTTAAGTGACATTATGAAATGTACTGATGAATTGGATTTGACACCTAGAACAAAGTTGGGGGAAAAGGCATGAAAAAGACAGCCATCTATGGACAATATAGAAGAAGAGATAAATATTTGATCAAAGTAAATACTGGGACATCCTCCTTAGAGAAGTGTTTGCCATCAGCAGATAAAGTTTTGTGGAACAGTGGATTAAAAGCTTTTAAGGAGCTGGGGTTGTTTATATGGTGTGTAGAGCATTGGGTTGATGGTCTATCTTGCAAACAGTTTGGGCCTGTGGCCACACCTGTTTAATTAACTGTTGTTTCGAGGTCAGGACAGCTGGCAACACTGTCCTGTAAGTGGTAATGTTTAACAATGTTTCTCCTGCCAAATACCAAAACTGTGGTCCAACTTTTTTTTGCACAATTATTGATTTTTTTTAATCACACCTTAAAATGGACAATAATAAAGATAATTATAATAGAAAAAACAACAGCAGGCCCAACTTTTTCAAGTCTTCAAGTTTTTACTTGACTTTTTGTATTTTTTATTTATTTTACAGTTTTTGGAGACCTCTGTAAGGTCTTCGGAATAGGCAGAATAAGACATTTATTTCAAAACTATAATTTAAAATCAGATAATAGGCTATGGCCCAAGCTGTGAAGTTGTCGTGTCAGACAACAGATAATTAAAACTTTGTAAAGTTAGTATGTCAAAATGCTGTTTATGCCTCGTCAAACTACAGGTCTCAAGTTATATCTTTTACACACTAATGTGGTGTAAAGCATGGAAATAGTTTTGCAGTATTTGTATAGATGATACCCTGTATGTAAACATCCCACGAGGAGGAAATACTTCTGGTCAGCAGTCTGCGCCGTCGTCGCCTCCCACCGCTGCTCTCTCCTCCTGTGCTCGAAAAAGACGAGAAACCAGTCACACCAGTCCAGACCAGAAATGGCAGCCGACCGGATCGGTACGACACTTGAGGAAAATGACGAAGTAAATTCATCAGATCTGGGGTTGTCTCTGGATCACGGGTGTAATATACCGAAGAGACATGCCCGGGTTACCGTGAAGTACAACAGGAAGGAGCTGCAGAAGCGCCTGGATGTGGAGAAGTGGATCGACGAGAACCTGGACCGGCTGTACTCGGGTCAGGTGGGTGGATGCGTCCGAGAGCAAGCAGACCGGAAAGAAACTGCTTAGGCTGGTCTGTTTATAAAGAAAAACGAATACTGTATTATATAATGAGACAATATCCTCTGATAAGATTTTCAAAACCTATTTTAAACACTTTTTAAAGATGTATCTCCCCACAGTAAAATATGGGGCAGAACGTTTTAAATATATTTTAATAATAATAATTAAGGTTCTTATATTTTGATAAGAATGTGATCAGCTGCAGGCCTCCTATGAGGTGGTAACTGGAGATGAGAGGTGTGGCAGCCTGGTTGTCCTTACAAGGCCAAGCATCCTGTAAATGTGAGGTCCACTGCTCTCCCCTTCTCAGAGATCTGTATCTGTCTTGGAGCTTTCTGCCTTACATGGGCAGCGTGGAACTGAGAGAAGGATGAATGATGAGAAAAAGGAAGAGGGGAAGGTTACAGAAGAATGAAAGCGCTGTTGAAGGTCCCAGGAGGAGGTACACAGTGTGCATCTGGCTGCTGAGGCAGCTGATAGGAGGTTAGGATCTCTCATGAGGGGACATGGGGAAAAGAGTGCAGGATTGTGTTGTGAAAGCCAAGTACGTTGATTATAAGAAAATGGAATTCAGATCATTGCAATGATAAGGCAGCTCTGTAAAGCAGAAGGGCCAATCAGGGCTTTCACAGAGGGCTTTTGCCACAAGCCAATGGCATATTCACATGAACCTTGTATCCAAAACATTATTTTATCCAATACTGAAGGAGCAAATGGTCCTTTTGGAAATTCTGAATATGATTCAAATGATAACATAACTACTCAGTCAAGTTTCATTTAGTTGAACCAAGTTATGTCACACACAGAAACATACAAAGCCTTATTATTTGATTACTTTTTCATGTGAGAAGGACATGTCTGTATGTTTTAATGTGTACAGATGAAGCTGGTGGGCTGTAGAGTTGGAGTCCTGTATGTGTAAAGGGCCTATGTACACAGGCGGTGCAGTGGAGTGGATGGGCGGGTGGGACTGTTCCTTCGCTCAGCTGGTACAATGGCTGTTTGTTCAAACAGAGCAAGCTACTGTTACAGTATTATGTGAACATTGTTACTATTCAGCGTCTAGAGGCTAAACATACAAAAGTTGGACATGCAATGTGTGCAGGCTGAATTCAAAGTCTTCAGTTGGTCTTAAAACAAAATATTATTTTGAAGATGTTGAAATGTGTGAGGATTGGAAGTACTTTATCTCTTCTGACATGGTTACAATGGCTTGTCATTAAGATGCTTTCACAGGTACCTTGCGGTTCCCTGGAATTAACAGTATTTGTAAATGATGGCTTCTGCATATCTTTCAAAGCTGCACTAATATTTTTAGGCATGTAGTTGCATTGCTCTAGGGATGGCAGTGTCTGTCAGTCGGTCAGTCAGTCCACCACTTTGGTCCAGACTGAGGATGAATTGCCATAGAATTTTGTACAAACATTCATAGTCCCCAGATGATAAACCCCAATGACTTTTCCTCTAGTGCCACCATGAAGTTGATATTTGTGGTGCAGAGTGAAATATCTTGTCAACTATTTGATGGGTTGCCATGACATTTGCTACACTTATTCAATGTCTCTTGAGGATAAATTCTAATGACATTGGTGACCCTGTGACTTTTCCTCTAGCACCACCAGCAGGTCAGAGTTTTCACTTATCTTGTGAATATCTCAGCATCTACTGGATGGATTGGCACAAAATGTGATATAGATATGCGTGGTGCCCAGACGATGAATCCTACTGACTTTGGTGATCCCCTGACTTTTCCTCTAGTGCCACCATGCCCTTGATATTATTTTTCTTAAAGCATTTTGACATTTATTAGATGGATTGCTGTGAAATTTGGTACACACATTCACGGTCCCCAGAGAATTGTAATCACTTTGACCCCCAGACCTACCATTTAGCGCCATCATCTGGTCAAAGTTTTATTTTGTCCAATACTTTGGTATATGACCAAATACCTGCAAACATGCTAGCATTGTGAGCATGCTGATGTAAGCATTTAGCTCAGCCTCACAGAGCCACTAGCATGACTGTAGACTTAGTCTTTTTACATTAACAATGGATCAAAGAAATGTGAACCAAATTAATTAATGCTTGGACTATTCCTTTAAATATGCAGAATTTTGTTTTATATTCTAGTTTGAGATCCAAAGCTGTCAAACAATACCAGATATGTTAGGCTGGATTACAGGGAAACATATATGATGCACAATCATCTAGAATTTTCCATTTTAAGTAATGATGCAGCTATACAACTAACCTTGTGGGTTGGTATATTTCAGTTACCACATGTGTAATATACTGAATACCTCAATGAAGCATTGGAATAAGAAGGCCTGTATGGGAAAACTGTATGGGAATATTTGAAGGCTTAAGGGGGATTTATGGGGAAGAGCAAGGTTCAAGAGGTTGAACCAGATGCTAAATGTGTGTTCAAAGTGTCTATGGTGACTCATTAAGGTTGTGTATTTTCATTGTGTGGGTCCTTGTGTGTACATTAGGAAGGTGATATGCCAGAGGAGGTGAACATCGATGACTTGATTGACCTGCCTAATGATGAGGAGCGGGTCAAAAAGTTACAGGTAACATGACCTGCGTTTAAGCACTTAAGTCATACTGTATAAGAAATGTGCATTAAAAGCAAGAAGGTGCTGATTATGAAACAGGAATCCAATGGAGAGAATTTCCTAAATTATACAGCATTGTTTAAGATTTTGTCATCAATTACAGCCATTTCAGCTCATGATTAGAGAGTTTCTGCACCAAGATGGACAGACTTTGTTCAGGGAGTCACTCAAATGTTTGGGGAGTTGATATCATTGTACAGTATTTATTACTGAGTGACAATAACAAGAAGAGAGTTTTAGGTGAAATATTGTAGTGTTTGTTTATGGTAGAATATTGAAAATGAATTTATGATTATGTGGCTGGTTTGTTACAACATAATCCCCCTTTTTTTAACAGGAGCTTCTGCGAAAGTGCAGTAACAACACAGAGGTATGTTTTAACTTTGAAATGACATTCCCAACCCAAAATGAGTAAGTACCTGCTTGCATACACACACTGGTCACATGCAGCTAAACTGAAGCTTCAGCTTCTGAAACCTCGTCCCATAGTCACTCCACATGCCTCAACAATGGCTTTCTGTTTCTCTGTCTTTTTCTTTCCATTTCAAGCCTGAAACAATGAGTCTTTCTCGATTCAAACATTGGCCTCGCTGTGGTCTGGTCAGAGATGCAAACACAGGCAAAAGAGCAGGGAGGGTCAGTGTAGCTGATGCTTTTCTTACTCAGACTATTAGACTCTGATCTGATTAAAGAATAGGTTCACATTTTTTCAAGTCTGTCTTAAAACAATACTTATATGCCCATATGTCCAGTGAAACAGGTTTTACTTCTTGTAATCATTCCTCCTGTTGATAGTGGACATTAAAAGATCCCTTCCTAAAGCCCAGTTCAGACCAAAGATTTGCAACGAGACGAGTTGAGTCTGCAACGTTCTGAAACCTGCAAGTTTACACCAATGTGAGTAGACAAGACGGTGCATTGTTTCCATAGCAACGACTTTCTGTACTTCCGTTCTAACTGCCGGCTTTATATTTAGGTGGATATAATCTGTAGCATCTTAAAACATGAATGAGCATAGTGATAGTGAGTTACTTGCTACAGTTGCATTTCTAGTGTTGATAAATGGCAAAAACGAGAGGGTCGAGATGACCAGCTGACTTCGCTACGAGCTGATTGGCTGTTGAAACAGGTGACGTGCCTCACGTTCTAAAACCAGCCGCTGGTGACTTTACAAGCTGAGTCGCAGGAGACGCCATCAGTCGGCTTGAGTCGAGCTGAGACGGGCCAGATCACACCACTGCAACTTTTTCCTGCAACGTTTTTGTCTCATTCCAATGGTAATGGTTACAAAGTCCACAGTCCTTATTCTCTGCAAAAATATATTCCAAAGTTTATCTGAAGTCAGTGAGGCTTTAGCATTCTGAGTTAGACACATTAAGTGGGCATCTTCCAAAGTTAAAATCTTTTCAGAACAGTTTCTGTGTTTCAGTTTTCAGCTGCAGTGGATGAACAGTAACACAAAAAGGGAGTTTCATACTAAAAAGACTGTAACCTTAGAAGATGTTGTCTATCTCAGTGCCGAAGCCTTATTTTAACATCAGATAAACTTTGCATTTTTGCTTAATGGCCAGTATGAAAAGGAGGGATGATTACAGCAAGCAAACTGTTTTACATACACATAAATATGGGCATGTGAGTATTGTTTTAAGAAAGAGTTGAAAAATTGTGAAGCTATCCTTTAAGAGCTGCGTGCATCTAAACAGGTCTAAACATACCACATCCTGCTGCCTGAGTTTGTACCTAAATACATGAACAGACTCAAACAAAACAGAGGCCAGGGAGCTGGTTATCTGAAACTACCATTGCTTGTGTGAGATTTTGACACGGCAGCTCTCCACTTCCCAGAGATCTTTATTAATTGTGAAATAGCCTCAAAATGAACAGCCACAGCCAAGACTAGAATTAACTTTAACTACTGCTGATTAATGTCTATAAAAGGAAAACAAAACACATGCTTATAGTCACTATTTATTTAAGACTGGGGCTGGTTGTTCTGCCCACCTCTGCTTGTACTGTTGCCATAACACACCATATCTGGAGACTGTGTTTCTCATCAGGCTATAGCTCAGACTCTACATTATACAGAGTAAACAGTAGAAGAGGTGAACCAAATGTGATGCTCAAAGAAGTGTTATTGTCTGGCATGTGCATTCAGATCACAGTCGGGTGATTTCTTTTTTTGTTTGCGTTTTTACTGACTTTTTTTGACACTGTTCAACAGTAACATATTAGCAACACATTTACACCACAACAGAAAATAGTAGACAAAGGGGGAACTCCCTCCTCTGTGGCCTTTGGGTCATCCTCCTGGGACCCTCTCCAAGGCCTTTTTCCATCTATGGACATACGAACACTCAAAACACTCAACAAAAAGGGGTGGGAAATGACTAAACACTACATTCTTTCGCACTATTATTGCTACTTCTCTCCTAATTGCTGTTAAATGTTCTGATAAGGGCTGTGTTGATATTGTTTTAGTCATTTAACCTTGGTCTTAGAACAAAATGGCAGACTGTTATCCAGCTAATAGGTTTTTACTGTGATAGTGTTCTTTTATGGCTCTTCATTTCTCTCCAAAAATGTCTCCCTTGTGCTTAGTGGCCACAGTTCTGCTTTCATGTATTGGATATTAAGTGGAAAATATACTTTGTGTATAGTATAGGTGTATTATAACAGCGTAACATCTTTTGAAACATATCCCTATCTTACACATACCTTCCATTTTTTATGCTAGATTTGGTTATCACCTCTCACAAATTGGTAATCTACAGTGTCTACCATGTTTATGAATGTATAGGCCACTTGTATTTCAGAGTGCTAAGTCACTAGCTGTGGTTACATGAACAATATTTCTTCAACCCCAAGAAAACATTCAAATTGAACTGTTTACATGGACGCTAAATAAGCAGATCTGATCAGATGTGCGTTTACATGCCCGAAGCATTTAATCAGAATAGAACTCTTTTGACATGTGCACAGTGTTTCTGTCTTTGTTCATCTTTTCAAACACTTGTTTGAACAACTCCTTGTTTCGAGCCTTTCGACCATCAAACCTTAATTAAAACCTTAAATCAGCCACAGAGCAGTTTGGTTTTGCTGCCGCCATGTTTCTGTCCCTCCCGGAAACTTGTTCACGTCACCTAATGTTCCCCCCACGTGGGGCAAACATGCGCCGAAAGAATATATTTATTCCAACCAGAGAGAAACGATCGGATTAAGCGTTTACATGGTTATATGTGATAATATTTTCCGATTGAATGGATTATCAAAGGTTTACACCACCCTCTCAACCCGATAGAAAATTCCTTCCGATCAGGCCAGTCTCCTCCAATCAATTAAAGCTAGTACTGAAGAGGGGAATTTGCAGATGTGTTTAGATGTAATTAGGTGAAACATACACAAAAAAGAAGGCATCATTACTCATAACAGCTAAAAAGGTTAAAGGAAGAGGTTTGTGATTTCCTATATTTTTCTGCTTGTCAACAAATTTTCCTACCCTCTGTGGCCATTTTCACATAGAATCAGGCGTTGCAGCGATTTGCCGCAGGGTTGTGCAGCGGTGTGGGAGTGTCACATACTAACCAGCAATCAGCTGATGAACAGCTGATGTACAATAATCACGGAGCCAATCGATCAGTCTCTCTTCAGTCTTCACAGTTGCTCAGTAAACAGTGGAATATTAAGGTAAACAGCTAATGCTACAATGCTACAGGTAAACAAAGTTCTTCTTCACCTGGGCATCTGCTGGTCTGATCGCCGGCGTGATTGGCTGCTGCAGTGTGACGTCGGGTTGCGTTTCTCCAAAAGTTGAATCTGTTTCAACTTTTCGCTGTATTTTTTGCAGCATCCCCTGCGGCCCCCACCGCCGCAGCCTGAACGCAGTACCCCAGTTCAAATGAATGGGAAAATCTGCGTTTTCGCCACAGCGCCTGGTTCTATGTGAATTCGGCCTAAGCCCCAAGCCCATTGGTTCCTACTGAAGACATACATACATACATACAACAGTGGCACTCTATGGCTCAAAGGAATAAGGTATATTAGGCTTGGATATAAAAACTCATGGTTGGTTTTGTCTTTTGATGGATTTGCTGACAATGATAAAAATATAAAATATGTCTACATATCTGCTAAATGAGTTCAACATGGATATTTGATAAGCTATTGGGAATCATGAATCACATTGAAAATATACATGGGTGACAGAAAACTACTTTGTCAAATAACAGATTGTGGTTGTACTGACAAATGTAAAAGATCTATTGGAACACTTACTTAAACTTAAATTCTGTTTCATCTCTGCTCCATGTGACACCTGCTCTGGGTGCTGTGCTCCTCCTCAGACCTTCATTAGAGAGCTGGTGGCAAAACTGGAGGGAGTTCACAAGCAGGACGAGCTACAGAGTGAAGGCATCGAGCATCCGGTCATCTGCCACAGCCACTACCGCCATGAGCCCTACCACTTTAACAACCCACACCAACAGCAACAACACCACTTCCACCACACCCGAGGGCAAAACCAGACCCTCTGATGACCACCCAACTAAGACTCACATACACACACACTGTCATGACATGATAATAAAAATGTCCGTTCAATTGGACTATGGAAGGCAAAGACCATGGACGGTTTTGGGAAATATGCTTATTTGCTTTTTCGACAAAAGTTAGATGAGCCAGGAGGCAATTTGCCTGGCTTAAGATAAAGACAGGAAACACTGGAAAACAGCTAGCCTGGCTCTGTCCAAAGATAACAAAATCCACCTACCAGCACCTCTAAAGCTCACTAATTAACACATTATATCTTGTGGAGTCTCTGCTGGTTGCCTGGCAACCTCACAGTGACGACAAGACTCCAGTAAGTCACTACTCTTCACCAAGAAATAGCCCGGCACGTAGCCCGCCATAAAACCACAACATGTAATTTTTTGTAATTAGTGAGCTTTAGAGGTTCTGGTAGGCAGATTTTATTACCTTTGGACAGAGCCAGGCTAGCTGTTTCCCCCTGTTTCCAGTCTTTATGCTAAGCTAAGCTAACCTGCTGCTGGCGGTAGTCTTATACTTAACAGATTTGTAATGTCGAACTATTCCTTTGACCACTTATTAAAAAACAGCTGTTTGTGACATATATTCACTCTCGAGATGCCATTTAGCACAAATAGTCAGTAATCATACAGGAAGAAATGCATCATAGAAACATCCATTTTTCCTCTCACAGTATCCCCAAAAGACCTTTAATTTGCAGCACCGAAACAGGTGACCCTCACTTTCACTTGACTGGAAAAAATTGTCACTATCTAGCGCTTGGTATTATAATCACTCTCTCCATGTACATGTGGTTGGATGCAATAGTTTCTGGCACTAACGAATGAAGTATCTGATGAAAGTAGGTGATTGACACTGATCATCCAAGGGTGGATTTTACATTGAAAACATCACTGAGTTTAACACTGAACTGTACTGTGACGCAGTTACAGAATGTTTCACCTTCCACTGAACACAAGCACACTTTTTAGATAACACTGCTACATTAGATGCAAATATATGACTTATTTAACATATGTTCAGTTATGATGGTCATGAATGTTATTTATTGTCATGATTACAGGAAATGGAGATAGAGCCAACATAGCAGTATGATGTAACACTGGAAATAATCCTGTTGCATTGCTTACACACTGTAGCTTTTCAATATTTCACTGTCATTCATCCCTTCTGTTGCTGAAACATATTCTTACTACGTTTTCAGTTTTGTCAGTACATTTACTAAATTCCTATTCTGCAAAGAGATACCAGTCCTTTGCAGGAATTGCTAATAAAACACTTTCTTTCACTGTGTGTGTGTGTGTGTGTGTTTTATGTACTATATTATGCATTAGCATGTAATGTGTTTTCCAGGCCAATTTTCATAAGTTAATGATAAAAAATAAAAAGTCATTATATATAAAAATGTATTGTATTTGGGTCTATAGTAATCTGGCAAAGTTTCATCCTGATGGAATAAAAGGATATTTTCCACCTTATTCCTGGGTGGTGCCTGCCATTTTATTAAGGTAAACCATTCAAGTCTTGGTATAGTACTATGCTGGGTTAGACTGTTATATGTGAACTCCTATGTAAATTATTGGCCCTTAATTTTGACTTTTTTTGTCTTTCAAAAGTGCTTGAAAAGTCCTTGAAATGTATCATTACAAAAGAGCGGCAACCCTGTGTTTCAAACTCACCAGAATTAAAGCTCATAGAATTATAGTGGTTAAAGGAAAGGTTCACAATTGTTCATGTCTGTCTTAAAACAATACTCCCATATCTATGTGTACATTGAAAGAGGTTTTGCTTGCTGTAATCATTTGTACTGGCCATGAAGAGGTCCCTTTCTAACATGCCTCCAGTGTAAGTGACAGGAAACAAAACCCACAGTCCTAACCTATTCTTTAATGTGAACACTGGAAGAATCATACTAATATGTGTCAGCATTTGACTGTGTATTCATGCTGAATCCATCATGTCATTAACTTTTTCATGTTGTGAAGGAGTGGGTATTTCACAGACTTTGTATCGTTTACCAACTTATCATGATACATTTCCAAAATATGCAAAGTGTGCAGGTGCACTCCTAGGAACATTTATGCATAGTACTCATTCTTAAAGACGAGCAAAATTACATTATTATACTGAATCACTTAAGACCAGAACATTACTCTGTGTGCCTTGAATTAGGTTGTAGGTGTACTTTATAAACTGGTAACTGTGTATATGCATGGTATTAGCATTGGTTACAGCATGGAGAAATGCAGCCTAACATACCTATAAAGGTCGCGCTGGACTACAGGTTTGTTTGGCTGCATGTCATTAAGGGGTGGAGCTGAGGACGGAGGAATTTACAGGAGCCCAATCATTGAATGAGACACACAACACATGATGCGACAGATCGGTAAGACGATTAATGAGTTAAGTCTGTTCACTCCATTGTGGCCATGTCTGAATGGTCAGGTGTACTAGAGTGGGACACTACCTCTTGTCCTAAACCAGACTGTACACTAGGTGGCAGGGGGGAGCCACAGTGCATACAGGAATGTTTGGGAGATAATCAAAGGTTTTCTTACCTTGTTGACGTGTTGCCTTGCTTGGTTAAAATTGCACAATACAACTCTGAGCCATTTACACACACACACACACACACACACACACACACACACACACACACACACACACACACACACACACAGAGCTCTCATATATCCTTTAGCTGTTTCATCTTACTGTTCTGCCATGGCTTCAGTGACCTTGAAGCTCTGCAGTAAAGCAAAGACAATCTAGCAGCAGCACCAGTGTTTATTGTCATTTTATCTCAGGTCAGTCCACTTAAAGTCTTCCGCTGAGGAAAAATACACTGCTGATGGTGTGTGAATGGAATTTGGAGTCAAGGCCATGGACACTGAATCATCCTTATAGTTAATTTTCTACTTCTAACAGAAATCTGTCAGGGCATGATGAACACACACACACACATGCAAACACACAGACAGGATGTGTAGAGCTGATAAAAACACAAAATACTGCAGGGGAATACTCTGTCCTACTCTATCCTCCTTCACTGTACAGTTAATGCAATTAGTGTAATTAGAAGGGTCCCCAGGGTGCGGGTGTGTTGGGGGGTGAGGGACAGGGGTTGTGGGGGGTGGAGGGTCGGTGGCGTAGGAGGGGGAGAAAGGACGGGACGGGCCTTTCCTCAGGAAAACATATCACCTTCCACCACAATAGAGGCCGCCAGGAAACCACAGGCAGCCACATTGCTCTCTTGAGTCACCGAGTACTTTCGGACACGCTCTCACACTCATCACTCACACACACACATGCACACACTCCACAGCCTGGCAGCCCGCACAGCCAGCACTCTCCAGGATGACATCGTACTGAAACACTGCAAGGCAATCTCACCAGGTAAGTCTGATTCTTTGCATTCACAGACAGTGTTTGAGTTTGGATTCTGATGCTGTAATTTTCATTTGGGTCCATGGAGAGAACTGGTTTGTTCATTCATGCTTGCTGTTACCCTGATGATTATATTAATGTTAAAATTATTATGTTTCTCTGTAGAAGTTATTGTATTTGGACATTTGTTTTATATAAATTGGTCTGAGACCGAGCCATTTGTTGTTTCTTGAAATAGGTTTGAAGAAGATACTGTCACTGATAGAATTTGGAAAACCATCCTGGTTTGACTTTAGTTCACAGGATTATAGGTGAACTTAATGAGGGCTGAATTGTTTCAACTGTTTCATAATGATGACAACCTCTTAATGATGTCTGCTCTCTTCATATCACCTATTGTTCTCTCAAGATAATGTTTTGCTCCAGAGGCCTCGTAAACTCCTTTACAGCCATTTACAAGTTTTTTTTTCCTATCCTCCAGTTTTCTGAGATACCTGATAAACAGTAAAAAGAGGAGTTATCAAGTAGTTTCAGCATCACGCATGATGTTTTAAAATTATGTTCAAACATAGAAAAAATAAAATTAAAGATTACACATGCATGCCACAGAATTGCAAACTGCATAAAAGCTGAGAAAACAATGGAAAGCACAACAGAGTATATGCTTTCTTTACCCATATACTGTTTAATGTAGAAGATCCCATTGTTACGTTTCATTAATGTGTGATGTCGGATCATTTTCAAAATATAATGCAACACTGCTGATGTCCAGTCTTGGAGAGTTTGCTCTTATAACTACTACAAACAAACTTGAGTATTTTAAACAAGCAGAAAGTTGAACTGTCACCAAACAATTCAAACCAGAAATATTTGGACATAGACTATAAACTTAGAGGTCTGAGGTCTGATTCACATCAGAGTTCTTTTGAAAAACAAAAGAAGAAAGCATGAGAAGAAAAAGAAAAGATCATCTTTATGAAAAATACTGCGAAACTGTGTGCTGATGATGACCATTTTCATATAATTGTTGTCTCTTCTATTTAAATGGATATATTGCTACCTCTCCAAATGGTGACAAAATCATTTAAATACCAAGACATTAACTGTCTCCACGATTTCAGTCTAGAGGCTGGCTTATTACAACAGAGTCATTCTTTTGAATCCAAAGTCCCACTGAAAAACCAGACAGTTACCCCCACTATGTAGACTGGAGCTGCTCAGACAGAGCAGACAGTGGTTATACAAGGAAGCTTCCAGATGTGCATATATAACTGCAGTGCTAAGAAAAGAACACAACCCTGCCGTGGACAAAGAAAATGGATGTGTCTTGTGCAAATTCAATATCAGGAAGGTGGCCATTAATTCATAGTATTTGCTGTACAAAAGATAAAATATATACGTGTATATGTATATATGTATATATATATATATATATATATATATAGTATATATAGTATATTTTGTATATAGTATATTTTTCACTGTCAAGATGCCCCCAGATGTTCTAAGACACTAAAGTTATTTGAATCAAATTATTTACATTTTGAGCACATTTACATTCCCACACCCTTAATCTTTTAACGTTTACATCTTGGATCAGATTATTTCAAAATAAATGTATTGGGCTATATTATATGACTTTTTTTAAGATTGAAAATGTTTTAAAGTAAAACTATAGTATAAATGATCTTTGGATAATATACAGGTATAGGGGTTTAAAACACTGTTTTCCTATTAAAAAATGCTTTAATTCTACATATGGTGATGACAAAAATCACAAACGTCAAACACCAGCGTTAGTGGATAGGTTCATATTTTTCAAGTCTATCTTAAAACAATACTCACATGCCCATATGTACATTAAAGCAGTTATTGGTGGCTGTAATCTTTCCTCCTGTCCTTACAGGCTGTGAATAGATCCCTTTGCAAAGAAGTAATTATGCAACAATGCATTTTAAGTTACATTTGGAGCTAATGTGAGACTTCAGCAGTCTGAGTTGGCTACCATCCAAAGTTACAGTCATTTTTAGTAAGATATTCCTTCTTCATGTTTCCCTGGACAGTGTTTCCACTTGATCTGGCAAACTCAGACTGCTTATGCTTCATATTAACTTTGGCTGAACTTAGGAATGCGTTCTTGCACAGAACGATGACTGTGGATTTTGTTGGTGGTTACAGTAAGCAAAACCCATTTCAACAGAGTGTTGTTTTAGGACAGACTTGAAAAAACGTGAACCCATCCTTTAAGCTGTATGGCAGATTCAACTCAAGAACGCAGAACTAGTTGCTGATGTGTAGGAGAAAATATGAATCAGCGCCTTCCTGGTACATTGAGTAGTTAGTGTAACAACATGGCATCATTTCTATAATTTTGTATAGTCACATTATATTGAAAACAGCTCGGTGGTATGGCAGGTGCCACTGAGATTCAGAAATCAACCTTCCAACAAGGAATATTTTGGCATCTTAGTGATTGCAAAATATTGATTGATTCAACTTTTTGTTTATTTATTAACCTTCATTTAACCAGGAAGTCTTTTGAGATACAGCTGGCCACATCCCTGGTGTTCTATCTAGACAAAATAGTGTAACACACAAGAAAAATAGTGTTTTTTGTGTGTATTACATTATTTAGCTGTTCTTTTTGACTAAACAACAGATGTTTGTTTAGAATTCTGACATAATCTGGAAATAAATCACTCTTAAAGTTGGGCTCAGTAAGAAAAATGATATAATATTAAAAATATAAGACAGATTCCCCAAATTAGCAAGAGGAAGAAAATAAACCATCCTGGACTTTACAGAATCAGTACATCTCAATCAAGAAACCAGATTATTTTGCTTCAGTTTCACAGTAAAATGTCAAGATCATGCTGTGAAAGAGATAGATGACTGAATCAGAAAACTGTATAAAAGAGTCCCTTCACAGTGAATATTTTGCTTTTATATAATTCTCCTGCCACTGTGTTGGTTTTTCTCAACAAGCTGCAGGTCAGCCTTTCTCGACCAAGTTAACTGTTTGTTTCTGAATGGTATAATATTTATCTAAGGTTCTAGTTCAGCACGTGTAAACGCAGCAATATTTTGAATACATATTTCCTATTTGCATAGTGAAGTGCATTGCATAACCAGCATGTGAAAGGATGTTTTTGATTCCAGTTATATAAACTGTCTGATGGCTTATGCCACCAGAAAAACAGCTTTCCACATTTTATAAGTTCAATTTTCAGTCACAAATTGTGGACCTATGTACTGAAAGGATAGAGTCATGTCTTTTGAATTGGGATTTATTAGGTATTTTGCAAGATATTCTGGTTATTAATTCTTCATGGTATCAATATTGTCGTTCCTATGGGTTGTGTTCACCTCAGTTTTGCGTTACCATTAATTGGTAGATAGTGTTTGAGTAAATGTCAAAAAATCAATTCATTCTAAAGTTGATTTGATAATCAGATGCTCATATATTTGACCTTTTTATAACTGTTGTTTGGTTGAACATTTTGACTAAATCTGACATTGTCCTTGTTTTGCAGTTTGTTAAAATCTTAAGTGCAACCATGCCCATTCTGAAGAAGCTCCCAGGAAGGTCCAAGAGCTGCCACGAGTTCCCCAGGGTGAACGGTGAACTGATCCTTCCCCGGCTAGACTTGGACCTCAGGGACTTGAATGATCTCAATGATCTGAAGGAGCTGAATGACCTGAAGGATCTGAACAAGAACCTGAACCCCTTTGAGGATGTGGACCTGGATGAGGACGAGAGAAATGGAGGTGACATGGGGCTCATCATGGGGGAGGTCAGGGGTAACCTCCACCTCAGGTCCTCCCGTGATGGAGAAGAGGAGGAAAACGAGGTGAACGCAGAGAGGCACGGGGCAGGGAATCCTAAAGGGAAGCCCCTCAGGGGGACCCTGGAGCGGATCTGTGGGGTGTCGCCCCTCAAAACCCTTGGAAAACTGGGGAAGGGGCTCCGCATATCGGGACGCAGTGTATGGGGGAACAATGCTCCCCACTATAGCCCTGGAGACTCAAACACTCTCCCACCAGAGAGGGAGAAAAAGAAAGGACTACACAGGAGCTCCGAAGGAATTATGACCCTGCTCCGGTGAGGAGGGGTGGGGAGGAAGAAGAGTTCAAATCTCAGAAAGTTTTAGCTGTTGTGTGTTATTGAAGTTTGAAGAATTTGGAGTTCTGATACAAAGGGTAAAAGTTTATGTGCTTCAGCAGTTGCAGATGACATTCTTGTGGAGGGCACACAGAAAAAGTGAGAATCTTCAAAAGTATGATATCTTTGACCTGATGATAGTATTACTATACAGAACATACTGTATGAACCCATAGAACCACGTGTTTTTTAAGATTAAAAAGGAAAAAAAGGGAAAAGAATTCATGCATTTTTACATTTTTATAGAACCATGGTGCTGTAGAAAGCCTTTCTTAAGGGTTCTGCTACAATTCATCCATACATCGGATGAAGTCAAATAAAATGGTGGAAAAAGCTTGCAATAAATATTAAAACAAATCTTCCCTACTTACAAACGCAGGAATTCAGGAATTAACAATAAGAGAACATCTAAAAGAAATGAACAGTAAATAACATTCCATAACATAAACAGAAATCCATTTAAATCAAATGGACCTCTACAAAACACTGCTAAACAATACAATAATGTAACTATTGCAGAAAAACTGTGTCAACACCTTTTTGCTGAGCTGAGTTCTAAGAGTGTGACGGATTAGCTTCTGAGTCCCAGAGGAGACACGGTTACTGTTGCTGGACAGTAAGAGAATAGCATATAGTGTGCTTACTTCCTGAGGAGTTATGTAATATGCTATAGCAACTTGTTGATCTACGGAACTCTTTTGTTTTTCATGTTGTGTAATTGCTGTGCTTACTGAATAGGTCTATTTTTAACTGAGGCAGTCGATGCTTACAGCAGCACAGTTTAACAGATGTGTGAATATGTGGCATTCCGAACATGGCTGCTATTAGGCCATACTGTACAGTACAATACAAAGCTCATTTCTGATAAATGTAATTCCTATTTGTACATTCCTACATATGCAAATCATGCAGTCTTTTACTCAAAGTCCTTTTGGCGGCAGTCATTCATGTTCTTCATTGTGGCCGTGGATACTGTGCAGCTTTACAGGTCGACGTAAGGAGGAGCGCAGAGAAAGCCTGCCCTGTGGAAACCTGAGCACAGACAGCGAGGCGGAGGCTTCCAGACGGCCCTCCTTCCTCAGGATGGTCAGTCTGGGCAAGCTGAAGAGGGAATCCATGTCAGACAAGGCGTCCCAAGAGGCTGAGGAGGAAACGGTGGAGGAGGAGCCGGTGGTCAAAACCAGAGAGCCCCTCTCAGGTAACAATCTTCAGGTGTAAAAAAAAGTCCAGGTCTTGATCAAAAAATTATGTTTAGGCCTTCATATCAAGTCACCTAGAAGAATCTGTCTCTTGCGAGGAGTTTCCCTTACATTAGAGAACTTCTCTTCCTGGTCAAGCTTCAGCAGTACTTCCTCCCAGTCCTAGACAACTCTCTGATGAGGTTGAGAGGTCCCCAGATCCCTGAGTTGCTGGGTTCAATCACCACCAGACTGTGAAATCAGGAAATGATCGCACTTCCTCCTACCCCAGGTTCCTCTAGAAGTTCAACCAAGCTACTGTTAACAGACTCCACAGGGAACCTCACTGGGAATAGAAGAGTGTGCAGAATGAGCAACAAATAACCCAGTTTGTCAGCCAGGCACATGCGCAACTAGTCAATAACCATAAAAACAGATCCACCCTTTCCCTATGTGTTGGCCAACCCTCTGTTTTGTTGAAAATAAACATTCTCTTCTTGCTCCCCACAGTGCTGGAGATTCTACAGTTGGTCAACCACAGGGACCTTCTCCTGGCCGACACACAAATTCAGGAGCTGGAGCGAGAGTGTGAGCTGCTGTCTCTCCTGCCAACAACACACACTCCCACCCTTACTCCTACACTTTGTCCCAGCACCCCTCCGGGCATGATCCCCTTATCATCCTCATTTCTAGATGACTCCCTCAGCTCCAATGCAACACTGGACTCGAGCCGGCGGAAGGCTAAGGATGTGGAGCTCCTATATGAGGCCCTGCAGAGGGAGATGTGGGACGTAGTGCGGGAGTCCCTCCGCCAGCCCAGCGCTGGTCCCAACCTTGGGCTGGTGGTGCTGGTGATCCAACAGGAAGAGCATGCCGATGCTGCCTGGGCCCTGAGAGAGGTGACCAAGCCTGAGCGAGAGGGCCCCCAGATCCAGCCCAGCCAGCGTCCCCGGCGACTGAAGATGAAGTGGAGGCAGGCTGTGGCGGAGGCCGCAGACTGGAGCCTGCCACATCAGGTGGACACCCAGGCAGGCCAGCTGGCCTCATACCTTGAGCGCCTGAGGAGTCGGATGGTAGATGACCTGGATGCAGCGAGGAGGAATGCTGTATCCATTTACCCAGAGGAGTTTGCTGCCTTCCAGGTGTATGTGGAAAGTTACCATCGAGCCGTGGCCAAACGTCTTCGGACCATTACCAGCGGCCCACTGCAGATCACA
Organism: Macquaria australasica; assembly: GCA_005408345.1. Taxonomy (NCBI): domain Eukaryota; kingdom Metazoa; phylum Chordata; class Actinopteri; order Centrarchiformes; family Percichthyidae; genus Macquaria; species Macquaria australasica. Next base: position 726,803 of record SEMN01000060.1, on the reverse strand, counting down.
GACGTCTACTCACTACTGGACTGGTTCTACAACATCTACAACAGGTAGGGTACCTTAGTAGACAGTGAACCTGGATGCTCCCATGCAATAATGATATATCAAACTTGTATTGAAAACTGAACTTCTTGAGTAATGATTTGTAATTTTCTACCAGGGATGTCCTAGGAACCATTGGCACAACCACAGCCATCAGCTACGCTCCACTGGAACCAATTCTGCCCCAAGACACAGTGGACAGGCTGGAACAAGACTGCATCAGTATCGTCAGGGTAAGAACTCTTATTTTCACATGGGTGTTCCTTAGAAAATCTGGAGAGCAGACACATTTTAATTTTTTGATGTGATTTTCAGGAGAAGGTGACAATAGAGCTGATTCAGGTTCTGGATGAAGAGGAGAGACGATGGGCCCAGACTCTGCACATAGAGGAGTATCAGTCCCACCTAGCTCGCTCAGTCATCCAGGTACATTGTCACATGTCATTGTCACTGTGGAAAACCTCTTGGACACTTTTTTATGATTTTAGTACATTTCTTTTTATCCCAAGATACAGCTGTCTTATATCTCATGTATTTCACAATCCCAGAGGCTTAAGGTGGACTTGGACAGATCTACATCTGTGAACCAGTTTCTAGGAGCACGAGTGGCTCGCTGTAGTCTCATTGGACTGGCTGACTTTCTCTACAAGTGAGTATATTGTATCAGAGAGGCATAAAATCAGGGAAACATTTTGCAAAATAAAGTAGGGTTTTAACCAAACAGGCAAGCCACATTGGTTTTACAGGACAGGACAGGATTGGTGATTTATAGATTGTATTAGCATTCAGTAGGTTCTCATGAAACCTCTGTGTCCAGTTTTCAGAGGAAGGCGGAGATGTTTCATGAGACTCAGGCAGAATTTGGAGATCGAGGGGACGGATATGTTTCCAGGACCATAGCTCTGGTCAACTGCTGCCCTCCTCTCAGGTAGACAAACAAGTCATTATTCAACTGAACATTTTCATTCTTAATATTTTTAGTAATTTGCTGAAAGTTCAGCTTCATATCTCTTGTGTATCCTGTAGATCCTTAGTGGAGCGCTGCAGGCAGTGTGACCCACAAGGCAGCGAGGAATCGGCGCAGAGTGCCAACTCCTCCCTGGACAGAATCATCAACCAGTCAGTGAGGGTGCTGACTGACAGACTGTTTGAGCACATCAGGGTGAGTAAGTCACGAGCACCTCAGTCCTTAAAGCTTGTTTCCATTTAACAAGCCCAGGATAAATGATTCAGTGAGTTTTCTATGACTGTACATGGCCAGGCTGGAGGACTTTCATCACCTAAAAACATTTCTTCCTGTTTTTCTTAGTTCAAAACAGTAAAAGACAATCAATTAGGTTTCCACAGAAGGGATCACTGTGGAAAAAAACAGCTCATAGCCATGATGTAGATGCAATACATTTGTTAAAACAAGTTGGAAAACACTGTACATATATAGACCTGTAAGTTGACACATTTGAAAATCCCTTAAATAACCTAGTAATCTGTGTATGTCTCAATTTCACATCCAGTATGTTGGCTGTTTAGTGGTAAAAAAGTATTCAGATCCTTTATTTGGTAAATGTAGCAATCCCACAATGTAAAAATGTTCAATTACAAGTATAAGTTATTACTTCAGTAAAAGTAAAGAAGTATTATCAGTTACATTTACTTTAGTTAAAAGTACTCACTATGCAGCCTAATGACCCCTGTCAGTGTTTTAATATTACATATTTCATTATTTGATCAATATCCCTGATGCAAAAAAGTGTAAGCAGCATTTTATTATTGAAGGTCCATGTCAAGATAATTCAAACTACTTTATATACTGTTTAATTTAACCTTAACAATTCATGATATTTTATAAGATGATCATATGTTTTGTATGTAAAGGTAGTATTAAGTAGCAACATTGAAATACTAAAGGACAGTACCTCAACATTGTATCTAAGTACTTGAGTAAATGTACTTTGTGTACTCTGTTAATCAGAGCTTGTTTTTTTTGTTGTTCCAGCCTTTCTTTGACAAACTGATAAAGAGAAAATGGCTGAACAACACAGATGCCTTTGAAGCCATTGAAGCCAGCATTAAACAGCACTTCAAGAAGTTCAGAAGGATGGACTCTCCACCTTATCAGGTAACACTTGATTGATCAAACAAAGGTGGTGTTTAACATGTTTAAGTACTCTACAGCATTTACTTGAAGGTTATATGTAACCAGTCAGTGATTCATTTTCTGTATGACTGATAGACGCTGGTGGGTGAGGTGCACCGGCGGGTCCTGGTGGAGTATGTCCGAGCCATCATGCGGGGACGGGTCATCTGCACATCTTCCAAGATGAGGAAGAGGATGGCTTTCCGCTTGCAAGATGAGGCCAAACAGCTGAAAGGACTCTTTAAGGATCTGGTAAGTCTGTACTTACATACAAAACATTACATATTTTAAATGAATCAGGTAATGTCATTAAATACAACACATTAAGTCTGATTTAACCTGCAATGGACATATAATCTAAAGTGTGACAAAGAACAGTTAGGACCTCTAGAAGGAGAATGAAATCCAAAGCATCCAAAACCAAACTAATAATTGCTTTTCAGGAGACCCCAAGCATTATAAATAATTTCAAAATGCTGATTCTTAAAAACACTAAGCAGAGCTGGCTCAGGGAATGCAGAGTCTAGTGGCTATGAATGGAGCCTGACCCCCAAACTTCCTAGGTCAGGAATAACTCAGACAGTGTTGATACAGGAGTGAGCTCTGAAAAATGGCTGCCGTCAGTGAGATGGAGATGGATGAACCGGGCTTACGTTAGCACTTGCCAGAGGGGGGAAGAGGGTGTAAAACAGGCCTGACAGCATGGCATTTGCCCCCTTTCTCTGTGTGAGTTCAAACAAGTGTCCGTCACCTCGGCTGACAACAGGAAGCCGCTGTGTTCAGAAGGAACTTCCTGTTCCTGTCAGCTGGCTGGCTTTGATGTGGCTCTGGGATGGCCTTGATGGCCTTTTTCACCGAGGAGCGGGATGAAGTGTCTGTGGAAACTGGGAACTTGGGGTGGGGGGATGGGGGGGGTTTAATGGCTGTCTAAAAAAGACGTCGTTATTTTTAGTGAATGCCAAGCCAAATTCTGCTTTCTTTTTCCTGAGTGTTTGAAGGAAAAACAGGACCTAGAAAAACAGAGGTGGGGTTTTGTTATTCACTTAGTAAATCACCTAAATGTTCGACCTCTGGCCTTTAGAGCTATTCATCTGTGTTTCCTCTGAAGGTTTGATTGTTCACTGCTAGTCATGCCTCACCTTAAAAACACACGTTTAATTTGAAGAAGAACACTGATAACTAATAACAAGTGCAGTGAACTTTACATTTAGTTGAACAAACTCCAGACATGTGTTAACATGTATATAAATTGCTCTACTTTGAATAATAATTTGTATCTGATATGTTCTTTTCACAAAAAAGTTCAATTATCTTGTTAAAATCTTTGAAATGATATCTACTCCTTCTCCTTCATTAAAAATCCAGAATCCAAGAATATAAGTTGAAGTGCTGGACAACAACTGTTTCCTGCTTCACTGTAAAGTCCATTCTCAGTGTGTGTGCGCTGGAGGCTTCAAGTGTCCTCATCACACTTTTGCAAGTTGAATATTGAACCAGGATCGGCTTCCAAACTATTTGTGATGTCACAAATCCTGCTTGTAGACCCGCCCCTGAAGATCAGATTTTCAATGAGCACATAGAAACTTTCCACTTTCAGCAGATGAATGTGAAAACATGCTTCTAGTGTCAATCTCTGCACACACATCATTCTGTTTCTCATAGTGAAGCTCAAACATTCAGCTGTAGGAACAAGAAGAAAAACATGTTTCTGAGTGGAGGGGAACTTTAGTGATGAATTTTACGTTTTGTTATGGTAATGAAAACTTGTTGCACGATAGTTAAATTGTTGCTACACTCTTTGTCTTCTCTCTGCTTCAGGAATCAAGTTCATCCTGGTTGGACAGCATCATCTCCCACCTCGCTGACATCGTTCTCCTGGAGGACACTCCTTCCATCCAGATGGAGGTTGCTGTCCTGGTGAAAGAGTTTCCAGATATACGGTGAGCGGTTTAACAAATTAGCTGTGTTGGAACGTTTCTATTACAACCAGGAAGCCTCTATCAAAACAGATACTCTCTGTACTGTACCCCCGAAGGTCCTATATTCTTTTATGCTTACTGCTACACATTCACAGTGCTGTTTTTGGCACTTAGCCAGAGCAAGGAAAATGTAAGACTATGTATGTTTTTTTGTTGCTTCTTTTTTTAATTTATTTATTTTTTTTGTGGTCACAATGGATCAAAACAAGGAAAAGGAGCGCGGAAACATATCTACATTAACTTTGCTATTTTTGGAGAGGAGCGCGGGCATGTTTTGAGAATGGATGAGGCTGAGAGGCCTCAGGGGGGGAGTCCTAGCCACCGAGGCTGTTTGTGCACAGATTACGACTCAGGTGACGGTTGGCAACCTATGACCGCGCGTGACGCATAATCCTCGGCGGAGCAGACAGGAAGCTGCTGCCGAGTACTTCCTGTTCCTGCCACCCTGCAGGAGACAGACTGGTGCCACACTTAGAATCAAAGATGGAGAGGTGTGGAAGGGGAGAGCAAAACATAGTAGTTCAGACCTGGAGACATGCTAACTCACTGCTTGACTCACCCCCTTTGTTTACTGTATGGCATTCCCTGCTGGTATTTTAGGAGATCAAAGGCTGTCGGCCTTCCTTGAGTTTTCTGGGTGCTTCATTTAACACAGTCCATTCATGCACACGTGCCAACACATGACCATACACGTCAGTCCTTCAAACACGGACCTTTCCTCCATATTCAAACATGTACCTAAATGCCAACTGTTGACTTTTTAAATTTTAATTTTAAACAAAAATGTACTAATGCTTTGTAGATTAGCCATAAGGCATTAATAGCAACAACTTTTGGGTCCCCAGATTGGGAAAAATCCCTTGATATTACACTTGCTTTGTCTTTTTAGCTAGCACTTCATCACTAATTTATTCATAACACTGGAGATTTAATGGATTATGGTAAAAACTCTATTTGTAACATTTATGCCTGCAGACCTGGTGGCTTATTAGAAAGTGAGACAACCCGGCTAAACAAGGATTCAAATTTTCAAAGATTTATTTGTCACATACACAAATAATATGTGCAGTAAAATGCAATGTGGCATGGTCCTAAAGCTGTGTTAAAAGACTAGTGTGAAAAGTAAGGATTAGGAAAAAAAAATGCAAAGAATAAAAATAACGACAACAAATTAAAAATATGTGTACAAAAGTCAAATGTACATGTACAAACACAAGTTGTTCTTATTATTCATATTATTCATATTATTATTATTATTATTATCTATGTTTATGTTTATTTTATTTAAGAAGGGACAATGCACATTAATTAACATGAGCACTTAGGTCCATCATGTTAATGTGCCAGATTTAGCCATACAGGCTAATTTTCATCAAGATAAAGAAACACTTAATACAGTAACAAAAATAGAACCCTTGTGAAATGTGCCTTTTTAAAAAGTGGCACTAAATTTTCTGTTCCTTCCCAGAAACAGATGCTATGACTCAAAGAGATGTGACTGTTACTCAAAGTCATGGCGGTCTTTGACGGCACCAAACAGACTCAGTTTCCATTAACACCCGTCTACCCCCCTTCCTCCCTGTATCCTTCCTCCCCACAGGAAGAAGCACGTCTCCACCCTGCTGAACATACGAGGGATGATGCGACAGGCGGAGCGCCAGGAGATACTCAACATTGTCAAAGACTTTGAATGCAGCAATGCCCTCATGTGCCGGGACCACGCCCTCTTTTCTGACATCCCCATCACCTCAGAGGTGCACTGCATCAGCCTGGGTCTCCTCCGCCTCGCCATGACCGTCTCCAACTGGTTCTCAGAGCACCGTCCGAGACGAAACCGTAGGACAAGTGCCAGAAACGCAACACCTCAACCTGCTGAGAGCCAGAATATGGAAGACGTAAACAAACTTCACAGAGATGACTAGCTATTGGTGTTTGTGTTAGGAGAGCAGTCACAGGCAAACTGTGAAGATACTGATGAGATGTACGTGCACCTTGACCAAAAACTGATTGTACCAAGTATTGTCACCAGCCACTTAAAGAAACTTGACCTCAGGTACTGCTCGTACTGTACACGTTCACTGACTTACTGACATTTCTCCATCTCCAGATGTGCATTTTAATAGAAATGTGAAACAGACTGCGTATCGTATTAGCTCGCCATGATTTGTAGTACTTTTATGTTGATCTACAGAAGTAAACAAGTGGTATCAAATATCCTCATAATGTAACTTTTTATTCCCCGCCATCATTGCATAACTGCTTGCAGATACAATGCAATATGGTCTAGGATGTTTTGCTGTTTAACATGTATTTACCCAACCATATATACCCATTCTCTGGTATATAGTCCACATGTATGTGAAGATATAGTGTATGGATCTGGAAATGTGTTGAACTCTCACTGTGAATGAAATGGATCTGTTGCTGGAAACGTAATAAAAACCCATTGACTGGGTAGACTAAACAGAATCAGCAGCTCTGTCATTGTGGTTTTAAATACTGTATTCTGTGTATCAGGTGAAAAACATAAAATAATCATTTTTGTCTGCATACTGGCACAGTTATGTCATCTCTTAGAATAGATATGTTATTGCACAATTGTCTTATTCTGCCTGCTTCTAACTTTAGGTGTTGTGGCCCCTGAACATGGGAATGTCAGTCTACAGCTATGTTAAACAATACATACCAAAAGGCACTTTGACAAACAGACGAGGACCTGAGGGTCTGACGCAGAACCGATGCTGCCACTACATATACACAAATACTTTAAGCCTTGGTTGTTTATCTTAAGGATATGGCAGCTTTGTTCAGTAAACTGAGAACCTAAAGTATGGGGCTCCACCACGGCTACTATATGACGCTGTGCCACCATACAACAAGCGGGGTCATACACCCTGAGGCCAACAACGGGATGTTTTTTGATAAACAAAGATTTCCTGTTGTCCACTGAGGTGCCAACGGATGCTTTTATTGGAGCCAAGTTTATGTTATGCACTAGGAGGGAACTTCCCCTCTGCTGTTCAGAGTGAAGGTGCAGCAGCCACAGAGCTTTTTCATGTCTGAGCTGCTCGTGGGCTTCTCAAAACAAAGTCAGCCAGCCTCAGCAGGGGTCATTCTCTGCGAGTCAGTGGGCCTATATCTGAGTCTGAATGACCAGCTGGCTGCTTGGAAATGTAGAAATAACTCCTAAGGTCCGTTGTCAGGTTGTTGGATTTTACAGCTGGTGGTTTGGCACAGTGACACATGTATATTTGAAAATCATGGAATTACAAAGTCTGGTCAGGTGTTTGGGCATTGCATCGTCACCGCACAGCAGTGAGGTCAGTGTGGTAAAGTTTGGTCACCGGTCCCCAAGTGGACATGATGGATCAGCTGATCTTGGTGATCCAATAAATGTGTATATTAGATTTTGCTGATGTTGTGCACCAACAGCTGGTAAACCTGAAGTTTAAATGTGATTCAGTATTAAACTGATTCATTTTTAGTTTTCCCAGCCAAAACCAGATCACAACCACATCCTTTGATCAAGGTTCAAGGTTAATTTATTTGTCATTTTACAACACAAATGAAAGTTGTAGCCCCGTTCACACTACACACATAGAACATAGTTTATACAAATATTTAAAATAGAATCGGATAAAAAATATAAATACATATATAAAGTTGTATTCATATATATTAAAATGAAAGTGTACCATCTAGTGAAGCAGAATTGCCAGTTTCTCAGAGATGAGGTTAATTATTTGTGTGATTGATTGTGATTGTGAGAACAGTGCTGCTGGCTGCTTGGTTGCATTCACAGGTTAAATGTTTCTGACCATCTTAAGTGCAACACGTTCCATCCTGCAGCAACTTCCTCTTATTGACATGCGTTTGATTTATGGCTAAAAATACTCAGCGTGCAAACTTCGACTGCAAGAGGAAGACTCATTTGTGTCTCAAACCTCCTTAAATATTTCTTCAAGCTGTTTACCTGTTACCAACAATAGATCTCAGATACCTCTGACCTTGGACTGCACTGTGCATTTGTTTTTATTTTCAAAAAGTTCCACGAATTTGTGGGACAGAACAGGAAGAACATTAAGTGAAGTTGGCATCAACTGAATGTTAAGTTTGGCAGTGTGGCTTCTGAGTCATATGTATATCTAAGAGCATTATCAGACATCCTTCCATATAGTAGACTGAAGGCGGATGCTGGATCGCTTTTTTCCAGGTAGCCCAGGATTACCATCTCTGACTGAGGAGGCCAGGTAGGAATGAGGGCCAAACTCTTGGAGGTTTCCCTTGATCAAGATGTTGAAGGTGGAACAGTCCACAGAATCACAATGCAATCCCTGGGAAGCACTCCCCTGCTTCCTCTCATTAACACAGCTCTGCAATGGAAAATCCATCTGGCTGTATTTGCTGTTTGTTTTCGGAAGCAAGCTGTGCCCTGTCTTTGTTCACACTGAGGTGCACTTCTTATGCTTCTACTACTCTTTTCTGTTTGTGTGCTTCTCTTGCAGTGCTCTGTATATCTAAAAGTACTCAATTAAGAGATTGAGTGTTGTGGCTGAGAGGGGCACTGAGCACTAGGGATTGTTTAGTCTAGACGAGGCCACTCCACTGTTTTTTTCCCCTCTTGCTTCAGTCAATACAATCTATGCCCATAACTCTGTCTATGGGACTCATATCAGCTCACTGAAATACTGGGCTGATACTGACCCTTTTACATCAGTCAGTTAGTGCTGTCTACCTGTTCATGTGAAGGTGGGAGCATTACTTTCAATCTGTAAAAAGCAATAAAACCTGGTCCACCTTGCTTCACGCTGCTTTAAAGGACATTTCCAGTGGCTGTGCATATTTTCAAGTATCCCTTTTATTACTGCCAACAACTTTCACACTGCACCAATGATTTTAGATTGATTTCTAAACTTCCAGAAAGCCAAAATCAACTTTCAGAAACGTATAATTTGCTGTAGATCCATGACTCTTCACACTGAATATTTTACTTGACTTATTTTACTCACTTGCAAATACAGTCTGCTTTGACAACTCTCTCGGCTGATGCAAACAAGCACGCTTAGACATCAGATCAGGCTGTCAAGCAGCATCCTTTCAATGCAAGAAACAACTGAATTAGCATTGTCCTTTTTTTTTTTTTTTTTTTTTTTACAATTTCCATGTTTGTGTATTGTTTGTCTGCTGGGTTTGATTGACTAACAGCATATCTGAAGAAAACGTTTTTCTGCAGAAAACTCTTAACGCTTTGATGTCAGAGCATTCTTGAATGCATCACCAGGCAAATGTTTTTCAAAATGGTTCCTGTTCCCAACTTTATTGACTCTTGGCAATAATGCAGGCCTAACTTTGAGTGAAAAATCTAGTTGATTCGCTGCTCTCTGTTATGTAATCTGCAAGTTAATGGCACAGTTACAATTGATTGCATATTGAAATTAATGGAAACCAACTGCTGCTTGGAAGGTAAGAAATTAATGAAAGCTTCGGAACTTGGTATATTCTGGAAAATGACTGAAAGTAAAATAATTTAGATGCAATTTGTGGTTCATGGGCGTCATAAAAACCACAACATACAATACTACTATTGTTTTCTTTAAAGGAATCGTTTGACCTTTTTTGGGAAATATGCCTATAGCTACAGCCAGGAGATGATTAGCTTAACATAAAAATGGAAACAGGGTTTAACAGGTCGTCTGGCTCACTCCAAAGGTAAAACTAATCTGCCTTAACCTTTGGACAGAGACAGACTGGCTGCTTCCAGTCTTTATTCTAAGCTAAGCTAACGGGCCTGCTGGCTCTAGCTCAATATTTAGTGTACAGACATGAAGGTGGTATTGATGTTCTCATGGCAAGAAAGCAAATATATTTCCCAAAATGTCAAACTATTCTTTTAAAGTATAACTCCAGCTACATCTTTAATGTAGCTGTAAATACTGAACATTTATGGCTATCGGCACAGACAGATAACAGTATCAACAGGCACTTGAGAAATCAACCAAAAGCAGTTGAAATTAAATGACATTTGTTTACAGTGATGCTTTTCTTAAACTAGTTTGGTGTTAGTTTGGGCAGTGCTTTAGGTCTCCCTAGTCAGAGTAAGTGTGATTTTGAAGAGCTTTTGGGGCAGATGTTTAGGACATCAAGTGTTTTTAGGAATGCTTTGCTGAGATGTAAGTAATTAATTAAGCAACTGATATTGTAGTCACACTTTTACCTTCATCTTTTTCATCATACCAATCGATGGCGCAGTGGAAAATGACAGGAGAATGTAGTCGAGGTTGAAAATGGCAAGATGTGTTAAGCACCTGCTAACCTACCAAACAAATTCTCATTTGGATGGTTTTCAAAAACATTTTAGTGGCCCTTAACAGCCCTAACCCTAATTCAGGGATCACTCAACCCTTGCCGTGTTTTGGGAATTCCTTGTTTTAAAACGACTACATTTAAAGAATTTAAAAGGGGTTATTGAATCACATTATCAAATTGAGACGCCTAACCTGTCTTATTCAGTCAGTCTAGGTGGTTTTGGTTGAGGTGTGGCCCTGTCAGACAACACATTGCATAACCACACAGGCTATAAACGACCCGTTCTGACATGACCTATCAGGGTTGTTTCATAGACAGAACCTCCTGTCCTCCCCCAAGTCCAGTATACACCGTCTGTCAGGATGGCTGCCCACTTGAACCAAAACAATGGTGCACTTCGTCACTCCTGATGGGATATCCTGATTTATTTTACCCGAGTGTATCCATCAAGTGGATCTTTATTTAGCGATGAGGAGGGTGCATGGCCCTGCCTGCCGGTGCCCGCTCAACTCCAGATCAGCCCTAACAGACACGCCAACCTGTTTGTTTCGTTATCAGCAGTCACATTAAATCATCATTCACCGACGGAGCGGAGGAAGCTCACCTTTGTTCAAAGCAAGGACTACAATCTAAAATAAACTCCAACCAAGTCCTAAATGTATCGGCAAATCATGTGAATACATGCCTTTATTTTTTTAACTGTTGATACATGTGATTTGTGCTAAAAGTTATCCTGGGTGGATCCATGGATATAAATATTTTGCTCAGGTCTGTGCTGGCCTGATGCCACTTGCACTGTAAACATCCCAACCTGTGGAGTTATTTGTTTTCCTTTGTTTAAACTATTTTGACGTCTATATAATAGTGAGAAAAAAACAGGGGGGAGGCTTTGTTGGTCCTGAATTTCTGTATTTATGCGAGCACATCCCTTGGCCTCACAGACCTGGCCGCCTTACAGCAGGACACTCAGCATCAACGCCAATCAACCAATGATACAGCAGGAAATAAGGAGGTGGAAAACCTCTGACCTCCAGGTGGTGATCAACATAAAAGAAGCAAAGCAAGTGAATTATAATCTTAGAAAATCATCAGTTTCAGTCTTTCTGTCAGTCTGTCAGTTGGTCGAAACATTGTGACATTCATTCTTTTTAATTTAGCAACACCAGCAGGTTGACATTTCTGGCTTTTGGTGAAATGTCTTGCCAACTATTGGATAGATTGCCCTAATATTTTGTACATTCACAGTTATCAGACGACCAATCCTAGAAAAGCTTTGCCTCTTCTTCTTGTTTGTGACAGAGGGCTGCATTCTCCACAAGCTCCCACAATAACTTCACAAAAACAAGACGTTAAAAATAGATGAGAGGCAAACGAAAGACAGGATCAAGTGGGGATGACAGTGAGTGACTGTTCTGTCAGATCTTTTCATGGAAAACAGGGTGAACAAACAGACATCCTTTAAGGCTGCGCGTTTGTGAGGGAAGTCCATGGCCTGTCCTAGAGACCTCACCTTTACTCTCTGGGAGGAATTTCAGTTGTAACACAAACATGCTCATAGCAGTGTCTGACAGAAAAAGTGGCAGGAGCTGTTTTGCTATGCTTGGCCAAATGTTTTAATTCAAGAAAAATTAAATAAAATAAAACGGATTATAAAGTCTGTCTTGTGCTGTTCTGCACTACAATCACAACTCACTCCATTAGGAAACATTTAAAAAGGCATGAAATAGTCAATCAATACAACAGTCGGGGACTTCTTGTTGCTCACACTTGAAAATGTCCCTGAATATTATCCTGAACACAATATATGTGTGTTTGTCAGTGAACAAAGGTGATGCACTGTTTGTCCAACTAAAGCAGCTCTGGTGTTTGTGAAGAAGCCTCCCCCACGTTCTTTTGTCACGATCTCCCCAGTAAGTTGTCTGCTCTTACTGTTAACAACAAATTTATTGGCTCAGGCCTTTTGCAACAACGGAAACTACTTTGCATGGCAAGGAATAAGTCTGGAGCTAAACAATGGTTGCTCTTGTGAAATATGGCAACAGGGTCTCACCTTTGGCTCCTTGTGCCTTCTCCTCCGGCTTATTTACGTAAGCAGGTTGTGTTCTGTACCCCATCAGGAAGAGGTGTTGCAGGAAACCCAAATCTGAGGTAGGATTTAGAGCAAACTCACAACATTAGACCCCAAAAGACAGCTTATCTGATCTCACATGGAGGTGAAAGAAAGGGTAAACACATGTGTGACCTGTGCACCAGTACCCACAGGGAGCCAAAGATTCACTTCACTGGATTTGATTGGAGACTGTGTTGTTTCCACTTCGCTAGGAGGTTATGCTGACCCAGAGCACAACCTGTCTATTGTGTTAGTCCAGCAATACCAATTATCATTAAGCTGCTTTTTGATGCCCATTAAACTTGCATCAGCAAGAGGTTAAGACACGATAAACAACATAGTAAAAAGAGAATAAAAACAGGTGAAGATTAAATAAATAAAATCATTGGCACACTGTTGAACATTGCGTGTATACTTAATAGACTAAAGGTTATATTACAGGTGTCAATCATGCTACCAAAGACTATAACCTGTGGGAAGTGAAGAGTGAAAATTTGGATTTAAGTAAAAGATTAAAGTAAAAATCCTTCACTCGTACTCCTACTTGCAAATGTAAGAATATTTCTTTTTTTTTTTTTAGTAGTATTTTTATTCAGTCATCATACACAATACAGTAAGTTTAAACAATAAAAACAGTATAAACAAAAACAACAGTCTATGTATTAATAAATGACTGAACAGACTCAGGCAGAAGAAAAAAGCTTATATATGCCTAACCTACATTCTTATCTATATAAGCTACCCTCCAAAAGGAAAAGAATCATTCACACTTGTAACCCTCAGAAATAGCTTTGTAAACCATTCTTTTAAAAACCAAAAGCGAATTACACATTTTAAAGTTTGTATTAGCATTGTTCCATAATTTAACCCCAACAATAGAAATACATCTCCTTTTAATCCCTTTTTTAGCTTTTTGTATTGTAAACTTACAAACACTTCTCAAATCATACTTGCTCTCCCGTATGGAAAAAAACTTTTGTACACAATCTGGGAGTGACTTTGACTTAGCTTTGAACATTATTTGCATTATTTTATAATATACCAAATCCTTAAATTTCATAACATGGGAATTCATAAACAGTGGATTTGTGTGATCATAATAAGCAGCCTTATTAAGAATACGTATGGCTTGTTTTTGTAGGGAAACTATTGAATTTATAATTGTTATAAAAGTCGACCCCCACATTTCCACACAGTACGACATGGAAGGAAGTATGAGTGAGCAATAAATTATATACAAGGCCTTATAATTTCATATATCCCTAGATTGATACAGAATTGCTATTGATTTTGACATTTTTCCTTTGATATAATCAATATGTTGTTTCCATGTTAGTTTATGATCAATCACAAAACCTGGGAATTTTGTCTCAGAAACTTTTTCAATTTCAACATCACAGATTTTTAATTTAATATTGCCATCAATTTCTTTTCGATTTCAAAAAACCATAAATTTAGTTTTCTTAATGTTAAGAGACAATTTATTAACATCAAACCAAGTTTTGAGGATTTCCAGCTCCCTTTCAATAGCATACAATAGTTCCTTTAAATTTTGTCCAGAGCAAAATAAATTTGTATCGTCTGCAAAAATCTACAAACTTTAACAAATCAGTAACATTGCAAATATCATTAAGATAAAGTATAAACAGTTTTGGACCAATCACAGATCCCTGGGGTATTCCACAGGTGACCTTCCTATATCCTTCCTTTTGACTTAATCCCAGTTGTGGCAGAGAATTCAGTTCCTTTACTTCAATAAAAGTTGTAATATTACAATGTAAAAATACTCTGTTTTAAGTAAAAGTACGGAAACATCATTAACAAATTAATTTAAAGTATCAGAAGTAACATTATGCATCTTTCTTAATGTCTCCATTCAGTTTGTTAGATTATTTACTGTATATTATATTGTTGCATTAGTATTACTGCACTAACATGTAAGCAGCATTTTAGTGTTGCAGCTGGTGGAGGTGCAGCTAGTTTTAGCTACTTTACATACTGTTGAGTTTCCCAACCCCTGGGCCACAGAACGGTACCAGGCCCAGGAAAATTTGGTAAAGGGCCACAAGGAAACCATGTTAAAAGCTTAATAATAATTAGATAACATTATAGGCTATCTTAATCTGCTAAGTAACTAGTGCACTACTAGTGCAGTAAAAAGTACAATATATTTATCTGAACTGTAGTGGAGTAGAAGTATAAAATAGCACAAAATGGAAATACTCGAGTAAATCAGCAGGTCAAAATTGTACTTAAATACTTGAGTAAATATACTTTTATATATTAAAAAAATATATAAATTGTTACAACAGATATTAAAGATTTCACACAAATAAAAGTTAAAATCATCTAAATCATATATGCTTTTTCAGAATAACACATCACTGAGAAAATCTAAAGATTTTAAAAAAATTAAAGGTTGGGACAGATGTAGGCTAATTCCTTGCATCCTGCTCTGAACGTACATGTGATTAATCATGTGATCACTTGAGAGCTGCTCTCAAATTTTACTTTGCTGTAAGTAGGAGTAAGTCACTTGATGAATGCGCTTTATTTTACACTTTCAGTGAAGAACTTCTTTACCTCTAAATTAGCTCTTTAACTCAATCGTTTTTGAAAAGTTTTATAAATCTGAGCCCAGCTCCTCAGCGACTTCTTGGGTTCCAATAAAAATGTGATTCTCAGATAGACAATTGTATAAAACATGTTACTGATAAACATTAAATGGAGAACACAAATCTAATGAAAACATGGTGATGGAGGATTTCTTGTGGCTGTACAACAAAAATCCTGCGGTCTCTTCAATTAGGGCAGAGAATAGCTGACTGTATTAGTGTGAGGCATTTGAGCTCTCCAAAAAACCTGGGATGTGCCAGGAGACATGGATTAACGCTACTTCTGCCATCTGGTGCAACTTTTTAAAAAATAATTTAGGAGATAAAAGAGAATAATTATCACCAATCTATAGAAACATCGGCATTCTCCTTGCAGTCCAGATGAGTTCAAATGATTCAAAGCTCTAAACACCACCAACCAAAATAGGTTGTGAATGCAACATGAGATCTCAGCAGCTCCTCTCACCCCTTCATGAGCCCCCATCCATCTTTCATCAGCAGAGAGTTAAAGTTTGAGCCTAATGACTCCACATCCTCTCTGCCCTCCTGCTGACGGTGCCCCTGCAAACTTGCCCTCTCACACTTAACAATCAATCCGTTTGACCTTTGACACATGAACCTACTCATCTTTTTCACACCCATCAGTGCATCTGTATGAGCACCCCATGCTTTATCCTGTATGTGTTACACAACAGGTCATAAGCATTGACTGGTGTGGATCATGAAACCAGTTTAAGGGCAGTGGGGCACATGCCTGGCTCAACCAAACCCAGGAGGTATTTGGTGTTTAATGGAACCTTGGTGGTGAAACCTACAGAGGTATAGCATAACAAGGTAGCAGCACTATACTGTATGTTTATATACTGGGCCCAAGCAGCAGCAGGAATAATTTCTTAAATATTCACTTAAGTTAAATAGAAGAACATTTTTAGATATCTAGCATTTGAATCTTAAACCTTTTACCTACATGATACCAAATAAACCACAGTAATGTATCCAGCTTGATGGATGCAAAGTATATTTGATGATTATTTTTAGGCATATAATTATTAATGACATGATATATAATGATCAATAGTATATATTTTGTAAGTGTATTGCTTCTTTTCACCAATACAGACCATGATTAGTGACAACAGTTACACATTGCCACCCTCTGGTGGCCTTTGTGTGGCATTACAAGACCAAACTGCTCAGACCTTCATCAAACTGAAGTGAAAAGGCAAGGCAACTTTATTAGAGTGAATGCTGACTCAGCAACTATTGTTCTTTGATTCATTCTTCTTCTTCTTCTGTGCGTTTTTCGGTCGAGTACTACTCCTGCATACTTTCAGCTGCAGAAACCAATGTCAAAATGTTCAGCTCTTATTACATTAATGCTTGTATTCAACATTTTTCTACCTCTAATACTAAAATATTACGCTTTTGTCATATTTTTTTTTATAACAGAACTGAATGGGATAGATCTTCAAATCCTCTTCAACCTACTCCACTTTGAAGTTCTATTACGTTACTATACTTTCAGCTACAGACTTCATTTAAGCTTTAAATGGGTCATACGACTTTGAACTATTAAACTTGTGTTCAGCTTTTTGATATCTTTTACAGTTTTTGAATTATCACAGTTAAGTTTTATGCTTTTTTCAGCCCTTTTGTAAGTTTATATTGGGTGTGTATTGCGCTGCTTAGTGTGTCACATGACCGGCCCTGATCCACTCTGCTGTTCTCCTTTTCCAAACTTTTATGACTTCAACCCCTTGTAACTTCCACAACTTTCACTTCTCATACACAATTTATGTATCAAAATGTAGACATATTTGTCCTATTTTACAAAATCTATCTATTTAAGCAATAAGACTTACAGTTTTTGAATTTCCTGCCTCAAAGCAACATGAGAGCCCTTCAACTGTCCCACTGACTCCAATGTTATTTTCAGGGGTGCTGAGTGGCAGAGCGATTAGAGTCCATGTGACATGGGTCAGTGGTTTGACTCCCGACCGATCTGCATTTTCAGCAGTGCTTTACAATTTATTTCAGCTGTAAGCATTCACACGCATTTCCTGCAAGAACTGCATTTTATAGTTTGGATAGCAGCTTTCAAATACAAAGGCAATTCAAAGTGCTGTACATAAGGCCAAGAAATGCATTAGAACAACATTTAAAAACACAATGAAAAGACAAATAAAATCTATTAAAATAGAATAAAATGAGATGCATTTTTTTTCATTTTGATGAAATGAAATATGAATCGATAATTATAGACCAGAAATACAGTTACAGTGCAGTAATAAGTTGTAAATTGCCCCAAATTCAATAACCCAATTATCTTCTCCACTTGATTGTACTTACTTGTGTTCATCACTCATAAACCTGATGGCTTTCTCCTTTTATAGCATTAATGCACTTGGACTTCAAGGGTTTAGCGTGCTTGCAACAAACTAAATTGTACAATGTGTCTTCTGACCACTAATAAAGACAAAAGTGTTTATGCCTGTTCTGGAGTCCAAGTGCATCAATGCTGTACAAAGTAAAAGCCATCATGTTATATGAATGAACACAAGGACTAAGTGGACTTACCATGGAGGTTGTTTTAGACATTTGAGACATTTCATCTATTTCTTTCCATAAAGTTTTTGCAGAATAACACCATCTAGTTTGTCTCTCCCAATTTCCATGCATCACAATTAGATGCAAATGATAACCAAACAGGCAAACAAGAAGGTCACAAAGCCATCTGACATGCTGAGTTTGTAGTATTTGATTGGCAATGTTGTCAAATCATGCAGGTTAAGAAATAACCATCCTTGATTACTCCTCTAGTGGCCAAATCATAAAATTATATTGCCCTTGAGATGTATAATTGACAGCTTCTAACGCCTCTGTATATCCATCTCAGAAGCGTGGACATCCTTTTTTACATGGGTGTCATTTGGGTCTGGCAAGGAATAGGTGCTTCAAAAGTAATGGAAGCCTGTCGTGTATAAAAATCAGTCCATTAATTCAATACTATATTTCCTTTTATTTTTTATCACATATGATCCAAATATAGAGTCCCTAGGGCTATGCTATTCAGCTTGTGTCATCTTCTTGATTTACAATTTGATAGAGAGTAGAGCTGGGAGATAATGATGTATTCCATCAGATGATAGAAATTTGTCTACAGCCAGAGATTTTTCTGTACCGTTTGTACAGAGGTAGCTGTTCTTTTAATATCTGGTTGTTTCAGCTTATTGTGGGCAATGTTGCAAATCAATGAGCAGATAAGCACATAAAAATCTGAAAAGTTTTGAGTGCATATGTATTCACCCCCATTGCTATGAAACCCCTAACTAATATCAGGTGCAACCAATTGCCTCAGAAGTCACACAATTAGTTAAATAGTCCACCTGTGTGCAGTTTATCTCACTATCAATACACCTGTTCTGTGAAGGCCTCAGAGTTTGTTAGAGAACATTACTAAACAAACAGCATCATGAAGACCAAGGAACTCACCAAACAGGCAATGATATAAGGTTGTGTAGAAGTACAAAGGGTTAGGTTATTAAAAAAATCCCAAGCTGTGAATATCTCACAGAGCACTCTTAAATCCATCATTAGAAAATGGAAAAAATATGGCACAACAACAAATCTACCAAGAGAAGGCTGTCCACTTAAACTGATGGACCAGGCAAGAAGAGCATTAATCAGAGAAGTAACCAAGAGGCCAATGGTGAGCTGAAAAGATCCACAGCTCATGTGGGAGAATCTGTCCACAGGACAACTGTTAGTCTTGCACTCCACAAATCTGGCCTTTATGGAAGAGTGGTGAGAAGAAAGCTGTTGTTGAAAGAAAGCTATAAGACATCCTGTTTGGAGTTTGCCACAAGCCATGTGGGAAACACAGCAAACATGTGGAAGAAGGTGCTCTGGTCAGTTAAGACCAAAATTGAACTTTTTGGCCATGGTGCAAAACACTGTGTGGCGGAAACCCAACACCATCCCCATTGAGACTGGGGCAGAGGTTCACCTTCCAGCAGGACAATGACCCTAAGCATACAGCCAGAGCTACACTGTAATGCTTTAAGGCAAAGAATGTTAATGTCTTAGTCTGGCCCAGTCAAAGCCCAGACCTCAATCCAATTGAGAGTCTGTGGCGAGACTTTGCTGTTCACAGACGGCCTCCATCCAATCTGACTGAGCTGGAGCTATTTTGCCAAGAAGAAGGGGCAATAATTGCAGTCTCTAGATGTGCAAAGCTAGTAGATACATACCACAAAAGACGCCACCATGAGGTTGCCTTTTGTGGTTTTCAGTAAAATGTCTTGACAACTATCAAATAGATTGTTATGAAAAATGGTACAGACATTCATGTTCCCCTCAGGATGACTTGTAACAACTTTGGTAATCTCTTAACCTTTCTTTTCATCTAGCACCATCATCAGGTCAAAATTAAAATTTTTCCGCTAGTGCAAAACTAATGAAATTCCCTTCAGCCTCAGCTGTACTTTGTGTTCAGTGCTAATTGGTGTTAGCATGCTAACAGGCTAAACTAAGATGGTTAACATGGTAAACATTATACATCAGCATGTTAGCCTTCTCAATGTGAGCATATTAGCAGGTTGACATTAGCATTTAGCTCAAAGCACTGCTGTGCCTACGTGCAGCCTTGCAGAGCTGCTAGCATCTTGTTTTTCAGGTATTTAATTCAATGGAGTAGCCAAAAACAGACAATCTATCAGAAAATCTACTATGTCACAATATATATCAATACTGTGATATAAAATTGTATATAAAGCGATACAAGATTGTATCCATATTTCCTAACCCTAACACAAAGACAATCATAGTGGACCACATTGCACAGCAAACCCAAGGAATAAAGCTAGAATGAGACTTTGGATAACTTTCCTGAATTAGTAACACATAGTCACAGGCTCTCAGGCAATTTTTCAAAATTAAGGTCCAAATTTATGTTCAAATAACTACCCTGAGGGCACCAATCGAAAGATTTTACTTTGCTCACACTGGGTTTATGAATTGATGAACATACCACCTCCTGCTCTTATGGAAACATTGCTAAATTTTCACCACTGAACAAACAATATTTTGCGCCCACACTCTTTTGGGAATATCGTTCTACGGGCAACTGTGGTGTGCCAATAGACCTGTTAGATGAAACTCAGGGCAAAAGACACCTCCACTTCTATTTATTGTCTTACCTTCCTCAGGAAAGAGAGGTGGCTGGAAGCCAATGAGACACTTTGAAACAATCTGGTGGGAGAGCCTCTGAAGTTATTATGGGCATACTTTGCTCAGGTTAGATGACAGAAAGATGACAGAAAGCACCGGTTGGACCTGGGCTACACCCTGTAACCAGAAAACATGCTGGAACACTGAGCAAAAGGAAGTCAGGAGAGAGGAATGAATGGATCTTCCTGGTAGACTAGTCTACCATTATGAAGATCACAGTATAACCATTAGAGGGTCAGAGGAAATGAAAGACCAGGGTTTCTTGGGAATGGGTGGGGAGTGTAGGTGTTCTAATGAGACACCTTGTGCTGAGTAAAAGTCAGCCAAGAAGCATCTAAAGTCTAGGTGTCACCTTCAACAGAAGGCCTCTGTTCTTTAAAAACAAGGATGAGCTGTCAGTTATGTGGAGACCTGTGGATAACTTGGCAGCAGACAGAAACTTAGAGAGGGGAGAATTATCAGTCATACACTTCTTCAATGATGGGTAACAAAGTACCAGGGTTAGAGGAGGCAGGGGTGAAATGCCCCTGTGGTCCAGGAAATCCCTTTCTGCCTCAGAGGTCCTGCTCTTGATGAGGATGATGAATGTGGCTCCCACAGAGAAGAGCTTCTGATAGATAATAGGAGAAAGAACCAGAACGTGCTGGATTCAGAACCACGTGGACGTTCTTAAGATTATAAAACCCAGGACCCCTACCACAGAAATGCAGAATTTGATTTAACATAGAAAACAATGGGGTTGGGGAATGTTACAACACAATGCTCTTCATGCATGAACCAAACTGCACTGGCCAAATCACTGCAGCAGCTTAAAGGACAGGATCATTCAAATATGTCTTAAAACAAGTTTTTGTCTTAAAACCCAGTTTTTGCTTGTTGCAGCTGTTAAGCCTCATATAAGCTTCAGATAAACTTTTGAATATATTTGTGCACAGAATGAGGACTGCAGATTTTGTCCCCCATCACTTACATTGAAATCACTTTAGGAAGGGATCTCATGATGGCCAATATGAGCAAAAGAAATGATTACAGCAAGAAAAACCTGTTTCAATGCTCACATGGGCACCTGACTGTGCTGATGTGTCCTACAGGTAAGACCTGATGAATGGACAGGGCAACAACCACAATGCCTCTGCACAGCTCTCCATACATGACCTTAATACAGAATACACATACAAGAAGAAGAAGTTCTAATAATTTGTTACACACCTAATACTACTTTCAAAACATTCTCCCAGTATTTCAGTCAAGTTTTCATAAGATGTTATTGCATTACAGACACAGGGTTCTAGGGGTTTAATGTGAAGTGATCCCTCTGTCTTTTTAAATGATTTGCTTTATCTGAAAAAAGAACCTTGGCACCCAAGTAAAGATTGCTCCTTTCCCTGTGCAGGCCACAGCCACACAAGCCATCATGAACACCAGATCATATAAAAGCAGAAAACACTCGAATGAATGAGAGCTTTGGATGGTGAGGCTCTGCACTTCGGCCATTTTTGGAGAGTTTATGCTAATTTACGCACAAATCTACGCTGGTAAAACCAGCAGTGGGTTGTGTTGTGTTGGACCTGTAAGCATCTCTTCTGTGGCGCATCTCTGCTGCGTCAAGCCAAGTATGGCTAGACAGATCAGACAGGAAGAGAAGCTATTTGATTTCCAAAATAAAAGTGGAACATTTGTCGCTTTGGAGAAACTGGGGCGTTGATCCATCCATCCATCTTCTGTACCTGCTGATTTCTTCTCAGGGTCACGGGTAGTGATGCCTCTCCCAGCATGCACTGAGTGAAAGACAGGTTAGCACACAGAGCTCACATGGGATATTTTGTGTGTTTCTGGTTGCCCTATGAATGACATCTTGCATTTCACTTTTACAAGAAATGAAAGGATATTAGACTTTTCTGTATTCCACAATGACCCATTAAGGAGGCACATGGACATAGTTAAACATGTAAGAAAACAAAAGAAACATAAATAAAGCAAGTGGACAGCAAGTTGAAACTGCGGGCAAATACAATACAACAAAGCTCAAAAAATGATAGCTCAAACTTTGTAAGTGAATAAATAAATAAATACACAAATATACAGATGAGCAAACAAGCACACTAATAAATATTCAATAGTTACTTCAAAGTAACAATTATTATCTCAACAAATGTAACTCCTCATTTTTAGTGTTCAATTTTTTTTTTCAAATTTAACATTGCTTGGTTTATATATAGTTTATCTAATCTGTTTCTCTTACTGTCAGTGGTAAGTGGGCTACAGGCCTTTAGTGATCCAATAGCCATATGGTCATGCTTGAGGTGCTCAGACAGCCTAAATCAGCAGTGTATCAACTTTAAGTCACTAAATTCACTTATTTTCAGAGCTCTTTTATTTCTGTCTTCCCACTGATGCTCCTACTTTTGCCTTGGGCTTCGTTCATTATCCTTACTGTTGGCTTGTGTTATTGTTCTTTGATTCTTATTTTGATGAGATTTTTTGATTTGTTGAGCTATGTGCTGGTATTTAAAAAGTGAGACTGTGTTTCTGTTATTTAGCTTACCCTCGTTGATATAAATGGGGTGGACAAAATAATAGAAACACCTGTCAGCATAACGCTATACAACAGCACCACAAACCGCAGCCTCCAAAATGTTCATACAGCTGAATCAGCACCTCTCTGAAACAGTTTCAATAAGAACTGAACATTATAACCTTCATGGAGGGAGGACTGTTACATTAGACTGCATTTGTTTTAGCTAGGTGTGCCTAATAAACTGGCAACCGAGGGCACGTTACAATGAATTATTGTTGATTCATAAAGGCTGATAAAAAAAGCAAAGACCGGAACTCCGGTCTCTGTGTATTCTTCCTGACTTGATGGTGGTGCGCATCTCACCGACCGAGAATACCGATTTCTGAACATTTCGGCCTTTTTCCCCGCTGCACCGTAAGCTGTGTTTTCCTGCGAGCGGCTGCAACGGGGAGCGGGTTGCATTGGCGTCGCGGGGTTAAAGTGAAAGATTATATCGGTCAGTATTATGACAAACGGAGATGACACACATCCAGAAGGAGCCGTGTTTGTTTTGTATGGCGATATGAGGCAGGGGGTGGAGAGTCGCCACAGAGACGCTGGGCTCCGGCCAAACATCACCGCATTTTAGTACTTATTCGATGCTCGGGCTTTGCATTGCATTGCATTTGCTGCATCGTTGATCGGCCGTATTTTTGCAAAGTGCATGGTGGAAAATGCAGCTTGTGTGAGGACAACCCCCCTCCAGATATCCATCCATTGCTGCCATGATAGGCAGAGGTCTGCTCTCGACCGCGGCTCGGCCGGTTGGAGAAGAGGCAGATTGAGTTGGGACGGTGGGTCGCATCTGCGGATGTTATTCTGTCTGTGGAGCCTGTAAATATCATCCGCGCAAACACACCGTGATTCTTACTCAGGGAAAAAGGAGAAAGAAAACATGTCTTCTCGATCTGCATTACCGTCTGGAAACGACAGGAGTACTGGAGACCATGTAAGTGCAATTACAGCCTATAGCCTCTATTTGTGTGCATGCAAAAGATAAATCGTGCATCCCTAAAAAAAAAAGATCTCATATGTGGCCTTTGGCATTCACTGGGTTTATTCACAGTGTAGATGGGGGTCATAGATGGTGCTATTTTTCCTCATTAGGTGAAAGGACTCTGGAGGTGATACTGGATGGATGTTTTAGCAGAACAGGCTCTTTCAAAATGGGCTAACCTTGAGTGTCTGCGCAGGGAAAGAGCTGATGGCAGGCAAACAGCCCGGAATGAGTCCATCCGCATACGATAACACTCAGTGGATATGCGCAGAAAGCCTGAAAACCAGCCGTCACCTCTTATTATAAGGCTATGGAGAGATAGTGATGTCACATTATACTCCTTGCTGCTGCCTCTGTGTGTGCGTGCGTGCGCGCGCGTGCGTGCGTATTCCCCAGAAATTGGATGGGTGGGACGAGAGCACAGAAGGCCAAAATAAATGTATAGAGAATATCTGGGTTGTTCGTATGAAGCGAGGGGATTACTGCGTAAAATGATGTGCAGTCCATTGCTGCGCAGCCTTCGAAGCGCCCAACCCCACATCCAGTGGGTGTCAGACGGCGCCATACATTCAGTACAGTGGAAAACAGTAGCGGCCTGCTGTAAAGAAAGAAGCAAAGGGGAGTTATTCATGTGAGACAGACAGAATATAACATGGTCAGCATATGTATCGATTGTCAGTATCTATCTATCTATCCACAGTCCTTATTAATGTAATGTAATCAAAATGGTGACATGACTGATTGACGTTGCATTATGTCATTTCTCTGCCCTAAACACTTCTGGCAAGACACCCACCCCCACCCCCCACCAGTCTGTTTGTTAGCAGAGCTTTCAGCACAGAGGGATGGTTAAGCCAGTAGATGTGTGTGTGTGTGTGTGTAACTGGATGTGCACAAGTGTGTGAGTTTACGAGGTGCATGATTGATTATGAATGAAGATCCGGTCCTTCTGTTAGAATGGATCTCGATCTGCTGTCATCACTCTACAATTAAGTGATTATGACAGATGAGTGAATTGACCGGGTGAAGTGTTGTGTTGCCATATTGGCACAGGTGAGGCTTGGCTTGACGTGCGCCTTACAGTCGGTGGATTAATGTACTCCGCTGCTGCTCGCTGTGTATGCCTCCAGTGCTGCTGGTCGGGTCTCTTCGGTGTCTAGATTGGAGAGAGAGAGGGTCCAAATTGGCTCTAGGTGGGGCGTGACAACAGGAATGGAAGCATGGGAAGGAGGGAGTGTCTGAAGGTGGGGCTTAAGGGTGTCTGCATGTGTTTGTATGTGTGTGTGTGAAGCTGAGAGCAAGATGACACGCTGGGGGGATGGAAGTGTGATGCCTCAGGGGCTGGGACTGGCCAGGGACCACTGTGCCGGCATCTGCTCCCTTTTTTACTCTTTCCTCCTATATTCCTCTCTCCACTAGTTGCCCCTTCTCTGGTTGTTTTCTGCCCCTTTTTATCTGATATCCTGGTTTCTCTACCTCCTGGTACTGCCTTTTGTCCCCCCCCCCCCCCACCACCACCATCTATTCTCTGTCTGTCCTCCTCTGTATCTTTGCTTGGTTTGTCACATGACAAGAAGCTGCTTCATACTGTAATACATCCAGCTTTGTTTGTGTAAATGCACATTGTCGTCCTCCTTTTCTCTTCTGCTCTGCTTCCTGGCTGAAAATGATCTGACTCAAGCTTTGGACTCTATCATCGCTGCACAGCAATGCTCTGAAGCGTTGGGGTCCAGGATCAAGACATGCAGCAGCAGCAACAGCAGCAGCAGCACAGCTAACTGTTTAATGGCTGTGAACGCTTCAGGGCTGCCTCAGATTGCAGTGAAAAGTATTACCTTTATACTGTGTCATATCACCTGAAGACATCTTCCAGCAGTCGGGCAGTAGGCCTCTAAGCAAGATGATGCTGAACCCAAAATAGAAACATGTTCAAGTGTTCATGTGCTGGACAACAGGTATTAACCCAGAAATGAGGGACATGTATTCACATGCAGCTCAGCTGGAATAATTCTAGTGATGTGGCAAACCAATCAATTGATTGTATATAAGCTGGACATGCTTACCTGTGCAGTTTATGTCAGTGATATACACTCATCTGTGAAACAAATAGCCGCTCAGTGACTTCCACCAATACATCAGATACTCAGTGTGAGCGATGACACAGCGTGACAGGGAGTTCCCTGGACGTCTGCCTTAAAACTGTTTAGTTTCTGTCTAAAAACAGCATATTGTCTCCATATTCTGTGGTGAGCAAAGTTCATAACCAGTTTGCAGAGACAGAAGGGACTAACACAGATCAGTTTGCTTCTGGAGACCATCAGTGCTCCATAGTTACAGGCAGTCCTGGAGGTCCTTTGCCAGCCTACTGCTGTTGATCTATGTGATATTGGTGTTGGCACAGTGAGTGACCTCCCCCCTCTCTCTTTAACCCCGCCACCCACCCCCCATTTCCTCCAGCACGTGTCGCTGGGGGCCAGCCGCTCAGACAAGGCCACCAGCCAGTCCAGCCGCTCGCTGGGCGCCCGGTGCAGGAACTCCATCGCCTCCTGCTCCGACGAGCAGCCGCACATCGGCAACTACCGACTGCTCAAGACCATTGGCAAGGGAAACTTCGCCAAGGTCAAGCTGGCCCGCCACATCCTGACGGGCAAGGAGGTGAGACACAGGGCTGCGGAGGTCAAGGGTGGGAGGAGGGATGTTTGCAGGGTGAAGAAAGGCAAAGGCTGATGTTTCTGGTGTCCTTAAGATGTGATTTGTTCCAGTATTGAGTCTGCAACATCATATTTTCAATATCATTTTAAGAAGAAAATCTTATTCTTGTGTTACCTCCTAATTGAATCTCATCTTATATACATTTCTCTGTTCAACTCAGTCAAGTAACATCATGCTAGTGGATTGACTTGACTCTGTTAAGACATCATGACATCTTTAAGGGACCAGGGAAACTGTCATTTTAAAAGAAATGATTTCAATCCATTGCTCAGTTACTTTAAGAATGACAAGATTTAAACACTGAATACTAAATGATTGAATAAATGGATAGCACTTTATAATGAGGTACTCTTTATAAAAGGTTTATATGTTGGACCTAATTGCTTTTTTAATGTTTAATAAGTCATTTAATAAAACTTTATGAATCAGTCATAAACCATTAAGAACGATGCTTGGGATGCTAGGTCATCTGACTGATTGGACCATATGACCACTTACCTTCTTCTTAATGGATTACTAACATTTATAATTGCATTATTACTAAATAGAAAGAATGAACACTGGGAAAGGAGATCTTTTAAAACCTGGCATCCAAAAATGTGTTGTAATAAATGGCCTTTGACTGATCTATAAAGCTTTAGTAAATGATTTATTAATCATAAAGCCATTAGTTACAACGTTAAAAAAAACTTGATAAAATATGGCTTAATTGAAAGTGGTACACACACATAGATATGGTTTGTATTATATCGAGCTGGGGCTGTATACTGTAAAATAGGGTGGATACATCCTAATAACATCAGGAGGAAAGGCTTCTGAGCATCATGTACGGAGGCTGTTATAAGCAAAGGCAAGTTCTAATGGTGATGTGTTTACTTTTCCTCATCGAAAACATCTTGATGTCTCTTCCAGGTTGCAATAAAAATCATTGACAAAACTCAGTTGAACCCAACCAGCCTACAAAAGGTGAGTTTTTCCTCTTTATACTCATGGATTGTTTATTGAGGAATATGTGCATCATGTCCTCAGGTACAAAAATGAAACACATGCCACACTGTCTAATACTGACTGCCTCCTTAAGCAGCAGCCAGGCATCAGAAATGTGGATGATTTGGTCACATTGATGTAATTCAACAAAATACCAATATGCCGCTGGGGACTTGGAGAGGTTCAGGTTTATCCTCAGCTGTTTCCTCCTCAGAGGGGGCAGGAGTGAGAGAGCAGCTGATAGAGAGAGGGCTTGTGGGATGTGATGCTCTTTGGCAGGTGCTAGGGACTGGATGGGAGCGAGAGGAGACCTCTGCTCCAGAGATCATCTCTCGTCTCTCTCTGGGCTAATCACTGCCCTGAGAGGGGGGTGACTCATCTCGGAAACTGCTGTCACCCAACCCATCCTTTTTTGTTTGGTTTGTGTTCTTAATTTGTCTTCCCCGAACACACGTTGCTGTGGATAACAAAGAAAACCATGATGCTTTTGCAGCTGTTTTGCGGTCAGTGATGTTGGGTTTGGTGGCCATTTCATTGTGAGAGATGTCTTTCGAAAAGCTTAAGTGTATGTCACAAGGAGGGCTTTTGATGGACTGGCTTCTTTTTTCCTGCTGGTCAGCATGTTGAGTGCTGAGCCTGAATGGTGGACACTCGAGGTTTGTTGTGCATGAAGGTCAGAGGCGGAGCAGTGGACACTTTCGCCAGCTATATCAAGGGCAACCTCAGCATGGTGCAGACACACACTTGACTCAGATCCAGGAGCTGGAATGGTAGATTCTGTATACAGACACAATATACCTGACATAAAGGCCATTTGATCATGTGTTGATCACATGCTCCAATATCTCCATCTTATCTCCCAACCACATCAATCAGGAGCTTTTCTGCCATGTCATGTGTGCCCCATGTAGCTGGATCACACACAGTCAGGTAAAGAACTATCTCACAGTGAAAGGGATACATGTGAATGAAAGCATAAAGAGACAAAAAGATGCAGCCAACCATTCAATCAGCCCATAATGCTGCTTATATGCACATATGGGCCAAAGTGTCTCCCTCATTTAGCCATAAGTCTGTCCCTCCCTCCCTCCCTCGGCCTGCATGAGCTCCTCTGCCTGTAAGTGAACAGACCAGAAGGATTAAATCAGGGATGAAATAATTGTTCTTTATATGTGTGTGGTGTGTGTGTGATTTACTTTGACTGGAAGATGTCTTTCTACATGCATTAAAAAGACCAGTGTTTCTTCACATGAGATGTAGAATTAAAGTAGCAGGGGCCTAGCTGGATTTCTGGGCCTCCTGAAAGAATAATGCTAGGGGACTCCCATAGTTGTATCCTAGATCCTACTGGAAATGTTACTATCTTTCACTTTACTGCTAACAAAATGTCCAAGAAGATTTACCCAGTATAAATAGCGATTAAAGAAAATAATCCTTTGATTTGATATATTTTTCTTCATTTGACTTTTTTTTTTGTAAATAGTCATTCCTCAGTCTCTGTATTTAGAGTGCAATGATAGCAGTGACCTTGGGTTGTCACAGTATTATCAAGGCTTTAGTACATAAATGCAAGTTCTCATTGTTTGCTTTTCCCATAGCCACCCGTTGCCCTTTTGATCACTGGCTTCCTGTAATCCTGATACTTTGACTCATCATATTTCTACCACTTATATCATGGCAGAAAATGGATTTTCTGTACCTTACCTGGCTAGAATATTAGATGCTTTGCAGGAACTGTAATCCCAACTTGTATGTTATCCCATCTGGTGCTTTTCTTGGACTGGACTGGCTGCTGTGAGAGACAATGGTGCAACATTTAGGACAGGATTGAGGAGAGAGGCGAAGGATTGGCCACTGATTGGAGAGAATACTCTACAATTGGCCGGTGATGATAGCGGGCTTCTTTACATACCCGTGGGCTAGAGAAAATCCTTAGTACTGAAGACATGAAAGAGTCCATATTAGCATAATCTGGACGATAATGTATGTAGAGGGGAGAAGGAAAGATGGAGATGTATTGTACAGGGTAAAAGAGGGGGAGGAAGGAAGGAAGAGGCAAGTGAATCACAAATGGGAAAATCAAACCAACATATGTGAAGAAGGATTTCTTGTACGAGGAAATAGCAGCTTACAGGAGATATATTTTATACTGGCCTCTCTGATGTTGGAGGACACCTGAAAACAACATATGTGTCAGTTAGAAATGAAATTTAGTCACTTTTCAATAGTATATTTTTGTAACACAACACATCCAAGCTGAAACTTACATTTTAATACAATTTGTTTTCATCTGCTAGATTTTTAATTAAAGACAGGAGCCTTATTGCCATAGAGCATGTGTGTCCATCCCTGTAAGCTTTATCGTAGGATTGCTATTTATTTGCGGTCATTAACGCTGACCGGGGGTCAAACATGTCGCCGGGGGATAGTTTATTGTTTTGACGGATTGGAGCGCTCTGCCCTGCTGTGATGAGCAGGGAATTAATGGGATGCCTGGATGATGAGACGATTCAGCACTACACATCCCAAGATTCCCTCTAGCACAGCTGGGGAAACCGGTCTTAATACTTGGGTCGCTATGGCAACAGTGACGTTGGGGCACTGCTAGAGGAGAAGACAGCTAGAGGAATTGAATGAAGGAGGAGGGAATGGAGGGAGACACATCAGAAAATAGGAAAGGGGGAAGATTGAAAAAAGAGGTTAAAAAAGCTTATCGCATTTTTTTTTTCCCCAGTTGGAGTAGAGTCACTGGTTTTCAGCGATGGCTTTTTGTTGAGGGAGTGTACTGTTATATACATGAAACCAGGGGAGCTGGCTCGAATGTAATCCCCTGCTCTGCTCTGACAGAGTGTACAAATATATCTTCATCAGTAGACACATCTCACACAGTGAGAGGTGCTCAGACAGAGAGTCGAAGTTGGTCTGTTTTTGGCTACAGATTCATCATTATCATTTGTGTGTGGGCCATTTGTTGTTGTTTTTAATGGTGAGGAGGTTTTCTTGGTTCTTGTCACCCTCGCAGAATCTCATTTGGATGAATATCAGAGACAGAAAGCGATTGTTATTTTTAGGACAGAAGTATAAATTTGTCTACTTGTACTGGTCCGCCCCCGATCTCTTCGGGGTTCTTAGTTTGATTTCAGCAGCAGAATTGATTGTACATTAGTGTGCTATAAAGACTATATGATAACCAACCAAGCACCAAGCCTATTAATGTAGCCTTTACACTCCCTGATTTAGCTTTGCACTCCTATAACATTGTCGAGCTCACAGTGGACAGTTTAAAAAAACAATAAGGATCAAAATCCTTCTTCCTTATCAAAACCTGGTATCTACATTACCCACAATTACCATACATTACTACTACATTACCCAACGCAACTCAACGGCCGACGGTTCAGTCAGAGATTCAGGTGTGTTATGCCTGTAGCGCTAATGTAGTCTGGAGCTCACTTCTTTCTAACTCCACACCCCCAGATTTTTTTTCATTTTCAAACTTGTAGTCTTCAGCCCCAACTGACGCTGACTCAAGTGACATCACTTGAGGACATTGTTCAAATTTCACACAGCTCCCTCTGGAGACTTTATACAACTTTTTGACATATGCAGTAATACTCCCAGACACCTGGAAGCAGACTATGTGTAAAATTGGTGGAGTTCCCCCTTTATATGCTAATAATTACAAATAGTGACTGCTGAAGTGAGCCAGTACAAGTAGAAACCTGGTAATAGCCCCCCTCATGTTTGACACCACAGTGCAGAGCTGCATGGATGTCAGATTCTGTACTGCAATTGAAATTCTTCTGCAGGGGCTTATGATGCTGAATTATGCATTTAAATTTCTAACCAATTTAAAGGCTCGATTTGCTGATTGACATTAAAGAGAATGACTTGAAGGATTCACAAGACATTGGTCTTAACTTACACCATCCAGTTGAGTTGAGTTGTATGTCAACAGGACATCTTCAAATCTCTTGTTATTTGGGGTAAACTGAGTGGACGGAGTGGTTTTTGGCCTCCGACATCTGATGATGAACATGTTGGTGATGATCCACATCTGAGATTCAGTGGACTTTTGTTTCTCAGGCAGAACTGTGAAAATAATGGAGATTAAGAGATTCAAATTGTATGTTTACAGTAAGTCATTTTAACTTCCATTTGATAAAAATAGTAATCATTACACATGTTGTGACATACAAAAGAATGCCATACTCATCACACCCTGTCTTTAGGTCCCAGAGAGCTGTCAGGCTGTCATGTGAATTCTGGGACCTAAAGACAGGCTCACAGGCCAGAACATGCTGAGGAACCCCACCTCAACTCCCAAGAACATACATGGTTCTCTGTAATGTTAATGTATTCTTTGTCATGAACATGATGCCCTCATTGCTACACTTAAAAGCACAGATTCATGGAAATGTGGAGAGACAATGTTAAACACTCAAAGGCAGTGGCTGCAACACAAGATTTATTTATGTCTAATATTATCAAGACTTTTAAAATTCTGTTTTTTCTTCCCAGCTCTTTCGGGAGGTACGAATAATGAAAGGCTTAAATCACCCTAACATAGGTAAGGCACATACATAGATCTCAATGGGCTTTATGTTTGTGTGTTGAGTGTGCACCCATGCATGTGTCTCAGGCCTCATATAGAGGTCACGAGGTTGGATTTTCTAAAGCTGAAATGCCATATGGATCAAAAACCCCCACAGCATTAGCAGCGGGTTCCTTGGTATTAAGACGGGCAGGCAGACGGCTGTGCTATTATTTATAATGTGAGCAGGATTTGTTTATATATATTTGATTTTAATCTCATTCTGTTTCGGGCTACAGTGCAGCTGTTCGAGGTGATTGAGACTGATAAGACCCTTTACCTAATCATGGAGTACGCCAGTGGAGGTGGGTACATCGGCCGTCATGTCCAGGAAACAGTAAGAGTACAAATGATGCACAAGGATACAGATTTGGTGGAGCTGCATCTTTTAAATTCAGCTTCAACAGGGAATTCCTATGTGTGAGATCAGTATTTGGATCATTTGTCAGCTTAGTTCCTCTATTTGGATGCATGGTGAAACTCAGCGGCTGAGGGCAAAATTGCAAAAACCCCTGGTACATTTGAGGGTTTTTCCTCCACGTCTGAAGTACAGTTCAAAGGAATAGTTCAACATTTTAGAAAATACGCTTATTTGCTTTCTTGCCGAGAGTTAGATGAGAAGATCGATAGCACTCTCATGTCTGTATGCAAAATATACTGTGAAGCCAGAGCCAGGATACGCTTAACTTAGCTTAGCAGAAACAATTGGAAGCAGAGGGAGACAGCTAGTCTGGCTCTGTCCAAAGGTTTTGTTTTTTCTTTTTAACAGAATACTAAAAACAAAACTGATTATTCTAGGGATATAGCCAATGCATATGTATATATTTGAAAAATAATAAACATAAAATGCATATGCCATATTTAACAGGCCCTGTCCAAAGATTAAATAGTCCACCTTCACAGTCATGAGGTTGCCAGGCTATCAGCATAGATTCCAGGAAGACACTGCACCTGGTTAAGAAATAGTCTTAGCACATAACCCCCAGTAAAATCACAATATTTCATTTTTACACTTTTTGTTTTTGTACGGATTAAAAGCTGTAGAGGTGCTGGTGGGCATTTCTTTTAACCTTTGGACAGAACCGGACTAGCTGTTTCCCCTGTTTCCACTCTTTATGCAAAGCTGAGCTAAATGTTCGCTGGCTGATTCGCTCAGCGCTACGTCACAAATTTCATTGCTCTGATTGGTTGTAGGTCGGTCCAGTTGCGTCCAGAGGCATTTTGGTCTGCACCCGTTGATAACGCCCCTTGGAAACCAAAAATGAACGGAGAGGTTCCAGACTAATTCGCATTTACGAATTGGTCTGGTGATGTCAGGCTATAGTGTGGTATCAATCTTCTCACCTAACTGTCAACAAGAAAGCAAAGTGTATTTGTCAAAAATGGCGAAGTATTCCTTTAAGAGCTACAGCTTTATTGCCTATATAGTTTGGGAAATTAATAAAAATGACGACTTGTACTGTTAATGTTGTTAAAATGTGAAAAACGGGAATCAATACATCAATACATTTCAATCAATACATTTACATCTGAGTCAACTTTAACACATGATTTGATGTTGTATAATAGTAACTAAAATCTGCCATTTTAATGAGATAATCAGTGTTCCTCTATCATGACCAGTCAGTGGTCATAATGTTATGGCTGATCAGTGTATTTGTTTCAATAGTCTTCTGGAGATAAATTATTACATTATCTTGGAATAATTTTATTTTTAAAAATGTAGTGTCTAAAGTGAAATTCAATTAATTTCTCAGTGTTTAGGAGCTCTGTGCCTCTGTGCTTTCACCAGATGATTATTTTACTCTTTACCCATCTAAACACATGATGTTCAGGGACTCTGAGATAGTGGGACCATGTTGTCACCATAAGATGACTGTGGATTCTCCCATAATAGGTGTTGTATGGTTCTACATTCAAACCTAATAGTAATAGAGTATGGAACCACAACATAAATAACTGACCAGCCTCAGTCTAGTAATAGTGCTGCTGTTTAAACTGACTTTAAAAACAATTTCAGGAGTAATGCCAGAACATTGCATCTAATGTGGCTCTCCCTTTCTTTTTGCTTCCATTAGTCTCTTTTATGTTTCTATTTGTGTCCGTTTCTTGTCACCAATCCCTTTTTTCTGTGTTCTGGCCCAAACCATATCGTTTGCTCACTGTGACCTTGGAGAATGTCACAGACCACAGACACAGTTTCAAATGTGGCTTTCTTTCAAGCCCATGTTACTTTAAGCCGGGGATATAAAGACCATAAGGAGGTGTTAGAGAGTAGTGGTGCCTGAATGGCCATGAAGACCAAAATGTGCTATCTATCTTTAAATACACTATATTATGTGTGCATAATATGATATTCAACAACAGTTCGCTCTTTTAATCCAAAATCTAGAAACTACTCAAACATAATGGTATTAAAACAACATCTAAGGGACTGTAGAAAAATATATTGTGAGGGGGTGGGTGGTCAGAAAAGGAATGGGGTTACGTATTTTTCCTTTTTACCAGATTTATATATTTTTTCCATTCTTCCCTTTGCTTTTTCGAAAAACAAAAAAGATAATTATTCTATAAATAATTATAAAATAAATTATTATAATTTATCCTTATTGGTGGCCAACAGGAGGGTCCAAAGAGAACTATAAATAAACATTGGGGATGGACTTTTTTATAAAATGAAATCTAAAATAAAAACACCACCCACTTCACCTCAGTAATTTTTGTACAGTCCCTAAGGCATTCTTTTTCTTTCTTCTTCATTCAGAAAAGCTTTTCAGTCATTGATGACAAAAGATCTATCTAATATTTCCTGTCTGTTTTCATGTTTTATTTGATCTTGTTTGTGTAATCCCTCGTTTTTTTAGGTTTTTGTACGAATTCAAGTGAGACTATATAACTTTTGCTGAACAGAGGCTGGTGTCACAAGCGGCTGACACAAGTAATACTGTGGTACAATAGTATTTATTTAAACGTAGTGTAAGACTAGCACAAGGAGACTCATAATGCCAGCAAACACACACAGTAATGTCAGTTACACAACAATATCTACCTAAACCTCGCTAACATTAGCTAATATTAGCCACCGTAAGCTAGTGGTCATAGCAGCATAACCCCTAAGTATAATGAACTTAGCAAAGGTGCATTTAATTTCTTGAATTCAACTTTTCCATTTTTAACAAGAAGAAGGTGTTCTTCCTTAAAATGTAACGTGTTAATTGGTGAGCTTTTGAGGAGCTTGTAGGAGGATTTTGTTACCTTTTAGACGGAGCCAGTCTAGCTGTTACCTCCTATTTCTTGTCTTTATGCTAAGCTAAGCTAAGCTAAGCAGCTTCATATTAAATGGACAGATATGTGAGTTGTATCAATCTCTTATCTAACTCTTGGCAAGAAAGTGAAGTGCATTTCCCAGAATCAAAACTAAACTATTCCTTTAAGGCTGTGTTGCATTCTATGTTTTGCATGGCTACAAGACAAATTTCGCCTTGAGGACAATAAAGTTGAAGTTGACACCCTGACAGCCCTTGTACCTTATAAATATTAATAGCTGAATTGATGTGATTGAAATTGATTGTGTATATCAGCAATATATAATCAAAT
Organism: Macquaria australasica; assembly: GCA_005408345.1. Taxonomy (NCBI): domain Eukaryota; kingdom Metazoa; phylum Chordata; class Actinopteri; order Centrarchiformes; family Percichthyidae; genus Macquaria; species Macquaria australasica. The sequence continues at coordinate 690,950 of SEMN01000060.1, read as the reverse complement.
AACAGTATGGCTGCAATGCTTCTGTCTTTATGACCTGACTGATCTGTTTCTGCTGCACAAACTCACAGGTGAAGTGTTTGACTACCTCGTGTCTCATGGGAGAATGAAGGAGGTTGAAGCCAGAGCCAAATTTCGACAGGTACGAATACGCCGCCTCTTGATGCCCACAGTGTACCAATCCTAACATTTAATTGTCAGTACTTCAGCTTTGTCTGTCTCTTCGTGTTCACAGATTGTTTCCGCTGTCCACTACTGCCACACGAAGAACATTGTCCACAGAGATTTGAAGGTGAGAAAGCTCAGAAGATGTTTTGGGCTTCTTTTAGAGATGGCGGATTAAGGCTAGTCCAAGACTAGGACATTTCTTTCACTGACAGATTACACTGAACAGAAAATTATAATCTGGGACTAGTCTTAATCTGTGTCTGTGAAAAGGGCCCTTTAGCATCTTAATCGCACAGTAAAGCAGAGATGAGTGGAGAGACAGTTTGTTTTACCAAGCTGGGAGGGGTAGAAGGCAGTCGGAGCCTGCTCCTGTCCTAATAGATTATTACATTCCTAAACACATGCAGTGACATATATACACTATGAGTCATGTCCACTATCTATGTTGTTGGACAACATGCAAGCATGTCTCTCATTCGTGCTCTCTTTTTCTCCATCACAACTCCTGGTCTTGTGTCCTCCTACTCTCTCATCCCCCATCCAACTATTTTCTCCACTGCTCCACCCCTCCCTCCCCCAACGTGTTGTTCTCTGTGTACGTCCCTTTTCTGCCCTCCCTCGCTCCTGCTGTCCATCCCTGCCTCCTCCTCCTCCTCTGCATCAATGTATGTATGACTCAGGCGGAGAACCTTCTGCTGGATGCCGACGCCAACATCAAGATCGCCGATTTCGGCTTCAGCAATGAGTTCACGCTGGGCAACAAGCTGGACACGTTCTGTGGCTCACCGCCCTACGCTGCACCTGAGCTTTTCCAGGGCAAGAAGTATGATGGGCCCGAGGTGGACGTCTGGAGTCTCGGAGTCATCCTCTACACGCTGGTCAGCGGCTCACTGCCCTTTGATGGGCAGAACCTGAAGGCAAGTGGATAGGGGGACTGTCTGTCTGTCTGTCTGGGTACATTCAGGCGGGAGTTCTCTTCAGGGGGTTATGGTAGCAGTAATGGCTTTACATATATTGACATACATAGTTTCCAACAACCACCTGATTTAGTCAAGTAAAAAATTGAGGCATGCAGCGCGGTTATTAAAAGCAGGAAAAATCCATCCTCAGATATGTGTTTTCAGTGTCTTGAATGTCAGTGGACCCCAGAAGTAATTTGTGATAAAGGTTGTAATTTGCCTTTTCAGTATTCCCACTCTTCTTTAACTTGTCTTGTCTGATTTAGTTGGCAGTTATCTATAGTTATAGAGTAAAACAACCCAACAAAATAGGCCGAGAGTGTGTAACATTGTCTGCTGCTGTTTGTAACATTATAGTGTTAACATGTATTATGTCAGATATTCCAGTCTGTGTTGCTGCTTTGCTATATTTTTTCCATTCTCACAGCCACTGTAAGACCTCTATATATGACTAGACCCTTTGAGTAGAATGAATATATGGTATTTTATGACTGAGGAGCCATTCTGTTGTGCTGTATGAAACCCATGTAGTTGTACATGTAGTTTGCCTTATTGAGCATCATTTTGGGGCTGAGTGGTTTGCTTTCATAACTTAACAAATGTTATCTTAGATTATGTGGTGAGTTCAGTTTACAGTAACAGTGGATGATTCCGTGGATCAGTGGAGGCTCAGTGTGTAAAGTGTAGATGTGGCATCCTGGTTTTGAATGTTGTCCAGGACCTTTGTCTTTCTCCCAGTCTTTGTCCTCTTTCTCCTTTTCCAGTGATCTTCTGAAAAAAATATTTTTTGTTCATATTGATTGCTGACTATATTGTTCATGGTTTATAGTTCAGCTGAATTTTTATTTTCCTTAAAAATACTGCTTGAATACAACTTTGTTCCTGAACCATTCAAAAGGTTATTCAGAAAGATTTAAGATTTACAAAGCTAGAGCCTGAAGAAGACAATACTTTGTGTATTTAAATTACATTATTCTTCCTAATCAGGTTTTCATACACTACATATGCTTATTTTATATGTGCAGAATAAGTTGTTTGCCATTTGAATCTCCTGAGATACATAACAGATGTACCTAATTTTAACCGTTTAATTTCTATTGCAAATGTCACCATCACTAGGGGAAAGCAGTATTCTCTGTCTTCTCTTTGTTTGCCTGCGTAATGTAATTGTACCCTGTTGTACCCTGCTGCAAAAAACAAAACAAAAACTAAAAATAGTATTTTTATCCAAAATCCAGCAGATGGCAATGAATGCCCCCCCAGAGTTCTACCAGAGGGTGGAGACAAATGTGTATTTAACCCCTCTCATATCTGCAGCATACTGCCTGCAGTGAGGGACCTGGGGATTTAAGTTTTTATGCAACTGACACCATAACATCAGACTGGTCTTATCTTACTTCGGTGTGAAATACTCACATGTAGGGTTGGATATGTTGTAATTAAACGTTCAACACAAACCAAAGTGATGACAATGAGTGGGGAAGTCTGAGGCAAATTATTTGCAGAGTGTGTCATGATGCATAGTGCTGTCACTGTTATAATGCCTAATGCAAAAGTAGCTTCTTCTCTTGTTTCGACTGTGTTTGTTTCAAAAATAGTATTAGAGGCATGTGAGGTAGTGGCGTCAGATAGCGAAGGGGTTATACCATATAACTACAACATTCACGGTTTGATTACGGCTGAGGATTTTTGTGACATGTCATCCTGCTCTCACTCTCCCCACATTTCCTTTCTCTGTTTCTACTTTCACTGTTGAATAAAGGCAAAAATACCACCAAAACAATCTTCATGTTAGAATTCTGAATCATGGTTTTGCAGCTGGCTCCTGGTCTAAGTTCGGCTCGTTGAATTTGAAATGTGCTGTATGTGTAACATGCGATGGATGTGGCCAACAGGAGCTGAGGGAGCGCGTGCTGAGGGGAAAGTATCGTGTGCCCTTCTATATGTCCACAGACTGTGAGGGGATCCTTCGCCGGTTTCTGGTGCTCAACCCCGCCAAACGCTGCACCCTAGAGGTGGGAACACACTGCACATAAGGCGTAACTTACCTCATGTGAAACTCAAACTCTCAACTGAAGCTTTTCTGGATTTCTGTTTTTACAGCAAGTCATGAAGGACAAGTGGATAAATACAGGGTATGACGGGGACGACCTGAAGCCCCATATAGAACCTGTTGAAGACTATAGTGATCCAGCTCGCATAGGTGAGTCAGCCTTGCCACTGTTACTGCAGCTGCAGCTTGGCTGTTGGCCTGCTTGCCATTCTGGTTCTTCACCATAACAAACCTGGTCAATGTAGCCAAGATAAAAAAGGTTTTATATCACTGTCTCTTTTCTTACCTTTCATATTTGGCTGTTTGTGTTCCTCAGAGGTGATGGTCGGGATGGGCTTCACTCCAGAGGAAATCAAGGACTCTCTGCTCAATCAAAAATACAATGAGGTCACCGCCACCTACTTACTGCTGGGCCGCAAAGGCGATGTGAGTTATATAGATCTACCCAATATTTATTTGTGCATATTAAGTATTTAGCTGACATACTAACCAGAGAGAACTGGCAATGAATGAAATACCAGGCTGACTTTTTTCCTTGATCACCAATTTTACATGCAAAATGACTTATCATTAAGGCTGGGTATCATTCAACTTCTTTCTGTACCGGTGCCAAATATAGTACTTTGTTGATACCTTACTTTAATGAATATAGACATGTTTTTCTCAAAACCCCTTTTTTAATATAACAAAATAATTTAATGTTGTCTTAAAACAAATAGCCATACAAGTAGCTTGCTTAAATAAAGTGTGATTGAACCTCTCTTGCCCTGCTTCCCACAAGTAATGTTATTGTATGATTATTCTAACTTGAACTTTAAAAAAAAGGTTGCAAGCAATTAGATAGAAACGCCCACCTTCTCCTTTGCTCTGTCAGTGTTCTGGTGCATATATAGATATATTGAAAATGGAGTTATGGAGTGGCTAGGATCAAAGGGCTCACTCAATTAGGAGGTGCTGGGGGCCTGGGAGAGAGTATTTGAGACAGCAAAACCAGAATCAGTATCAGGTTTATTGCCAAGTAGGTTTACACATACAAGGAATTTGCCTTGGTATATTGGTGCATAACAATAAACATAGTGAGTAGAAACTATAAAGGAAGATAAAGCAAGAACTGCAAGTCAAGAAGCATAAATAGAAAACTGACAATAGAATGTGAAACGATATCATAAAAAATATGTACAATATGACTTATTTAAATGAAAGAGCTGTACAGTTCTGTGCAGGGATGTGCAAAATATTGACCAGGGAGTAAATTCATAGTATGAAGTAAACAGAATATTTGCAATGTGCAAGATAGTGAACCAAAAGATGTGCATTAATGTAACGCATTGAGTCACGTGTGACTCAAACCTTTACTTTCATTTTTTAAAAAAAGCATCTTGTGATATACATGTATTATCTATGTCAAAATGTGTTAATATATTACATTTACTCACCTTGGGGGTGCATGGAAGGGTGGTTGGGTGAGGGGGCTGGTCAAGGATGAGAATATGTTGGAAATACCTGGTTAAAGAATAAATAAACAAGACCAAGGATCTGCATTCAGTGCCTACTTTTGGTGCTGGACAGTTTTCAATACTAAGTGCTATGGTCACATCTCAAATCAGTAATCGAAAAGCATTGAGGTTCGATACCCAACCCCTCTTATTGGAATTGTGATTCCAAACCCTGGTATATTCAATCACCCATCCATCCTTCTCACTGTGAACACCATACTGGGCCACACTTCCTGACACCTTTCTATCTGACATCACTGTGATGTTATAGGAGGCCAGTGAGGCTCGCACAGCTAGCAGCCTATCCCTGGCGAGGGTACGACCCAGCCCCATCACCAACGGGACCAACAAGCACTCCTCAGCCACTGGCTCCTCTTCCTCCTCCACCTCCTCCTCACATAGCAAGACCCAGCGCAGTGCCTCCACCTACCACAGGCAGCGGCGACACAGCGACTTCTGTGAGTCTCTTTTCTAACTTCTTCATTCTGTATCTCTATCTGAGCCATACATTTATGAAACCTCACGTTTATTTACTTAAATAAAAAGCACTTGAGAGTGAATATTCACGTCTTTTTCACACCTGAAGAGAGACATAATAACTTGCTCTCATGAGTTCTTATGAAAAACTAGTGATGATATGGAGTTTCAACTAACAAGAAAACATGGTAACGTGCACTGTTAACCTAGATGATATAAAAATATCCTCACCTGGAGCCTCTTATTTGGATGATTGCTGGCTGTATGGATGTGTACAAGGTACCCACTCTGTATGCAGAATATTCTTTATATGAGTCTCTGTGTGTCTGTGCTCTGCTGTCCTCCACAACAAAGGCGGGCCCTCCATGCCCGTCATGCACCCCAAACGGAGCCCGACCAGCACGGGCGACCGGGAGCTGCGGGAGGGTCGAATGCCTTCGCGTAAAGCCAGTTGCAGCGTGATGGGGAGCCACAGCCTCCCTCCCTCCAGCCCAATGGTCAGCAGTGCCAACAACCCAAACAAGTCTGAGATCCCGGACCGCCGCAAAGACATGACTGCCACCACGGTAAGCGACAGATTTCCTCCTCAAGTAGAGAGGAGACCATGGATCTCAAATGATGTTCTAGAGGCAGTTGACTATTGACATAATTTGGTAAGTGTCATAACTCAGTCAACATCATTTACACACTGGTAGAATCAGCGGAACTCATCACCTTTGCCACGGTCATATCAGGATCTCTGATATAAATGTCATAAATCCATTTAGAAATCATAGAAAAAAAGATGCCGCTTCCAACTTCTGATCTTAGCACATGATCATCACATTCTGACTTGTTCTTCAGTATCAAAGTAATGCAGGTGATTGTTGTCTGCACAGTGTGAACAGGAAATGCTAGCAGCCGAAGCAGCAGGGCTTTACCTAATGCAGATTTGATAAAATGGAAACAAAAAACACTGAGATCTAGATGATTTTAAGTCTGATATTTAGAGATTCAGTGAGGTTCATCCTCAAATTTTTTCATCAGTTTTCACCCGATTTGTTGTGCAGTGCAGGATAAAGCTTGACTGATGTTATACAGCTGTTATTTTTACCATATGATCCGATGTTAAAGCCTGCAACTGTGCGCTGCTTGACAGTAGACGGACAGCTGAAGAGCTGAAGTCAGGGACCGACTCGAAAGTACATGCAAAATGGCCAAGAGAGTTTTTCAGATTTTTGTTATTAGCTTTCTCATTTCATTTTCATTTTTTATTTTATTTGAAAAGAGACAATGTACATTAATCAACATTCAAACAAATGTAAATGCACCCAAGTTAGCCGAAGGGCTACTTTTCAGCGGCAGTCCCTTTGCCTGCTGTTGTTAGGCCTCCTAGAATAAAAATAATACAATAATACAATATGTACATAATACATAGTACAAACATACTACATTGTGATTAAAAGCATAGTTAAAGCAAATTTGATTTCATAAACACTTTATTTATCTGGACCTCCTCCCATTGCTTGCACAACCTCCATTTTTAAATGACGCAATATGGCTCAGTGAGCTATTACAGCCTCTTTTTTTTTTTTGTCAATAAAAAAAAGTCATGTTTTATCATAGACACTTCAGAACAACTTTACATTCACCTAGGCTTCTTCCCATTATATACACAACAAATTCTGACTTGTCCTTTCCCACTGTTAAACCTCCAGTTCTATTGCCATTATTCATTTCCACTATTCATTGCACAGTCACACAGTGTTTATTTAGACTCAGTCTCATACTCATGCTTTATTATTTGATTAATGTAGGTACATGATTACAATGTTATGTTATTTAGTATATTTTGTGAGCAGCTTAACTTATATATATACATGCGGAGTAGAAATGGCAGTAGAAAACAATTTAACATGGAAAATCAGTCGAGACAGTTTCTAACAACATTGATAATACCTGCCTCTTGCCTTATTCCTCTCTCTCTGTAGAATAACATCCCTGGAAGCGCCATGACACGCCGAAATACATATGTGTGCACGGACCGCTCAGGCGCTGACAGACACTCTCTTCTGCAGAACGGCAAAGACAACAGGTACCGCTTTGTGTTGGCAGTTTTAATATTTATATTTGTCAGTACAGATCTTTAATATATTAAAGAAAAAGGTAAAAAAAAAATTACTTAAATAGACAAAACAAGATATGTTTCTTCCATATTGTTAGCTGTAAAGCCCTAGAAGCTAACATAGCTTAAAGACAGTGGTGTATAGAGATATACCAGATTCTGTTGCTGATGCCAGAACCTGGGGAGAGCCGATGTGTGTGAAAGCTTTAAACCAAAATAAATCCATGAATACTTCAAAAAGTGCTGCTTTTTACTTAAAGGGTTTTTATCCAATGAAATTATGAATTGTACCATTTAAGCAAAAGGTATGGAAATGGGGAGTACAAAGTATATGCATTTTAGGAAACCAAAAAATGTTTTTTGAAAAAAGGACCTGATGGCTGGGCTAGCTTAAGACCCAATCACTTCTTCTTCTTCCCTGCAGCTCCCTGGGCCACCGCATGCCTGCAGCGTCTCCCTCCACGCTCAGCATTTCCGGGGCCGGAGCTGCCTCCTCCTCTTCCTCTTCGGACCGGTGCCGCCTGACCCGTGGCTCAACAATCCGCAGCACCTTTCACGGGGGACAGCTGAGAGACCGCGGGCCCCCGGTCTACTCAGCCCCACCCACTTCACCCACCTTGTCCCACCATGACGCCAGCCCCCTGCCCCATGCCCGCACCAGGGCAACCTCCAACCTCTTCACCAAGCTGACCTCGAAACTCACTCGCAGGTAGATGCACGCCACATGTGACATATCACATCGGGAGGCCTAGGTCACATTTGTTTGTATGGTTCTTGATTAGGTGTGATAGACCAAAAGCAGTCTTCTCATAGACTGAGAAAATACTCCCATTTAAAGATTTTAATCTCTAACCCCTTGAGTAACTGATAAAGTCATAAATGTAGAATAATGTATTGTAGATATGATGAAAATGTGTCACATTAGCTAACATTGTTACTTTACAATGGGTAACATTTTAAAGAATGAGGTGCCTGAGAGTCCAACGAGAAGATCGATACCACTCTCATGTCTGTCCGTTAAACATGAAGCTACAGCCATGAGACGGTTAGCATAGCTTAGCATAAAGACTGGAAGCAGGGGGAAAGAGCTAGCCTGGCTCTCTCCAGCCTACCAGCACCTCTAAAGCTCACTAATTAATATTTTTACTGTATTTTCTAAGGATTAAACAAACGAAATATAACGTGTTTATTAGTGAGCTTTATGGGTGCTGGTAAGCAGATTTTGTTTCCTCCGGACAGATTCATGCTAGCTGTTTCCCTGTTTCCAGTCTTTGTGCTGGCTGTAGCTTCCTATTTACCGTACAGACATGAGAGTCGTATCAATCTTCTCGTCTAACTCTTAGCAAGAAAGTGAAGCATATTTTCCAAAATGTCAAACTGTTCCTTTAACTGCAGATGTCATAAGTTTAACTAATAATATCATGGCTGGAATTTTAAAGGTTTTTGGTTTATACTATAGCCACTTATTTCATGTCAGTTAATGAGTTTATTTTGAAGAATTTTAGAGGGGAATATTGAACATTTAGCCAAGATCTTAATTTATTAAGCTATCGCTACATTATCAGTTGCTACTTCCTACCTCTGTCCACTCAGCATAGCTTTTATTTTCTTTGTGGTTCCCGCATGTTCTTATATGATCATAGGGAAAAGGGCACAGGGGCCCTGATGTTTGCATTTTTTGTTTTTAGTAGCTTTTAATTTTTGCACTTTAGGATTTTAGGCTTGCTGTTTCAGTAGCTGCAGTTACATGGACAATATTTCTTCAACCCGAGTGAAATCTTTCTGATTAGAGATTACAACTTAACTGTTTACATGGACGCTAAATAAAGGGATCCGATAAGATGTGCGTTTACATGCCCGAAGCATTTAATCAACAATCCTTAAATCTTTTAAGTTCTATCAGCCACAGAGCAGTTTAGTGTTGCTGCCGCCATGTTTCTGTCCCTCCTGGAAACTAATGAGCTGTTCCCCCCACGTAGGGCAAACATGCACAGAAAGAATATATTTATTCCAACCAGAGAGAAACGATCGGATTAAGCGTTTACATGGTTATATGTGATAATATTTTCCTGTTGGATGGATTATCAAAGGTTTACACCACCCTTTCAACCAGATTGAAAATTCCTTCCGATCGGGCCAGTCTCTTCTGATTGAGGTGGTTACATGAAGCATTTTTATTCTGACTGGGCTGTTATTCCGATTATTAGTGGAATATTAGGACTATGTAAACGCAGCTATAGGTTGCTCTAAAGAGCATCAGCTCAAATGTAAAATATGTTTTCAGAAGACTTCATATATGATACAAAATCATGTAGCGTTGTTGTCAAATTCTTCCTTTCAGCTTGAGCACAGCCTGGGTATGGATCCATGCTTATCAGAACATTTTAATCACCCTGGCCTTTTGGCAAGCCCTTCTGTGGCCCTGGATTATCCTCTGCTCCCCTCTCCCTCTCAGTCGTCATAATCACACATGTCTAATCTTATCAAACCTCAGCTTTATCCTTGCCAATCAGCTCCTGCGCTGCGCTCTTTTCCACCACTTGCTCTCCTGTGACTCAATTATATTCTCTCTTACTCCCCCACCCCTTGCTCTTACCCCATATTCCCTCTTTTTCTCCATCTTTATCTTGTTGTGCTTTCCCCCTGTCGTGGCATCAGGGTCAACCTTGACCCGTCCAAGCGCCAGGGCTCAAACAAATCAGTCTCGGGTTGTACTCTTCCACAAGGATCAAAAACAGTTAGTAAGTTCCCATGTCTCTCGCTTCTTTCTTGTCTGCCTGTGCTGCCCCATCTGTCTGCCTGATCACACAGGAATTGGCTCAAGTCCGTAAAATGCCTGCTTGACTTTTTTTTTCATCTCTATCTATGAATTATTGCTTGTCTGCATGACTTGTTAATCATTTTCACACTATCAAGGTCCCACACACTTGGTTTCAAGCATGGTTGCAATCAAGGCAGATTCATTTGAATTTTTAGTTTTCAACTTTTAGGATCAGTGTCATTGTCAGTAGAGACTGGTGCGTAAATGTGCCCTTAGAAATGGTGTTTTATGTTTTCATTTTGTGTCTGTGGTTGATGGGTTGAAAGTCAATTAATGTTTTTTCCATGTGTTGTTCAGAAGAATGGATAGGAATGTGTAGTACTATGCAGAGAAGTGATTAAAAGTCTAAGGACTGCATTTATATCTGCATGCTTTAAAAATTGTCAGTGAGAAAACAGAAAAGGTGAGGACACACTGTTATGCACTGCATATCATGTGCCTGTTGTTGCTGATGCTTGCTTGGTCTCACTCTATGATATCCACTGCTGAATGCCATCTCATCTGAGAGTTGTGGGTTGGTCATAAGACTCATTGTACTCTAGTGGATTACCTCTTACTCTGCCTGTTTGTCCTACAGGGTCACAAATGAATCTGAGGGAATCAGGAGATTTGCGGTCACAAGGTCAGTACAAATAGATTATAGATAATTTCTGTTTTCAATTATGAGACTAGTAGTAGCAGCTGTGGCATTTTTCTGACCCCTTCCCCCCTCCCTAGTTGCCATCTACCTGGGTATCAAAAAGCGTCCGAGCCCCGGGCCGTCGGACGTGGCTGGGATCTGAGAGGTGGTGGGCGGCGGGACCCTGCGGAGGTGGTACTGGCTCTGCGGGAGGCGGCGCTCGGATGTGGCTGCCAGGTCCACCATGCCGGCCCCTTTCTGCTCTCCTGTACCCATGGCGTGGCAGGGGGCCGCGTGGCTTTCGAGGCCGAGGTGTGCCATCTTTCCACAGGCACCTCTGAGACTTCTAACGGGGTGCGCTACACGCGACTCTGGGGGGCACCGCCAGCTTTTCGGGACATTGCCACCCAAATCTCTAAGGACCTTGAACTTTGAACGGAGGGTGTGTTTGCGTACCAGTATGTGTTTTTGTGTGAGTGAGTGTTGATGCGTATGCGCAAAGGGAGGGGGGTGGAAATAATTGAAGAAAAAAAACATAGCAGAGAGGGCTAGGGGCTGGACCCGAGAGAAAAAAAAGACTTCTCCTTATGTCTCTATCATGACTACCCCCCCCCCCCCACACACACACACACACACACACACACACACACACACTCACACACACACACACACACGCGCACCTGACCCATAAGTCACATAGACTGAAGCACCCCCCTCCACCCAATCACCCCACCCAGCTCAGCCAACTTCTTCACTGAGCAACTGGACCTGGATCAGATGGAATCTAGCTGAATATTTTTTATTGCTACTCTAGCCATAATGACTCTTTATTTTGTTATTTATTGCTCTGATCATTGTTTTTACCCACTGTCACTTTCACCGCTACAGAAAAACATAATTTCTTGTGTATCGGATGTCATTGACCAACCAGTCCTTTTTTTAAAAACTGTTCTTTTATATGTCACCTTTACACACGCCGTCTATTTATTTCCCCGTACCGATGACTTGATTATCTGCTGACCTTTCGTCACCTGGAGACAACAACATGCACAAACATGGAGATGGTCTGACTCAGTGACCAGATAAGCAGCCACAGAGGGTTGCATTGCTTTGATTCGTTGTACATACAGCAGTGACGACTGCACTGGATTAAGGTCAGTGGGAGCAGGGTTGACAGGTCTTTGAAACAGCCAATCAGCTGCTGAGCTGGAATACAAAAAGCCAGTGACATCTTCCACATCATGATAGAGTTGTTGCCTCTTGATCACATTAGCAGAAATTAAAAATATAGGTAATGTTTATTGAGAAACAAACTCCTTGGTTAGCAAATTATTTATGAATACAAGAAGAAGAGAACATTTTGGTTCAGTAAAGCCATGCTTCATGTTGGATTCTCTCTACACCAATATAAAAATGAAATCAATACAGCTGATTTGGTTAAAAGGTATATGGTTATACACATTTCATACCATTGTTGTCGATGAATACTTTTTTTATGCTGGCTTTCTAGAAGAGTAAATAGAGAGGCCTGCAAAGATTACATGCACATATGCTGCTCTCTGGTTGGCTGGATTCATTGTCTGTCAGTGCTGGTCATCGTCAGTAAAACTTGGTCAAAGCATTTGGATTTTTCAGCCTCCCACCCTGTTTCATCCCTTTACCTTTGTTCAAAAGCATTGTACTGAAGACACGACAGCAGAGACACATCCCTGACATAACAGAACATCTAACTCAAAACCCTTAAGTGGCGAAATCTTTCAAGGTGATTAAGACAAATGTGGTTTGTCGTGCAAACCTTGCCCTTGAAATCTGTCAGTTGTCCCACCACAAAATAGCAGAGATACTGTAAGGCTGGTTTATTTTCAGTGCAATGCAATTCTTTGGTTCTATTCCGTGCCATGTGATCTCACCTCAGCCATCATCTCAGTATGTTGATGGGAAACACCAAAAGCGGATCAGCCAAGCAGCGAAACCTCTCAGATTACACACTCACCTTTACACACACAGGGAAACATACACTTCCAAATGTCCACCCTGTCCTTTTTGTGGCGCAGTCTATAAACTGGTCTGTCCATTATTGATGACTGTGGGGCTGTGGGGATCAGGGGGGAGTGTTCGGAATCGGGAAAGGCACGGTGAAGGCAGTGTGCACAGTGTTTTCTTTCTGTTAGTCCAGTTGCCTTTAAAGTGAACAACCCCCGGCGCCTTCATACAGTACATATTTAATGTATAAAAAAAAAAGACAAGACAGAAAAAACTGAGAAAGCTTTCTATTCTCCCTCCCTGTTTTTAGTGAATAACGTACTGTGATATTTACGTAGGCTACAGAGATCATGTTGTTTGGCTGCTGATTTACTGTTAATACTATCTCTCAGTTGTGGCTTTGCTCATGGTGACCCAAAACACCTCGCTACCCCACCCCCATTTCCTTTCCCACCCATCATAAACTACCCAACTCCCTACGTTTAACAGGGACACCAACCTTAGCTGTCCACCACCTTTGTATGTACCACCGACTTTTTTCTATCGTCACGATGAACGTTTGGCTTTCCTCGGCTCTTCGTTTGAGACCCTGTTTTCTCATAGGGAAACAGTCAGCCATCATCCACACTCTCACATTGTAGACCTATGTATGACATCTTCTCAGTCCTGTTTGGTGTGTGCTGTTTCATGGAGCCCAACTGGGGAGACTGGTGTTGACCTGTCCTCTGCCTCAGGGTGATAAGTAGACACCAATATGGACACCAGGAGTCTGTCCTTGTCCTCTCCCTGGACGTTTCTCATTGTGGTGTATATTAGCATTAGGTAATATAGACCTCAATGCACTTTGCTTTGACTTGAATCAGCTCCTTCCAGTGTTCCTGTATAGGTAATACCCAGAACTAGCCACTGGAGGGCGCCAATGTCTTAAATGTGAAACACTTCAATTTGTGGATATTTGCACAGGTACTTTATTTATTTTTTAGAATAATATCATTTAAAAAAACAGGATTTATATCAGTCAGTTGATGGCTGTATATAAAATATATGAATATAGTATATATCTTAGAGCTCAAGGTTTATTTATAGCTAGAGCAAGGGAAGTAATTCTAGTTTAAAGCAGATTCTGTCAGTGACAATGGGGAACAAACCAACCTGCAATCCTGCATGACTTCAGAGTTTGGGTTTTAGGGGGAAAAAATGAAACATGATGCACACCTAGGATTGGAAGCTTTGAAATGCAGACACGACTGTTTTTAGACATGAATTGATACAAGAAATGGTGCTAAATGTAGCACCAGGTCCTTCTCCCTTTCACAAAAACAAACAGGAAGGCTTGGGTGAAATACAGTGACTTCACTCCACCTTGTTTGCTAGGGGATAGGTTCAGTACACTCAAGAGGGCTTCTGAGTTCTTAGAAGTATTTAGATATGCCATGAAATGTACCACAAGGTACAGTGTGTAAGAAAAATGTTCAGCTTTAGAGCCAATGAGGACACCTACATTGGGAATAAATTGTGCAGTTTGGTTCTATTTTACCCTGAATTTACTCCGATCCAAATAAGTCCCTGACATGTTGAAAGCCCTGGGTTGTATTCAAGCCATAGAAACGTTATGTCACTGTCTCCTTTATAGCAAATATGAATCAGGTTGTTTGCGAAGCATTTCAGTGGAAATTATTGAAGTGAAATGGGCTAAAAAGCAAATAACTTTGTGTTAAACAACTCACTCTTAGTATAAGATAGATGAGCATTGTCTTAAGGTGGAATCTACTGTGAAAAATTCTTGAAAAGAGTTTTGTTGACCTGAGTGTTGAGTAAACACGTATATACCTGCTCAGCGTGTCGCTGGTCTGGTTTAGATGGTGGATGGTACAGTATTAGGATCCCAGGGGGCTCAGTATTTAACATGCACTGTCATTTCAAAACTGATTTTGGAAACAGTTGATGTTATATGCAAAAGAGACTGAAGAACACACAGTTTGACCTGTATGAGTAATTTTACACTGCTCTACTGTTTAATTCCTCCCCTCAGAAACAAACTGTAAACTGAGATTGAGTGGTTGTGGTGTATAAGGAGAACATGGAGCTGAAGATTAATAAAATTCACTGATGTTGGCATTTTTTCCTTCATTTTGGTATCTTGTTTTATTGTTCTGAATATTTGTTAATAGCCTTTGATCGTCTGACAAGGTGAGCATTAATATGTGAAGAATGTACTCGTTAAGCTCTGAAAATATTTGTTCTGGGCCTTAATGTTCCTTTTAAAAATGTTATTTCCTGTTTCTCATGCTGCACACACAAAATAGCAAAATGATTCATTCAGCTGTTTTATGGGGCACGTTTTTTATTGAGCAGTATGAACAGCTTCAATGATCATTACTTTTTATAACAAAAAGTAGGTGATGCCACGTCTGCCAGGCGAGCCCAGCTCAGTGGAGGCTGATCCCAGGATGTTACCAACCAACACTGGACAACTTTGAAAAATAAAGGTCAAAGGACAGAAAAGAAAAAAAAAAGCTGGAAGGAAGAAAAAGGTGAGCAGAGTCAAGAGTCTCTTGGTGAGCGGCTGTTTCCTCTGCATGCCCATCAGCTGGCTCGATTGCATATGAATGGTCACGAGAAAAACACAAGATTGTCCCTCTTTACTTCTGGGCGGGGATCATGCTGTCGATGGCCTCTCCCTTCTCCAGCTTCTTCTCCATCTCAACCATCAGTTTGACACCATCAACCACCAGCTGGACCTGGTCCACCTCGGAGGAGCCCAGACGGTCGGCGTTGGAGATGTCAAACACACCACCCACAGAGGCAGTGTCGACACCACCTAAAGAGGACAAAGGACAAGGGATGAGATGCAGATTACACATCACACCCTCAGAATGCTGTAGATGGACTGCCAGGCTGATCCACAGATGTACAAGCTAAAGAGTGTATATATTTATACCTGTGCCACGCTTCTGCAGACGCAGCCTGGTGAGGATCTCCTCGAACTTGGGGTGTGTGCTCAGCTTGGGCAGCTTGACGTGGACACCACCACGCAGGCCGGTACCCAGGTTGGAGGGACAGGTCAGGATGTAGCCGAGATGCTCGTTCCACATGAAGCCGTGGTTGTGCTTCTTGAAGATTTCCTCAATCTAGGAGGTAAGAAAGAACAAGACTCAGACGAACATCCAGCAATGATCCACGTTGTTTTTACTCAGTCACATCATGGCTTGTTTTGATCTGTTATTAATGTATACCTTCTGCAGGCCAACGCAGAAACGTCTGAAGACCTCCTTCATGTTGCCGCCCAGCTGCATGGAGATGACACGCAGGTGATCCTCCTCGTTCACCCAGACCAGGAAGGTCTTGTTGTCGTTGTGCCTGGATGGAGATGGTTGCAAAGGATCAACATACAGTAAAACAGACAGGTGATGCAGAGAAATAATGGAAGTACTGAGAGTTTTAAAAAGTTTTCACAGCTGATAATTATTGGTGATACTCACCAGATGCCTCTGGCATCAGGCCAGTCACGGGCCATACCAGCGCAGGTCAGCAGGGGAGAGACGGGCTTGTCAAACAGGAAGTGATCATTGATCAGCTGCTCCTGCTCGGCATCAGTCATGGACTTCAGGGGGTAGTACTTTCCCTTGAACTCGCCATCCAGGCTGGTCAGAGCTGGAGAGACAGACGTACAATTAGGAGTACAGATCTCAACAGGAAATACTAAGCAGTGGGAGTTTTTCTCTGTCAGTTAACATGGCCATTTACAGTGATTACAGTTCATTAAATGAACAAGCAGAACAAGAGTGGGTTTCCTTGTTGGGTTCATCACTGTATATTCCACCTCTTATCCTTAAATGACACTTCTTGTGAACAGCCTGTTGTTTGGGAAAGGCCTTGCTTACTGCCCAACCCTTTGCACACTTATGCATGCAATAGCTTACCCTCAACGGACAGCTTCTCAATAGCTCTGCGCTCGCCACGGCTGTTGTGGGGGGGCAGGGTGAATCCTTTGATGCTGCGGCCAGTACGAACACGGCTGGACAGAACATAGTTGGGGTCCAGGTCGTCACCACCCTAATGACAAAAGTTTGATTACAAAGTGAAACAGAGGCTGCAAATGTAGGGCACTGAGCATCATCATGTGATTAGTTACTTTTTTGCCTAGTTGAAGGTGTGCAAATCAATGAAATTATCCAGTGTAGTGTTTGGTTTAACATCTGAAAGTCTTATGCAGTAAGTCTTAGGTTTTCTCTAGTGATTTATATGTTTCTACGAGTGTTTTCTCAATGGACCATGGTGCTGATAACCGGGGTACTGCACCTTCAGGTTCTCAAAGTTCAGGTCGGTCTTGTGCTTGTCAGTGGGCTTGTATCCACCATGACGGTCAGAGATGATGGGGTCAAGCAGATCCTTGAAGACCTCGTAGGACTCCTCATCACCAGCGACACAGCCAACAGTCATGATGAAGGGGTGACCTGATGGCAGGGAGCGAATAGGAAAGCAGGACTTAGAAGATGGAAGGGAAGGTGATAGCTGTTGTACAGTGTGAGACCAGTTTATGAGTATTTAATTTGGTGATTTCATTCACAGATAAAGCTAAGAAACAAGCACAGTTTTGTTTCATTCAGTAGACCTATGTGTCTGAATGATTTAATGATTCATAAAAAGATTTCTTTGTCCAGATGTAATCTCGGGTCTCACCGGGGTTGTCGATACCAGTCTGGATGACATCATCCAGGGTGTAGCCACTGGGTGTCTGCTTGTCCCTCATCTTGCCATACAGTTCCTTGGTCAGGACCTTGGCCATATGGTTGTTGTGCTTGGACAGGTCAGGGAACTCCTCCTCAACTTTGTAGTTGAGCTTGAAGTTGTTGTGGGTGTTTCCGAAAGGCATGATTGCTTTCTAACACTGCAAAGACAGGGAAACACAGGATGAGCAAACTTAAACAGAGGCTTGGGATGATCAAAAACCAATTCATCCTAATCTGACACTGTCTGTGAAGGTGATCTGAATGTCCACAAAAAATCTTCAGCATTTGGAGATATGGGATATTTTGCAAGACAGCTGCAGAGTTTAAGTGGTGTCGGCAGAGGAATCCTGGCAACAAGTGACACTCAATTCTCGATGGCTCAAATGTCCAGTTGAAATAGAGTTGGGGGAGGAGCACGTGTTGGCTGGGTATTTTTAGCATCAGCGCACCTGACTGTATACCCTTTCTTTAAAATGTCTTCATCATATACAAGTAGCATTTTAATTCTCTTGGCACAAGCACAAGCCCAGTTCTCCAATTTGCATGTTGACACATAAGTACACATGAGGAAGTATTTGTTGGTTATGTTTTGCATACGTATTCCCTTTGAAAACACCCTGCACCTTCTGTGTACCACACTTGTATCACCACTCACCACACAGGTTAAAACACTTAGTGCATCACTTAAAGTTGTCACTATGCTGAACTCCTAACAGAAGTCTGAGAAGCTGCAGACGCTTCCCTCCGGACCACTCCACCATGGTCCAACAAGATCTATAGGCATATACATGTTACCTTGCCTTGATAGGTTGATCACATGAATAATAAAAGACTGACGCATGCAATGATGCACTTGACATCACATGAAATGCGATCTGTAGTGAACTGCAATGTAGCATTTTGGTAATAAGCCATATTAGTTTTTGAAATTAACACTTTTGATGCAGATCACTTGATTGATGAAGAACAATTGTCTTGTTAGCTTAAAGCCCAAAACCCCATCTTAAAAGTGTGACTCTTAAATGGCAAAAATCAATTACTGGACATCCAGGGCCTTCAGGCTGTCTCTTACATGTCTCTAACTGTGAAGCACCTGTCCTCATAAATCACTGTCCAAATGAGAGAACCATTTATAAATAAAACTGAATTGAATTGAATTTACAGAGAGCACACATATATGTTGTGATACAAGTTAACAATACAGCTGCAATGCAGCTACTGCTATGCTAAAGCATTATGTTCATGCATATTTACATCATCAATGATAATAATCTGACAAAATTCAATGACTTCTGATACCCAGTAGGTCTAGTTTTTCACAGAATACATCATATGGATTCAAACATCTCAGAATTGTTGTGCATTTATCCTTTGATTTCATCATGGACTTTGAGTTCAAAACCCTTCATCGCCGCCAAAAAGAGTTATTATTTGCAGTTCTAAATGTTTGGATGGTTCTTCCAATCCTCACGTCTCCAAATATCTGCTCCTCCTTCTTTAACGCCACAAAACTAATAATCTCTGTGATATTTCTTTACCTGCACACCAGACAAGAATAGAGGTAACAGTCCTTGGGATCAGATCCTGTTCACCACAGCCAAAATAGGGGTCACCCAACTCTGGAGGGCTTTGCTCCCTGTTTATATACCAGGCAGACACTCGGCCATTGGCTTGTCCATTTTAGTGCCTGCTACGCCCTCATTGGCCAGATCCTCTGTACTGATACTCTGAACAGTTTATGAAAGGGATGCATTTACATCTCAGTCATCCAAGACGGGAACTTCAGCTGTACCCTCACCCCCC
Organism: Macquaria australasica; assembly: GCA_005408345.1. Lineage (NCBI taxonomy): Eukaryota > Metazoa > Chordata > Actinopteri > Centrarchiformes > Percichthyidae > Macquaria > Macquaria australasica. The sequence goes on along the minus strand of SEMN01000060.1, from coordinate 671,737 downwards.
TCACCTTCCTCACCACCCCTCACCCACCCTTGGCCCATACATAGTGGCTGTTGGACGGTGGGAGTATCTGAGGAGGGCGGGGGGGTCACAAGGGTGAGTGAGTGGTGGTGTTGGGGTTGAGGGGTGGTGTTCGGGGTGGGGGTGGGTGGGGGTGTTGAAGCAACTGAAAAAAGCTGAGCTTCACTTTTGCCAAGCATGCCATGGAGATTGTGTCAGGCGTGAAGGTTAGAAAGAGTTAGTATTCTTTTCACTTATCAAATGGCTGCCATGTAGTAATGCTGTCCAAAGAAGCATTGTATCCATCAGACCGAAGTCAGGGGTTCTCTGACTGATATCTGAATAGGAGGAATGCTGAGTATGCTAATCCTAAATGGTTAACATTTGATGGATACCCCCTTGATAATGAGCAATGGCCCCCTGAAGCAGGATTGGTCAGTTTTGTACTATGGAAAGTATGGATACACTATACTTAACAGCAGTGGCTTATTGGGGTAAATTGTTTCATGAACTGGCTCAAGGTTCAAACAAAAAGGAGTAAGAACACACATGGTTTGAAGCAAAAGATAAAATCATTAATTAAAGTCAACTATTTACATGAATAAATCAAGGTTATGTGAAATCAGTAATGTAGGTGGGTGCATGGATGAGTGAAGAATGCTGTGTTCTGAAAGCGAACAAAGCAAACCAAACAAACAAAGGGGACCCCGCAGGAGCTGAGAGACAGAGGGACTTAGCAGGCCAGCTTTGCAGGCTTCCCAGCCCAGCAGCCCAGGTGAACCTCCTCTCACAGAGCTCTCTGCTTAGCTTCTTCCTGAAAGGGGAGGAGAAAAGAGACCAAGCCAAGAAGAGTACAGAAGCATGAGGGTCATCACAATTGTCAAACAAAGTTTTCCCCCAAAACCAAAATACAAAGTTCCTTTAAAAGCAAAAGAGAAAAGGAAAAAAGAAACAATATAATTCTGAAAAATAAAAATACAAACACAAACAGACACATTTATAAAAGAAATATACATTCCCCACTTCAGGAAATATTTTTCTTACACATCCTACATTACATTATTTTATATGCAGCAACTTTTCACCATAACCAGGCTTATAGTGTTATACACTTTTTGGAATAATGCTGATTTTTATGGCATCAAAAAATACCATAAAGATGAATCCACACCGCTCTGACACAGACTCAACAAAGCTAAAAAATGTCCTTTTTGTCGGGCTATTGAATTGGATCGCATTAGATGCGCAAATGTACGAATACTGTTGCTGTGTTCACCCCCTCTATGTTGACCCCCACTGACCTGCAGAGGAAACAGCCATGACTCAGTCTGACTCTAATTGATATGCCAGTTATCAGACATTGAATCTTTGATGGGAATACTGACTGTCAGATGGAATGTTGAGGATGAAAGATGATGCCATCTTTGACATTAGCTTCATTAGCTCCCTTCTTTGATACTGTATTCTCTCAAATGTCTCACACTATTTTACCAATGCTTCTGCTCCACAGCTGCTTCAATACAGTTTTATTCAGAAGAATTAAAGGAAATTTTCATTCCATGCAACCTGCAATGTTGTCAGGACTTTTGTTTTCATCTTGGTCGATGGCTTCCAGTCAAACTGAGCCTTACTATTTTAAAGCTGCAATCTGTGATGTAAACAAAAGTGGCCCCCCACTACCAAAAAAGTTTGGAACCTGCTATTTCTCTTGATTTGATTGACAGGTCTTTTACAGAGACAAACACAAGACAATAATTAAATCTATACCAGTAATGATTGTTAACAATGCAGAAAAGCAGTTAATAAGAGATCAAAATGCTTATTTTTCATCATTCAGACTAACTTTCCACTTATATAAGTGAATTCAACTCAAATTTGTATGGTCAAAAAACTACAGATTGGCCCAATAATAATAAGATCAGAACAGCCTGCTATCTTAGTCAGAGAAGGTAACGGGGCTGTTCTTTGACTCTGGTTTGCTCTACAGGGATCCATACCTGCTACATTTTCTAGACAAGCCACATCACCCCCACCTTTTTCAGGAATACCACACTAGTTGGCCTGTACCCAAAGTACAAATGAAATACTTTTGTCATACTGCATTTAGAAAAGATAAAGTATTGAAATACTAAAGGTGGATGGGGCTCCATAGGAGTGTTATCGCAGGCACTATTGCAAGAGGGGGACATCCCAACAAGCAGCCGTGCCTGTGGGATGTCCCAGCTGCCTCTGACTGGCAGCTGACAAGCTCACACCTGCTTCTTCCAGTCCCCCGTATCATTCCCACCCCTGTCTGTACAACCAGTACGTAGAACACTCCCCCCTCCCTCCCAAATATCCAACCCAACCCTGCCACACACTTCAAGCCTACACTTCTGACCTTCTGACATCTACGCATATACTGTGTGTTCTCTAACTCTACTCCTGTTATATTTTGTCAATTTCTTTCCTCTTCTTCTGCTTTTGGCTCATCCAGAGAGGTAGGTGAGAGGAGTGTCAGCTGGTCACAGTGCCCTTGCCCTGAATTGAAACCATGTCTCCTGTTACACAGCTGTCTGCTGCCTGTCCTCATCCAAGTAGGAGGTCACCAAATTTGTCTCTGTGGAGGTTACTACTATCACTCGGTGCACCAATCTGTCTCCTTTTCCTCAAACAGCATACAAAACACTTGTTTTGTCTTACGTGTATACTATTGAAGCATACTGTAGATGCTTGGATTTTGCATGGGAAGAGTGTGTAAGTAAGTACTCACAAGAGGTTTGGCTAACTTTTAATCTCCAGAAGGAAGTAGTATCACCTGCAAATGAGACACCAGATCAAGTGGCTAGCTGCTAACATTTTACCCAGAGCAATTGAATAATGCCAGTCTGGAACAGTTATGCAACAGGGGGGTGATATGATGACGTGCCCTCTGCTCATGTCGGCCACAGAGTTCCTCAAGCTTCACAAGATGCAGAAACCCCCACCAGGCCACTGAAATACTCACTCATTACAGATTGGACACTTTCCAATATTTATTGTGTAATAAATTGTTTTGGGGATAGAGGAATTATTTGGTTACAGCATGTACAGTTTCATTTTTCTGAAACCTTAGAGTGTTGAACTTTCAACAATTTCAGTTTTCTTATCCCACAGAATGTGTCAGAGGAAGTGAGTATTAGTTTGTAGCCTTGCCACACACTTTCTTGAAACATGTAAAACTTGAACTTTGGAAAAGAATCCATGCCAACTGCACTGACCTGTGTCAGAATAGCACAGTGTCAAGCTGCAGCTGCGTCCAGTGCTACACTCTGAGTATTAGGTGAGAGCAAAATATGTCAGGAATGGGGGAAATGTATCATTTCAACATCTCTGCTACGAGCATTGAGGCTTGTCAGCAGTTCCTTCATTATGAAACCATTTCAATGTAACACGATTGGAAAGGTAACATTATGTACTTGGCAACCAAATACAATGACACAACAAGCCTCTATAAATAACACCTTTATGGGAGACTATATTTAAAGCTTCTCTCCCACATTAAATCCAACACCTGTCTGTAGAGAAGTAGCAGATCATGCACACAACACCAGATTTAAGGGCATATATTTGTTCTTAAAGGTTCATTTGCAAGATATCTGTATGTTTGAGTACAAATAAAAGAATACACTTTATCAACTGACTGCCTGAAGCCTAAAAACACTGACTGACAGCTGAAAAAAAACTTTCAATAGTTTTGAATGATGATTATGCAGATTATAAATTGGTTAAATTGCAATATCCAAGCAGAACTTTCTTTTGCAGGCCTGGGGTGGTGTACTTGCTGCAGTGCCTGTTGGAGTGTTGGTGGTTGGTCTTACTCCATTGAAACTAAAGACGCCAGGGTCACGTGTACATAGTGTGGTCAGGGGGGAGGCTATAATTATACCAGGCTTGCCGGCCCATCTGCACCCTGTCAAACAGGAGACCCCGCCCACCTTGGACCCCGATTCAATTTCATCGAGTCAGTTCTCTGTCCATGTCAGACTTGACCAGACATCTCCTAGCTTTGGCTAAACCCTCCACAAAAGGGGAACCCATTTACTAAACCTTTCAAAACTATTATGAAGTTAGGCTGCACATATAACCGATGTGGTCAGTGCAGCTCTGTGAACAAACTGTGATTTTATTTCATCAACTTCAAATTTTAGATTATCAGTCAGTGGTCAAATGAACTAAAACAACACCAATATGACCAAACACCATTATTTACCACTATTTATCATGATGTTTACTATGAATATACATTTTAAAGCTTTGCATCAGACTAAAAAAACTGGTAAATTCTATTATTATCATATTATATTCTATGAAGAAAACAGTGGGTAAAGTGAGATTGGCATGGCATTTATCTTCCACCTCATCTCTTCACCACAGTATTAACATGTGAGTCATGCAGGTGCTGTTGCTAAGTAGGATTAACTGAACCAAAACACATAAACACAATGTGATCTTGTTGGAGAATGTTTATTTAAGCGTACCAAATATGTATCAGTGCATCTGAATGAATAAAGGGCCGACATTCCAGAGGCTTTGAGTACAGTATGTGACCATGGATCACTGCACCTGTGATGTGGCATTTGACGCGCTGTACTGTGCAATGTAACATGCATCTACACCTGGCTCAGTGCCATAACCCTTGGGAATATATATATATATATATATCACCTTTATAGGTTTGTCCTCAATTTGTGTTACACAAGGTTGCTTTCACATTTATTCATTCTTTTATTGTCTACATGACTGATTCTGCATTAAATGGATGGTTTCATGAAAGTGATATTCAGGTTGGAGGTTTTAACTTGTCCTAACCCTTAAAGGTGTATTCCAGGGTTTTGGTTTTACACTTCCATAAAGCTGGGGGACTTGTTAGAGACTGATTTTTAAAAGAATGTTCAAAATCAAAGCAGCAAAGGCCGAGATATCTTGGCTTTTAGTCCCTTGTATGAGTCAAACTTCAAGAACGCTCAATCCTACAATTCCCAATCTTTTATTAGACCTCCGTGACTGTTAAATGCCCTGGTATTTCACACACCCCAGTTTATAATGCAGGCTTGGTCACACCAGCATTTAACACGGTGAAAATTCAAGGCACTTTCAATTCAGTGGTGTACAATGGTGAGAAAAATCCCAGGGAGAGTAAACAGAAAGGTAGAGAGAAAATAAAGAGAATCTCTGGGAGCTAATTTGACTGACTAGCGCTAGCCCAGCTGGCTAGCCAGCTACATTAATTCACTAGCCCTGTGAGTATAGTCACTATGTCACCAAGTTTCTAGAACCAAATATTTCCCAAAGACGCAAGATTCATTTCGCTGTACCACTTTCTGGTAAGACCAGGCCTTAAAGCCCAACTCAAGATAACCCTGATGACATCATCAGTTATTTTTTCAGAGTAGACAAAGCTCCTCCAGTGCCAAAGAAGATGTTAAACAACTGTTTTCACAGGCTGTGGAGTACTCTCCATGATGAGTAAACTGACCTTTATGTGTAAAATCGGTGGCCTGCCCCTTTAACCAGGGTTAAAACTATAATATTATTACAGGGGATTCTTCTTCATCCACTAAGAACAGAACTAATGTTTGTATCATCCCTCCTGTGAGAGTAAAACTGTTTGTTCAACTTTTTCATTGCTTGAGTCAATTAGGCTAACTCGTGAATTATCAGGCAGCCAGAGTTCACCTCTAACACACAGTGGTCAGTAAACCCACAATGCACAGGGGCACAAGGGTAGACGACAGGTGTCGCCTGTATACGAACACAGCCAGGTGGGAGAGTTATCACAGCCTACACATCTCTGTCTGCACTAAAGAGCTCTAACAGTTCATTTCCCAAGCAATGGTGCTATGTTTTTTTCAAATACAATTTATGATCAGTCTCCATGCATATTTTTACATGACTCATTTGAACTGTATATTAATGACTTTGAGCTATACAAAATGTCTTTGAGACAATAAAAACGGATTCTGCTACCACCACTGAGCCCGAGTCAGACTGCAGAGGGTTTAAGAAGTCAACACATTAGGGTTTTTTTAAACACCTGTCCATACAGAAAAACATGTCTAACAATTATATTACTGAATGTGTGTTACATAATCTTACAGTATGCTGTCCTACTTTTCCAGCACAGCCTATGGCCTCAGTCAAAGAACAAACACTTGAACTCCAAAGCTTTGGTATTGCATTTAAATGTATTACACCCCCACTGTTTTGTATTCTAAGCGTATGTATGCATTTTGGAAGCGTCTGCTGCCCCCTGTTGCTTCTCTGGCTCTGTGCCAACCATAAACCCTATTGGCTCTGGGTCCTCCTTACGTCATTGGCAGCTGACCTATAAATTAACCTCCATGACAGAAGAAAACACAAGTTCAAGCTATATCTGCTGTTTTCTGTCTGCCTTCCTAGTGTTTAAAGCATATACAGTATCCACATACGCTTATATTCATTCTGAGACCTCGAATGAGTTTCAGGGTTAGCTTAGCGACACAGCTGAATTAGCAGCACATACTCTGACTATCCTCAATCTGATGTAGTAAAACTGCTTGTGGTCAACGTAAACTTTAGTATGTCAAATATTTCTGAGGTTGTTTTTCTTTTTCTTCTTTTTGGTGCGGGCATACATACATACACAGGGAAAGCCATAAACATACAGCACACTTTAATACAAAACATACACTAATAGAAGGTGTCATCACAATCTACATCAAGTAAACTGTATATAGTTGCTTTGGAAATGTTTCATTCTTGACAATAAAGTTCTTTAAATTGTCAAAATCACAAAACCAAAATGATATATTTATTTTTGTAAAACATATTTCAACAATTTAAAGAATCATTAAAAGGTAAAAGGTCAGCTCACGTGCGTTTCAATATAGTGTTTACCTGTCACCTGCTGTGGCGGATACATTTTATATGTACAGAAATGTGCTTTTGTATTGCCAGGTGTTATATATATATATATATATATATATATATATATTTTCATATTAGTTTGGCAATGTTTGCAAGGCAGAAGTAGTTTTATTTATTTATTCATTTTTTTTAATCTGTCTCTCACATGTCTCCCCACTTTATGTGAGTGCAATGCAAAATCACTTCATTTGTCTGCTAGAGGTATATTTGCATGGCCTTGATGTGTGTGTCACTAGGTTGCTGTTTGACTGAATGTAATGCCTTCAGGATTGTTGATGTGCAAAGTATACAGTATTCTTGCACTTTCCTAGCTGCTGCAACAAAAGCCCTTGTGCAGAAACTCCAAAAATCATTCTAGAAAATGCAATACATCTGCCTGTGTACTGTATGTATGCAGTTTGAAGTTGGGTTTACATTTGACTGCACTGTTAAACATACTGCTAGAATCCACAAGGTGGAGACATTTGTAAAGTATTTCTTGTATATGTTGACCCTGCCCTGCACTGTCATCACTAAATGGTTGCTTTAATAAGACATCCCATTGCCAACTCAACAATCAAATCAATGCAGATCACAAACGTGTAGCTCACTGACAAGATGCAGTATGTAGTGTATACTGGAAGGTTTGGCTAACAAGACTGGGTCAGTAAGACAAGGACTATTTACAGTCAGTTGGGTCAGTTAAAAGCATCAGCAGGCAGGTAACGCTGTCCATCATCTTTTCAGTCCTGAAAGAAAAATATTACTCACTGAATACAGGGTAGGATTTTCTACAGTTTATAATAAACAGACAGATGTACGTATGCAGCAAAAGAAAGATGAGAAATTGTGAAGCGTAAAAAGAAATACAAGCATTTGACATAAATCCATCCTGTGTTTAACTATATCCAGATCATTGCTCAATCCTGGTTGTATTAGTTTCAGTTAAAAACAGGATTTTTATAATGAATACATTTGGATTGCATAATATGTATTTCTCCTTCAAACAAAACTCACTACATATCCATTAAGGTTTATAGTAAAAACCTTGGCCTTTGACCTTTCTAAAGGAGAGGGGGAAAGAAGAGTTTAAGGAGTCTTTTCTGCCAGAAATCAGAATAATGTCACATTATTATTATTATTCATTTTAACAGGTGAAGCTGGAAATACCCTGCTGAACTCATTTTATTATTAATACTCTGCAGCGAACAGTGGGCCACACCTTACCTATGAACAATAGGTAACCCGCTGAAAAAAAAACATGCAGTACTAAATATATATATGGCAGAGCAGGTTGGATTTGTACATTTTACATTTGAATACGTAAAGCTTGCATTTTGATCCATATCAGTGCACCATGAGCATCCATCCATCTAAACAGTGCAAAGGTCAGGGCAGTAGTGTCTCTACAATAGTCCTGTTACCATGGAGTGATCATATAGGGGCAAAGTGCTTGGGGAAGAAACAATAAGAGCTAGCAGACAGGCTGATAAAACTGTAGAATGTAAGAGATTTATTGCTCAAAGGTGTGTTCTATGGAGTCTGCAACTGGAATGCTAATAAACTATACCAGCGGTTAATTATAATTCATTTATTGATGCGATTAAACACAATTTACACAGTGATTAATTATGCTCACATTTAAAAGATACGATCAAATAGATATAACATAAAAAGTTATTAAAAAGGATTAACATTTTTACATGTTGTATTCCATTTACCAGTTTGTCCTCCTATCAAATTCCTGCTTTAATACGGTTTTATTAAACCGGAACGTGCTGACGTGCTCAGGTGAACGTATTGTCTCATTTCCGGTTGCCGGTGTTTCTGTGTTACTGATTGCAAAGTTCGCTGCTCCAGCTAAACCCAGTTAATTTTGATATTTTCTTTACTATAGCGGTTAATTACCCGCTATACATTTAAGGATACACTAGCTCTGTTTAAGCACTCATATCTGTCTCCTGTTAGCGACTTTCCGCTAATCCCACAGTTGTTTACACGCTAGTTAGTTGCTACTTTAGCTCAGTTAGCGATGGCGTCTCTCTCTCCTCTCCCTCTCCTGCTCTCTCTTGCTCGGTGTGTCAGATGTTTAGTTATTCCTCTGCCTCCTTTAGCGATAATGGTACGTGTAACAAATGTAGTTTATTCACTGTGTTGGAGGCGAGGCTCAGTGAGTTAGAGTCGCGGCTCCGCACCATGGAGAGTCAGTCAGCCGTAGCTCAGCCCCTAGCCGGTGCGAGCCGACCAGAGGCAGCTTCTGCCGGCCGTCTCCCGGCAACTCCCGAGCAGCCGGGAAGCCCGGGAGGCTGGGTGACTGTCCGAAAGAAGCACAGCCCTGAACCAAAGCCCACGGTTCACCACCGACCCGTTCACGTTTCTAACAGGTTCTCTCCACTCAGCGACACATCCGCTGAGAAACCAACTCTGATTATTGGCAGCTCCATTTTGAGAAACGTGAAATTAGCGACACCAGCGGCCATAGTCAAATGCACCCCAGGGGCCAGAGCGGGCGACGTTCAATCCTATTTAAAACTGCTGGCTAAGGATAAACGTAAATATGCTAAGATTGTTATTCACGTCGGCGGTAATGACAGCCGATTGCGCCAATCGGAGGTCACGAAAATTAATGTGGAGTCGGTGTGTACATATGCAAAGACAATGTCGGACTCTGTAGTTTTCTCTGGGCCCCTGCCTAATCTTACTAGCGATGACATGTATAGCCGCATGTCATCATTCAACCGCTGGTTGTCGAGGTGGTGTCCAGGTAATGATGTGGGCTTTGTAGATTATTGGCGGACTTTCTGGAGAAGACCTGGTCTGATTAGGAGAGATGGCATTCATCCCACTTTGGATGGAGCCGCTCTCATATCTAGAAATCTGGCCGAATTTATTAGTGGCCCAAAGCCATGACAACTCAGAGTTCAGACCATAGACTTAATACAGTCTGTGGTCCAGACCAGGATGCAGAGTTGCAGTCCTACACGCTTCTCTGCGCTTCCATTAGAGCAGTTACCCACCCTAAACTCCACAGAGAGGTTGTCTGCCCCCCCACCACTTAAATTATTTAAATCAAAAGTAAACAGAAGAAGAGTTACACATAAAAACCTAATAAAAAGTAAAACCACCACTGCAACAGTACAACAAAATAGGAGAATTAAATGTGGACTCTTAAACATCAGATCTCTCTCATCTAAAGCTGTTCTAGTAAACGATCTAATATCAGATCATAATATTGATTTATTTTGTCTTACTGAAACCTGGCTGTGTCACGATGAATATGTCAGCCTAAATGAATCCACTCCCCCCAGTCACATTAATACTCACATTCCTCGAGGCTCAGGCCGAGGAGGTGGAGTTGCAGCCATCTTCGACTCAAGCCTATTAATCAAACCTAAATCTAAACTAAATTATAACTCGTTCGAAAGCCTTGTTCTTAGCCTTTCACACCCAACCTGGAAAACACTACAGCCAATTCTATTTGTTATAGTGTACCGAGCTCCTGGACCGTACTCTGAATTTTTATCTGAATTCTCAGAGTTCTTATCAGGTTTAGTCCTTAAAACAGATAAAATAATTATTGTAGGTGATTTTAATATTCATGTGGATGTAGAAAATGATAGCCTTAGTGCTGCGTTTATCTCATTACTAGATTCGATTGGCTTATGTCAGAGTGTACATAAACCCACTCACTGTTTTGACCACACCCTCGACCTTGTTCTTGTTTATGGGATTGAAATTGAACATCTAATAGTCTTTCCACAGAATTCTTTTTTATCAGACCATTTTTTATTAACTTTTGAATTCCTATTACTGGACTACACGCCATTAGGCAAACATTCCTACACAAGATGTCTATCTGATAGTGCTGTAGCTAAATTTAAGGAAGTGATTCCATCAGCATTAAATTCAGTTCCATGTCTCAATGTAACAGATGACTCATATGCTAACTTTAGTCCCTCCCAAATTGATCATCTTGTTGATAGTGCTGCAGGCTCACTACGAATAACACTCGACTCTATCGCCCCTCTAAAAAAGAAGATAATAAAACAGAGGAGGTTAGCTCCATGGTATAACCCGCAAACCCGCAAATTAAAACAAACATCGCGAAAACTTGAAAGGAAATGGCATTCCACCAATCTGGAAGAATCACGTTTAGCCTGGCAAGATAGTCTTAAAATTTATAGGAAGGCCCTCCGTAATGCCAGAGCAGCCTACTACTCATCATTAATAGAGGAAAATAAGAACAACCCCAGGTTTCTGTTCAGCACTGTAGCCAGGCTGACAGAGAGTCACAGCTCTGTTGAGCCATGTATTCCTATAGACCTCAGTAGTAATGACTTATGAGCTTCTTTAATGATAAAATTCTAACTATTAGAGACAAAATTCAGCACCTCCTGCCCTCAGTTGGTACTGACTTATCTTCAAACACAGGAACCTTAGAAACAACTGTAAAACCTGTACATTTAGACTGCTTTTCTCCCATCAACCTTAATCAACTAACTTCCATGATTTCCTCATCTAAGCCATCAACGTGTCTCTTAGACCCCGTCCCAACTAGGCTGCTTAAAGAAATTTTACCCTTAGTTAGCACTTATTTACTAGATATGATCAATCTGTCCTTATTAAAAGGCTATGTGCCACAGTCCTTTAAAGTAGCTGTAATTAAGCCTCTTCTTAAAAAGCCCACTCTTGATCCAGGGATTTTGTCAAATTATAGACCTATATCTAACCCTCCTTTTCTCTCTAAGGTCCTTGAGAAAGCAGTCGCCAATCAGTTGTGTGACTTTCTACACAACAACAAGCTGTTTGAGGATTTTCAGTCAGGATTTAGAGTGCATCATAGCACAGAGACAGCACTGGTGAAAGTTACAAATGATCTTCTAATTGCATCAGACAAAGGACTTGTCTCTGTACTTGTCTTACTAGATCTTAGTGCTGCATTCGATACCATTGACCATCACATTCTATTACAGAGACTAGAACATTTTATTGGCATTAAAGGTACTGCACTAAGCTGGTTTAAATCCTATTTATCGGATCGATATCAGTTTGTACATGTTAACAATGAATCCTCTATGCACGCCAAAGTTAGTCACGGAGTTCCACAAGGTTCTGTGCTTGGACCAATTCTATTTACCTTATATATGCTTCCTTTAGGCAATATTATTAGGAAGCACTCCATACATTTTCATTGTTATGCAGATGATACCCAATTATATATATCGATCAAGCCAGATGAAACCAATCAATTAGCTAAACTTCAAGCATGCCTTAAGGACATAAAGGCCTGGATGACCTGCAATTTTCTGATGTTAAACTCAGACAAAAGTGAAGTTATTGTACTTGGCCCCGAACACCTTCGAAACACATTATCTAAAGATATAGTTTCTCTAGATGGCATTGCCCTGGCCTCCAGCGATAACGTAAGGAATCTTGGAGTTATCTTTGATCAGGATATGTCCTTTAACTCCCACGTAAAACAAACTTCAAGAACTGCCTTTTTTCACTTACGTAACATTGCAAAAATCAGGCACATCCTATCTCAAAAAGATGCAGGAAAACTAGTCCATACATTTGTTACGTATAGGCTGGACTACTGTAACTCTCTATTATCAGGCTGCCTCAATAAATCCCTTAAGACTCTCCAGCTGATTCAGAATGCTGCGGCACGTTTACTGACAAGAACCAGAAAAAGAGAACATATTTCTCCAATATTAGCTTCTCTACACTGGCTCCCTGTAAAATTCAGAATAGAATTTAAAATCCTTCTCCTCACATTCAAAGCCCTAAATGGTCAGGCACCATCATATCTCAAAGAGCTCATAGTACCCTATTACCCCACTAGAGCACTGCACTCCCAGAATGCAGGGTTCCTTGTGGTTCCTAGAGTCTCTAAAAGTAGAATGGGAGCCAGAGCCTTCAGCTATCAAGCTCCTCTCCTGTGGAATCAGATCCCAGTTTGTGTACAGGAGGCGGACAACCTCCTCACATTTAAGAGTAGGCTTAAGACTTTCCTCTTTGATAAAGCTTATAGTAGGGCTGACTCAGGTGACCCCTGAGCCCCCCCTTAGTTATGCTGCTATAGGCCTAGACTGCCGGGGGACTTCCTATGATGCACTGAGCTCCTTTCTCCTCCTCTTCCTCTCCATCTGTACGCCCTCATATCCCATCAATGCTTGTTATTAATTCAGCTTCTTCCCGTAGTTGTGTGCTTTCTCTCCTCTCTCTCTCTCTCCCTCCCCTTCTGTTGCTTTCTGCAGGTGTTTCTGCCTCTGGAGCTGTGGAGTCTGGGTCTGTGGTTGCTGCCGCCTGCTGCCCCCGTGCTCCTGCTCTGCACCCGCTGCTGCTATTGCTGTTGTTGCTCTTGTTATTAGTGTTGCTGTTGTGGTGTTGCTCTTGGTGTTGTTTCTGTTGGTGTTAACATCAATGCCATTACCATATCTATTGCCTTACATCCCTATGTGAAACTGTATTGTGCTGCTGTATGTTCTCTTTCCTCCTGCTCTCTCTCTCCCGCTCCCCCCCTCCCCCTTCAACCCAACCGGTCGAGGCAGATGACCGCCCACCTTGAGCCTGGTTCTGCTCAAGGTTTCTACCTGTTAAAAGGGAGTTTTTCCTTGCCACTGTCGCCTAGTGCTGCTCATGGTGGGAATTGTTGGGTCTCTGTAAATATGAAGAGTCGGTCTAGACCTGCTCTATATGAAAAAGTGCCCTGAGATAACTTTGTTATGATATGGCGCTATATAAATAAAAATTGAATATGTTTTGTGATCACTTTCATTTAGACTATGGAGCCTTTTTATTTTTTTCCTTTAGATAAAAAAAGTATATGAGCTAGTGAAAGATAAACAGAAGAATAAGACAAGTGTTAATGTATTTTATCAACAATTGTACTAGTATAATAATAAAAATCATAATAATAATATATAATATAGTGAAAAATAATATTTTGACTTGCGAATACGATATTATTTGGCCTGCTGTATACAAACAGGATACATTTTTGTAAATCCTGAAACACACTTTTGAAGTACTAGAAACGGGGTTATGGTCCTCTATTCTAGCCTCTATTGGAAACACTATTAAACTACTGTGACTTTAAGAGGCCACGGAGTAGCGTGCACTGCCCTGCTTATGTTGCAACGCTGGGGTGTGGCATAGCAGACTATAACATAAATCCTCACAGACTTCCTGGATGAAACAGTGTGAGATTGCACAGTATTTGGCCGCGCCATGTCCGCCGCTGAATGGAAGAAGAGATGTGAGGCTGAATGGAGTCTGCAGGGCGCGCCGATGCCCGATAGCCTGGACTGGAAGTCCGTGTATGAAGCCAAACCGCTCTGGAGAAATTTACTGCGGAACCCCGCGCCTCACGGTACCACAACACTGTTAGAAACGTGTGCTGTTTTCCTTTTCAGTGCTGATCCAGAGAGAGTTTTAATTTACAGTACTGGTCACTAACAGTGATCTACAGCGAGCTTGGGGTTCAGTGTTGATACAGATGTTAGTGTACATTTCAGTCTACTTGTTACAATAAGTTGTAATACTAATACATACTTGAGTATGGGTGTTTCAAAGTGATCTCAGTTGTTTCCAAAGTTTCAAGTTTACTTGTTAAAGTAGTACTACATACTGTTAATAGTCAGTAGCCTACTGCTGTTCATCTCCAGTAACACATGGACAAATTGAGCCAATAAGGTGCAGACTTCCTCTTTTAGGTTTTTCAAACATGATTCAACATCTGACTAATGGTTTGGAGAAGTGTAATGCAAGATTACACTCGGAGGACGTTTCTTACTTGGTTTGGTTTTGATGTTTGGTATTTATTCTGTGGGGTCTATACCAGTGTGCACTTGGAATGTCATTGTAGCCTCTAAACTCAAATGATTTCCTTAATGCAGCCTTATCTGCTTAAATATACCATAGTGCTCAGACACCCACACTAAAGCAGAACATCAGCCAATTGTCTGCCATATTATCAATATACTGTGCATCCATTAACGTAGGGACAGGCAAACAGGCAACCAAAGAAACAAATAGTGTCATAAAGGTACAGAAAATAATCAACTCTTATCTCTTAATTAAAATAAAATATTTCTGAGATATCAAAATGTCTACATGAGAAGTGCAGTAGGAAGAAAGTGAACCAGGAGATGTGTGTGTACAAATTATAAGAACCTCAGATTCTTTAAGCTTTATTTTGTTAATTCTCATACTAAACTTATAATCTATAGCTGTTTTTATTATTATAGAAGATATTGGTCCAATCCAATTTGTAATGAGAAAAAGCAGACATTTTTTCAGAGGGAGAGAAGAGAGGTTTCCTTGTTGCTTGGAAGCATTTAATAGATGTTTTGGCTGTACCTATACCTACATTTACATTACATTAAGCATTAAAACAAAGGGTAATATAAAGGAATAAGTGGAACTAGGTAATTGGATTGCACACTGTCATTTTTGTAAACTCAAGTCACCACTGTGTTCACTTGGGTAAAAAAAAAAAAAAGTTGAAAGGTTGGATTCTTCCATGACACCAAACACAACTACACTAGAAGTTTGTGTGTCCGAAAATGCAGACATGAGATTCATGAGCTGCTGACTAATACTTAAAGTGTGTGTTTTTTACACAGAGGCACACCCAGTGACCCTGTCAGAAAGATATATTACTTGGCTTTGGGATATTTACAGTGGGATTACAGTGGCTTCAGTAGGTGTGGTGCCATTTACAGTTGTCTTATTTCTCACACAGGTTTGAGTAAGGACACCCCTCCACCCGAACCTGAGCTGCCTGAAGTGCCAACGCGTGGACCTCCACGTTTTCAACCTGACGGTGAGTGACAGGAGTGATCAGCATGTGTGAAAGTAAACTTTGTTGTGAGCTCATAACTTATAATTTATTCACATGTTAATCATCTATTCATAATCATGTTTGTATACTTATTAATATTTAGTAATTATATGATTGTGTATTTACTTTAATTAGTTAATAGTCCCAGTTCTGTTCATGTCTCTACTCTTGAACTCTTACCTAGTTTCATGTCTTCAGGTTTTGTGTGTGTTAAGCAACGTGACTCAGCTTGAGGTCAAAAGGTCAGCTCAAAAGGTCAGATGTGCGTTAAGGGCCTTAGTATGTTTTTGAAAGTTCCTATAGGTTTAAACCTATCGAGCCATGTAACACTGACCAATGGAAAAGAGTTTCTTTGTCTCCAGAATACTATAAAAGCTGTATTCTTGTATCTTCTCTTTGAGATGTAGAGAGAAAGCTGATGACTTCTGTTGTCTATCTCCTATTGTACAATATATTTTTGTCAACGATCTGTAAGTGTTTCTTGCGTTTTGTTCAACATAAGAGTAAAGGCAGTTTTTCCACGACACATGTCTGGCAGCAAATGAATTCAAAGGAAATGAATAAAGTTTTGTAAAGTCTTGGATCACATAAATGTTTCTCTTAATTCATAGGTGACTTCAGTGGCTGGACCACGAACACCGAAGTCCTCCCCTATGATACCAGTGGCATACCGGCAGGTGCTGTGATCTGTGAATTGCCTCGATACAGGTGGGTGTTACTGGGGATCAGATGTTTAACATGCAGCTGGTTATAACAGGGATTACCAATGAGCATATTATTGATTATTATTGAGTTTATTCCAAATAATGAGCATGTGGCAAATTTGACTCTTGTCTGCTCTCTTGTCCTCAGCTGGTTCTCCATGGAGCAGGTGGTGGATCTGAAGGCAGAGGGACTGTGGGAAGAGCTGCTGGATGATTTTCAGCCTGAAATAGTCATCCAAGACTGGTGGGTTAATGATCACCCCCCCACCCCCCACCCACCTCCAGCCCTTATAACAGACCGTGCGTGATTACTTCTGTGGTCTTATCAGCTTGGTTGGGCCACACGTAGATGACACACTGTACAGCACATGTTTCACAGTCTGTGCATCTGTGCATGTCAAGCAGGTTTGCCTCTCCAGGATCTCCAGGTTACGCTAGTAATTAACTTGAATTAATCAATGAGAAGTTTACCAATTGAACACTGTTTCTGTTTTCCCTAAAATTAATACTAAATTTTATAGTTCTTTCCAGGAAACGTCTTAGAAGTGATTAGGAAATACATGTGAAATTACAGACCTGTAAAATAAGGTGTTACCCACTTCTTAATAGTCTTATTATTCTAGGTTTGGCAGTATTCAGTGTGCTGCCATGTGTCAACTCATGAACATCTTTTGATAAAACTGCTAAACTACATTTTATAATGACTTCTTGGTACACCATAAACGTTGGATTATCTGTAATTTTGTCAGGTATGAGGAGAGTCAGCTGCACAAGTCCATCTACCAGCTGCATGTTAAGTTACTGGGTGCGGACAAAAGCACAGTGATCTCAGAGCACACTGTCGAGCCCACCGAGGACCTCAGCACTTACTCACACACGTGGAAGGAGGTGAGTTACTGAGTCTCCCAGACAGGTACAGTAATCTGCCCTGTGTTGAAGAGCCGGGAATCCAATTTGTCATTGCATGTCTCGCTGTTGCCCTGCAGGTGTCACATGTGTTCTCTGGCTATGGACCTGGGGTGAGATATGTCTACTTCCTGCACCGACTGAAGAACAAGTTCATGATGGAGTTCTTCCCCACGATGTTCACGGGCAGCTCAGTGATCATCAAACCAACCAAAACCAGCTCTTAGGCTGAATCCTACTGAATACTGCAATGCAGACATAAGATGCAGACATGCTAACACACTCAATCTAAACAATCAACACATATTTGCTTTTAGACTAGTAATAGGGTTTAGGCACTATAGGTATAGGCACTAAAAAAAAAGGAATCTTTTAATTTAGTTTATTATGCAGATTTTTGGGGTTGATTTTAAATTGTTTTAATTTTGCTTTGCCTCGAAGTTATTTTCAAAATAACTGTACAATGGTTTGTGCAATAATAAAACACTATTTGCTTATTTCACAGTTAATTATTTCTTTCTAGTAGTAAAACCTGTGTCTGAAAAAAACAATCTACATGAAATAGACATACTGTATAATGTATACACACTGTCCATGCAGTCTCACTCACTAGTTTTCAGTATATTTTGTCTAATGGAAGTGGTGGGTTCTTGACTGTGTGATACATGACAGATTCACATTTCATGTTACTGTGGGAGATGATCCTGTCCTAAACGACCCAAAACTCATGAATCAACAGAAATCAGGACTACAGCACATAGGACTCGAATTAGACTGGTTATTTTGTATAATAATAACATTATTTGACCTTAAAACTGGGTTAAAGTTGTGTAGTCTATTGCAGGTTCTTCCATGTATTCATTTTTTCTCATTTTAAAATTTCAGAAAACATTTGATATTAACGTAAAACACATTTTCTCCTGTACTCTCATTCGGTGTGTTTACATGTTTCAAGTAACCTTCAGGATACCACTTTCTTTTAAGGCACCCTTTATAATGGGGTTGTAAGTTCTAACTAATGGCTTTAATGCAATTTACTATTGCTTTATAGATCGGTCATAAGCCATTAATAGAACATCTGTTGGGTTTCCAGGTAGTGAAAACTCCCTTTGACTGCAAACCATTTGACCACTTATTTCTAGAAAAGAGCTGCAGATGATCTGGACAAAAATCCATTAATTGTCATCTTACAACTGCAGAATAATGACTTATTAGGATTTATAAACTGCAGGCTTGAAGGCTTATTAGAAAGTGAGGTATCCATGAGCATTACTTTTAACATTTATTGATGGATTACCAACATTTATAGCTGCATCATTACCAAATAGAAAGGAACAATACAAGCCAATGGGATTTTTCACAACCTGGCAACCCCTAATATGTTCTTACTAATGTCTTAAAATACAATACAAAGCATTGAAGTGACACCACATTTACAAACGTGTGGAGAGATGGAAAAAAAGTTATATGTATAATGTGTTTTCAACTAAAACTAACACTGAACTCACTGAAATAAACCCCAGTGGATGAATAGACTATGATCCTACTATTAGCCTATGCAAATAGTCTACTACTAAAATTCAGACACGTATGGCACATTCTGGAAAACATATCCCAGTCCTCTCACTGTAGGCTACGAATATACAAATCAGTCGATCTAAGGCCAAAAAACAACGATTAATATATTGCAAATATGCCAGCATTGGTTCAAGAATAGGGGGATATTACTAACCAGCTAAACACAGATTTAAAGTGACAAGATGAGGCCGTCTGCATATCACAGAAGTGTATTCACTTTGCAGTTGCGCACTTTCCTCTGCGTGTGCTGCCTTCGGGTGCTCTCGAAAACAACCCGGACGAGATTTTCATACATAAAAATACAAAATAAGCCATTTTACTTGTGTCTTGCTGCTGGAACAAAAAAAATAGCTGTTTTGTTTAATTTCACAGAATACTCAATGGCCACATATGTTTGTCATTGTCACCACAAACACTTAAATCAACGTCAAAAAGTTTCTTACAACTCTTATACAACTTCACAAAGTCTGAAACAGGAATTTGGGAGGAGTTCATGAATGCAGCACGTCATCCGCCGCGTGGGCTCGCAGCATCACCGTCGTTAGTTAACGGCAATGTGAGTTAACGGGAAAGTTCACTCTGTGAGTTCAGCTGTGTGTCGAGACGGGGATAGTTTAAGAAGGCGTGCGTTTCCAGACTTTCCGAAGTAATGCCAGTCTTTGGTGGAGCTGTGCCATAAACGAGAAGGTAAGAGACGAAGAGAAGGGAAGGGAAGGATACAGGGACAGGTGCGGCGGATAAAGTGGCATTTTGGGAGACTGCTAAAGGCTACGCCCTCGTGACCTATCTGTAGTTTTGATTGATAACATACTGATATTAAACAGGTACACGGTCACCTCCTTTGTATCCCATGATCTTAAATATTGACTTAACAAGACTATTGCTCAAAGCAGCGGGTTATTTCAACTGTTTCATGAAGAAATAGAGTTAAATTTGGCTAGGACCCTCCAACTGAAAAGATATTGTCTCAGTGAATTCTATAGGAGGAATTGTGTAGTTAGTTAGGGCAATGCATGTTAGGAAATGCATATTGTAGGTATGAATTCAGTAAAATAAGTGACATAAATACAAAGTAAGAGTGTCTAATCTTTAAGAATTTAAATCGTAGTACGTAAACTATTTAATATTACTTGGGACCAGTTGAACCCCCTAAATAGCATACTTTTCAACCACAAAAAGTACTCTACACCCAGGGCACAGAATTAGCACCAGCCAAATGCTGTTAGAGTGGTAGATTTGCTTCCCTCACCAGCCAAAAAACAATGGTAATCCATTAAGTGGCTGGCAAAATTTAAACATTCACTAGGCATTTGGTCAGAGTACAAAAAATGTAATTTTGCACCCTGTCTACACTAGGCTACCCAAAAGTTGTAGTACGTTACTCAGTCCACTGGCACAGCTGGCTGAAATCCGACATTGTTAAATAAATTTGGGCCAAAATCTTCAAGTATGTATGTGTGTATGTGTAAAGTATGTGTTTCAACATACAACTGGACAATTTCTCATGTGGATCACGACTGGAAGTGCTAGGCACATCTTGTAACATTTGGTTGATGTCATGTGTATATGACAGTCCTCAACCTACTTAACAATGCCCTGCTGTTTTATTCAACAGCAGCATTTTCTGCCAGTTTCTTCTGGTTGAAGGAATTTTAAAGTGGATGGCCACTTTTAAGTCAAGTATGTCTTAAGGAGTGTGTAGCTATTGATGTTTGGGAGTTCCTGCTGGACACTTAAAAGGTCCCATTGATTTTATTCTTAAAGAGCACTCCCTGACATTTTCTGATAAGGGTTGAACTTCAGAGCTGACATTTAACTGATATAAAAGCATCATTCATTTAGCAGATTGGCTGCGCCACATACACAGTGTCCCACTCGCCCATCTCTTGTGTCCACAACAGTCCTGGCTGCCCACAGGCATGTTAAGAGTTGGTGATGTGTGAGACAGGAGGCGTTGACTGCAGATGCACCCCCAGTGCCAGTCCATTATATTTGATTACGCACATGATATCGCTTATATATCTTCTCAGATAAGCAACCAAAACAGTAGTATGATCACTCTTGTTTTTTCTAATTCATGCCTTTGTGGCATACACTGTTTTCTTATCTTTCTCATATGGTTATGGACATAAACATTATATTTATTCATAATATCTGTAGTGTTTAAGAATGGATTACAATGAACTTTGGGAAATTTCAGCACCACAGAACAGACTGTATCCGAGAAACTTAAACATAATAATGGCAAAAGCAATAGACTGTAGATATGACAACAAATTAGGAAAGTCTTGTTATACTAATACAGAGCTTATTTTGTTTGCTAGTAGTAGATTTACACATAGAGCTGAAATGTTTAGTGGTTTGTTTGATTCGGCAGTCAATCAGCAACTATTTTGCTAATTGATCATTTTTTTTAGTCAAGCACAAATGCCAGACATTTGCTGGTACCAGCTTCTTAAATGTCAGTATTTTCTCTTTTTTATATCATTGTAAATTTAATGTCTTTGGGTTCTGGACTGTTGACATTAGGTGTTTTTGGACCAAACAGTTCTTGGGACTCCCTGAGAACTACATAACCTCAAGGGCTTTTTTTCTGTTTGCATTTGCACCGCCAATACAATTGCTGAAGTGATGTAAGCTGGCTGGCGGATGGTATAGCAACATCTCTCACACAAGAATTTTAGATTCCGCTGTGACAAAATTGCATTGTATGTCCCCCGTTGCAAATACGCTTAATAAAGCCTGGACTTCACTGTCGGTCCAGTTTTTAAGGCTACCGTTACAAGCTGTTACACAGGTTTTTAAAGGTGGCGGTTGCCGGTACTGCATTGGCTCATGTGTTCGACCAATCAACGTACACTTATGTCTGGACCAATCATATACATTTAGGTACCTCCTCTGAAGTAGGAGCTAAAAAAAAGTCCCTCAAAACAGTGTTCTAAGAACTACGATCGTTCCCTCCAACTGTTCTTAGAACTGTGAAAAAGTTCCTCTGGTCCGAAAATGCCTATTGTTGTATGTGTGTCCTTGGGCTTTTCTTTGACATTTTATAGACAAAACGATTAATCAAGAAAATATTCGATTTACCCATGGTGCGTTGTATGTATATGGAGTCCAGTGTGAAGAGTTTGCAGCCTATGATCTTTGATACTCTGGTGATAATTCTGTCCATTTTCTTTGTTGTAAAATTGGACTAGTCCCTGCCTGACTGTGTTTTTTGAGTTGTCTCAGGTTACTGCTGATGTCTGTTCCAAGGAACTTGAAGGAGTCGGTTACTGTAATTGGTTGGCTGTCTGTTCAGGACTAGGTCATTCTCCCTGCACCAGTTGACTGACTTCTCTACCTCCATCCTATTGGCGTCTTCATTGTCTTTCGAGATCAGTCCTACAATTGTGGTGCTGTCCGTGTATTTTAGAATCCTGATGGGAGTTTGATGTTGATCTGAAATCATTGGTAAAGAGGGAGAAGAGCAACGGGGACAGAACGCATCCCCATGCTGGTGATGAGGGGGTAAGAAGTGATGTTGTTGAATCTGACAACTTCCAGGAATCTTGGGTCCAGAGGTGTTAATGTTAACGTCCTGGAGATTCCTGAACTGTTTGAGAGGATTGATAGTATTAAAAGCGGAACTGAAATTGATGAACAGAATTCTTGCATAGGTATATTTGGGCTCCAGATGTTGGAGGGTGAAGTGTAGTGTAGGGCTGCAACTAACAACTATTTTGATAATCGATTAATCTGTCGATTATTTCTACAATTAATCGATGAATCAGATAAAGACGCACAAAAAATGTTTTCCTTTTATCCTACATATATATATATATATACGTATATACGTATATATATATATATATATATGTCTATAATCATTAAATTGCTATAATTGTAATAAGTGATTATCTCTACAGGTGTCAGTGCTTGCTAGACTAATGTTAGCCATACCGTTTCTGCTCTGTTCAGTCAAACACACACGGGTTAGCCAGTTAACGTTAATAGTTAGTTAGTTAGTTAAATACACTGCAATATTGAGCAAACAACGGCTATTAGATAAACGAGAAGCCTGCTGTGAGACACAAAACGCAATACATGCCAATTAATGCTAATTAAGATTTTGTAGTAACTTATCCTGCTGTTGAGCCCCCTTCGTCCATTACAGCTCCAACATGTTTACGTTTGTGATATTCTCGCATTACTGTGGTGCTCCTGTGCCATGAAAGTTCGTTTTTACACAGTTTGCAGGTAACACAGTTTTTACTATTATTTAAAGTGAAGTGCTCCCACACTGTTGAAGATTTTAGTTGATTAGTTTTCTCAGTGCTTTTCTCTGTCTCCGCCATTTTACGAATGTTTTTTTTTTTTTTTTTGAAGTGACGTAGCCAGCTCCGCGACAAAGCGTGTAACAACATAGACACAACGAATCAATAAGGAAATTTGTTGCCAACTTTTTTGTAATCGAATTTTATCCATTTTATCGATTCGTTGTTGCAGCCCTAGTGCAGTGTCAGGTTGAATGCATCATCTGTGGACCGGATTGGGCGATATGCAAATTGTAGTGGGTTCATCAGGGGGGATGTGATTGATTTAATGTGCTCGAATGTCTTCATAGCCACTGATGTCAGAGCTACAGACCTGTAAAAATTGAGGCCAGACATTTTTGCTGTTTTGGGAATGGGGATAATGATTCAGTTTTTGAAAGGACGTTTTGTTGGCTGAGTGAGGAGTTTTAGATGTCTGTAAAGACCGGGGCCAGTTAGTCTGAGCAGTGGCTTAGTAAGGCTGGGGTTAGATGGTCTGGGCCTGCTGCCTTGTTTTTGTCCAGCTTACGAAACAACCTTCTCACTCTTGTCTTTGGTGGCAACTATGTAAGCACAAGGAAGACAATATGTGTTGGGGTTGAGAAGCTAAATCCAAGCAGTCCACCACTAAAGCTCACTGACACTTATCCTGAAATGCAACCCCCCCCCCACGTATGTGACGGCTCAAGTAAACCAATGCTGCAGCATTGTATACAGGCACCGATATGCGCGCCATTGCAGGTGCCACTGGACAAAGGGCTATACTACACCTCATGTTTCTCTCACATTTCCCCTACGATCAGTCAGTAAAACTGTATAGTTGATCAGACTGTCCTACTGAAACCTTTTCATCCACTAGATTTAGGGAAGTTAAGACCTATGGATGGGTCTCTTTTACCCTGAGTGAATTAGATTACTGCACCTCATTTGTTATTGATTTCTAATGCTACTATAAAGACTTATGAAGGCCAAAAGCCCCTGCCACATACATTAGGATCAGAGAAATAATGTAGCTCTATGTCACAGTTTTGTTATATACAGTGTAGCTTGAGGTTACAGCAGTGTACGTGCTGTAATGGATAGTATTTACCAGCCTCTCTGTTGGTGTGTTTGTGTGTGTATGTGTGTGTGTGCATATGAGCGATTAGGAAAGGAGAGTTAGTGCCTGTGGGGGTCTGTTTTGTTTTCATTGACTCCCTAGTCTATTGTGTGTTCAGGCCTGCCGGCTGCCTCTGCACATTTTGTTAACATTTTGTCGGTCTAAACTAGATTGTTGCCCTGAATTCAAGCGCTCACGGTGAGGAATAAAAGGCACCACAAAAATGTTTCACACAGAAATATTGGTTAGTGGTTTGTTGACTTTTCCTTGCTGTCATTCTCTGTTATTCTTATGGTTGCTCCACTATGTGATGCCATCCAGTTAATGAACATTATAAGCAATATGTTACCTCCGACTGGGTAATGAGTAGAGATTTTCTCCTTACTGAATCACATCGGGGAAAAAAAATCAATTTCAAAGATTAGTGATTGCTCAAGTCGTGACAGCCTGGCAATAGTGCAGTTGCTGTAAAGTGCAAGCAGCAATACAATTAACACCATTACAGTGACTTTGTTTACATGCACACTAACTTTCCACTATTATTCTGTATTTGATACGAATCATGTAAACAGCATATTCTGTTTGGATATTCCGAATTAGGCCTCATTCCGAATGTAGCATATGTGGGAAATGCCGATATTATTCGGGTTTTAGGAGCATTCTCTGGACGTACATACAGCACTTTCAGAATATGCGTCTCAGTTGGGGTTTTTAGCGCAGCTTGCCTGTTTACGGTCAGTGTAAACAAACCAACAAGCCAACAGTTTGCAAGGCTGGGATAGAGATGCATGCACAAAAGAAAAGCCCACATTTCTGGTCTTAGGGAGAAACATAGCTACTTTTAAACATTATGATAGACCACAGACTTTTGGATATGCACAAATATCGCAATGCAACCTTTTCAAGAAGGTGGTTGAACGAATGAAAGAGGGAGGCTGAGTTCGGATGGAAATTAGCACCAGCCATCAGCCAAATGCTGATAAAATATGAATGTGGCTGGTAGATTTCAGACACAAAATAATGATTAACTATTGAGTGGCTGGTGAATTTGAACATTTATCTGTCAGTGGCTGGTAGATGTTCACATTTTAAAAAGTTAATTTCCCACTCTGGTTCGCACGGTCGAACAAGTCTGCCAATGAACAATGTTAGAGCATCGATCCTTGTCAAACAGTCAGAGTATGCACGGCTGCATATATACTGCAATATTATATATTATTTTATTCATTTTCATTCACCATGTAAACAACTAAGTAGGAATATTGTCTTTTTTGGAATAAGGGCAACAACCTATAATATTTTGTGCACATGTAGTCACTGACACCATCACAGTGTCATATCACTCCTGACAGCCAGCAGTATGTGTTTGTATATTCTGTCTGTTATGACAGTATCCTGAATATTGCATAACTGGTGTCCCTGTTTGGGTTCATACTGAAGTTGAGAATGCTGTTCCTTCTAAGGTGACAGTAGCTGAGCACGGTGTCTCAGGTAATGGAAACCTCAGGAGCTGCTGTCTGCTGGCTGTCAGTCGTCTACCAAGCCCTTTCTGTCCACCTCACCTCCGGCCCCATGTGGCCTCTCTCTGCCCACCTGCCTCATCCTTTACAGTGAGCCTGCCTGAGGCATGTGGAGAAATCTTAGGGAAAGGAAGTGTGTGTCACATTGTTAGCGGAGGCAGAATGACTCGAGGGGGAGAAACGAGAGACGAGCATGGCTTAGAGATGTCAAATGGATTGTTTACCTCAGAATCAAACTGATTAGAGAAGAAGAGAAAAGTTGAACTCCCTAACTACCCCAGGTCTCGAGGGTCCTCCTCTGAAATCTCACAGTACGTAATTAATGCTTAACCTGAAATCAGCCTCGGATGTACTAGCATTTGGTGATATGAAAATAAATACCATTGTCATGGTCCACGAAGGACGCTGTATTTTGGTCTTGTTTCCTGTTTTATTTTGAAATCCCTGTTCGTGTTTCCTTGTGTGCCTTGGTATTTCCTGTCTTTGTTTTCCCTCCAATTTGATTAGGTTCACCTGTGTCTTGTTCTCACCTGTTTCTGTTTCCCTCGTTAACTCCTTCCCTATATATACCGGTCCTCTCCCTTTGTTCTCTGTTGTGTCATTGATGTGGTTTATGTTGCTGATGGTCTTGGTGATCTCTTCGTGTCATGTTCCTGGTGTTTCCCTGCGTATCAGTACCTGAATTTTGTACGTTTATTTTGTTATTAAATCGTTGAATTGCTTCAGTCTCCTCGCCTGTCTGCATTTGGGTCCTCTCTCCCTGCTGCCTACATGGCCCACCATAACAGAATGCCACGACCAAACTTGGACCCAGCAGACAGCCACCCTCGCCTGCGGGCCTCCCGGGCTCCCTTAACCGCCACAGCGTCTTTCTTCAGATTCCTAGGGATTATTATTCCACCGCCGGTGAGTGACCAGCCTCCCCCTCCATATGAGGGCACGCGGCTAGCCATATTCCCGGGAACCCGCGGTGGCCACAGGAGAAGTGGTCGTCTGGGTTCCCGACGCCATTGGCAGCTGCCCAGCGCCCCAGAGTCTCCACTGCCCAGCACTACAGACCACCCTGCTTCTGTTCCTGATCCCCGGTTGGCGGTCTGGCCGACTCCTGTCCCTCGTTTCCAGTCGGCGGCCCGGCCTACTTCTGTTCCGGATTCCCGGTTGGCGGTTCGGCCGACTCCTGTTCTCCAGTCGGCGGCCCGGCCAGCTTCTGTTCCGGATTCCCAGTTGGCGGTCCGGCCGACTCGTGCTCCACGGACCCGGTTGGCTAACCGGCCGACATCAGCTCCTGTTCCCGAGTCGGCAGTCCGGTCTACACCAGTTCAGCCTCCAGCGCCGGTTCTGGTCCAGCTCCAGCTGCAGCCGCAGCCTCCAGCGCCGGTTCCGCTCCAGCTGCAGCCGCAGCCGCAGCCTCCAGCGCCGGTTCCGGTCCAGCTCCAGCTGCCGCCGCAGCCTCCAGTGCCCGTCCAGCTGCAGCCTCCTGTTCCTGCGCCTGTCTGGCTGTCAGCCTCAGCCGCCCCAGCAGCCTAGCTGTTTATGTTGCTGATGTTCTTGATGGTCTTGGTGATCTCTTCGTGTCGTGTTCCTGGTGTTTCCCTGCATATTAGTACCTGAATTTTGTAAGTTTATTTTGTTATTAAATCGTTGAATTGCTTCAGTCTCCTCGCCTGTCTGCATTTGGGTCCTCTCCCTGCTGCCTACATGGCCCACCATAACAACCATGAGATGATTTAAGATGATTCCATATTGTTTAAATCAAATATTAATTTGTCACATACATCATTATACAAGTACAATGTGTAGTGAAATACTAGCCAACATATTGTGCAATTGAAATTATTATGTGCAAAAGCAATTAAAAAAAATATTACACACACACACACACACACAGAGAGAGAGAGGCCACTTTATCAGGTACACCTGCAAAATCCAAATCCTTTACAAAGATGATAATATAGGAGGTAGGCAATGTTTTGCTCACCTCACTTACATACATGTGGGTCCGGTACAACACCACTATGACCTCAGTAATACACATACAGTTGAATGAACACCTCTCGGAAGGTTTTAACAAAAACTGGTCATTATAAGCTTCATAAATGTAGAGTAGATGTCGGCAACCCAGTGTTCCATGCTTGCTATGTCTATGAAATCAAGAAGCCATCTTTGTATATTGACAGAATGAGGAGTTTCCATCTACAAGCTATTAGTCAAAGCCAAAGTTTTCCACAAGATCCAAAAGTAAAGTAAAATTCGCTTAGAAATTCTTTTGAGATCATTGTAGTAAATGAACCAAAGATTCTTCAGAGAAATGGAGCTACACTGTGCTGACTGAAAGTAGATCACCATACTTGAGGAACTGAACAGTATGGCCTCATGCCTGCCGTGCTGTAAACTAAACCTTGTGCTCAGCCAAGCTTGCACTGCTGCTGTCCAGACTGATGGTAATTTTCACCCAGTGGACACAGGGAACAGAGACTGTGTACCACTTGGGTTATCTTTCCCCTGATGCGTCTACACGGACTTCTCAAAAACCAATTAATTCCTCTGAGGTACTGATTGAGCCAGTATAGTTAATTTGTAGACTGAGTGACTTCACACTGCGCAGAGGGTAAAGCACTTTGAGAGACAGCTCCTAAAGTTGAAGTTTAACTTTGTCTATAGGTCACTTTTTGAATTTCTTTGAAAAGATCTGGGTATCTACGAAATGCTAAGTATTTTGCAATTGTAAAACTTTAGCTAAAGCTAAAAATAGAAGTCATAGATATGTTTTAAAAAGTGAACAAAGTCAGGGAGTCTGTACCACAAACTGCACCATAAACTGCAACAAATATTTTCACATCAACTTTTTTAGACCTACTGTCAGCTGTAAAGATGGGGCTGTCATCATCCACATAACTAAAGCCCTTTTCCGACATGCACCCCTTGGACGTTAATCTGATGGCAATTTAACATGTTGGTCTAAGCTCCCTAGTCACTTTTACGTAAAAGTCAGCCCTACTAACCTTTCTGTAACACTTTTACCACGGCACAAGTCTGAACTGAACGCCGTCAGATTACAGTAAAGGCTACAGCAGCACATGGTGAAACATGCAGAGAGAGATTAAATGCACCTCTTGTTCCAGCTTCTAAGATGACTAATGAATTCATTATCTCAATCATCATCTCTTATGTACAAAATCAGTTTAATAAACTGTAATGTCTATTCTTGCTGACTGCATGGATAAATAAATGAATACCTAGCTTTTACATACTGTACAGCATGTGAGCAAACAGGAATTAAACGAGAGTCCCAACTTCATAACCTGTCATCCAATGCTTGTGCACTGTTGGATATTATAACAAGCAGCATAATTCACTCTCTAATAACATTAAATGATGAAATTGATATGAAAATGTATCAAAACAAAAAGGTCTGTCTCTGTAGGGAACTTTTTGTACCTATTTGTTATTTAGACCCCAAAATATGTAAAAATAGGGCCCAGGTTTAAAAATACCAGAATTACCCTTTAAAAAATGTAACCTGTCTGAATGACAAATAAACATAGATGGGTAGATCAAGGAATAGTTTTACGAAAGCCCAAGAACTAGCAGTATTGCATAGATTTAGACACGCCATCTTACTCATTTATGCTCACCAGACACACGGTTACTGTAGCTGAAGTCAAAGAAAATGAGATAGTTACTCTGATCAATGGCGATAGTTAATCCAACTCCTTTTTGTGTGTTTTGATGTTTTTAATAACAGTTGTTAAAAGTGAAGCCATGACTCAGAGGTTCCTGCGTGGATCCAGTAGTTTAAGGTGTAATCTGATATGCACACCTTCCTGACAGACTCTTCAGTCTGTCAACATTTAAGGGCATTCAGTCCTGTATCCAGTGACCAACATAACTTGTGTGTGTGACATGTTTTAAACTTGTTTAAACATTTGCAGAGATTGTGCTCTGTGGAAAATTTCATGTAATGAAAACCTAACTTTTAACTTTTTAACAAACCCGGTCCTGCTTTGGATATGCTCAAGGACCAAGATTGAATGCCCATATACACCCATCAGCCATAACATTATGACCACTGACAGGTGAAGTGAAGAACATTGATTATCTCGTTACAATGGCACCTGTCAGTGGGTGGGATATATTAGGCAGCAAGTGAACATTTTGTCCTCGAAGTTGATGTGTTGGAAGCAGGAAAAATGGGCAAGCGTAAGGATGTGAATGACTTTGACAAGGGCCAAATTGTGATGGCTAGATGACTGGGTCAGAGCATCTCCAAAACTGCAGCTCTTTTGGGGTGTTCCCGGTCTGCAGTGGTCAGTACCTACCAAAAGTGGTCCAAGGACAGGGTCATTGGCGGCCAAGGCTCATTGATGCGCGTGGGGAGCGAAGGCTGGCCCGTGTGGTCCGATCCAACAGAAGAGCTACAGTAGCTCAAATTGCTGAAAAAGTTAATGCTGGTTCTGATAGAAAGGTGTCAGAACACACAGTGCATCGCAGTTTGTTGCGTATGGGGCTGCGTAGCCGCAGACCGGTCAGGGTGCCCATGCTGACCCCTGTCCACCGCCAAAAGCACCTACAATGGGCATGTGAGCATCAGAACTGGACTACGGAGCAATGGAAGAAGGTGGCCTGGTCTAAGGAATCACGTTTTCTTTTACATCATGTGGATGGCCGGGTGCATGTGCGTCGCTTACCTGGGGAAGACATGGCACCAGGATGCACTATGGGAAGAAGGCAAGCCGGCGGAGGCAGTGTGATGGTTTGGGCAATGTTCTGCTGGGAAACCTTGGGTCCTGCCATTCATGTGGATGTTACTTTGACACGTACCACCTACCTAAACATTGTTGCAGACCAAGTACACTCCTTCATGGAAATGGTATTCCCTAATGGCAGTGGCCTCTTTCAGCAGGATAATGCGCCCTGCCACACTGCAAACATGGTTCAGGAATGGTTTGAGGAACACGACAACGAGTTCAAGGTGTTGACTTGGCCTCCAAATTCCCCAGATCTCAATCCAATCGAGCATCTGTGGGATGTGCTGGACAAACAAGTCCGATCCATGGAGGCCCCACCTCGCAACTTACAGGACTTAAAGGATCTGCTGCTAACGTCTTGGTGCCAGATACCACAGCACACCTTCAGAGGTCTAGTGGAGTCCATGCCTCGACGGGTCAGGGCTGTTTTGGTGGCAAAAGGGGTACCTACACAATATTAGGCAGGTGGTCATAATGTTATGGTTGATTGGTGTACTTAAAACTCTTCACCATGTTGTATTACTTCATTTGAAAAGACTGATATTAACCACCTACACCTTCTAGTTTACACACACATAAAAATAATATCAATTGTTTTTGTTTTTTAGGTTTGAATCACTTTTTTATTTTTTATTGCAATGGCAATTATACAAATTCATGTGACAGATATTCCTATTTCATTAAACAAAACAGGGATGTAGTAAGGTCCTAACAGAATTTCAGAAACAAAATACTAGCTGAAGAATTTGTGAAAGACAGTTGATTTTTCTTGCTGACAGATAGGCCTAACCGTTAATTTACTGTTAAATAATAGATTAGAAATAGTCAAGTCAAGATTTGGCACAGTGCACCCCTCGGGACCCTTTTTAAAAAATGTTTTGTGATTAATGGTTTATTGTTTTCATGATAGACAAAACATATGCAAATATTTCAGTGACAATATCAAGTTGACTTGAAATAAAATGGAAACGATAATAAAATCATACACAACCACAAGCAAAAATAAAGTCTATATAATAAACAAAAAATACTATATATATATATATATATGTATACACACACTCACACACACACATACACATATACATACACACACATATATATATACATACATACATACACGTAAAATAAATAGAAAACAGTGAACAGTGATGCATGGAATACTTAAAAGTTTACAGCATTGCTTGTCAAAAAGTGTACCCCACAGTTATTCACATTTTATATAGTAGAATGATAGTTTCCTGCTATTTCTATGAGCTGGAAACGCCATTAAACGCTCGAAATATAAGAGTGGTACAGCCTCCGTTTCAAGTTGTACTCCTCCTGACAATTATTCTAGGGCACTCAGGACCCAATTTGAGTTCATCTGTATTACAAAAGGTAATGTTAGCACAATCCAGCTTGTACGTGGTAAAAAGTGGGAAATGCTGAATGTAAACAATGTTTGTTTACAATGAAAACTCCACAAGATACCTTTAATGCCACATTAGTGGTTTGGCCTAGTCTGTCTGTGTGGCCCGTGTGGATTATCTTACACTCTTGATTTATCGGGTTCATTGACAGGCCCATAGCAGCAAGCCAAAGCCCTGTGTTACTTATTAAAGGCATGGATCTCTTTCCTTTCTTTACTTTAACTGCAAACAGAGAGACAGTCTATCAGAGAGACTGTCTAACTGCTTTGATTTATGTGTAACTTGAACAGACATTATTGTGCTGTAATGGATGTGTTTATACTGTATTTATCAAATCCAAGACTAAATCATCTGTAGGGAAAATAGCTTGGAGCTGCAATCCATGAGACTGCAAGGGAAAAAACTGTTGGATTAATTCCCTTTGTTGGTCTCTTATGCATTTCAATTAGTGTAAGAGCCAGCCTAAAGTCCTTCAGTCTGACCATCTAAACACTTCCAAAACAACAAGTAGCATCTTAAGTATACAGTAACAACAAAGGGAGAACAAATAGTGATAGACACAGAAGAGCTAGTTAACATGAACAACAATAGAGTGCTGCAGGGATGACGTATTTTTGTAGGCCAACCCTGAAATTAGCATCGCACTGGTTCCCTCAACAAAAAGCCAATGGGATTTTTCCATTAGATTTTGGATTATTGCAGAAAATAAGTTCTGTGGCAATCAACGGTTTATTACATGTTTTGTTCAGCAAGATAATCTTTACAAATGAACACCACACCACAGGATTTTTGAAGCGTAAATGCCGTCACCAGTGGGGTATTTATGTATTTTATGTGGTAGAACAAAATGTGAAAATCTCTTAAGCTTATGTTAACCACAGACCTTATTTCAGGCATCTAACCAAAAACCCATTCAAGATACCCATCGACTTCATGACGAGAGAGCCGGAAGTGCAAAAATGTTAACTAATTTCTGTTTTTTTTTTATTCCTGCAGCACTCTATAACCAATAAAGATAAATAGACAAAGATAAGGGCAGCACTTATCATAAAACAAACTATCAACAGAAAATCCAAGGATAAACGGCCTACTCTTTGAGTGACAGATAATCTGTGGGAAGTGCGGTGCAAAATCACCATTAAGTAGCAGTAACAGTTCAGCACCAAACATGCAGCCAAAAACCAGCAGCAGATTTAGAAGAATTTGGTGCAAATCCTTTCTGTTCTTAAGGTTACAATTATATCAGATTCCTGCAAAACAAAATTGGAAAGGTGTTCTCAAAGGGGAGAAAAAGCTTTTAGTAATGATGTAAAGATGTTAAAAATACACTAAAACATCCTCCCAGGATCTTTATTTTCCCAGATTGCACAAAAAGGAACTTAAGCTAGACTAATTTGATAACACCAGTATTATATAACTAGTTGGTAATCAATCAGCAAGGCTCAGGTGTCCTCTCTGGCAAACCCTGAATGATCATCTGGGTAGCCTTTAAGTTTTATACGTTTATGGGTTTCATATATCTGGCTCACTTTGGACTATAGCATCTGAAGTTACTTCACCCACGAATGACACACCTTACACCTTGATTCTTTAGGATACATTGGGTAATATTTTCTTAAACGGCATCTTGTGGTAGCAGCCAGCAGAAAAGGTTTTGACATGGCTGGGAATGGCAGTGGAGTCACTTGTGTGATGTATAAATTAACATTTTTGTTTGTATAGAGCTACAGCAATGCTATTCTCTGAATTTTAGCATCAAAAGTCTATCTGCCTATCGGGACACCAGTTCGGAGTCTGACAGTTAGGCTCAAAGCCATATTAGATCCACTGGTTCATTGGCGCTAAAATGGGATTACCAGTAGTGAAGAAGACAATGGGGATCCCCTCTAAAATTATTGTAAGACACTAAGTTAAACAGTGTTTTTTTGTCAGTTTAAATAAGAGTACATTTATTTCCTCCATCCA
The DNA here is from genome assembly GCA_005408345.1 of Macquaria australasica. Lineage (NCBI taxonomy): Eukaryota > Metazoa > Chordata > Actinopteri > Centrarchiformes > Percichthyidae > Macquaria > Macquaria australasica. The sequence continues at coordinate 637,759 of SEMN01000060.1, read as the reverse complement.
TCCATCCATTTTCTATACCGCTTATCCTCAGAGGGTCGCGGGGGGCTGGAGCCAATCCCAGCTGACATCGGGCGAGAGGCGGGGTACACCCAGGACTGGTCGCCAGTCAATCACAGGGCTGACACATAGAGACAGACAAACATTCACATTCACAGTCACACCTACGGACAATTTAGAATCACCAATTAACCTAACTTGCATGTCTTTGGATGGTGGGAGGAAGCCGGAGTACCTGGAGAGAACCCACGCGGACACGGGGAGAACATGCAAACTCCACACAGAACCCCTCTTGCTGTGAGGCGACAGTGCTAACCACTGCACCACCGTGCCGCCCCTATTATTGATAATTGAATTATTCATCTCTGCCTCACCCTCACACCTGAGTGCTCTGCTTGTCAAAAGGAGCATCCCTCATCTGATAGTACCCCACTGTCAGGGTACTGGCAGGAATTTTAGACAGTTAAAGGTGCTAACTCCCTTTTTTGCCGGCACTCCTAACAGTGTAAGATAACCCCAGGCAATCACTTATCTGTGGTGCTGACAGATAGTGGCCGTGTCAGAGGCAGTAAGAGGAGATGAGATGTCACCCAGCTCACTGTTCTTGTGCGCTAAGAGGACAAGGAGACCACACAGACCTGTCAACACCCCACGACCCCCTTCCCCCAGGGATAAGAAAGGCTTCTACCATTATCAACTTCCATTATCAACTCCTCTCTGTCCACTGGTACAGTTCCCCGTTCACTGAAAGTTGCCATAATCAGACCAACTCTGAAAAAACCTGGTTTAGACTCTAATGACCAAAACAACTACTGGCCCATTTCTAATTTACCATTCATCTCCAAAATTCTTGAGAGGGTAGTTGCATCTCAACTCCAGATCTAACTTGATAACAATAATCTCTTAATTCCAATCTGGTTTTTGCCCCAAACAGCCCTGGTTAAGATTATCAACGTCCTCCTCCGTGCAGCTGATTCTGGTCTACTCTCTATCCTCATCCTCCTGGACCTCACCGCAGCTTTGATACTATATCCCGTCAGCTCCTCACGGATCATCTGGCCAGCATTGGAGTTGGGGGCACTGTGTATCAGTGGTTTGCCTCCTACCTTGCAGATAGGACACATTTTGTACAAATTCAGAATTACCGATCAGAAAGCTCCATAGTTCACCACAGAGTTCCACAGGGTTCAGTGTTGGGGCCACTCCTGTTTATTATTTACTTCCTCCCTCTTGGCAACATCTTCCGGCGCTATGGTAGTCATTTCCACTGTTATGGTGACAATGAACATAGCTTTATATATCCACTAAACCCACTTCTACTCTCCCCTCCAGTACCATCACTGCTTGTCTCCATCATTTACAGATATGGCTGACAAACAACTACCTTAAATTCACCAGTAGTAAAACTGAGCTACTCCTCATTGGCTCTAAATCTACACTCTCAAAAACTAATATTTGTTCACTCCCCATTGCTGAAGTCACCATACTTGTCTCCACCCAGGTTAAGAGCCTTTGTGTTATCCTGGACAGTTCTTCTTTCTCCAGTCAAAAAAACACTGTCTCCTGGATTGCCTTTTTCCATCTGCAAAATATCTCCAGACTATGCCCTGCATTAACACAACACTCCACGGAAGAATTAGTCGATATTTTGGTCACATCATGCATTGACGACTGCAATGTGATCCTGGCAGGCATCCCCAACAAACTTATTCAATTCAGTTTTATTTATATAGCGCCATATCATAACAAAGTTATCTCAGGGCACTTTTTCGAATAGAGCAGGTCTAGACCGACTCTTTATATTTACAGAGACCCAACAGTTCCCACCATGAGCAAGCACTATGCGACAGTGGCAAGGAAAAACTCCCTTTAACAGGTAGAAACCTCGAGCAGAACCAGGCTCAAGGTGGGCGGTCATCTGCCTCGACCGGTTGGGTTGAAGGGGGAAGGGGGGAGCGGGAGAGAGAGAGCAGGAGGAAAGAGAACATACAGCAGCTCAATACAGCATAGATATGGTAATGGCATTGATGTTAACACCAACAGAAACAACACTAAGAGCAACATTATAATAGCAATACTAATAACAGCAACAACAGCAATAGCATCAGCGGGTGCAGAGCAGGAGCACGGGGGCAGCAGGCGGCAGCAACCACAGACCCAGACCTCCACAGCTCCAGAGGCAGAAACACCTGCAGAAAGCAACAGAAGAGAGAGAGAGAGAGGAGAGAAAGCACACAACTACGGGAAGAAGTTGAATTAATAACAAGCATTGATGGGATATGAGGGCGTACAGATGGAGAGGAAGAGGAGGAGAGAGGAGCTCAGTGCATCATAGGAAGTCCCCCGGCAGTCTAGGCCTATAGCAGCATAACTAAGGGGTGGCTCAGGGGTCACCTGAGTCAGCCCTACTATAAGCTTTATCAAAGAGGAAAGTCTTAAGCCTACTCTTAAATGTGAGGAGGTTGTCCGCCTCCCGTACACAAACTGGGATCTGGTTCCACAGGAGAGGAGCTTGATAGCTGAAGGCTCTGGCTCCCATTCTACTTTTAGAGACTCTAGGAACCACAAGGAACCCTGCATTCTGGGAGCGCAGTGCTCTAGTGGGGTAATAGGGTACTATGAGCTCTTTAAGATATGATGGTGCCTGACCATTTAGGGCTTTGAAGGTGAGGAGAAGGATTTTAAATTCTATTCTGGATTTTACAGGGAGCCAGTGTAGAGAAGCTAATATTGGAGAAATATGTTCTCTTTTTCTGGTTCTTGTCAGTAAACGTGCCGCAGCATTCTGAATCAGCTGGAGAGTCTTAAGGGATTTATTGGGGCAGCCTGATAATAGAGAGTTGCAATAGTCCAGCCTAGACGTAACAAATGCATGGACTAGTTTTTCTGCATCTTTTTGAGATAGGATGTGTCTTATTTTTGCAATGTTACGTAAATGAAAAAAGGCAGTTCTTGAAGTTTGTTTTATTTGGGAGTTAAAGGACATATCCTGATCAAAGATAACTCCAAGATTCCTTACGGTTTCGCTGGAGGCCTAGATGGCATAGTTTCTCAATGCCATCTAGAGAAACTATATCTTTAGATAATGTGTTTCGAAGGTGTTCGGGGCCAAGTACAATAACTTCGGTTTTGTCTGAGTTTAACATCAGAAAATTGCAGGTCATCCAGGCCTTTATGTCCTTAAGGCATGCCTGAAGTTTAGCTAATTGATTGGTTTCATCTGGCTTGATCGATAAATACAATTGGGTATCATCTGCATAACAATGAAAATTTATGGAGTGCTTCCTAATAATATTGCCTAAAGGAAGCATATACAAGGTAAATAGAATTGGTCCAAGCACAGAACCTTGTGGAACTCCGTGACTAACTTTGGCGTGCATAGAGGATTCATCATTAACGTGTACAAACTGATATCGATCTGATAAATAGGATTTAAACCAGCTTAGTGCAGTACCTTTAATGCCAATAAAATGTTCTAGTCTCTGTAATAGAATGTGATGGTCAATGGTATCGAATGCAGCACTAAGATCTAGTAAGACAAGTACAGAGACAAGTCCTTTGTCTGATGCAATTAGAAGGTCATTTGTAACTTTCACCAGTGCTGTCTCTGTGCTATGATGCACTCTAAATCCTGACTGAAAATCCTCAAACAGTTGTTGTTGTGTAGAAAGTCACACAACTGATTGGCGACTGCTTTCTCAAGGACCTTAGAGAGAAAAGGAGGGTTAGATATAGGTCTATAATTTGACAAAATCCCTGGATCAAGAGTGGGCTTTTTAAGAAGAGGCTTAATTACAGCTACTTTAAAGGACTGTGGCACATAGCCTTTAAATAAGGACAGATTGATCATATCTAGTACATAAGTGCTAACTAAGGGTAAAATTTCTTTAAGCAGCCTAGTTGGGACGGGGTCTAAAAGACACGTTGATGGCTTAGATGAGGAAATCATGGAAGTTAGTTGATTACGGTTGATGGGAGAAAAGCAGTCTAAATGTACAGGTTTTACAGTTGTTTCTAAGGTTCCTGTGTTTGAAGATAAGTCAGTACCAACTGAGGGCAGGAGGTGCTGAATTTTTTCTCTAATAGTTAGAATTTTATCTTTAAAGAAGCTCATGAAGTCATTACTACTGAGGTCTATAGGAATACATGGCTCAACAGAGCTGTGACTCTCTGTCAGCCTGGCTACAGTGCTGAACAGAAACCTGGGGTTGTTCTTATTTTCCTCTATTAATGATGAGTAGTAAGCTGCTCTGGCATTACGGAGGGCCTTCCTATAAATTTTAAGACTATCTTGCCAGGCTAAACGTGATTCTTCCAGATTGGTGGAACGCCATTTCCTTTCAAGTTTTCGCGATGTTTGTTTTAATTTGCGGGTTTGCGGGTTATACCATGGAGCTAACCTCCTCTGTTTTATTATCTTCTTTTTTAGAGGGGCGATAGAGTCGAGTGTTATTCGTAGTGAGCCTGCAGCACTATCAACAAGATGATCAATTTGGGAGGGACTAAAGTTAGCATATGAGTCATCTGTTACATTGAGACATGGAACTGAATTTAATGCCGATGGAATCACTTCCTTAAATTTAGCTACAGCACTATCAGATAGACATCTAGTGTAGGAATGTTTGCCTAATGGCGTGTAGTCCAGTAATAGGAATTCAAAAGTTAATAAAAAATGGTCTGATAAAAAGAATTCTGTGGAAAGACTATTAGATGTTCAATTTCAATCCCATAAACAAGAACAAGGTCGAGGGTGTGGTTAAAACAGTGAGTGGGTTTATGTACACTCTGACAGAAGCCAATCGAATCTAGTAATGAGATAAACGCAGCACTAAGGCTATCATTTTCTACATCCACATGAATATTAAAATCACCTACAATAATTATTTTATCCGTTTTAAGGACTAAACCTGATAAGAACTCTGAGAATTCAGATAAAAATTCAGAATACGGTCCAGGAGCTCGGTACACTATAACAAATAGAATTGGCTGTAGTGTTTTCCAGGTTGGGTGTGAAAGGCTAAGAACAAGGCTTTCGAACGAGTTATAATTTAGTTTAGGTTTGGGTTTGATTAATAGGCTTGAGTCGAAGATGGCTGCAACTCCACCTCCTCGGCCTGAGCCTCGAGGAATGTGAGTATTAATGTGACTGGGGGGAGTGGATTCATTTAGGCTGACATATTCATCTTGACACAGCCAGGTTTCAGTAAGACAAAATAAATCAATAATATGATCTGATATTAGATCGTTTACTAGAACAGCTTTAGATGAGAGAGATCTGATGTTTAAGAGTCCACATTTAATTCTCCTATTTTGTTGTACTGCAGTGGTGGTTTTACTTTTTACTAGGTTTTTATGTGTAACTCTTCTTCTGTTTACTTTTGATTTAAATAATTCAAGTGGTCTGGGGGCAGACAACCTCTCTGTGGAGTTTAGGGTGGGTAACTGCTTACTCACTGACTTTAATTTATCCTGAACTCATGGATTACACGTTCAAAATCCACTACACATGTCACTTCCCTGCTGATTCAATTACAGTTAGCCTACTTATTATTATCATTTAAGGCTCTTCAATATCTATCCCCTGCTTATCTCACAGACCTCCTTCAGACTTACACTCCCTCTCGCTCCCTGTGGTCTTCATCAGCAGGTCCACTGGCACTACCAGCCATCAACCTCAGCACAATGGGTGCCAGAGCCTTCCCCTATGCTGCACCTAAACTTTGGAACTCCCTTCCCCCTCACATCCACATACTGGACTCTATCACAGAATTCAAAACTGCTCTTAAACCCCATCTTTTTAAACTAGCTTACCCACTTTAACTGTACCAACTGCATCTTATTTTATCCAACAATATTTTATACAAAATTTTAACTCATTGCTGAGATATGCTCTGTTGCATGTCTTACTGTTGATTGTACTGATGCTTTTTTGCTGGTGCTTTGTTTATTATTTGTTTTTTTACTGATCTTATATGATGTAAGGTGACCTTGAGTGCAATGAAAGGCGCCATTTGTTAAAATGTATATCATTATTTTAATTTTTTTTTTTTGCGCTTTATGTTGCGCACTACCCTCAACTTTTAACATGAACATGTATGACTTTTAAAGCTTTTCATCTTTTTTTTGAAGGAACAGTTAAACATTCAAGTGTCCAGTGAACATTGTTCCTGGAGCAAAATCAAAAAGAGTTGACTTGTATCAGAGTCATTGCAGGGAATAGCTCTGATCTATTTAGGTGGGCAGGGATTGGCAGTAATCTGCCCATTTATCTATCCATTTACTCACTCTCTCAAGTGGGAAGTACTCCCTTTATGTCTGGCTGATAAATCCATCAGGCTCCTCTTATGAATGATGTTTACAGAGCTGCTTGTATGAGACATGAAAGGAAGAGCTATCCTGCTATATTTAGGTGAATGCATTAATCAATAATGCATCCTGCTCTTCCAGCACTGGCTGCTTGATCAGCTAGCACTCATATATTGCCCTCTGTGGCTCTATTGCGTTCTATAGATCATCCACAAGGAAAATGCACCACTACCAACAAATCTGTATTTGGACATTAAGCATGTCGCACATGCAGAAGACACTAAAGACATATAACACAGGATGTTAGGAAAGTCTATTTCCTGTCCAGTTATATAACTAAAAATGTTGAAGCATTTGGTTTAGTCATTTATGCTGTTTATTTAGGTGGTGTGATGTGAGTGTTTGTATCTGTGTAATAAGTGGTTTTATGTGAAAGTGTTGTCTGATATGGTAAAAACAAGGCTGCTGCTCTTATTACAGCCCAGCAATATTATAATATTTTAATGGGGGCATCATAGAAGAATTGATTTGACAGGAAGTTTGTATATGAACGTTGAGGAAGTTATTTTTGGTGAGCCTACCCCCCCCCCCCAGCACCGACTGGTGTAAGGTGGCCCTCTGTCTGAGGTCGTGGTAACCATAGCAGGCCTTGGAAAGTGAAATGCGATGCGGCGGGCCCTCTGGGCTGTGTTTCTGAATCACAACTCCATAATGAGCTGGCAGAGCTCCGGCTGCATCAAAGATGCAGCACCCCAGTATCTGTTTCAACTCACGATGCACAATAGTGCAGTGTCACCTGTACAGGGGGAATGGAGGCAGTGGGCCCAGGAGGAACACAGAGTGACTGAAAGCTTTCTACCACCCTGCTGTACTCACACCCATCCTATACATCCTCAAATGAGCTTCCACTGTAAACTGCCTGCTACACTTTAACACGTGTCTGCTCCACTGATGCGTGTGCTTTGACATTATTAACAATCCTTTAATCCCAAAACACACACTCTAAAATAACTCTCCTTTTTCAAGTAAGATGATGATACTTTATTTTTAAGCATCAACACATGCTGTATTCAGGTAATATAAACACAGATAGTGTCTTGGCTGTGGTTAGTAATTAAGTGTTTTTTCAAAGTCAAAATACTGTAGCACAGTATGCAATTAAAAAATGCCATATTTGACTGGGAACAATCTTAGTAAGACATGCATTTGAAAGCAGTAGAATGCTTGGTAACATCACAAATCAATGATCAGTCATAAGAGCTGTAATGGACAATAAATACAGTAACTTATGGTAGCACACACAAGGGTTACTCATGCAGCTTACCAGTGATGGATGTGAGGCCAGTGTCAGATTAAAGTTAGCCTAAGTCATAATGATTTACATAATAAAGAAAGTAGGTAATTAATAGCAATAATTAATTAATGAAATTGCTTCAAATTGCAGTCATTATTTGGGCATTAGAATATTTACCAAATGCAGAAAAAATGATGTAAATTAGGGCTTAGTCATTCTTACCACCAGTGGCAGAAAATGATAACCATAGGAGCTGCATGGCTTAACAACCTGACTTTAGTTTCTCAGAGGTCATTCTGATATGCTGTTAACATAACTCTGTCAGGTCAGTTTACTTGGTGGCTGTGGTAAAAAACAAAACAACCTGCATCCTGGCTAACTGTGCAGCACAAACGACCTCCCTGAAACAGAATGCATTGGTGTGTGCATTAGTCAGTGTGTGGCTGATCATCACCTGCTGGGTATTACATAGGATTACCAAGAGAAAGAGAGTTTTGGCAAGTGTTAGTAATGCACATTTAATACTCAAATTACTCACAAAACTGAAGGGGAACTATGCAGTAGGTTTAGGTTGTAATTTTAGGATGAAGTGATGGTGCTTTGAGTAGGTGTTTTACTTTTTCAGTGCTGTGTACAGAGTTGTTTTACAGCCACATTTTTGGTGTATTTTTACACAAAAAGATGAGTTGGTGAAAGTTTAAAAATAGGTCAGTTTTAGGGTACTGTTAGATCTCACTTTGGTTTTTGGAAAAGCTTCACTTCTTGTAGGTAAATGGAACTGTAGCTACATGCCTTTTTGCATGTACTGCATGTCAGTGTTCTTTTTATATTTTCAATCAAACAGGTGTTTTTGATCACACGTAATTATTCTCACATATAATATTCAGTGTAATTTAACAAGATTAAGAGTCTACAGCCATGCAAGCGGCTCTGTGAGGCTGTACTTAGGCACAGTAGTACATTGAGCTAAATGCTAAGGTCGCATTCTAACATATCAAAAGGACAACATACTGTTGGCGCTGGATGAAAAGGCAGAGAATCACCAAAGTTATTACAGTTCATCCCGAGGGGAACATGAATGTCTGAACCAAATTTCATGGCAATCCATCAACTAGTTGTTGAAACATTTCACTCAAAACCACAAATGCCAACTTCCTGGTAGAGCCTGAGGAAAAGTCAGGGGATCATCAAAGTCAGTAGGATTCATCTTCTGGAGACCATGAATATCTGTACAAAATTTCATGGCAATCCATCCAATAATTAAATAGAGATATTTCAGTCTGGAGTAATGTGGTGGACCAACCGACCAACAGACAGACATTGCCATCCTTATAGCCATGCCGCTTGCATGGCCTAAAAATCTAATAAAATGAAAAGATTCTTTAGACAGCAACAAGGTCAACTAACATATACTGTAAATCTGTTACTCCCCATTGTATCTCTTTCTTAGAACAATGTGCCTTCCTCTGTTCCTCCAGGAGAGGAGAGTCCTCTGAACCAGTGACCCCCAAGCCCCTCCTGACTCAGGGATATCATGGAACCCCTCCACATTCACCTTTCCACACTCCTCTTCCTCCTCCTCTCGCTCCTCCTCCTGGCCCACCCCTGCACCTCCTTCAGGCCTCAGGTTGTGGAGCGAGCATCTGACCCTGAGCAGCCTCTGTCCTCTGGTAACACCACGGGGTCTGGCAAGCGGACATGTGCGGGCATTGTGGTGTGTAAACCGGGTATCCTGCTGCCGGTATGGTTGCCACTCAACCCTCCACTGGGGGAGCAGACAGGGAGGGCTGTCATCTACTTCCTCTGTCTTATTTACATATTCCTGGGTGTGTCCATCATCGCGGATCGCTTCATGGCATCCATAGAGGTCATCACTTCTCAGGTATTATCGAGCTTCATATTTATAAGAAATAAAATGCAGCCATCCTTAATTTAGTACACAACTTTACTGCTACATTCTTACTTCGTCGATAATGGCGAGTGCTTTGGTCCCATTATACTCTCTCAGATTGTGACTGACGCAAGAGAGTCTTCATTCAATGTGCCGTTATCCCACAGTGGCCGCTGGTCAGCAAGAGCTGCTTAGTTTAAGACTGACATTTTTAAACAAATTTCAAAGTAAGCTTTGTTCTCTATATCCTCTATAATCTTATTGGAGAATACTGGTAATTGAATACTGTAGTGGAAAAGTGTAAGATTAATTTAAAAAAGATCTTTATAAAATAAAAATGCAAACCAACTAAGTATAACAAGCACCATAAGCCCCTCTAGAACATAGCAAGAATGTTGAATGAAACAGTGTTTTTTTAATTTTGTTTTTTATAAAGGTTTACAAGTCATGGCATCACATTATCTCAGTACCATAGTAAAAGTAATCCAAATATAAACCTCCTGCTCACTGTATTTGAAACAGCTCCTGTCCTTACTCAGTGTTAGTCACATCACACATTGACTACTGCAATGCGATCCTGGCAGGCATTCCCAACATATGTATTCACTGACTTCAATTCATCCAGAACTCTGCAGCATGGATTATTACACATTCAAAGTCCACTGAACATGTCACTTCCTTAGACGCTGACGAAACTGTCCAGAATTTATCCTTTACCCTTGGTGTCCTTTCAGAAAAATCATATACTCCTGGATTCTCCAGATGTAGCATGTTCTTTTGAATACAACCAATAGGTTGCTCTAAGTTAAAACTAATAAAACTGTAATTATATAGTGAACAATCCTCTAAACTGCGTAATATGAGATGGTTTTATTAAAACTTGAATGTTATCATACTATGACATTGACACTGATTGCAGTAACTGGAGTTCAGTGATAACAGTGTCTTTTTTCACAATCGTCTGTCCTTGTAGGAGAAAGAGGTGACCATCACCAAACCCAACGGTGAGACGACAGTAACGACAGTGAGAATCTGGAATGAGACTGTGTCCAACCTCACACTCATGGCCCTGGGCTCCTCTGCACCTGAGATCCTGCTTTCTGTTATTGAGGTACACAAGGCATTTCACATCCTTTCAACATATACCCTCATACAAAAAACGGTTGTCTTTCACTGTGACTGTGCAGTTCACACACCTTAAAAAAAAAGTCAGATTTTCTGAAATTTTACATTCTTAAAAACACATCTATGACTTGCAGTTGAGTATGTTAAATTAATGAATGAACTAATAAATAAATCAATTAACACCATAAATGAAACAAAAATTAGGGTAAACTCTGGGCATCACTTGACGTTGTAATTGTAATTGTAAGGCATCACAACCATCAATGTGAACAAAACTTACTTCATATTTATACATAGATTTATTTCAGCCTATAAATAGGATCTTCTCTATTCTGACTCTCATATTGTTAATTTCATTTTATGGTGTATCACCACTCAATAGGCCTATTCTCATAGATGTTTGTTATGTGGGTGGTTACATGGGTCTTCATTTCAGATCCAGTTAGCATTAAAAAAGGCCTTTGATTTTGTTCTATGTGACGTTTGTCTTTTTTGTCCCTTAAATGTTGACAGGTGTGTGGGCACAACTTTGATGCAGGGGAGCTTGGCCCAGGCACCATAGTGGGCAGCGCTGCCTTCAATATGTTTGTGATAATTGGTCTGTGTGTGTGGGTGATCCCTGACGGAGAGTCTCGCAAGATCAAACACCTGCGAGTGTTTTTTATTACTGCTTTCTGGAGTATTTTTGCCTACATTTGGCTCTACCTCATACTGGATGTCATCTCACCTGGGATTGTAGAGGTGTGTTTCTGATGACTCTATATAAATGTATTTCTAATAAATCAGCTGTGTAAATCATGTAATGCTCATATTGCCTGTATTACCAGGTGTGGGAGGCCGCAGTGACGCTGCTTTATTTTCCCGTGTGTGTGATCTTGGCTTGGATCGCTGACCGTCGCCTACTCTTCTACAAATACATGCACAAGCGTTACCGTGCTGACAAGAGGCATGGTATTGTGGTGGAAATGGAAGGTGACCTTGAGCCCAAAGGCATTGATGTGATCATGGATGGAAAGTTGTCGGACGGCAGTTCATGCCCTGGAAACTCCTCCAGCGTGACAGTCTCTGTGCAGACAGGCAGTGAACTAGACCAGAACAAAGATGAGGTAAGATAAGTGGCTCAGGGAGAAATGTTGTTCTAGACACACGTTGCTTTTTTCCCTTTAATGTCAGGTTTGGGGTCTATTTTGTAATAGAAAGTAATTAGAGCTCCTTAAATTAAAGTTTCACTTTTTTTTTAAAGAGGAAAGAATACTTCTGTAGTATTTTTCAAAAGGCAGGGGGAAAGGAAGAAAGCTACTAGCAGGGGAACATTTTCTGTCCTGTCAGGTCCACTATCTATACTTAAAGCTACTTAATGGGAATTTAAGGGGAATAGCAGGTTCTTGAGGCTAGTAGGATTCAATCCCAGCAGGGTTGAGAATGGCAGTAATGCAGACAGCAGTAGTCTTAACAGCAGGAAGTTGATCAGTAGGGGGCTGAGCAGTTGGAGTTTCCAAGTTTTCCTTGATAAAGATCCCTGCATTAGTCTGCAAAGTTTTGTCCCAAGAAACACCAATACTTATACTATATACTATACTATATATACTATATTTACTATAATACTTGTCATTATAAACTAAGCTATGTCTTCGCATTCTGCTGTTGAATCCCACCAAACCCCCTGCAGGACACTACTGCACACCCAGCCTGTGTAGTCACATCTTAAAACTTCTGTTGTGACGAGCATTTTTTACAGAACTTTTGGCTAAACGTACATCTCCATAAATACGTTGTGTTACTTTACAACCGGTTTCCTCTCTTGGATAGGTGGTCCGCATCCTGAAAGACCTAAAGGAAAAACACCCAGACAAAGACCTGGACCAGCTGATTGCGATGGCCAACTACTCTGCCCTGGTTCACCAGAAGAAGAGCCGCGCCTTCTACCGTGTCCAGGCGACACGCATGATGATTGGTGCTGGCAATATATTAAAGAAACATGCTGCTGAGCACGCACGTTGCTCAGGAGGCCAGGAGGCTGACAAGGCCACGTGCTCGCACATTTGTTTTGAAAGTGTCCAGTACCAGTGCACAGAGAACTGTGGCTCTCTGAGCCTCGGGGTGATCCTTGATGGGGGCACAGGCCAGAACACTTTCTGTGTGGACTACTGTACAGAAAATGGCTCCGCCAATGCTGGGGCAGACTATGAATTCTGTGAGGGAACCCTGGTGTTTAAGCCAGGAGAGACCCGCAAAGAGATCAAGGTGAGCAAGGGGAAAAGGGGACTGTGAGAGGTAGTCATCTTAGTTAACATAAATCATTGTCATTTTGAAAGTTGAGTTGTAGAGAGTTTCAAGTGTCAGCATTAAAACTGTTACGGCCTTGTGCATCCATGAGGAGTGACAATACTCTGTGCTCTCCAGGTGGGCATCTTGGATGATGATGTCTTTGAGGAGGACGAGCATTTCTTTGTGCGTCTTCAGAACCTGAGGGTAGAAGAAAGTGAAAATGAAGGGACAGGAACTCCACCCAAGGGCAGACTAGTGGAGCCGCTGGTTGCCACCATCACTATCTTGGACGATGACCATGCTGGCATCTTCACCTTTGGCCAACGAGTGCTGCGGGTGAGTGAAAGCACAGGCACGCTGACGGTGACAGTGGTGAGGAACTCGGGCTCCAGGGGCACTGTTGCTGTGCCGTACCACACAGAGGATGGCAGTGGCAAGGCTGGGGTGGACTACGAGGAGACCAGAGGGGAGCTGGAATTCACCAATGAACAGACCAGGTGAGGCGCAGTCAGTAGCAACCAGAGGCAATGACTGGGAAATAAGGCTTTAGGAGCCACAGAGTCTGATGGATGTATATTCTTAGGACATCAATCTATTCTTTTCCAGGAAGGAAAACTCATGAGGCTGCATCTTCCTATTCTTCAACATACTATAGAAGGATTTTACATCATCTAGAACCCTCAAACAAATATTTTTTTAAAGGATAAGGCTGGCAATATACTATATTTTTGCCATTGTCAAGCGCATGAAAAGATCAAAACCAAAAATATGTTAGTCCTTCTCTCAATTCTTTCTGACTTGAGTCAAAATAAACTACTGTGTGTGTTCATGGTATGAAAGGAACATGTCACCCAGTGCAACAGTGTGTGTGACTCATTGATGTGTTTTCAATAGTTGGACAAAGATTGATCCTACTAACAAGTATTGTTGGTTTTGGTCTTTTAATGGGCTTTGTTGATAATAAGAAAAATATAAAATATTGCGAGACATGTCCTTTAACAAAGAGAAGATTTTCAACTTAGATGAAATTTTGAATGAAACTGTAACTGCAATTGATCAGTTACAGTTTCATTCCGACGCTGTTTCGGAACATATTATTCAGGTATGTCAGGATCAGTGTTGCCAACTGTCACGCTGAGACACATGCTTTCACGTTCAGTCTCACACTCTCACGCTGCCCAAACAATTCTTATGGCAAGCCAAAGGGATCAAATGTTGTCAGGTTGGCACACGTCCCTGGTACATAAAACGGCGTAAAATACGCCGCTTTTTGACGCCATTGCATTTTAAAACGCCGCTTTTTACACACATTAAAACCTGTCCAAGACGCACGTTATTTACGCCGTTTTCTTGTATGGTAATGAGCCCTTCCTCCTGTTTTAAGAGGAAGGGCAATCTTGTAAAACGGCGTAAAAAGCGGCGTGAAAACCGTCAGGAAGCCGTATTGTATGCTGTTTTATGTACATGGGACGTGTGCCGACCTAACGACATTTGATCCCTTTGGCTGGCCATAAATTCTCATGGCAAAACACTGCGACAGCAACAGAGATGAACAGGCGAGCATACATACCGTTGGTTACGTACTGTAACCCCCATTCTATGAGTATGGGCTCTTAAATTACTCTGTGTGGTCCGTGATATGTTCGCGATGCTTATTGCCGTATTGACAGCTGTTCTGGCAGAAAACCCTGCGCTGGAGCGCAGAAGGCGTTCAAGCTAGCTAGTGAGTGAGTGAGTGAAAGCTAAATAGCTAAAATTACTGGCTAGTGTTTGCTTATCTGCTAAGTTAAAAAGCTAGTTAACGTAGCCAGCTGTCAAAGTTAGTGCTAGTCTAGACACATGCAGCACTTGGCTGTATTAATGGTTGCTTTTCAAGTAACGTTAATCCTTATGATTACTGTGAATAACAACATCTAGATAATAGCTTGATTAAAGAGTTTACATGGTTCGTAGTAACATGATTTCCAGCATACACAGATTTATGGCCAGGCTAACACTAAACAGCCCTGAGGTTAAATCTATTGATGAGGGGGTTAAAATAGGTTAAATATAAAAAATGTGAAAAAATAAATCACAACTATAAAAAAAAGAATGTCTTGGGAGGGGGGCTGGCTCTGTTTCCTGCTCTTTTATCACATGCCTAAGTACTGACATGCAGCACTCTCAATGCTTTTATATGTATACTACTTTGGCCCATTAGTGCACCTGAACCTGACTGAGAGATTACAATGGGTTATCAGTCACCCACTCCAGGTGGAGGAGGTCCTATTAGACAAAATTACCTGACGACTTGACACCCAAGGATCATCAAATACCCGATCAGGTGTGGGAACCTCCAGTCACCCCATGTAAGCTGACAGATCCTCTTCCCATTAAATTTTCAGGTTATATAAGCTGTGTTTGCACATGGAC
Organism: Macquaria australasica; assembly: GCA_005408345.1. Lineage (NCBI taxonomy): Eukaryota > Metazoa > Chordata > Actinopteri > Centrarchiformes > Percichthyidae > Macquaria > Macquaria australasica. The sequence goes on along the minus strand of SEMN01000060.1, from coordinate 622,466 downwards.
TAATTGTACACTTAGTGAAAGACTCTGTTATGTAACATGGCCCATCAATAGAAACTGCACAGCAAAGGGTATGACAATTTGTAGATCATAGTTAATGAAGACCTGTAGGGGTGTGTAGCCTCCAAGCAGTGAAGCTGCCCAGTTGTATCTGTTAGGAGTATTCTTCTTCTTCTTGTGCCCTAAAAGTATCTGGGTCTCAGAAACTGTAACAGCCACAGTTCCCAAACTTTGGAAATCTCACCCACTACTCAGACAAAAAAACTGGCCAGATGGTGGTGCTATAACAACGAACTTTACGTTTTGGCCTATAACCTTTGAACCGTACGTCTCAGAAACAAAATTCCTTTTTTCCTGGATTCTGGGGGTCCAGACAAATCTATCTCAATCTATCTCACCTCAAACCTTCATGTTTCATTCACAATTCAAAACTGCCTTTATCTCACAAACACAAACAATACATACAAAAACAACATAACATTGATTTGAGTGAAAATGATTCCACATGTTCTACGGTCATGTTCAATTCATTGTATAAAGTTTGGTAATGATAGGCAAAAAGCGTAGTGGTTTATAAGAAGTCATTGCCTCAACTTGTGAAAAGATGTGTGGACAACCATTTCTCCCCAGTGGCACAGTCAGAAAATCACTTTCTTTGGGGATACAAAGGTCCACGATTTGAATCCCCAGCCAACAATGTGGCAGTTCATGCATGTGCTATGTTTTCAAGTGCTCATTCAAGTCATACCAAGTTGAAGATACTCAGTGACCTCAAGGTGACGCTGTAATAATCAACGGCTTGGCCTGGAGTCAAAGTTCATTTTATCATTTTAATCTCTCAAGTCATCTGCATCTGGTCTCCTGCTCATCAGACACCGCTGGGCCACTCGTCCCAAAACTTAGTCAGGATCATCTACAGACTTCACTGATATAAAGTTGTTAAAGAAATGTCAATATGTCAATCCGTTTCAATTATACAAGCCAATCAATTTTTTATAAAAATAGCCACAAATGTAATGTCAGTGAAACACGTCTTCACTGAAGGTCATAAGATACATCAAATGTTTCTTAAAGTAGATTTATATACCTCATCAGCATCAGCATATAGTGATGACCACAATGAATTATTTTAAAGAAAATCAAGAGTTTTGCTTTTTGTCAATTAAATAAGAAACAAGCATCCAAAGGCTCGCAATCTGCTCAAACCCCCATCAAAGTATTCCACAAATTAACTATACAGACATTGATTAACCAGGGTACTCTCATGCTCCATGTCATTTAGTTTAGCTGTATTTCTTTGGCACACCGAGGAGCAAGAGCACACTATGTTTAAGCCTGAATTATTTAAAGGTGTGATTAATTATTTAGGTCACTTTAATTTGCGATGTGATTTAGATGGTAGAGCAAATGATGTGGAGGTACGTACGTACCTTATCGTTCATCGTATTGAATAGTACTTAATTCTTTGTTATTGAAATAAAAATGTGTGTGTGTGTGTGTGTGTGTGTGTGTGTGCATGCTTGCATATCTCCAGTCAGATCTTACAAGTGCACATTATAAATGTGGAGGAGTACGAGAAGCAGGAAAACTTCTTCATTGTGCTTGAGGACCCCAAATGGCTGAAGCGAGGAATCTCTGGTAAGTGTTTAAGCATTTTAAATGTCATCCTTAATGTGTACGTTACTTGTGTTTTCATGATTATGGTAATGAAGTAATGCAGTATGAGATGATAGTCAAAGGAAAATCGTTAGTTTACACTATCATAAAATAGTACACTCCAAGTAGAGGGCAGCAATATCCAAGATCAAGTATCAAAACAATAACAACAGCAATACAGGCGGATGAATGCTGGGCACCTGCGTCAGAGCCAGTAACTGAAGATTACACGCTGCCATTCACTGCAGTCTCTGTTTCACTGGCACACAGGCGCTGCAGCCAGTTATGAATACATCCTAGTATCCTTCAGTTGCCTGTTCCCTGTAACCACAATGTGTCAAAAGCATGCTGCAGGAATTGGATATGTGCTTGTTATTGGAGGTCCAGAAAATCTATTACATTAGTTTGTAATGTACAGTAGATTATTTCATTAGACAAGAGTGGAAGTGAAGGCAACAGTGAAGGAGCACTTTGCATGTTGAACTCCTGAACAAAGTGTATAACGTTTTTTTAGATTGCATTTTAGATTCTCACAAGCCACTCTATATATACTCTATGTATTAGGCTCTGAAAATAGTGTTGTTATATTGTATTGAATCATTGTCTGTCTTTCTTCACAGCACTGCTGCTAAACCAGGGTAAGACAGTTTGGGTGTAGGTGTGGGTGTTAAAGGTGCAATGTGCAGCATTTTTAAATACTAACATTACAAATTGCAAATCTGCCTTGGCCATCAATGAGACAACTGGAGGCCTTAGTCTCACACCATCAGCAGTAAACTTAGTGTGTTTCTCATAATTAATTAGATTAAAATCCCATTACTCCTTTGAGATCAGTGGATCTCCTGACCATTGCTTCCTGTAGCAAAAAGAATTTTGTTGCTTTCCTGGCATTGTGCATGTATTTGTTTAAAAGAAGAGCCTAAACATGGTTTCAGTCTTTCATCACTTCCACTACTTGTCATTGTCAGAAACTCTGAAAGGTTTAGCTCCATTTATGCTACTTCTTGTTTTGTGCTGTAATATGCATTAGCATATCATTACTTTTACTTCCTGGAAGACAGCAAATCTTTATTGGTTAATTGTGCTTGCTGAGGGCGGGGCATATCACTGAGTGGCCAGCTGCTTGCACTGGTTGGACGGGCCTAGGGAAAAAAATCATGAAGGGTCTATGGTCAGGAATACTGGGGACAGGGCCAGGACAACTGCTGAGGGTGGGGCCTGCTGTACGCGATGGTGGGGGCGTATGGCTGCCTCTTGGGGCAGAGCCAGTACCACTACTGGGGGAAGGGTGTGCCGCCACTGGGGGTGGGGCCAGGAAAAATGCTGAGGATGGGGCTTAGTTTCTGTCAGCAATGATGGCAGTGCCAGATCCACTGGGGGTGGGTTGCTGACCTGGGGGCAGTGCCAGGAACACAGCTGGGGGCTGCTGTCACCCTTCAGGACTGGCACATCCACTGTGCCTTTGGGGTGGGGCCAAGACCACAGGCGGTTGGAGTAGGTTTTTCTACTGCTGTTGGCTCCTGTTGGTTATCAGGTTATCATACATAAGAATTACAACCAATAATATGAATATATGTCTCTTAACAACTCTGCCCCTCCTGTCAAGTAAAACTTTCTCTCTTTTATCCTACTGATTTACACTGGGCCTATTGGGATAATGGCCTTTTTTTAGCTAGCTGTGTACCACCCCCAACAAGCTCTGCCAATCACATGCTTTGAGTTAAAGATGGGCGAGGTCAAGGTTAAGACCATGATTGGGGTTTGAGTCTGTGTAAGAAAGCTGCCTGAAATACTCAACTCAGGGCAAAAAAAAGTCCTCTAGACAACCCCAACATCCTGTGTCAACAGGAAATTCATCAAATTATGGAGACAAGATTATCTCTAAATGCTACACACAGCACCTTTAAAACATGTTGAAAGTGTGTGCAGAGTGTGGACTGTTTTTTCATCTTTATGCTTTAGGTTTGGCCTGTACCCTTGGATGAGGTTTAGGATGTGTGTGTGTGTGTGTGTTTTATAAATGCCCCATAAATTATAGACATGATAATTTAATGTCTGTGCTCCCTGACAGGCAACCCCACCCCTGAGGAGGAAGAAGCCCGGAGGATCTCTGAGATGGGCAAACCCATTCTAGGAGAGCACAGCAGGCTGGAGGTCATCATAGAGGAGTCCTGTGAGTTCAAGGTGTGTGGGTGGCTGATAGAAGGCATTACACTAGCAGTAAACCAAGTGTCTCTGCACTCTGACAAAGAGATCACTGAATACAAGCAACAGACAAGTATAATTTAGGTTAAGTTCATTAGGAAATATGAACCAGAGTTTTTTTATTATCATATGCGGCTTAAAGGAAATTACCTTTGTGAAATACGCTACTATCTGCATTAGGCGGGAGTAACAATAGTTACTCCTATTGTTACTCAGTTGTATACAATAGTTGTTAAATTGACTAAATTTGTTGACTTACAATATATAATATTATTTTTCAATTGAGTGGTATTTCCTTTAAAAACTTTAAATGTGAGCACCTCTGGGGTTGGGGTTATTGCAGACAACAAAATGCGTTATTTAAGCGTGCAAAAGTTGAAATATATGTCTTACTTCATTAACCACCTCGCACTTTCTTACACATCAGACCCTCAATGGAGTACTAGACCAGGTACAGTTTCTGCCAGCAGTGTGTGATGGTACTGATTAGACTTTTCTCATCTCATTTTCTCATTAAACTCTCATTATACTCTTTTGATTACAAAAATGTATTTTCACATCCACCCTTTCTCCATCCTCAACTTTTCTCATGCATTACATGCATCTTGATTTGAGATGCATTGAGGCAATTTGTGTGTATCCTTGTGTGCTGTGTGTGAAATGTTTGGGTCCATTAATTCTAAATTTAATTGAAATTCTGCAGCAGAACAGTAAAGCCAGTGGCTTTGTGGCCTTGCCTTTTTGTTTTGTGGCCAACTTTTTTTATTTCATTTTCCCAATTTAATCTGGCAAGGGTACAGGAAAATAACACAAAAGAGACTGAATGCCCTCATACAAGTAACATAGACTCCATAAATGAATATCTGCAAACAGTCTCAAAAGAAGAAAAAATGTAGACGAGATGTATCACTGTCTCTGTCTTAGGTCTTTACAATATCCAAGAAAAGCCTCTACCCACCTACCCCTTATACCCCATACCTATACCCCTTGGCTGCAGAAAAAGAAAGAAGGAATAGGTCTTTAAAAAGAGAGATGAAAATAATTTGCCATAGTCGCCAAGCCAAACGCCAGACAGAAATGTGAACCCATCTGTTGTGTGTATATTAATATGAACTATGACTACATCTGCCTCATTACTGACATCATCTTTATGTAATGTGTTGTAACAGAACACAGTGGACAAACTCCTGAAGGACACAAATCTGGCTTTAGTGATTGGCACTCACTCGTGGAGGGAGCAGTTCATTGGAGCAGTCACAGTCAGTGCAGGTGAATGGTTATTAAATGTTGAGAATCTTGAGTAAAATTAAGAAAACGTATTTATCAGAGGCATAGTTGTATAAAAGTACATTTCTTTTGTCAGAACTTTGTATCTGACCACTGCATTTTGACCTTCTAAAATTGGACCAGGGCGTGCATAAATTTTCAACCTTCGTTCACTTCTCAGCTTTCATTATCAGTTCCAATGTTTTTGTTCTCTATCTTAAAGTTGTTTTTTATTTATGTGGATTATGTTTAACAGTTACTCAAATTAACATGTGAAATTAAAGGGTTTGAATAAATGTTTAGGTTAGGTTTGCTTCTTCTGTTCAGTTAGCTGGCCAGGGACGACATGTCATTCATGTCTACATACCTCAGACCGACCACGAGCAGGACTCATTTTCACAATATGACTAATGTTACTTACAATGAATGGAAGGGGTATAACCTCAAGTATTTCTCGCAAATTGCTGCTAGCTACGTTAGCATAGCATTCACAAGAAGCACGTGCTTTGGCAATGTAAAAGAATAGTTCAACATCATGGGAATACCATCATTCATTTTCTTAGTAGTCAGTAGTTAGATGAGAAGATTGATACCATGCCACTCTCATCATGTCTGTCTGTTACATGTGAAACTACAGCCAACAGCTGATTAGCTTAGCTTAGCATAAAGACTGGAAACAGGGGAAACAGCTAGCCTGGTTCTGTCCAACGGTACCAAAATCTGCCTACCAGCACTTCTGAAGCTCACTAATTAACATGTTCTGTCTCATTTGTTTAAACCATACAAAAACCAAAGTGTAAAAACTGGGGTTTAACATGATGAGAAGACCAATAGAGTAGATTGAGAGTATATAGAGTGTCTATATACTCAATATACTCTCATGTCTGCTTGTTAAATATAAGGCTACTACTACATGAGCCATCATGAAAATGTTTTTTCACATTAGGAAAACAGATTAACCATAAAACATAATTTACATTAATAAAATGGCACAACCTACCCCAGATATATTATTCTCCACCATCTTCACATGTACTTTGTCACTTGATAGGTAGCCTGTAGGCACTAAGACCACCTCCCATGTCAAAACAGGTTCAAGACATAGAGCAAAAGTACTGGGGAAAGTTAAAGAGACATATAAAAGCATCAAAGGATATGAGACTCAAAACCAGTTGGTCTACACAATAAAGCCAGGACAATTGATTATCTGACTACACCTGGTTACAACTTTTTTGCTTAATTCAACACTATGAGCTCGTTCGTGATTGGCCCAAAGTCTACCTGCATCATTTGTGGATTATGACATGTCTTTTGTTGCTTTGTTTGATTTATCTTCACTGTGTTTTCTTTAAACAGGTGATGGAGATGAGGAAGAGGGACAGGAGCAGCGAATGCCGAACTGCTTCGACTATTTCATGCACATATTGTGCTTCTTCTGGAAGCTTCTGTTTGCTTGCATCCCACCCACTGAGTACTGGAATGGCTGGGCGTGCTTCATAGTGTCAATCTCTGTCATTGGTTTCTTAACAGCCATTATTGGAGACCTTGCTTCCCATTTTGGCTGCACTGTCGGCCTGAGAGACACCGTCACTGCGGTGGTCTTTGTAGCACTGGGGACTTCACTTCCTGGTAAGTGGTTCTACTAGTGAGTCTCTACTGAGCAACACAGTAGGCTCACACAGTAATGGCAATGTTTAAGTCAGTTCAATTTATTCCAGAAGTCCTAGCCAGGGTAAAAGGCAGTAAAAGAGGTTGTGTTGGTTTAAACAACTGAACTATTGACTATTTACTTTCTAACTTCACTATTTTTTCCAGATACCTTTGCCAGTAAAGTGGCTGCGACTCAGGACCAGTATGCGGATGCATGCGTGGGAAATGTGACAGGAAGCAACGCGGTTAATGTGTTTTTGGGCATTGGGGTGGCCTGGTCCGTGGCTGCTGTATATTGGGAAATCAAAGGTAAGGTCTTCCGTGTGGACCCCGGCTCGCTGGCCTTCTCTGTCACACTCTTCACCATTTTTGCCTTCTTCACTATGGGAGTGTTGATGCTACGCCGGAGGCCGTCCATAGGCGGCGAGCTGGGAGGCCCACGGATCTCCAGAGTCCTCACTTCCCTGCTTTTCTTTGGACTCTGGTTCCTCTACATCCTCTTCTCCAGCTTGGAGGCCTATTGCCATATACAAGGCTTCTGAGAGAGCACAGCTGGGGAGAGTAATTACTGCACAATAACAAACACACATCACCAGGACATTCACCTGTTACAGTAACTACCACTGAGAAGACCTAATATCAGTTGACAACTGCTGCCATGGTTCATAAAAAAATGTATACACACACTACAGACTTGCACATGCAAATCTGTACGTCACATCCACTGCCGGACAGTTCCAGTCAGCAGAACTTATTGTGACAGTACTGATTAATTTTCACTTGTGGACTAAATAACATGTAGTGACTGTTTGATAAAGGAGAGCAAATGGTCAACATGTACTGGATTTGTCACTGGATTTTGCTTGACGCCTGATGGCTCATAACCTGGATTTCAAGTTTGGTCTTATTCTCCTCATGCTTATAGAGGCTGGGTCAGATTAGACTGCCTAACCTAGTAAATAAATAAGAAAATCAATGACAGCTGCTTTCACACAGATGAGCAATGTAAGTGATAATAAATGACAAGCTGCCCTGATGCATGGAAATAATGGTTGAGGAACACCACTCTGCTTTGGGTTGTAGCAGTCAAGTCTGAGTGTATTACCACAGGCAAAAGTATAAGCTGTGTCATCCATTTTTTGTGTTTGTTGTCAGTAAGCATTAACCCATGATTAGGTCTGTTTTACAAGTTAGAGTTAATTGGTAACGTAGCTCCAAGCAAATGTACTGATGCTATGGTTACCTCAATTTTTTGCGCACAGATTTAGAACAATAGTTAAACTGTGGAATGTTAAAGTGATTTAGTTGTTGATGGAACTGCCAGCCAATCAGAAGAGTTTTCTGTGGCCGTGGTTTGGTTACAATCTACAGTTTGGGAGATAAGCTGCTGTTGTGTAGTATCTCTCACTGATACATTATGTTTTTCTGTTGAGTTATGTGACACGAGGCATTGTTTAGAGTAATGTAATGCACCTACTGAATTTGATCTCACTGTAAGTACTGATAATAGTAATTATCAGAAATGCACTACATGGATCCAATATAAAAATGTATAATCGCGAAAAATTACACAGGCAATGAATTTCTGATAAGCTGTGGAATGAACAAAATGTACCTAGAATCTGCCATTGAGCTTGACTGTTTGAAAGGTATGATTCATTCACCCCTGAAATCTTATCTGTTTATTTATCAATGGTGTAATTGAATGTCTTTGTAATTTAATGTATTTGAGCTCATATGAACAAAAATATATTGTAATTTATTGTAAGATGTCATTATTACATTGGAATCTTTAACTGAGTGTGTCTCCATTGGATCCATCACCCACACTGGTTGTTTAAGTACTGTATGACTTCCTCATTAGTGCAGTAGTAATACCAAGATGTTTGTCAGGGAATATGACATGTCATTGGGGGCATTTGTTCTGGTTTTTGGCTCACTGACTTAAATACATATTATGCTCTTAAATTCTGTGTTTCATGTTACAGAAGATATTTTAGGATTGTGCAGTCAGAAAAACACGTGAATAACAGCTTCAGGATTCTAAAAGGATAAAAATGTATGTTACCATGGAAAAACAAGACTGAAGAACATATCCCCTAAACAGACCTCTAAGATACAATCCAAGTCATTTTTGTGGAGGAAGACCATAGCAACACAATAACACCCGTCATGCAGGTAAGATATAATGTAGTGATAAAATCACTACCTGAGATGCCAGTCCAATTTTTAAGGCATTTAAGCAGGATGAAATGATGACTGTATCCAGTGCTGTGCTAAAAGAACTAAAACTTAGAATTTCCCTGCGCCAGTGGCTAAAAAGAGTCATTAGAGATGAACACTTCATGCATAATTTTATACAGTTTTCATGTTTTTGTGTAATACACGGGTCAGCTACACTAGAGGTAAAAAGTGGGTCAAACATTTCTTTTTCTCCTGACCATTTTAAAGGACCAACATATGGCACAGACATCGAGCTGAAATGGTCCTTTAGAAATACAAAAAACACAAGGACAAGACAAGTGTTTATGATGCAAACGGTGACAAACTAATTTTGGGGTAACTTTTGTACACATAAAATATTTCTTTCCTGGTTTTGTATGAGATTTCTGAATTATAGTAGGGAAAAAAGACATTTCAGCATATTGGGAAAACATCCTACAAGGTTATGTAAATTATATGATGGAGTTGTGGTTGAAAAGTATTGAGTCAAGTGAAAGTAGTGCTGTTTAGGTTAGTGTTTCATAGTTTCTATGAGTGTCAGGTTTGTTGCAGGTTAGCAGTGTTCCTCTATTTGACTATTCAAAATGTTTAACTCATGGTTTAACCCCACCTCCTCTCCTGGAGGACACGATAATATTGATGATTGTGGCCAATAGTAACGTGTGTAGCATGTGACGCTCTGCTGCTGCATTCTATGTATCTATGTTACGGAGGCACAATGCACTCTGGAAACAAATTTCCCCTTTGTGGACAGTAAATCTATCTATCTATTCATCACCTTTCTCGAGAAATAAAACATTTAAGCACACTGGTCTAAATAAGTCAAACTGGTTGTCAGGTCGCAATTTCAGAAGAATAACCAAAGTAAACGTGTTTGGAGGAGACGCATTCATGTGTAGAGAATGTATAATTATTTGAATATTTGTCCCATCTGCAGAATAAAACATATTTTAGGAACAACTCCTGAAAGGTTCATTAAAAATGTCTTTACAGCTTCAAACGCCTAATTCTGGAAAAACCGAGTCGTTGCTTTCTGCTGCACAAACAGAATTCCGTTCTTCCTACACAACATGAACGCAGCAGTAGCCCGGCACAGGGGACAGGACAACATGGCTGCTGCTGCGGGCCGATACTACGGAGAAGGCGGCAGAGCAACGAAAAGACAGAAAACTGAGGACGGAGGAATGACAACGGTGATGGTTTCCTCTTTGGCTTGGTAGTTGGCGTGTTATTATGCTAAAAAGTGCTAGGTTTTACTTTTCTAAGAGAGGAAAGGCTAAGTAGCTAGCCGAAGCAAACCATTTCACGTTGACGCGAGTTTGGTCAGGTTTAGCTAGAACAACGGTATAGCGGCCACAGAGTTTCTCTAAAATTAAATAACGTTAGCTACTCAACGACATATAACTGCCCCTTTGTGTACTGATAGAAAACATGTTTAGTTAATCATAAGCGGTGCAAATGAATACAAATAATTGGTCGCTGAGTCAGGCCAGTGTTTAACGTTCATGTGAACGTTAGTTAACGATACTGACTCTCTCCAACGCAATAACGGTTATTTTAACGTTTAAAGACTCACTGACTGTGGCTGCTGTTTCACTCATCTCTGCCGGTCTGCTGCTCCACCTCCTTACCACCAGCGCTGGAAGTCTTTTCTGACCCTACAAGGATCATGTTGTGTGCTTCGTCTTCAGGAGAGCTACGATGACCCTCATAAACCGCTACCCTCCCCGGTGGTGCACATCAGGGGCTTGGTGGACGGTATCATGGAGGCTGACCTGGTGGAGGCCCTGCAGGAGTTTGGGGCCATCAGGTACTAACGGAGCACCCCTGTGTGTCTGCTCACAGTATGTACTGTATTCTGCAGTGGTGTGATTCTCATGCTGAAGGTTTCAAGGGTCCTGATGTGGGAACATTCATAATAACCTCATGAAGGTACTCACAGACACAGTCCTTACCCACTGCCATCCTATCAAGCTGCTTAGAAAATAGTTGTCGACTTAACAGAGAGACAGCACTGCTGGAGTCCAATATTGACGTTCTTGTTAACTCTGGGTTAGTTATCCAAATCCTTTGAAACTGTCGTGGTCTTTAGCCTGTTAGATGCCGGATTTTTCACCAGCCACTAGTTGACTTCTTATCTGTGCTGTGCCATACAGGGCACGTAGCACACACACAGCTATCTGAGCCTGTCTGGGGTAAATGGCTGCCTATTGTTTGAATGAAACTCAACCATACAGACTGCGTGCAGGCCAGAAAACCTAAACAATGGGCTAAAAGCTGTGTAGAGCTGTAGATTTGAATGTTCTACTAAATTCTACTAGAACCCTCCAGCATATTTAAGAGTCTTTTTTTATATAAATTTCATGACGTAGACAGGTCCCATCCAGTTGACTCTATGTCAGCATTGGCCTCGCAGGTACAGGGCTGATTTAAAACAGAAATGCCGATTTTTATAAATTTGGTAAGAAATGTCAATATTAACACCAGCATTGGTGTGTTTCATCACAGTACAGCCATATCATTTAATTTACAGCTCAAAAACATGTTTAAGTGTTTAGTACCTCTTTAATGAAACATGGTCCAGCCTATGGGTCCTATTATTTTCTTCTTGAAACATTTGTCTGCAGTTATGTGGTGATGATGCCCAAGAAGCGCCAGGCCCTGGTGGAGTATGAGGACATGAATGGCTCCTGCAATGCTGTTACATATGCAGCAGAGAACCAGGTTTACATCGCAGGCCACCCGGCCTTCATCAATTACTCCACAAGTCAAAAGATCTCCCGGCCAGGAGACTCAGACGACACCCGGAGCGTCAACAACGTGCTGCTGCTCACGATCATAAACCCCATCTATCCTATTACCACGGTAACTTGATTATAAAAACTAACCTTGCGTGCAGTGAGAGTGTCGTGTCATAACTTATTTAGTAGTGTATTGAATTGGATACATTACTGTATAATTACAAATTCAGATCTCTGTACATTAAAGTCTGTTTTTCAATGTCAGATGTCAGAGGGTTGAAACTGGCTTCATAATTGGCATTAGATTATTTTATTTTCACAAAGTGCTGAAAAATCACTGTTTGATTAGACGTACTTCAGCCAATACGTCCATCAAACAGTATCCATTCTTTCCCCACTGCACTTCATTTGTTAGGAGTTGTGATTCTCAACTAATATTGAAGCAAGCAGACCTATTCTTCTGCATCGGCATGGTTTTAGAATGCAAATAATCCTTTTCTTTTTCCTTCGTAATATGTCCTTTTCACAACTACTGTGAATTTTCCTTTCCACTTTGATGTCACTGGATTCTTTTTATAGAAATGGCAAACATCTAGCAATTTAAAATTGGGTAACAGTCAGCAAAGCAGTATGTTTATGTGTGATATTTTTAAAGTTGATATGTGTGCTGTCGCATAAAGGGTGCTTACTATATCAGGAGTACTATATAAACTTTTCTGTGTTCCTCTACAGGATGTGCTCTACACCATTTGTAACAACTGTGGCCCTGTACAGAGGATTGTCATCTTCAGAAAGAATGGTGTTCAGGCCATGGTCGAATATCCTTTTCAATGATTGCCTTTTTTATTGGCCATGTTCCTTTACATATTATGGACGCACTATTATTGTACAATATGTTGATGTTTAATTATACTTGGGCCCTCAGAAATCTAAATATAATCAGACCTCACCTTAACTCATTGCTGCCACATTTGATTCGGTCCAAAGTGCCCAGAGGGCCAAAGCCTCTCTGAATGGGGCTGACATCTATTCTGGCTGCTGCACTCTAAAGATCGAATATGCCAAGGTAAGTGCATGGCAATGTCTAATCAGCCTTGGTGCCTGTTGAATAGAGTCCTAAAATCCGCAAATGAGTTAGCATTTTTGCACTTCCTTTTCCCTCGTCTGGAAGTCAGTGGGTTTCTTGAGTGGGTTTTTGGTTAGATGCCTGAAATAAGGTCTGTGTTAACACAAGCTTAAGAGATTTTCATGTTTTGTTCTACCACATAAAATCCATTAGTAAATACCCCACTGATGAATTTTGAAGCTTTTACATGTCTTAAAACAGGCGGTTGCTAACAAGTGGCTAAATAAGACTACAGAGGTTGTCGGGGACATTAACCGTCATCAAGCTGAACACAGAAACTCATCTACTCACTCGTCCACCTTTACAGCCTCGTTGTGTTTATACTGCAGACTATTCTAACTCAAACCTTCCCAAAGGCTTTTGTAGAAGAGGTAAGTGCACAAAATTAAATTACAAGTTGGAAGCTTAGTGGTGGTGACGCTGAAGTCGTGAGCGTGGTGTAGTTTGTTTATAGCCTAATGTTAGCTTTTCACTTCTGGTGATTGCATTTACGCTTCAAAAATACTAAAAGTGGTGTTAATTTGTGAAGATTATCTTGCTGAACAAAACGTGTAAGAATCATAAGCTTTGTTTGCCACAGAGCTGATTTTCTGCAATAATCCAAAATCCAATGGAAAAATCCTATTGGCTTTTTGTCGAGGGAACCAGGGCGAACCCAGCAGCACTCTAAACATCAGTGAGAGGAAACTAGTTTTAATTGTAATGCAATCCTATTCACAGCCAGCACGCCTTAATGTCTTCAAGAACGACCAGGACACGTGGGACTATACAAACCCCAACCTCAGTGGCCAAGGTAACATGCAGTCCCCCAACCCTTCCTCCCCCCTTTTTTCTGCCTCTTTTCCTCTCATGCCACTGTATGGGATGGTTAGGGTTCTCTGCCTCCGGGGGTATTGCCTTTGATCACAGATGAACGGTTTCTTCCACCGCTCACCGTGCTGCTCAGCACCGTGTTCAGAGGCAGTATTCCTGTGATGCCTTCACAGTCTTCATGCATTTTCTCACCACACAGCAGCAGGCTCAAAGTAAGGGCATGAGGAGCGACCTCAAGGGCAGCCAAGCTCAATTACAGGCTCATGCATGTGAGAGGCCCAAACGCACCCGTCACAGGAGCATATGTAGGTGCACCATTCTTCACATAGGTTCACATTCCCTATAGAGCATGTCACAGGTGCACAACCTCACATCCCTGCCTACTCTAATCCAGAAAACCGTACAGACTATCACACCTGTTAGCATTCTTTCAAACATAGTGGAGATTTTATCATAGCTTAAATTAGACAATGCACTAGCCAGCCGAGTTGACTTGTGAGACCAGTAGGCACACCTCTGGTTAAAGGTCCCATGAAACGACTCCTGAGATCTTGAACCTTTCCCAGGCTCTGATGTACTGTACTAGTATTTCTGCATGAGGGTTGGACTTCACGATGGGAGGGGCTGGGTTTGAGGGCAGGTGGAGCATAAACAGCAGAATAAACACTGTCAGTAGTTGTCACTGTGTTGTAGGAGATTAAACTCAGGGGGTGTCAGCATTACGATAAGCAGAGACGGTAGCTGCTGATGTTGGATGGCATCTCAGTCTGATTACATTTTTATTGGATGGATGGTTTTGCATATGCCCAAGTACATGATGAGTTATGTAAAAATGACAACAGTCAGCAAAATGGTGTATTTTTAGTATAATGATGGGTTACATTTTTTGGTATGTTTTACATGAAACTGTTGATGGTGGAATGACAGATCCGGGACACAACAACATAATGCATTTCATGGGACCTTTAATATAAAACATATATTACAAAACACACTTGATATTGTCATCTACATTGTTAAGGTTTCAAATCAATATGTGTAATGTCAACAAATTTGTATTGCTTAGAGACTCTGATGAACTGGCAAAGAGCAGATAATGTGAATATATGTTTTTAAAGGTAGGGATTACATCATCTGTTATTGGATATGTGTTTTGTTGATGTAATGCTAAAAACAATACGTTTAAAACTCAAGAACTAAAAATCAAGCTCATTGCATGCCTGAAACCTCCAGCAAAGGAACTTAATGAGCCACTTACTGCTAAATGCAAGTAGGCAAACTGTTAGCTAATCAGATTTCAGGGTAGCTGGAAAAAGAACATTCACTAAAATGTAATGTTTTAGGAGCGTGATGGAGAAGACAATACTGCGGTTCATAATATGACATATTTGCCTTAGATTGTGCATGGACAGCAAAAGATAGAATAGAATTTTGCTGTGATTTTAAACCTGATTACAGACAAATACTTCTAATTTAGTGTATCTGTATGGAGGACATTTTTGATTTTCTTTTTTCGTCAAACACTGTAAAATGATGTAGTTGTTTCTCTTGTACACAACCAGGACCACGACATGTACATTTCAAGGTTCATACAGGTGTCTGACATCTTTCTTGATATTCTATAGTTTGTGCTGCCTTACGAACCAGAGGTACTCCTTGTGTCCTCACTCTGCCAACTCATACAGGCTTACCTCAACCTCTAAGCAGACACAGCGGCTTCTACAGCAACAGTATAACAGCACCCACAGCCACAACTAATGTAATCTGCTCTGTGGCATACATCGGACACAGTGGGGCAACAAATACCGGAACACAACCTCAACTCAGTACTTCCTTATGCCAAGTCCATCATCACCCCTATCTCCACCACCTGACATGGGAGTCCATTTTATTTTTGGTGGTGGACAGTAGCCACCATTTCAGTTTGAGGGACAGAAATACTCCAAGGCCACGCGAACAGACACCTCGCATATCCACCACAGACTGATGTTGATAGATTGATAAGCATCTGCCACCACCTCTTTACCAGTACAGCACATCTCATCTGCAGAGCCCCGAGGAGTCACCACTTTTGACACAACACATTGATGATGAGGGCGGGAGTCAGGTGTGTGGTCGTTGGCGGCCACGTCTCCTAGCCCTTGGGATGTGCCTGCCATAACACAACCACAGGGAGCAACAGAGGAGTTTGCAGACACACTCAGCCCGACCAGGGAACAGATGACACCACATACTGGGGCAGTAAACAAAAAGGCCATTCTCTCTCTCAGATGCTAATACCGCTCGTCTCTACCTTCCTGTGCCGAACACATGACAACACAACGAGCTGAACATCCACGGCAACACACAGCTGACCCGCCATGACAGCACATCGTCACGCAGATATTCCAGATGACTTATTGTCAAGCACTAGATGCCTTTTCACTTTGCAAGTGGCTGACAGCTAATAAACCATAAGCAAGCATCATGTGAGCGCCCATTTTTACATGAGAAGAAATATCCACGGGGGGGGCCTATGAAGACACAAGCATCAAACACCTATCAAGCATACAAGCACAGAGGCAAACAGATAAAAACTCCTTTCCTAAAGCTTTCTACATTTATGGACTTTCTGTTTTTTCCCTGTACCTTCCTCCCCATTTCCCTCCTCTCTTTGCTGTTCTTGTGTTGTTTCTGCGTTGTTTCATTTTGCCTTTTTTGCACTGGCCCATAGTGATGCCTTTAACGCCTCCCGTGTGATGCAGGTTTGGCTCAGTGTGTCTGTGGACAGACAGCCCACTCTCAAATGGTGCAAATGTCCTCCTTTGTGGTCAGAGCACGGTAAGCTGGAAATGAGCCTCTAATAGCAACTTTCAAAACAAACCGGCGGCAAGTTAAAACCAAGCATGGACGTGTGGAGGGATGCACTTTTCTCTCTGGTGGTGGGGATGCAATGAAGGAAAGAAGCAAGAAAAGACTGAAGAGGGAGAATGAGTTGAGGCTGGAGTCAAGAGGTTGGCGGGTAGCATCCTTGCTGAAGACTGCCCCCTACCTGCCCACTGTGTCCCATGCTCCATGTGTGGTGCTGTAAGTACTTGAAAGAAATGAATGAATAATCTGACATGATGGTTAAGAGTTGAAAGTTATTGTGAAACTAAAACACCATGACTGCAAATTGTTGAGCCATCATGTTAATATTACAATATGATATAGGCCCATAGTAACACCAGAAAATAACAGTAATGTAATCGACAAACTGGCTCTGACTTTTCTTGGCAACTTTCTATTCATAAAGTATTGTTAAAATATTCTAAGAATTTGCTACATTTATGGCCGTCTGATTATCTACTTGTTTGGTTACCAAGCATATTAGTATCCGAGGGAATGAGTGGAGTTTGATATCTAGGTAAAACTGTCTTGCAGCAGTAGTAGCAGTTAATATGGATTTTCCAAATTGTCAAGGTAGGCAGGTTTTATGTTACAGATGGGGATTTTGGTTGTAGTGCTGGTTGTTACTTGGCTTTAGTACTGTTCTAAGGTTGTTGTCCCACCTGGTGGTGACACATTATGACGATAGGAGGTTTTGTTTGCTCAAGTAAGGATATAATGAAACTAAGATAGATTAAGGGTTTTATTTATGTTCACTTTGTTGAGAAAAAATATAAAAATATGTTAGATTTCATGTGTAATGTAAAATTCCATGCAGAGTGGTTTGTTGAAGTGGTGCTTGTAATTAAAGTCCCCATTTGGTGACTTGTCCCGTTGTATTGCCGATTGGTGTGTGTCTCTAGTGGCACATTCAACTAACAATCTGCAATCCAGGGCACATTGTAAGCAGCCACTGATTTAGTATGATTAACTTCACATCTGTTTCAGTGCACTGTGCATGGTGTTTAATGCACAGTGTGCCTCCCAGTGTCCACATCATTGTGTGTACCTGCAGTGTCTATGCATATCCTACATATTCTGCAGAGAAATGTTTTGGTTACAGTTAAGGTTGTATTTGGAATAGTACACCTATTTTATATCACAGGTGTGTGAACTAGATTTGATGTCATAAGCTAACTGCAACCAAAATAGCAATTCTGTTTCACCTAACAGATGTGAAATAAATTTGGGTGATACCAAGACAGGCCACTTACCTGCTGGAGTGTAGCAGTATGGTAGTGTGGATCTGCCCTTGACACTGAACTACTTAATAATGTGGTTATTTTGATTATGGCAGGGCTGCATTTTCCAAAAGTACTGTAAGCTGTGATGTTTGGATGTTTTATAAGAAACAATGAAGGTTTTTTTTCAGTGGGCTCATACTTACTCATACATACATAATTGATGCTCTTCAAAACTCAGTGTAGGTGACTCACAATCAAGTGATAGTCACGAGGAGGAAAATCTTCACTGCCTACAGGTCTGATTGAAAACTAGCTTTATTTTGATATCTACTAAATATACTGCTGACTATAGTCTACAATAAAGTATGCACAGTGTTCATAACCAGAACATAATATTTATTGAAAAATAACTCAGTTTTTAAATGAGAACATTAAATGCTGTATTCATAATGAATTGCTATGACTAGATTGTTGATTTGCTAAACTTCAGGAAGTGGCTCCTGTAAAAAGGCTGGCTGTTGATGCAGAGAAACCCTGGGTTTGGATGAATGGAGCTTGTGGGAGAGCTTTTTTTCTTCTTTTTTTTTTTACAACAGAAACAGACCATTATGGAGAATGTCAGTACACTTTTTTTGCTGATGAATTTAAGCCAGCCTACAATTCGGGTGTACTTTTTTTCAAAGTCCTTGATGTCTATTCACTTCTGATGTTATACCTGTGTCTTATCCTGATTTGTAATAACTGTATAGTTCCCCTAGTTTTCAATAAAACATGCTTAGACTGCAAGTGCTGCTCATTGCACTGATGCATATTTTACTCTCTGAATGTTTCTATTTCATGTAATTGCTTAGGATGAAGAAATGTGTTTATTCATTGTTGCCAAATTTATATTTCTTTAATGTTAATTTGGATTTGACGTGTGTATATGTGTACCTGCACAGATGCTGATGGTGAAGGCAATTGGAACAATTCACAAGGTGTGTGTGTGTTTGTACTAGGATGGCTGATATAGGAGGTCTTTTAAGAAATGTTTGAAAGCTATTTAAATATTTAAAAAAATCTCCATTATGTCACATATTAGATAAGCAAAATAAAGCCTGCAGACTTTTTTTTAACACTTAAGATCTGCCCCTCTTTTGCATGTCAATCACAACCTTGTCCCGTAGCACATAGTAGCCCATGTACGGCACCTGTTTGATACCTTTAGCAAGGAAGCTCTGATAAGCAACTTTTATTTTACCATTTTAGATCCCAATGCCAATCCTAACAAACGCCAGAGGCAGCCTGCTCTTCTGGGAGACCACCCACCTGATTATGGTAAATATCCAGTGAAGAAAGTGGTCTAACATTCAGAAGAATGGATCACCTTCCATGACTGTATCTGTACCTCTGATGGGTTTTTTTTTCTAATTAAGGTGGCCCTCAAGGAGGTTATCATAGCTACAATGACGACAGCTACGGCCCCCCTCCTCCCCACCGCATGGGGCCAGGTATGGGTGGACGTGGTCGTGGTAGCCAGCGATATGGCCCTGGATACGGACCACCACCCCCTGAGTATGGTCCTCATGCTGACTCCCCGGTTCTTATGGTATATGGCCTCGAGCCCTCTAAGATCAATGCTGACAAAGTCTTCAACATCTTCTGCCTCTACGGCAACGTAGAGAGGGTGAGTGAAATGATGCTGACCACACACGATTCATTAAGACACCAAAACGAGATCCTCCTTTACCTTCAAAAAAGTCAAATGGAATGAATTTGTTTGATTGATAGTGATGACTGATAACAAATAACAGTTCACTATCACCATGTTTCCTGTAGAGCTGCAATGATCAGTCGACTAGTTGATCGACAGAAAATGAATCAGCCCCTATTTAGATGATTGATTGACTGATTGAAGTCATTCTTCAAAAAATGCACAATATTGTCTGGTTCCAGCTTCTCAAATGTGACGATTTGCTGTTTTTCTTTGTCATACATGACAGTAAATTGAATATCTTCATATTTTAGACTGTTAGTCAGACAAAATAGGCAAATTGAAGCCATCACTGAGAAATTGTGAATGCTATTTTTTCACTATTTTTGAACATTTCATAGGCTAAATGCTAGTGATGGGCAGATGAAGCCTCATGAAGCTTCAAGGCTTCAAACTCAGCAAACACAGTGACATCTGGTGGCTTCTAAAACTTGCAGCAGCCCTTCATGACTGGGGCTGAAGCTCCACCACACCTCACTGGTATTAATAGTTTTAGTCTCATGTGCAATAAAAGTCCAAGAAGCCTGCGTGTTTTATATTCTATATTTATTTATTTATATATCTATATTCTTTTGTTCAGAAGTGCTGCGTTTAATACAGATGTTATTGTGCAATGTGTTACAGTAAAATAATTATCTGTTGTCCAAAAAGTCAGAATGCCACTGTGGGCTCATGTTAAACTTGATGGTTGATATTTATGTGACATTTCGTAAGAGTCGCAATGTGATGCGATAGGAGAGTGATATTAATTAGTGTTACTTTTATTACATTAATTGGTATCGGGAGGAAATGTTCTACATATGATTGTCTTTCTAATGTACATCACCATATTACTCTATTATTCTCCTCTTCTTCTCCCACTAATGTGCCGATCACATAGTTTAGCTGTAAAACTGTCAAACTGAATGAAGCACTTACCGAAGCAGCAGTGACGTTTGAAGCTTCGGACGTCACCAGTCACATGATATTCTTCATTTGACACAAGCTCCGGCACAGTGTATTGAAACAGTGCGCTTCACAGGAGTGAAACAAGATAAATCAATGTATTGAGAGACTAATTGACAGATTAATGGGTAATGAAAATAATCATTAGTCTCAGCACAGTTCGACACTCTTGTTTGTGTGACTCAACTGGGTGTTTTTCTTCCTTCAGATTAAGTTCATGAAGAGTAAGCCTGGGGCAGCAATGGTGGAGATGGGAGACTGTTACTCTGTGGACAGGGCCATCACTCACCTCAACAATAACTTCCTTTTCGGACAGAAACTCAACGTTTGGTAAGAGCAGCTGTCTGAACCATTACAAGACATATGCATAGAAAAAAAAGATATGCAGGTAAGACCTCTGGCCCTCTTTCCTTGGCAGTGTGTCCAAGCAGCAGGCTATTGTGCCAGGACAGTGCTACCAGTTAGAGGACAACACCAGCAGCTTCAAAGATTTCCACGGATCCCGCAATAACCGCTTCACCTCCCCAGAGCAGGCGGCCAAGAACCGAATCCAGCACCCCAGCAATGTCCTCCACTTCTTTAACGCACAGCCCGACATCTCTGTAGAGATCTTCAACCAGGTAAGAAAAGCCAGCAGGGTTTTATCTGTAAAGTGTAGATTTTCCACAAATCATCACCGCCTTGAATTTTCACTGATCTTTTCCTTCCAGGTCTGCGATGAAATGGGAATTAAGACTCCCACAAGTGTGAAACTTTTCACCGGAAAGAGTGAGTTACAGCCTGGCCAATACTATAAACTGGTTAACTAGATCATTTAAAAATGGGATCCAAATTAATTCCTCAACTGTTGAATTTGGTTCGTTTAGTTTTAGCAGCATAAATATTTTTTACTGCTTTACAAAGTGAAGACCAAATCAGTGTTAGAACAAATGTTAGAATTATCAGTTTAGTTGAATTCACTTGAGTTAAAATGGCATTTCACACATTCCAGTTGGGTTTGGACATTGCTATTTTGGCTGTGCTGCAGCTGTTAGGTGGCTTCTTCAGGCATATTAGAGACTGATCTTAAAACCTATACAGATCTTTGTTTAGTTCAATGTAACACACAGTTGAGTATTGTCTATTATGGTAATCTAATGAGTTTTCTTGTGTGGCACAAAAGGTGAGCGGAGTTCATCTGGCCTTCTGGAGTGGGAATCCATCAATGATGCCATGGAAGCCCTAGCTCTGATGAACCATTTCCAGATGAAAAACCCTAGTAAGTTCTCTTCTCGTTACATTAACATACCTACATGTTTGTATGATTTACTTTACGTTTTAAAGCCATCATAATGTATTTTGCCTTTCTCTTAAAAATGTACATCTTTTCTTTCTTTCTTTTCTTACAGGTGGGCCTTACCCTTACACACTGAAGCTGTGTTTCTCAACCACACACCATGCCAACTGAACTAAATACTAAATACTATTTCTAATGTTTTGTGTCTTTGCATAGAGTATTCTGTAGTTCTGTTGTCACCCCATTAAAACATTCAATCAGTATTGACAAAAACTAGGATTGTTGTGCTTTAGAAAATGTTACTTGAACTATGATTTTGTATGGTTTATTTTACTTTTACCATGTTTTTCAATGAGTTGTTTATTTTGTACGTTCACAACACTAGATTTGAATAACCCCCCCCACTAACCTAAAATAACATTTCAATGTAGACCTCAGTTGTTGGTTTTTAAATAAAGTGAACAATAATCATAATGTGAACACTGATATAACCAGTGTTCACATCACAGACATAGGTTGTATTGTATCTTTCTTGCCTTCACTCTTGACAGGGAAACATCCATGTCCATTCATGGGGAAATAAAAATACATGAATTGTCAAGTTCAAACAAGAAGGATGGCAGACATGAAGGAGACTGTTATATGTATGAGTGTTCAGTCACTGTCAAGATCTCTATGTCAAGGTGTCAGTTTTATTCAGTAAATAATACTGTGAATATTACTTTGACTGGAATCACTCCATTAACTAACTTAAACTTAAAAAAAAGATTGATATTTAAATTCTTTAGTATTAGGCATGTGAGTTATTGGCACATCAAAAATTCATCACTGGAGATAAGTACTTGTGTTTTACCTACTGAACTAACTATAGTGTTTCACCTTGATACTAGTAGTTTGACAAAAAAAATTCTCAACTCAAGGTACAAGATCTTTTCTGGAGCTTTCAGCCACATCTCGTGGCCTTCATCAGCAGATGGAATTTGCTCAGTTTGTCATTATGACATCTACCTGCACTACACCCATAATCTCCTGATAAGTGGACCTTGAGCTGAGTTTTCTTTTTGTGTCTATCAATTTTTGAGGATTTGTCTGGTGTTTGATTATTATTTATTCAGTCTTCAGGGAAGGCCTTACTTGTTCGAAGTCTCAACTCAGAATCCCCCAAATAGAATTTTGATCTTTTCTAAACTTTCTTCTGAACTACAATGTGAACATACCGTAGAGGCAGAAAAAAATAGGTAAAAACCGTCTTCCTCAGAATGGATCTAACTACCTCATTATTTTGACAAGAACCATTTTCTTAAATTAAAGCTTCAACAGAAGCTAAAATTAGGTTTATCAGGGTAAATCATAACCGTACTTAAGCCATATACAGGTGCCTATTTGCATTAGAACACCTATTTTCCTGCTCCCATAACGAACAGTTTAAGTAAAGTATACGAGTAAAATAAGAGTTTCAACACTCCTCAAATCTCCCGTTTAATCACTGATTACACAACCTGCCTCATTTACCTGTTCTGTGTACCTTTATCCCTTGCTTGTTCGTACAGTACTACAATATTTACAATGCTGGAGACAGACAGCGGCGCAAGAAAGAACTACAACTCCCATAGCGCCCCGAGCCTCTGTCGCGTAGGTGTTTCCGGTGTCCTATGACATTTTACTTCCTTCCACACAGACCGACACGAAAAAATCGAGAAAGAATACGTCGCTAACTTTTAAATGCTGTCGTCAACAGTCGTGTTTTGAGGTCAGTTTGCGTTTAATTTCCATCGTAAAATGCGCGTCATGTGGCGGGTGGCGTCTGAGAATTGAAGAATTGTTGGAAAACGTAGACCGTAACGTGTAGGCCTCCGAAGAAAGTTTGGTCGAGGGCCTGTAAACAACATGTCCTCCGCCTCGCAGTCTTCCTCTAGACGGCAATGGTGCTACCTCTGCGATCTGCCCAAGATGCCCTGGGCCATGCTGTGGGAGTTCAGTGAGGCCGTGTGCCGGGGATGTGTCAACTACGACGGGGCAGACAGAATAGAGCTCCTCATTGAAACTGCCAGGCAACTGAAGAGCACGCACGGAGTTTTAGACGGCAGGTCCCCCGGTCCACAGCAGGGCAAACCCAGCCCGGCTGGGCCCATTGAAGCAGGGCGGCAGCATGGAGACCGTATGGATAGGGGGAGGGGTGAGTATGGGGTGTCTTCTCGCCTCCCCAATGGCCTGCACAGAGCTGAAGATGTGGCCTCGTCAGAGGGCAGCAGACAGAGCCCAAACACTCGTCGGGCTATAGTTGGGGCAGTTCCTAGTCTTCATGGCACCATACCCCATGCCTTGATAGCTCAGGGGTTAGTAGCAGCCCCGCATGGGCTTTTACCCCCATTATCAGGCTCTAGGGCTGGGGCCACACCTATTGCAGTCTCAGCAGGCCCCATAATGGGTGACGCTGGCAGAAGACAGGCTGTGCCTCTGGGTGTGGGACCTAGCACCTCCGCTCTGGTGGGTATAGATCCTGCAGTGTGGAGGAACAATGAAGTGATGGCTGAGTTCAATGAGGTGGCTCGTAGCAGGGTTGAAGGCTGGCCAAACCGTCCCAAAGCAGTCCGGGATGTACTTGTAGCCCTCAGCAGCTGCGTGCCCTTTAACGTGCGCTTCAGGAAAGACCATAATCTGATGGGTCGTGTTCTGGCCTTTGACGCCAACACAACTCCAGAGTTTGAGCTGAGGATGTTTGTGGAGTATCCTGCCGGGTCTGGAATGATCTTCTCAGGAGTCCCAGACCTCGTCAGGCAGATGTTCCGTGACTCAGCCAAAGATGCAGGTAAAGCGGTGAACTCTGGCCTACGCTATGTGGAATACGAGAAGCGGCAAGGCACAGGAGACTGGCGTGGGCTGTCTGAGCTGTTGAATGATGGTGTGCGTATGTTTAAAGAGCCCCCGATCCCAGAGGTTCTGCCACAGCCAGATGCAGGTTTGCCTATGGCACCCGCTGGACGCCATGTACCAGCCAAGGGCACAACTCGGCGCCGCAAGGCTTCTCCGGGCTCTGAGAATGGAGAGAGCGAAGGGAGGCCTGATCACCCTGCGAGAGAGCCCTGGCCCCGAGGTGCTTACTCAGGCATGGAACCTCTTCCTGGCATGGCCGCCCCCCAAGAGGGCCCACCCCGTTTACACAGCCAGCCCTCGCCCATCTCAGCGCTCATGGGAGTCGCAGACAGCCTGAGCTCCAGTCAGATGGCCAGAGATAGCCCCAACATGTCCACGGCCCACTCCTCAGCCGGGCGCCCGACCAGCAGCAGCCCCTCCACTGCCTCCACCTCAGTCTCCCAGGCAGCCATGGGGCAGGGTATGAGCGCGGTGGGGCCGAGCAGCAACGCCAGTGCTGGGGAGTCTACAAGCAGTGCTCAGGGCACTCTGCTCTGCTGCACCCTCTGCCGAGAGCGCTTGGAGGACACTCATTTTGTCCAGTGTCCCTCCGTCCCGCACCACAAGTTCTGCTTCCCCTGTACCCGAGGCTTCATCCGCAGCCAAGGCCAAGGCGGGGAGGTGTATTGCCCCAGTGGAGAGCGCTGTCCCCTGGCTGGATCCACTGTGCCTTGGGCCTTCATGCAGGGAGAGATCTCAACCATCCTGGCCGGAGACGGAGATGTGACGGTAAAGAAGGAGAACGACCCCTGACGTCTCCACGCTGTCGTGGTGAATGGTAAGATACCAGCTGTCCTGAGAGTGATGCTTAGGATGTCACCATTTTGTAATCGGTTTCGACATTCAGTCTGAAAGCTGATAATTAAAACTGTTTGAACCAATCAAAACAAAAACAGGATCTAAAGTCCCCAATTAGAAAGGCAGTGATTAAGGAAAATGCAGTGTTATCAAGTGATAATGTCTCTTTCTTAGATAGTTTATTTTTCCGCTCGCCTTAAATAAATAACATAGTTGAACTGAGTATGACTGATTTGTAAAGCAGACCTTTAATCCTCATTCTCCCATGGTTAAACTCAAATCAGCATTAATAATTGAAGTGCTATTATATCTTCTTTCTATCTTCCAAACTATACAACAGAATACACAGAGGTGAAGACAGTCTTGGCAGGAGTGTGTGACTGTATAATGGCTACAGTCAGAATAGCTATATACTGTATGTAGTCACAGAGATGGTGTAAAGAGAGACAAAACAATAACGCATCTAAATAACAGTCACAACTCATTATCACAATGCTTAGTGTTATACACTGTGACCTCCACAGGCTCCTGTAGGCTAAATGTGCCTTTTGGTGGCAGCACACTGTTGGATAAGGGAGGCTCAATGTCATAATGGCTATAGAGCAACATTACAAAGGAGAATTAGCATTAGCAAACATTATCTCTGCTAACTTAAAGGGAAAATTCACCACCTGTCACGTGGATGTCCACTCAGTGTTGATGGTAAATGTCGTTAAGTGAAGCAATACATTCCTCAGTGAGTGCTATGTTGACCGAAAAAACTGAGTTGTCCTGCTCGCTGAGCCACACCGGCAGTACCTACATGTACCAGGATGCATTGCGCGCGAGCTTCTAACCCCCCTGAGCAAGTTAGCTGCTGCTAATCAAAGTTACACAACATTGCCAAGCCAATGAATTCCTGCAGTTTGACCATTTCTTTTTCACGCGTAGCTGTAACGTTACTGTCAGGGTGTGTCTATTAGATACAACAGCAACACACACGCACACACAAACACCGGCGAAGAGCCGAACGGGCTTCCGTATAACCACAAAGCTAACGCTAGCCGAGCTAGTGCTGCAGTATAAAGTTCCACAAAAGCAACATGAAAAACAGTTACGCATCCAACTCTTGTTATTTAGTTAGCTTCAAAAGAGGCTTAACGTTCACACAGTTTCTCCTGACTGTCCCTCTATATTACAACATTAGTCCAACATCGCCCCAGCCTGTGGGACCAGCCTAGCCTATAGCCATTACTTAGAAACATAGTTAGGTTACAAAAATACTCAATTGTCATCTGCCCTCTCGGCCCTGCTGGACTTGGTTGTCTTGTCCAGTTTATCTTCTCAACCATGAAGAAGGTCTCCAGCACACCTCTGTCCAAGTGAGTAAAAGTTTCATGCATAGTAACTCACACACGGGCTCTCAGGGTTGGTGTCCAACAGCATCCAACAAAAACGGCCCACGCTGACATTGATTGCAGCAGAATGATTCAGCTTCTGTTGCCTTTTGGGGGCAATTGAGCAAAGGCGCCACCAGCTCAGGTTCAGGATGGTCCCTGCCGGCCATATCCTCTTGCATGGCTAACGCAGCCGCAGCGCAGCCTCTGTCTCTCCTCTGCATTTCTTCGTCTGTGTGCTCTGGCTAGAATAAATACAGCTGAATATCCAAGTCAGCCAAAACAGCCCTGTAAATGTATCCTCGTCCATAACATCCTCTGCACTCATATTTTGGGATGCCATTTTCGCTGTTGGAAACGTAGCTAGTTTACAAGCTAAGAGAACAAGTTTTGTTTTTGAGCGGCAGCACGCCCCCTGGCTCCCCACAGGCTGAGACTAGAAATCCAAGTTGAAATAGCCTGTAGTTCTTCCATGCCTCCATCTACGTCACTATGATGGTGCTGGTGACGGAAGAACAACAGATTTTGCAGCAAGATAACTCTGCTTTCTCGGCCAACATAGCACGTACTGAGGAGTAATTGCTTCCATTGGCTACATATAACGTCAACACTGAGTGGACATCCATATGACAGAATTTTCCCTTTAAGATCATCAGCTTGTTCACACTGGAAATTAGGTCAAAAACCATAATCACTATTATTTTGGTCAATATTGAGGTTACGATTATGATTCCACATTGACTTTGGAAACATCATGCATTTAGTGAACTTAAAAAAAAAACATGTCTTTTAAACAGTGGATTTCCTTGAACTTCCTTGAAGTGTTGTGGTGGAAGAAGTGGAGGGGGCTTTACTTGTTCCTTTGTTTGGTCATAGACTACTTTGTGATTGAATTTCAGATGATTACACAAATTGCTCATATTGCCCTGTGGTGCAGACACCACCGAGTAACAAATCTTGTACAGTATAGTGTTCTCAGCCTGGCTGAAAGTCAGTTTGGGCTTTTAGGGAGGGGTGAAAGCGCACCGCTGTAAAGGAAAGGGGTGTGGTGGATTTATAACACGAGACAGAATGAGAGCGTCATTGCAAAATGGAATGCGGCACAATAATCGTTCATAATTGTTGGAAGCCAAAATCGTAATTGAAAATAAAATTCGAGCTCTACTGGAAATTTCACTCCCATGTGAGAAATACTTTCCCGACTTCCTTTTGTGTTTACAGTGCACAGACTATAGTGGAACACTGCAGTGATGCCACTATCCTCTCCTCAACACATTACTTTCTATAATTGAGAATCCATGTTTTTGCACATGATCAGCCCTTTCATTAAGCAGACATAAAACAAAGGAGCAGTTGGATGCTGGTTTGGAGATCACATGGGAGAAAAAAAAGAACTGAAATGACTCAGGATAAAACAAACCAAACATTGTGGCGTGATTGTCACCATCTTGTTGTTCATCGTGTGTAACAGCCTCGCATCATGTCCTCAGCTTTGATTCCTCTGGCAGTACAGTGTCATCAACTAACCACTGTACTTTATGTACTGTACTGGATGCTGTAGACACTTCTCTGAAATTAGACCTAGGGTTTCTGCAGGGTTCACCAAATTCAAGGTTGTTTTAGGACCTTCTTAATACGCCATACAGAGCAATCAAAAACCTTTTTCACATTTTCCAAGCTGTATAACAAATATAATTAAAGCTGCAAGCAGCGATGAACGGGCCCTCGCACACCTGCGCGCGTCGGGGAGGGCAGTGTCCGCCGATTCACGACGCGTCAGACCACAAAACGCGTCATTTCATGCCGTCACTAGGTGGTGCTACGACCGTGGCCGGACATTTACACATAGACGCCTTCAGGGCGGGGGGGTCATGAAACATGGGAAGTTTGGGGCCTGTAGGACAATGTACAGTGGAGTTATAAACCACTTCCTGTCTGGCGGCGAAGGAAAACATAGCACAGCGTGATTGTCTGTGTGTGTAGACAAGATGTCAGCTACAACAGACAGACAGGCAGAGGAGAGCAGAGAGAAGCTGCTGCATGTTAGAATGTAAAACGTGTCATTTCCTGCCATCAGTAGGTGGCGCTATGACTGTGGCGTAAATTAATCATACAGACGTGTTCAGGGCGGGGGGGTCATGAAACATGGCAAGTTTGGGGCCTGTAGGCAAAGCACAGTCCAGTTATAAACCACTTCCTGTTTAGCGGCGAAGGAAATCACGGGACAGTGTGTGTGTCTGTGTGTGTGCGTGTGTGTAGACAAGATGTCAGCTCCAACAGACAGACAGGTAGAGGAGAGCAGAGAGAAGCTGCTGCATGTTTGACTATAAAATGTGTCATTTCCTGCCGTCACTAGGTGGCGCTGTGACTGTGGCATAAAAATTCATACAGACGTGTTCAGGGCGGGGGGGTCATGACATGTGGTAAGTTTGGGGCCTGTAGGAGAAAGTACAGTCCAGTTATACAGCACTTCCTGTTTGGCGGCGTTCACGCCACCTCACGGGCACACCGTGTAACGAAGAAAAAATCCACGAGTATCGTTTGACGGCCATCTTGTTAGGAAGGCGTGGTCCAAGTTTGAAGGCGATCTGATAAAATCTGTAGGACAAGTTCGACAAAGTATAGAGGGTCCAAAAACCATAAAATCATGAAAAAAATAGATAATATCTGACTTCCTGTTTGGTTAAGGGGGGGGGGTCCCATGGAGTTTTTAGTGTGTGAGGGCATGATATACATGTATACCAATTTTGGTGCATGTAGGTGAAACCTGGCGCGGGGGCCAATTTATTTCCCACTTCTAGGGGGCGCTACTGAGCCATTTGCCCCCCCCATGTGAAAATGTACATATAGACACCTTCAGGGCGGGGGGGTCATGAAACATGGCAAGTTTGGGGCGTTTTGGACAATGTACAGTCCAGTTATAAGCCACTTCCTGTTTATGGCGAAGAAGGCGTTGTCATGGAAACGCCGTTTGATGAAAAGTCACAATCTTCACAGTGAAGCATCATGAAGGTCTTAAGTGTATCCTCACCAAGTTTGATGTGGATGTGATTAACCTGCTAGGAGTACTGATTAAAAGTAGTGGGCGTGATACATCCTGTTGTCAACAGGTGGCGCTATGAGTGAGATGCGATATTGACCCCTACGTGTGTTCAGGGCGGGAATGTCATCAAACGTGAGGAATTTGGAAAATATCTGATCAATTTCAGCCGAGTTACAACAGTTTGATTGTTCATGATGGAACATCGAAATTCGCCGCGCCGCCGTGACCACGCCCTCTGGCGAAAACTCAATATTATTGATTGTATGGCATCATCAACTTCTTTAGGCTTCATGGGCCAATTTTGAGGTTGTTCTGCTCAACCCACTCTGAGATGCATGTCAGACTGTAAAACGTGACATTTCCTGCCGTCACTAGGTGGCGCTGTGGGTGTGGCTGGAAATGACCATACAGACGTGTTCAGGGCGGGGGGGTCATGACACGTGGTAAATTTGGTGCCTCTAGGACAATGTACAGTGAAGTTATAAGGCACTTCCTGTTTGGCTGCGAAACACCTAACTTCCACGCCACCTCACGGGCAGACCGTGTAACAAAAACAAAATCCACGAGTATCGTTTGATGGCCATCTTCTTGAGAAGCCATGGTCCAAGTTTGAAGGCGATGTGATAAAATCTGTAGGACTAGTTCGCAAAAGTATGGAGGGTCCAAAAGGCTTCCAATCATTAAAAATTGGAGATTCTATTATCAATAACTCACTTCCTGTTTGGTTAAGGGGGGGGGTCCTATGGAGTTTTTAGTGTGTGAGTGCATGATATACATGTATACCAATTTTGGTGCATGTAGGTGAAACATGGCGCGGGGGCCAATTTATTTTCCACTTATAGGGGGCGCTACTGAGCCATTTTGCCCCCCCCATGTGGGAGACCTATAAAATATGTAAATTTTCACCACTTCTGACGCATGTGCAAAATTTCATGAGTTTTCGGGCATGTTAAGGCCCTCAAAAAGGCAATTCATTTATATAAATAATAATAATAAGAATCCTTAGAAATACAATAGGGTCCTACGCACTGGTCAGTGCTCGGGCCCTAATTAATGAATTAATGTGACCTGGACCCAGTTAAGTGGCAGAACATTCATGGATGGATGGATGGATTAACCAATTGTTTTTTTAAATGTTACACTTTCCTATTATGAGTCAGTGAGCTTCCTAGCTACTGCAGCTAGCAGACAGTGTTTGCTATGGGTCTGATGGTGCTGACTGAAACTCCACAAAAAGGAATTGAACAGCCTCCTGCAGCACCATCCACTGTCACACAGGTCTCATTTGTAGTTTAGATACACAATGTCTCTCAACAGAGAAATGCATAACTAATGTTAGTGTCTACGGCAGCCAAGAAAAAAGACTTTTTAATATGCCCTCAGGCCTTTTTTGAGGGAACTTAATTAAATGCTTTAAAGACGTTTCAAGACCTGCAGATAAGACCATTTTCTCTCCACTCCAGTAAAAAAACAAAACAATCAAATGTGACAGCTTGTACAGTTTTCATATTTTGATAAAAGCATGATTGCACAACAACTGTTATGTCTACAGGAAGTGTTTCTCAGGCAACTACAACTAGATGACCCTAAAAACACATCACTCCTCCTGGGTGAGGGCGGGTTAATTTCCCATTGATAGGGATTTTAGTTGAATGCATCTTTGCCCGATAACGTAACACTTGCCATCTGTTGTAAATTTCAAATTCTGCATAAAGCCTAGAGTTTACGGTAGGCTAACATGACACTAACAGTATTATACATTTTGTATACTTGTTCACTTTACATTTCTGAGAAAAAAAATCCTACTTTTACATTATCCTCAAAATTATTACGTCAGTTTTGAAAAAAAAGACGCACCTGAAAGTTATTACATTATCGGTAAAATGTTACAATAGCAGTCAGGACATTTTGTTACATTATTGGGTTTTATTACATTTTCGATCTCTAAGTGCAAATGTGATTACATGTTCAGGAAATTCTAACATACTTGGGTGCTACATCACGGCTCAGTTAAAAAGAAAGCTGCTCATTGTTACCCTGCTGTTTGTTTAAAATGTTCCCAAATCCTTAAACGTTTTTTTTTTCCACAGTGGATCAAACCCTTTGAAAGCACTTCCCTATTATCTCAAGCAGAGGTCCACTTTGGCTGCAGTTCATGTGTGCCTCGGAGAACTCTGAACCCCAGGTGGACAGCTACACAACACACACACAATCAACTAAAGACACAACAAGACTCACTTTGAGAAGAGGGACCTGTCCGTCTGTCAGGGCTGGACTCACCTGTGAAGGTTGAGTCCTGACCAAATCCCCCTCTCTCTCTCCTTTGTCCAGTGCAGCAGAGGCCTCTCGTCCTCGTCTCGGCCTCGTCTTCAGAGCCCAGGATAGAAAGCACACGCTTGTTTTAAGAATGACAATCTATTTTGTCTTTCATTTGTGTTTTTGTTATATACGTTGCATACTGTCCGATACAGACAGAGGACAGCGATACTGATAGATGGTTTGACACAATCATGCAATTCTTCGAAAAACAAATGAATGTTCAAAATGTGGCAGAACCATTGGGTCCTTAAAGCCAAGGATGGAAAAAAATGTAATCCCACAGTATGTCTCTTAGGTAATCTCCTTATATTGTATGTCAAGAATGTGAATTTACTTTCAATATGGCTATGTAATTTCTATTTTTGATACAATACAAATTTCTATGTATTTGTTTATAGTGATAAGAAGACCAAAGATGGCTTCATGCTCAATGTAATTTTACTGTATTGTAGCTGTGTATGCTGTATTCAGATAACCTTGGCATCAGTCACTAATTGGTTCATCTATCACAGAAGTAAGCTTGTTTTGTCTATTTACTTTTTGAATTCTATGTATGTAAGATAATTAGCACCACAATCTTCAATGGTTAACCCACATACTCGTGATCTTAACAGGTCAATTCAATAAATTACAAAATAGTTATTAGAGCTGTTTATTCTTTGAACCTCAAATGTGACTTCATTTGATAAATATTTAGACAAACATGAAAAACCCACACCAGCTATTGTGAAAGCCACAGAATTAGCATCTATCCCTTGAACCACATTTAACCAGTTTTCTAAACACACTGCTTGTGAGTGTTGAGTGCAGAATTCATTTGAAAGTGATGAACCATCCTGAATATAAAATGCATGACTGATTAAAAGGCCAGCACACTGCACCAAACAATAAAAAATATAATGGAAACACCTCAAGCAGAGCCACAGGTCTCTCGCTAGCATCTGACAACAGATTGTTGATCTGTAAACACGTCATTTGTACACAAAAGTGGCATAAATCCTTTGTTTCTTTACATGTGGTCACACTTCTAATCTTGTTCACACCACTTATTTCATTAGAAGATACCAAGGTGAGAAGTGGTACATCACGGTGGTTTAGATGGGGCCCCCGGAGTCCCCCAGGGCCTCCTGAGCTGCCTTCAGGGTCTCTCTCTTCACACATTTCCAGTAGCCAGAGAAGCCGTTCTCTTGCTGCACCTGAGGCGGGACAGTGTTTATCACGTGTTAACAGCACTGCAGTTCACTGTGAAATTCAAAATGCACCCTGAGAGTAATCGATAAGATATCTACTGGAAGGATTCAGGATTTTTAGCTTTGCAAATAGTTAGCCATGCTAAAATGAAAGGAACAAATGCTGACTGTTGATTTTGTATGGATGAAAAATCTGTCTCTACAACCAAAGGGACACAAATTAGGGAGCATGTAATGAACAAACTGTCCATCTTAGAAGTGCGTCTCCAATTTCATCAGTAGTTGATTAGATGACTTGTTAGAGGAATAATTCAGCATTTTGGAAAACACTTATTTGCTTTCTTGCAGTTACAGATGAAACAAACGAGATAAAACGTTAGTGAGTTTCAAATCTTAACAGATTTTAAAAACGGGGGAGACCAGATGTATTGACAGACTTAACGATTCTTAATATTTTAATCGTAAGAACGCACACACCAGACGATTCAGTCAAGACGCAGGACCACATGCGGCGTTTATACCAAACTATTTCAGAGTGGTGACTGCAGGAACTTCAGATCTCACAGAAATGATCAAATGTGACTTAAGAAAAAGACAAACACAGAGGCGAATGGTTGTCATCTGCTGCTTGCACTTGTGTGTGCTCTGTTTTGCACTGAAAAACAAAAACAAAAAAACAAAACTGGACGAAGGAATCAGCACGGTAATATACATTTTGCAGCGCGAGCTGGAGGTGAGTTGAAATAAAGTTTTATTGTTAGTCTCAAACGGTGACGCTTCCCAGTCAGCTCGCTCTCATTGGCTATTGCGGGTTTCAGCTCAATATTCCATCGCTGTTCCTTTCACACTACAGGATTTCAAGTCGTAAATATCAATCATGTTTGATATTTAGGATTTGAAATTGGGGAGACTCCAGTCGGTAACATGCAGATTATGTCTGTAAACCCCTCACACTACAGGATCATTTAGGCAGATGATCTGTTCAGACCAGCCTCGAATTGGGAACACCCCCGAAGTTGTCGGGAGGGGCAAAATCTGCCCAATTATCCTCTAGTCTGGGGCCAGCATTAGAGGTGCTGACTATTTTTCTTTTGGACAGAGCCAGACTAGCTGTTTCCCTGTTTCCAGTCTATGCTAAGACTATGCTAAGAGCTAACCTGCTGTAGCTTCAGATTTACCGTAAAGACACGAGGGGGAGTGTTTGCAGCTACTAAAACCCAACATAAAGTAAGATGGATTGGACTGACCTTAAGACCTCGCAGTACTCTGTCTTTCATCACACCCATGAATTCCTTATGGCTCAGGCAGTTGTCTCCATCCATATCAAAGAGCTTGAACACAGTATCCAGCACGTTCTCGGACAGATCGTGGCCTGTGGCGATCCTCACTGCTCGCTTGAACTGGGCTGCGGTGACAAGAGGGGAATAAATGTAGTCATATACATTATATAGTGTTTAGAGAAGACTCCAAATTGTGATCAATACAGAGATGTTACCTATTCCAACAGGACGGTTGGTTCCAGTGACCAGTTTCATTGAAAAGGCAAAATCCTCCAGATTGTTGGTGAAGAGACAGAAGGCTTTGAACTCATCAAACGTGATACTCTGCAAGACAAAATCTGCCCGTTCACTTTTATGCTCTACTAAATGACCTTTTCACAGCATTCTGCTGCAGGAAAGTCCTCTGACCTGGCCGGCAGGGATCCTCTTCCTCATGTTCTCCCAGTAGACTTCGTTGTCTTCCTCGTTGGTGTAGTGTAGCAGCCACTCTGCAAAGTCCTCACTTCGCATGGTGTCCATACCTTTGGAGAACTGCAGGAACTCCATCTCCTGAACTTCAGCCTGCAGGTCCTCCATGAACCTGAAGAGCAGAAATGGAAATGTGATGCTTTGAGAACCAGGAGTCTGCTGAGGTTTGTGGGGGGAAATGTTCACAACAATACCACCTAGTCACTTTAATGAGAGCATGACAAATCCATCTGGAAATAAATCCACTCTTTACGATGAAGTCCAACAAGTTTGAGTCAAATAATAAAAGGGAAAATAAATGTGAGAAGCCAAACATAACAATGGAGGGAAAAAGAAATAAATTCAGGTTCACACAGTGACAGCAAAGATGTGGTGTCTTCAGCTTAAACTTAAATGGTGATTTGGTAGAATGTGTTATAGTATTTTACAATGGCTTTGGCTCAATTTTCTCACCAGGGTAATATTGTTCAAATAAGGAGCTTGCAAACACATTTTGCATTGATTCAGTGACTGTATGGTTAGTAGTAAGCATTTTAACTGGTGCTGATGTGAGGTCTGTATATTCTCAGGACTGAGTATGTGATTAAAGGCGAGAATTAGCTTTTTTAAAGTTTTTTTCTAAAACCTTTCATATGTTTTCTCTGACATGTGTCCTACCAAGTAGTAGTAATACTATTCTATACAATAGTGAACATAAGGTTAAGTACACAATTTTGGAAATAAAATTAAAATGCAAAAACTGACCTCAGAGCTGACCTCAATAAGTCTGACAAAGAAAAAAAGAAGATAAACTTCATGTTTTTTCCCTTTCCATCCAAAATGTAGACTGATCCAGACTCTGTGATGGCTGTAATGTAATGATCACTGACAGCAGCAGAGCACAGTTCCTTACCTGCGGAACTCCTGATACTGCAACTTGTTCTCTCCTTTCTTCCCAAAGAAGAAGGCCTGCAGTGTTGTGTTCACACTCTCCCCTTCTTCCACTGCTTTCTGTAAACATCCAGGGAAAGAACAATAATAGCATGTATTGGTACTATTAAAACTGAACGGGCAGACATTACACTGTGATGTTGAAAAGAGACAAAATCATGCTAAGCTGTAACTTTTAAGGGAATGTGAATACCCACCTCTGTGCTGTCCTTAGGAACTCTAACTTTATTTTTTCCAATGATTTTCTTCAGCTTCAGAAGCAAAAAAAAAGAAAAAGAAAATGTTCATAAATGTTAACATTTAACCATAGAAATTAAAAATGTTTTTGAATGTCAAAATGTGAACATACACCCCTCATCTCTGAACTATCCCAAAACAGGAACAAAAACAGGAGTATTTTACTGATCGAACCAGAGGTACGACCTTCCTATAAGTCACACACACCAGACACTGGAGCAGATGAGAATCCATGCACTTCTACTCTTTTACTGAATGCTTTAGTACAGTGGCCGACGAGGGCAAACACCCTACAGCGACCCAAAACATTTCCATTAGGAGAAACGTGCTGCAGCTTCAGAAACCATGCAAAGTCAAAAACACA
The DNA here is from genome assembly GCA_005408345.1 of Macquaria australasica. Classification (NCBI taxonomy): domain Eukaryota; kingdom Metazoa; phylum Chordata; class Actinopteri; order Centrarchiformes; family Percichthyidae; genus Macquaria; species Macquaria australasica. The sequence goes on along the minus strand of SEMN01000060.1, from coordinate 585,806 downwards.
TTGGAAAAGCCAAAAGAAAAACAAAGGAAACATGCTGCAAGTGAAAAAACGATGCAAAGTCAAAATCACACAAAGCCTGAAAACAAATGCAACAGAAAAATGTTGCATATCAAGTCAACACAGGAAGTTCTCCAGGACTCTGGGGGGAGCGCTAAATGGAACAGCTTGATTTTCAACCTGAGAGAGAGAGACCCCCCCACCCCACCCCACACATTTGTTTTCGGGCTTTGTGTGTTTTTGACTTTGCATCTGAAGTTGTTGTTTCTGAAGCTGCAGCACGTTTCTCCTAATTGGAAATGTTTTGGGCCGTTGTAGCGTGTTTGCGCTTGTCAACCACCATACTTTAGGCCTGTGCACCAAGTCACAACATGAAAATACGACACAAGGTGCATAGCGTGCCAACATGCAGTCTACCAGCCTAGGCCTGATCTAGACTAAGCACACATAGGTCTTCCCCTGTCATCACAACAGAGGACCAGTCTGGTTGGAACAGACACAAAAATGTCAAGTGACTTTAAATAAACGGACTAAAGTGAGGGGCAGACTCAGGCTGCAGAGATGCAAACACATGACATGACGGAAAACAGACTAGAGGAGCTAGCAGTGCGGCTCTCCCTCACCTGCACATGGTGCCAGGGTCCATACTTATACCTGTGGTAGCATCAGTGCTCAAGGCGGCATTAAAGGTGGTAATATTTTCAAATTTAAATGCATACAGACATTTGAACAAACAGAATTCTCTCTGTACAATGTGCCCTCCCATGCTTACAGTTCTTACGTATGAAACCATCTGTGTTACGTTCGATATTACCCCAGCATTATACAAATCTCACCAATAAAAGAAATCCTGATACATCAGAGGTCTTACCTTGAGAAATTCCTTTTTGTCCACCTGCTCATTGCCGTCAACATCAAGCATTTTGAAAGCTATATGAAATCCTGTGCCTGGCTCTGCAACAGCAATGCACAGTCATCTCAACTCTATCTGAATATTACAGAAAGCCTCACGAATCAATACACTTGGTTAGCAGGGCAAGGTCGCACAACACTCCACACAAAACACGACGTAACTGTCCAGCGCCACTGAAATGTGCAGGTGTGCAAAGCAGAACTAACTGTGTAAAAAGTATTCTTATGGAAGAAAATGCAACCACATAATTCACAAAATCACATGCAAATCCATTCAGTACAGTAGTGGGGGGCAGCGGCTCCTGCAAGGTTTCTGCAAGGAATCTACTTACTGGTCAGGATAGTCAGCAGGAACAGATACTCTGTATAGGATATCAAACCTGCAGGACGCAAAGAAATGTACGCTGAATTATATTTTGGAAAACAACCAACAAACAAATACACAGACTGACTTTGAAAAAAAATAATCTGCAAACATACAGATGTAGATTTTCCTGTCAAGCTCATAACATTAAACCTGAATGGGAAACAAGATCCATCCCAGAGTTGGTCACGCTCAAAAAAACAGACACATCCTGATGTCAAGTGTGAACTGCAGTCAGTCACAGCTGGATCTAGATACAACCTGAGCAGATCTGGATACAGGATATTAGATGTGAAAGTCCTGTGTGTTAACTCTGCTGACAGACTAAAGACTTACCATTGTCTCCTAAGGTCCTGAACAGACTATTCCCAGCCCGGGCTTTAGAGGCAGCAGCCAGCATTTGGTTAAGGTCCTGCAAAGACGCCAATAGGAAACAGAAAACAGCACACACTGGTGACTATGCTCCACATGTGCAGTTACTAATGTTACACAGCGTGATGACGTAAACATACCTTCGTTGTTAAGATCCTCTTCTGCAGCTTTCCTACATGAGAACAAACAGGAAAGAATAAAAAACTTATAATAAATAACAGCATATTTTTTCATGCATCTTGGTTTTATATATAACTTTCAGGATACTGCAGGCAACCTAATTTTGAATCCCCCAGAAATATCTTGTATTGGCTGATCATTTCAAATTGTAGTATATACAAAGCTCTTACAAGGATCTGTGCCTCCAAGTCGAGGTCTAACCTTCCACTGCGGTCCAGGCCTTGAACTGCTACTAACCTAACCTGGACTTTTCTCCCCATTGTTTCCCACAATTCCAGTTGATTTTAATAAACTTACAATAAACCTTATAATAACAATTCTTCCTCGCAGGTCACCATACCACTATGGTCCATGGCAGAGGTGTGTTGGATGTACAGCCGCAACACTGCCTCTGCTGTTCCTACCTTACTGATTAAGTTCCAATATGGCCTCTGAAGCCTCCATTCTTTATGGGTTTCCAGTGTTTTATTTAGTCTTTTCCTTTAATCTGTCACCCATCTGTAGGATCACCTGGGAGGACAGACCAGACTGAGACTGTAATACTGTCAGCAGATGTGGACAATAAACCTACGGTCAACATTCTCCAGCATCACAGAGAACAGGAAGTCTCTCGGGGTCATGTAGGGCTCCTGGTCGTAGTCCACGGAGGCGAACTGGATGAAACGAGTCCTTCTGGCTGACAGTGGGGGGGCTGCGGCATCCTGAAAACATCACATAAATATCACTGTAAGCTGCTGAACGTGTGAGCAGTCACTGTTGGCCTGACACAGACGAACGGCGAGCGACAGGTGGGTGTTGAGTATTTACACAATCACACCAGTGTGTCGCTGTTCCTTATATTTAGCAACGTTACTTTATATTTAAACAAACAGACACATGAGAGGTACAGTGGTCACATCTGTCCGTGTGTTTACGGTCAGTTTCGACGATACAAACGTTGCTTAGGCGCGTACTCACATTTTGTTCCTCAGCATGAACAGCGAGAGACAGGGTCCTGTTGTTCGCGTGGTACTGGTAGAAACAGAAAACCCCGGTTCCGATTACAGAGCCCAAAACACCGGGGCCGACAGCACGGCGCAGCGCTAGACTTCTCAGAGACCGAGGGCTCCTCAAAACATTCCTCAGCACCGCGGAGACTCTCCCCCAGCTGGCCATTTTCAGGAAGCTAGCTCGCAAGTTGGTCTAAACTCGAGCCTTCCGTAGCTGCGCCTGCGCCTACGTGTGGGCAGCACCACGCCCCCGGGTACAAGCGGAACCACAGGTCACGTGACGCCCTGAGTTACAGCAAGAGCGCAGTGTGATGTCCACAGAATCAATACAGCTGTTCATGTAATAAAGAGACAGACATCCTGACGAAATCTGTCGGAGTGGGAACTAACTCATTCAAAATACACGAGACAGTACTCATAAAACAGTCCCCATTAATACCAGTTTAATTTTGTAAGAGCACCTTAGGAATAATATTGAAGAAGAATTTGACTTCTTTCAGTGATCACATAGCCTATTACAAGATCCCCTGCAGACATGTAAAAATACTCTGCTTTGAATATTATGTTGTGTTTCATATGGTTTTCCCACAGAAAAGTTAAATTACCTTGTTAAAAAGTCTTAAAATACACCTACCCCTTCTCCCGCATTGACAAATCCAGAATACAGATTATTTTAAACTGCTGGACACAAGATGTCTCCTACTTCACTGTAAAGTCCATTCTCTGTGCATGTGCAGTGGAGGCCTCATGGCTCCACATCACACTTGTGTAAGTTACATACTGGACCATGATTGGCTCCAAAATAGTAGTGATGTCACAAAATCCTCTGTCAAACTGAGATTTCAGGTGAGCACAGAGACACTTTCCGCATTCAGCAGATGAATGTGTAAACAGCCTTTGAGTGTCAAACTCTGCACGTACATCATTCTGCACAGTGAAGCTCAAACATCACAGTCAAGGAACAATAAACACATTTTTGACTGGAGGGGGACTTTAAAGGGTCTGTTCCATTTTTTCAAGTTAATATCATGTTGTACGAATAAAATATTATTACATATGGAACAGAGACCATCTTGTTTTGGAACAATGCGCACACATGATTTTACATTTTATGCTTCTTGGAACTAAAAGCCGTTTTTTTTCAATAGAGGGAAATCATATTTAACGTGTCTTTTTATGAAATTGAATGCAGCATGAGAACCCCACCATCTGTATTATATATAAGAAAAATATAAACAGAAATAGAAAATGGAAAGAAAGTGTTATTGTGTACTACAGGAGAAGGACACAAATCTACTTCCAGGAAAGGAAGGGACCTCTGAAACAAACCATCATCTTCAGCTATGCCATGCATGGTCTGGTTACAGATCATGAAGAAGTATTTGCCTTTGAAGACTACACTCTGTGACACATTCTAATCCAATGCTGCTCTCAACAGTCCCCTCCAGTACAGGTCCAGTCATCTACAAAGACAACACTCCTCCCTGGAAAACACACACACACACACACATATATATATATGCTCAGTTTGTGCACATATGTGGGAGGCCTAAGAGGCAAAAGGAACACAAAAAAGCTTGAACAGGCAGCTCCTCAGAACGGCAACACACGTCAAGCAGTTCTGAGGGCAGCATCCACCATCTTTTTTTCCACAAGTCATCCCACCGTCTCACATATCACTGCAACTTCTCCTACAGTACACAGTGTCCAAGGGCTGAGGGCTGCCAGTTGAAGGCTGATCTCCTTGAACTCTGCTCCTCCTGCAACAGACTGAATGTCGGCCAGGACCTGCTGTCTCACCTGAGGATGGGCAACACCGTGGACCATCACACCACTTTAGTCAGGAAGCACAGCAGGGAGGAGAGCAGTAAAGGATCAAGGTCCAAACATATCTGGCCGCTCTTAGTGAGCTCAGTCAATCATTCTGTCATTTATATTTAATGCCATGTAGCTGGAGGTGTTCTCCAGTCTGTTAGACTACCCTAAAACAAAAATAGTGGGATCCATGACTGATGCTTGAGATTAGATAGGCAGTTACAATGTAGTCCTCTGCAGTGTATAAACAATAGATCATGTAATCTGCTTTGAAAGAATTCACTGCTTTGACCATGTGTAATGATTACATTGGCAGTGATTATGTAATATTTATTTTCAGACCCCTAATACAAGGTAACATTGGGTTTTTTCCCACATGGTTGAGTTGAACTGTAACTGTAAACCTGTCAGATATTTACAGAATCAGGTGGAGGACAGTGTGAAAGGCACATGATGTTACTGTAGTCACAGAGCATGAATCCACACAAAGTGTACATGTAAATTCTACTTTAGATCTGGGCCCACATTTACCTGTCTCAGGGCAGGAAAGCAGTGTAGTTTCACAGAGAGATGTAATTCTGTCTCATTTTTGACACATTTGATCACATTTCTTAAACTAGCAGAAAAGTCATATCTCCTTCAGGATTTAAAAGAGCTGCAGAGGTTTGCATATCATAGTGCTTGGTCTTTTCTAATTATTTTATGGCATGGTTATAGTTGTAGCACCAGAATACAGTGGCGAGATATATCAACATTTATCTTGGTCAAAAACAGTTTAGCAGTATTCCGAGATATTGCAATTGTGATCAACCAGACCAGTAAATCACAACAATTCGTCTGAAGCATCTTAACATTTTACTTAAAATATCTCTCACTGTGTGTCTGTCATTGGTCATGCTACAAACCTACAGAGGGGGAAAAAAGACAATGGCAAAATCAAGGGATGAACAGATTTTATGAGACAATGCCATAGTTCATATTTCCACAGACAGATATAGGCAGATGTTATTCAATTCAATAAACAAATCATAATTAAAATCTACATTCTCAAAACACATCAAGTTGTGCAGAATTTGTGCAATACTGTATACATGGATGTACTGTATGTATTTGTGTTTTATTATAGAATAGACCCTTCATCACCACTACTGCCTTACACTGTGCATGGGGCTGTACTTTAGTGCAAAACAAAAGTCGCATGAACCTTTTGTTTTTACTCACATAAATGATTCACATGTCCACTCACATTTTATTTAAAACTGCACGTACGGAGCTCGGATGGGATTCAGCATTTTCATTGGTTGCTATAAGAAAGCCATAAATACAGCATAAAAATGTTTTGCGTTGTGCCAGTTACTGTATGTACAGAAGCAAGCGGGGCGGATCGGAAACATTTAGATAACCCCCTTGACATGGACACAGTTTGGGAAATACCAGGCTTTCAGTTGGTTTCCACCAATGAGTCAGTTCTGCACTAGTGTCAGTATGAAGGCTGGTTCAGCTCTGAATCCAGGGGGCGCTTAACACTTTAGAATGGACACACACAGACTGACTTCTAAAAAAAGGTATTTTCATCATTTTAATAAGTGTATCAGTTGAGTGTGTTTACATATCAATGTCATACCTACATACTTTACTGTATGTTCCGCATGACCCCCAAAATGTGTTCCATAAGGTTGGAAATACCAAGGCTTTAGCATAGAGTATATGGAGCTGATCATGTACAGTCAATACTAATCAATGCTGCTGCTACCTCATGAGGAGAATGTTGTGTCTTTTCAGCTGGAGTCTTCGCCTCCAAATTCATGGATACTGAGCGAGCTGCAGTAAAAAGTTGATTGTTAGTCTCAAGAATGTACAATTGAGCAGAGAACCACTCAGCGCGTAGCTGAAATCAATGTGAGGAACAAACTGTTTCTGCTGGGTGTGTCTGTGACCAGCATGTGTGTCCACATCAATTCCACGTCAAGTTTGCATCAGCAGGTTTGGAGGTTTATTTAATGTCATAGCAGCAAGTTGTAATGTAAAGTAACAAAGACATACACACTTTTAAGACCATCAATGAAGGAAACAAAGTTTGCACAATATTTTTTTTTCTTCAGTCACGGTTTATGCTGCCTATTTAATTTCGACTGTTACTGTTATAACATAGTGGAAAAAAAATCCCCCGTGTGTTTCATAAAAGTGATGGGAAGCAAACACTTAAAACGCACATGGTGATGTGAGCTAAATATCCTCCATGAGCAATGAATCAGAACAATTACAGCCACATGAAAATACTACAGCTCCTATTTCAATGATAAAAACGTGTATTGCAATGACAGGCTCACTGTCAAATGAAATGTCGTTCATGTTTCAATAACCAACTTTCTCTTTGTTTCAGCAAACTGCATGACATGGCACTTATGTAAAAACAGTGACTGACAAAATGAAAATAACATTCACATCATAGCATAGCTCATCCATTCTCGTTCGACTAATTTGAAGGCTGCAGTAATACAGACAGACACAGCACTCTGTCACTACAATCCTCAAGTCAGTGAATTCAAATACTGCTGCATTTGAGATATACTTTTGGTGTCTTTATAGAAAGGAAGACAGTTAATTAGCCTTTTTTTAAATTTTTTTTTATTTACATATTTGAAGTGCAATTTGATAGGATGGAAAGTGGAAAAACACTAAGTGCATTTGAACAAAGCCTCAGCTGCTGCCTGTGTTTTACTGCACACCGCCCCATGTGTTTAATGTGAGTACAATGTGTCAAACCCGCTACATTTTACTGACATTAAGGAAACTTTAATTGTACTTATACATTTAAAAATAATTGACATACATGACAAACAATAAGTGGACTATGTCTGTGATCACAGCATACTGTACTTCAGTTTAGTCACCAATAATTAGATTATCCAGAGCAGCATGTACTGAACTGCCCAGGCTAGTTGATTTTTACTTGTCTGTAATATATAAATTTAGCACACCTGTCACAGACACACTGACTACTCAATCTGCTATTCTTACAAGTTCTTATTGGGGCTGCGGGGCAACTCCTGAATCTGATATGAATAAATATAGGCATATAAAAATACAACAAGCATATCCTGCTGCTCTTCCCTGGTAAAAGGCGTTTCATACAACTAGATACTGGTGTACTTATATACACTGATATTTAATAGTGACTCCTAATTTGCATATTTTTCATTTAAATGTAATAAACATTCATATATTTGAGTGATGATTGTTTTTATTTGTGGATTAATACAAATGTTTTAATTTTACCCATTTCACTTCAGAGTATTGTTTTATTAGAGCACAGGGTTTATTGGTATACATACAAAGATAGGTATATACAATTCATGACTTGGATCATGACAGTTTTACATTTAACTGCCTTTGACGGAGAGATTCCAATCAGTTTGAACTTGAAATGAAAGACACAGGGTACAGAGAGGTTTAGCTCTCAGCGAACTGCTTCAGGGTTTTACAATTTTGGGCACCACAAACTCGGTGGCGATTGAACATTTCACAGCTGAAATCAGTACATTCTGTGGAAAATAAATTGCAGTAATACAGTACAAACAGCAGAGGGGCCATTTGGCTTCTTAATTCATGTTACAGATCAAGGAGTAGTCACTTCTCTGGTATACCCCACCACACCAAAAAAAAACAAAAAAACACCCACCCCTTTCTTCTCATGCTTACTGTGGATAGACAACCCTCCTTTGTCAAACTTACCTCTGAATTTTGAGAAGAGGACCATGATAGCAAATCCATTTCCCCCCACTCACATTAAGTTATTGCAATTCCAATACTGCCCAACTTATTTCAAGAACATAAAAATAAAGGCAAGTTTAACAGGTGCACTAATAGACTATTTCATGCAATGTTCTGATTTTTGTCATGTATACAAAGGCATTGTGTCACATAGGCTTAGTGTCACTTTGAGCATTGCCACTTTGAACACACCTTGGGTTAATGGATTAGAATTTGATGGAAAGCTCTTTTCTTGACATGGATCAGTGTGGACAAATAATAACAATAATAATAATAATAATAAAAACTGAAAAGAAACTGTAGAAATGTGTATTCATTGACACCAATGAAGTCAGGTGGGTAAAACCAGCATTCCATTATATTAAGATGATTCAAAGCTAGCCATGTGATGGGATTAAATGTCATTATGATTAGTATACAGATGTGTCAAGTGTCTAAGGTGCACAACTGCCTGGAGTAAGCTTACGTGGATGTGACAAATCATAGAGTTCACATTTGCAATTATTTCTTGTTTCCTTTTCCCTTTTTCTCTCTTTAACAAAGAGAAGAAATAAAAAAAGTATATTGCTTCAAAAAATGTTTTTTTTTCTTTTTTTTAATATTGTGAAACATTTCATTCACCTCTTCTCAGGTTTGTCTAGCTAGACAGAGCATTACATTATCAGTCAAAGATACATACAGAAAGATGCTGTGAATCCAAGAGATTAAACGATCAACGATGGGATGTGACAGTGGCTAATTCCTGGGACCACTTGTTGGAGTCTGTCTGTCTGTCTGTCTGTCTGTGGCGACCTCCTATCTTACCAGCAGGTGGCACAATGCAAGCACTGATGTATTGCCTGGGTGAAGGGGAGGGGCTGAGAGATTAGTCTGTCACAGTAACAATAGTCAGTCCAAGGACCAACGCCTCAGTGTGTTCCAGCTCTGTGACTGAGGATCTGCAAACCTAGCTGCACATGCTCTCCATCCATCCCTCCCACCCACCACCTCCTACACCATTTGTCAGTGAGTAATGTTAAAACACAAAGGGGCTCCTCATTTGCTCTTTCCAGACGTGCTGGAGCCCCCCGCCCCGCCCTCCATTTTGTCGGCAATTTCGGACGTGTCTAACTTCTCCGAGCCATCCCCTTTCTCTGACCTCTCCTTCTCAGATCTCTCCTCCCCTTCGGCGAGCTCGGACCTCTCTGACCTGGCATCTGCATCCCCCTCCGACTTCTCCTTCCTCTCCGAACCGTCAGGGTCCATGGACGAGGTGCCTGGCTTGTCCCACTTGGCCATGGCTTCATGCTCAGCTATACAGGTGGTGATGTTTGAAGTCCAAGCCTTCAGGTCCTCCTACAGAGACCAGCAAAAGACACACGTCTTATATAAGGAGACTCTTTCTCATGTCATATCTTTCTCTTTTGCATGTTTTTCATATTGTGTTTTGGGATTTACACCATTTCACCATTACAGATCAAAATCTGAGCCTGCAACTGAGAAGAGAATGCCATTCAAAGTGTCTATTTCCCCTTATTTGAACAAATTACCAATAAGTACCAAAATGTACCATTACAACAATGTAAACATATTTACAAGTAAAAGTCCTGCATTCAAAATCTTATTTAAGTGAACGTACAGAAGTCAGCTAAATGTACTTAAAGTATCAAAAGTAAAAGTACCCACTTTGCAGGAAATTGGCCCATGTGACTGACTGACTATAATTCTATCTGACATTATTAGATTGTTAATACTGATTCATTGATGTGTAAGAAGCACGTTACTGTTGTAGCTGGTCGAGGTGGAGCTAGTTTGAACTACTTTATATACAGTCAGCTAGTTTAGTCCAGTGGTTCCCAACCTAGGGGTCAGGCCTCTCCAAAGGCTCACCAGATAAATCTGATGGGTCATGAGACATGAGTTTAATGGGGCAGGAACAAAGAAAAAACAAAGTTCTGACACACAAAGTTTTTGTTTTTTGGACTGTTTTTTTATTTGTTAAAACATCTTTGCTTTTTTGAGAAATATTACCTCTTTGGTCCTCAAACTGTTATTTTAATGGAAACATCTGAGAAGTTGGAGGGGAAATGCCTCTTTGCTGAATCTGCTAACAACCCATAGACATCTGAAACTTGACAAAGGGCCTCAAGCCCCCCAATGTGTTGTATTCTAAAAGTACCTCAAAATATTACTTAAGCACAGCTCTTGAGCAAATCTCCTTAGTTACTTTCCACCACTGGCCACCACCTTGACCAAGACGTGTGTTCATGTTTGTAAGTTAGTTAAGAAGGAGACTTTAGCAGTGGCTCTTGTGAAGCCTGCTGCTGTGCCTATGATAGAACGCTGATGTCACTGCTTTATGCAAGATTTGATTGTATCGAAATACGGTCTCCATCTACGCAGACAGATACTGGAATGATATTCTGTCGAATCAATGCAAAACTATGGGCGCCACCATAAAACCAAAAAATATCAATTTCTCCCTTTTTTATCTCAAAGGAGCACACAGGACAAATGATTTACAGCGCGGATATGTATGCTGTAGCAGATGAAAAAACGCAATTTAATTTCAGTTGGACTTTCCATTAATTATCTCCCACTGCTATATCGGCCCACCAATATGTGAATTGTGTATTGCTTGGCGCAGCTTTAAAAAAGCTGGGACCAGGTCCTTCCAATGAAGTGTTTTTTTTACGGTGAATGAAAGTCTTTCATAAGTCTATTTGTCTTTATAACACCTAAACACAGAACAGAACGGATACCTTGTCTTGTTTTGCCCGGGGGCCACTTTTGCAAAATGACAGGAGGCCAGGGGCCAGTTAATAAACAAACATTAATATTTATCAGATATCTGGTGGTGCTACCAGACGGGAACGCTGCACTGAAGCTAGCATGTTCTGACTCGTGATGGCGTACTTGTACTCGTAGAGCAATTGTCATTTGGCAAACTGAATACAGAGGTTTGGTATGAGGTGGCATTTTTCACTGAATTGCCTGTTTTCATTGTCAGCCTTTCGACGTTTGCTGTCCTCACTTGTCTTTGCCAAGAGGCAAATCCAGTTTCATATGGGAGAAGTTTGTCCTCAGGAATTTCTGCCAGGCAGACAGCCCTGAAGGCAAACCTTGTCCCGCGCAGGTCAGGTGTACGTGAGCTTTTCGCAGAAATCAAGTGTCACCATTTGCACTGCACAGATCGCAGTTGCTAATATTCAACTTTAACAGCCAAGGGACATTATTGAATATTTACTAACTTATATAAACAAAAAATTCCCAGTGTGAATCAATTTGTTTTCATTGTGAATTAGAAAATGGTCGGCGGGTCACCTGGCACCCTATCGCGGGCCAGATTTGACCCACAGGTCGTAAATTGAGTATCACTGCAGTAAGGAGTATAGGTTCAATTTATGGATTGCATACGGAAGGCACAAAATAAATATATAAATAATAATATATATATATATTCCCCTGCTTTTGTCCTGATATCTGATGCAATGTCTGACATTTATTTGCATAAGGTGATGATAAAAAGGTGTGAAAACTGAACAAAATGTTCTAAATCTTGTTTGGTTATTATTCTTTAAAGGATAAGGCTGGCGATATTCTATAATTTTGTTATTGTCAGAAAAGAATGTGTTAGTCCGTCTCTAAGTGCCTTCTGACTTCCCCAGCCTGTCCGTGGCTCTCAGCCCCAAGCGCATTGGTTCTTAGTGAAGACGTACTACTGAAGCTCACAAATAGTTTAATTATAAAAAAGGCTCAGTAATTTTCTAAAACAGCTGGTCATTGTAGGTTTTAGCAAACATTTCTCAAACAGGAGGAAATAGTGCATTTGTTGGGGACTATTTTCAGTTGTGGACTAATCCATATTTGATGCATTAGTGAGTCTTTGGGGCAGCAGGACAGTGTATGTGGGATTAAGTCAAAATAAACTACAGCGTGTGTGTTCCTGGTAATGTGTTGACATCTCTTATTTGCTCTTAGGAATGTAGTCTATCATGGACCTCTTACACATAAAAGGTCTAAAGTAAAGGAAAGTGGGCTATGTCTGCTCCTCTTAAACATGACTTAAAGGAAAATAATAATAATAATAAAATAAATGTTCTTACCTCATCTTTTGCATGGAATGCAAAGTTGTTTCCATCATTTATTCTGTTGCAGAGAAAATCAACAGGGATTGTCAGTTTCTCATCCACTGCAATGCCTTTTATAACCATATGTCCAATTAATAAAAATAACATTGCACTTGTTTAATATTCTGTGTTATGATGTTTCTCTCTTAAATCTGGAAAATCACAAATTAAAATCACAATTTCTGCCATTAAAATTTGCCACAATAAAATAGCTCTTACTGAAGAATGAAGACATTTTTCTTCTTCTTGTATCCCATGGAAGGATCAAATGAGCAGGTACTGAGGTCAACGGGAGGTTCTTCATTGTACGTTGTGTTGTGGTTCCTAGCATCCTTGTAGAAGGTCAGATTTCCGTCTTTCAGCACACAATATACGTTCACCCAGGACTTGCTGTAAAATCCAACTAGTGTTAGTTACTGTTGCTATGACGGTCAAGCGTTCCGTTCTTGCATGACACATATGGAGTCTACTATGACAGCAGTGGCAGATTTACCATCGAAACAATGGAGGACTTGATTTCAGACAGAGGTAGACAAAAGCAGGCTTCTCATTTCTGGCAGACAACCAATGATTTTGGTGGCTAAAATGACAACTGGAACTGGTAACACTGTCTCCGGCTGACTTTTTAGTGTCTCCAGCTGACTCGTTTAACACGGTCATCTTAAATATGCACTTAACTGCTAAATACATGATATCGTGCTTAAAGCTACATGTTATAGAAAAGAAGTCAGCATCCTCACCAGTTGATGATTCATGTAGAGGACATGGAAATAAAGAAACAGCATTGCTCTTGTATTACAGTGTAGAGCTAGTCCTAGTGTTACAAGTATGATAAGGAAAAGTGCAAGATCAGACTGTTATTCGTTCTAACCAGTTTGTAGTTTCAGCCAAGTTTGAATGCTTAGCTTATATACTTTTGAGTTTTTTCAAATAGTTTGTTTTCACTTTTATCTTTAGGAGAAGAGGCTTTTAATATGAGGACTAACCAATGTGTTTTGCAAATGTAGCACTATCTCGTTTGGCTCTGGGGAAGTTTGCTGGAGTGCTGCTAACGTTAGCCTAAACTCTGACAGCTTCCAGGATCAACTTCCACACAGTGGTAAAATACAGTACAATACACAATGGATGTGCAAGTTGTAAATGGGGCTTTTTTAATGTAACAGAATCCCACAAATTACTCTAGGTAGCTCATGATGCGCTCCTTGGCCTTTGAAGTAAAGATCGGTTACTACTGTAGGTTGTAAGCTAGTTAGCTGGACATGCTAACATTTGAATCTTATGTTAGAGCAGATCAACACCACTTAATTAATTCCTTACAGTTTTTCTCGTGTTTTTGGAAAGACTTAAAAAAAGACACCACCCTCTAAACTCTTTAAATGGCTTGTATTGCTCTTGTTAGAGCCCCATGCACATTGCTTCAACATGTGGAGAAATCCAAAGCTTGACCTGTTGTGCCTAGTCATGGTTGCAACAACTGGGCAGTCACTGTCAAGTTATTGACAGTAAGAGGTTTAGCGATCGGTCAGTAGTAAGCTATGTCTGTTGTATGATTTATCAGCAGTGGTTGTACCTGTTTGGGCTTCTTTGCTGAGCTTCAAGGTCAGAAGTGGTCGCCTTTTTGCGGTAGAGGAAGCCTTCATTATGGGCAGTGTGTGAAGGCGGCTGAGGTGTCGTTGGGGCACCAGTAGCTGGAGCTGAGCGAGAACGTCGTGTCTCCTCAGGCTCTTTTGGACGGGGCCTCCTCCTTGGTTTGGGGCGGTCTCGGGCACGAGGACGTCCGTCAAAACGAGTCACGGGTGCTGAGAGGCTGCTAGGAGGCCGATAAGGCTCTCCCCGTGCCTGAAAAAGCAGAGAAAAAGAGAGCATGACACCAAGACACTAAGAAAAATGGACTCACACAACACTGTTGTGATATACTGTATGTAAGCTAACTCACATGTGCTGCTTCTCTCTCCTGGACCTGTTCTACAATCTCTGCCATGGTAGATCTCTTGTCCCTGCAGTGACAACAGGCAGTCACCCAAACAGTGAACACAATCATTATGTGACCTTAAAAATCATTAGGATCACGCTGCACAGTGCTGACTAGGCAAACTGTAAAGCCAAATTTTGTAAAGATCATTTGAATTTCACAGTCGCCGGCACGACTCATTCACATACCCTGAGCGTTTGTCAGAGCCCTCCTTAACAGAGCCCTCCAGGTCACTTGAGTCCTGCCTCTGCAGCCTCTGCTTGCTGCTCCCCTCCTGTTCACTGGACGACTGCCTCTCCAGGCGCCTCCGGTAACGCTCCTGACGCACGATCAGCGGCAGCTCGTTCAGCCTGGCCTGGATCTCCTGTTCACTGGAGGTCTGTCTACCCAGCTTGTACTCCCTCTCTCGCCTCAGATGATCCATCTGAGGATCAGAGCGGCTGCCACGGGGATCCCTCTGTAGACGGCCGTGGAGGAGCTCCAGCCCTGACTCTGGCCCCATCATGTCTGCCATTGGGATGTCCCCAAACTGTTCCCGCTGCACTCTGCTGGCTTCTAGGAGGGGGTTTACAGCCTTGTGGATGTGGTTGATCCTGGGCTGCATGAAGTCAGCTTTCAGGTGCTGCCATGCATATGCCATTTTAGGGTCCATGATGCCACCACTCTGCGCCAGGAAACCAGAACTGCCCAGACTTCCACTGCTGTAATGATTTTGTGCCAGATAGCCTGAGCTACCCATTCCCCCACTGCTTGGATAATTCTGCGCTAGGTATCCAGAACTCACAATATTAGGCTGTTGTGCCAAATACCCAGAACTCCCCATATTATGCTGTTGTGCCAAATACCCAGAACTCCCCATATTAGGCTGTTGTGCCAAATATCCTGAACTCCCTAAATTAGGCTGCTGTCCCAAGTATCCAGAACTTCCCATATTTTGTGGTTGGGCCAAATATCCAGAACTGCCCATATTCTGTTGAGGCAGAAAGCCTGGGCTTCCCATACCCGCACTGCTTGGTTGCTGAGCTAGGTTACCTGAACTTCCTAACCTGCCACTTCCGAGATGGTTTTGCATGCCTCCCACACACCCAGTAGTCAGTCCAAAGTACCCAGAGCTCTCTGCACTCCCAGCAGTTTGATGGTTTATCCCAAGGTAAGTAGAAGTGTCTGCTCCAACACTGTGGGAGGTCAGCGCCGAGAAACCGGAGTCACTTCCACCTCCGGCTGCCTGATGGTTCATCCCAAGGTATGAGGAGCTCACCAACTTCCCACTGCACTGCTGTTCCAGTCCGTGGTAGCCTGATCCATTTATAACTGGGTTGTAGCTGGCGAGGGTTGAGGACAATCTCTGGATTGCAGGGGTGGCACCCAGATCCAGACTGGTCTGTAAGGGTTTGGGTTCTATATGCGCCTGTACCGTATGCCTCAAGAAAGATGAGGTAGCACTGGTTGAGGGAACACTGGGAGTCAGACAAGATAATGGAAACATCCTTCGGCTGGAGAGTGGTGTTGTCTTTTTCTCCTCCTCTTTTTTCTTCTCAGCCTAAAGAGAGAGTTAACTAAATAACTAATAGCACTACATAAACCCAATTATAACCAGAAATCAAAGGCAGGATGGTCCAATAAAATGGAAGTACAACAAGTTATCAGGAATGATTTGCTCAAAACAGTCTGTTTTATTGGCAACTAAACAATGTAGCATGAAAGGTAGATGGGGTGCAGGGAGTGAGGGTACACAACATGCAGTAAACATCATGAGACAGATTTTACGATGCAAACTCATGGCATGCGCACATGCCTGCTAAGCAAACAGCATCCCAAGGTCACATTTTTTTCCTGTAGCAGTATTAAATTGTGACTCCACCAAACTGATTAAACATTTATCTACAGTCATGCTTACTGCGGAAAGCTGGCGGAGAGAGCTGAAGCGTTCTTTCCAGGTTACCGCAGCCTTGCGGAAGGCCTCGTGGCGAAGGATGAGCTGCTCAACCTCGTCTGTTTGGGTCCGGGCCTCTCCTCCCTCTGGCTCCTTGGAGGTGATCAGAGGCTCCTTGGCCTTCAGCCAGGCTTCCGCCTTCACCGTCTCTTGCGCAAACTGGAACTTTTCCTGCTCTGGAGGTGACAGCAGACCAACAGCACAGTTACCATCAAAATCTGAAATCTGTTGTTTAAATGCTTGTGTGTACATTATAGTTCAGAGTGAGTGTGTAATGTTAGCTCAAACAAGAAGAACAATAAGATTCATACATGATTCATGGGAACAGGACAAAATTTAAAAACCATTTATAGTTTGAGTCCATTTGACATTTAACATAGTGTTGTGTTAAGAGCTGCTTCTGCTCTGATGTAGTTATCTAGCGAGTTACTCACTGCGCTGTAATTTTTCCTGGTGTTTGTCCCATTTTTCAACAAGATCCTTCTGCTTAGCCAGAAGGCTGTCCAACTTCTCTTTTATCTGTGGTGACAGACAGATTGCAGTCATGACCACAACAACATATTGCTACATCGTAATCAAGTAATTGTACGGGTTTTATGTATTCTTTTGTGGCATGTGTGATAGTCATTCAAAGTGTTGTACTGTTTGTTAGCCTGACCTCCTCTGATGCAGGGTTGCCTGCAGCTATCAGGATCTTGCCGAGATCTGCACACTGCTGTATGGTCTTGCTGCGGCCGTCTATTTTGGCTTTCAGCTCATGATGTTGTTTCATCATCACCTCCAGAGCCGTCAAATCTCTGAGGAGGTATAGATCAGATAATTCAGTTTAGATTAAGCATTAAATACAATTAGGGAATCCTTATACCTGCAGAGTGTAAAATGTTATGTTAAGTATACCAGTTTACATAGTGTTATAGTCGATCGTCAGAATTTTTAGTTGATGGAGGTGCGTGCAGATGCAGCAGCCAGTAGCTTCTTCAAACTTCGCTACATTTTTGTTTTAATTTGCTATTTTTTCTGAAGCACGTGTTACCTATGACATGAATAGACTCATCGGCATTGGAAAAGGAAGCGCTGGGATTGTTTTAAGTGCAGTGGACCTTGAGAGGATCACTGCCCACACCATCTTCTGACCATCCAGCCAAACCAGCTGGACCAAGCACCGCCATGAGCAGTGCGACCACCCCAGGAAGAGAGCGAGCAGAGTTGGGATAAGAGCTAAGCTAACCCAGCTTGAACCTAAGGCTGCTCCACTACCCAGCCTACTCCTGGCTAATGTCTGGCCTTAGGAAAATGGAATGAAGGAAATGTGACTCGGGCTAACCCAGCAATGGGAAATCAGAGACTGTTGTGCCCACATCTTACAGGGATCTGGCTCCAACACAACACCCTGGATCAAACTATTGCACTCAACGGGCGGACCATGTTCCACGCTGACAGAGCTCAAGTCTCTGGCAAGATGAAGGGAGGCAGACTCTGTGTTAACATCAATGATGCTTGGTGCATAGTCAAAGTTGATGGACAATGTTTCCCAGATTTTTTTTTATGTTAACATGCCGACCATATCATCAACACTATCTTGTTGCTGCTGTTTACATTCCCCCAGACGCAAATTCAAAAAATGCACTACAGAATTATTACTTTCTGGGTGTACATGTGTATAGGTATACATATATGTATGTATGTAAATAACTGTATATATTGTTTAATATATATTTTATTCTAAATTTAAATATTGTATATGCAGTATGTTCTATGTGTGTGTAGCATGAAGGAGCTACAACTTACATTTCATTGTGCAATTCTGTGTTGTAAAATGACAAATAAATGACCTTGATTCCTTGATTAGTGGCGCAGCTCTAGGGATGGCAATGTCACCACTTTGGTCCAAACTATTGGATGGATTGCTATGAAATTTGGTACAGATATCCATGGTCTTCAGAGGATGAATAATAATGACTTTGGTGGTTTCCCGACTTTCCTCTAGTGCCAGCAGTAGAACCAGCTTACAGCATCCTCACACAAATACCCAACACAATAATACTTCCATGCACAAAGCATGATAAAGTCCATGCATTTGTTACGTCTAGGCTGGACTATTGCAACTCTCTATTATCAGGCTGCCCCAATAAATCCCTTAAGACTCTCCAGCTGATTCAGAATGCTGCGGCACGTTTACTGACAAGAACCAGAAAAAGAGAACATATTTCTCCAATATTAGCTTCTCTACACTGGCTCCCTGTAAAATCAAGAATAGAATTTAAAATCCTTCTCCTCACCTTCAAAGCCCTAAATGGTCAGGCACCATCATATCTTAAGAGCTCATAGTACCCTATTACCCCACTAGAGCACTTTGCTCCCAGAATGGTTTCCTTGTGGTTCCTAGAGTATCTAAAAGTAGAATGGGAGCCAGAGCCTTCAGCTATCAAGCTCCTCTCCTGTGGAACCAGATCCCAGTTTGTGTACGGGAGGCGGACAACCTCCTCACATTTAAGAGTAGGCTTAAGACTTTCCTCTTTGATAAAGCTTATAGTAGGGCTGACTCAGGTGACCCCTGAGCCCCCCCTTAGTTATGCTGCTATAGGCCTAGACTGCCGGGGGACTTCCTATGATGCACTGAGCTCCTTTCTCCTCCTCTTCCTCTCCATCTGTACGCCCTCATATCCCATCAATGCTTGTTATTAATTCAACTTCTTCCCGTAGTTGTGTGCTTTCTCTCTCTCTCTCTCTCTCCCTCCCTTCTGTTGCTTTCTGCAGGTGTTTCTGCCTCTGGAGCTGTAGAGTCTGGGTCTGTGGTTGCTGCCGCCTGCTGCCCCCGTGCTCCTGCTCTGCACCCGCTGGTGCTATTGCTGTTGTTGCTGTTATTAGTATTGCTATTATAATGTTGCTCTTAGTGTTGTTTCTGTTGGTGTTAACATCAATGCCATTACCATATCTATGCTGTATTGAGCTGCTGTATGTTCTCTTTCCTCCTGCTCTCTCTCTCCCGCTCCCCCTTCCCCCTTCAACCCAACGGTCGAGGCAGATGACCGCCCACCTTGAGCCTGTGGTTCTGCTCGAGGTTTCTACCTGTTAAAAGGGAGTTTTTCCTTGCCACTGTCGCATAGTGCTTGCTCATGGTGGAACTGTTGGGTCTCTGTAAATATAAAGAGTCGGTCTAGACCTGCTCTATTCGAAAAAGTGCCCTGAGATAACTTTGTTATGATATGGCGCTATATAAATAAAACTGAATTGAATTGATAAACCCTTCTGATATAGGTTACCATAGACGTTTATGCTGACTACACCCTCTGGCCAATTATTATATTTAGCGTTCACCACAACTACTAAAGATCAAACACACATTTCCTTACAATGAGCATTACAGCCTCACAGTGCCGCTACCGTGACTATATACTCTTAGTCCTGTTTTGGGCCATTTCACCTTTATCTCTGATCTAGTAGAGACATGGACAGGAGATGTGGGGAGAGAGAGAGAGAGAGAGAGAGAGAGAGAGAGAGAGATGGTGATGACACGCAACAAAAGACTGGATTTTAACTGGAGACATTACGGTTACATGGTATGCATTTTAGATCCGTCACAGGCCACTGTGATGGCCCACTGCCTGAAAATGAATGGGCTAGCGTTTTGATATTCAGTCACTCATTTAAGTCATTTAATTCATTTTTCAGTTTGTCATTTTTTTGCAAAAATGTCAAACTTTACTGGTTCAAGCTTCGCAAATGTGAGCATTTGTCAAGTCAAGTCAATTTTATTTATATAGCCCAGAATCACAAATTGCAAATTTGCCTCAAAGGGTTTTACAATCTGCACAGCATACAACACCCTCTATCCTTACACCCTTGGTAGGCTATTTGCTGCGTTTCTCTGTTTCGTATCATTGTAAATGGAACATCTTTGGGTTTTGGACTGTTGATTTAACAAAACAAGCTATTTGAAGACTAAACAATGAATTGATTGTAAAATAAGGCACAGACTAACCAGTAATGGAAGTAGCTGCAATTAATGATTATTTTCATTATTGAATAATCTGTCAAATATTGTCTCAATTAATTGTTTAGTGTATAAAATTGCAGAAAATAGTGAAAAAAAAAAATTTAACGCCCAAGGTTCAAATATCTTGTTTTGTCAAACCATCAGTTTCACAACCCAAAGATGTTTAGTTCATAATCACACAAGACAAAGAAAAGCAGAAAATCTCCACAACTGAGAAACTGGAACAAGATAATTTCTGGCAGTTTTGCTTGAAAAATATTTGCTTTTGAATTATCTTCACTAATCAAATAGTCGCCTAAACATTTCAGCTCTAAATGTAGTCTCTAGTTGCAGCTCTATACAGGATATGCACATATGTTTTGCCATCTTTATCAGTCCCACAGTGCTGTATGTCCATATGTGGATGTATCGAAAGCTGCTAAAAGAATTAGTGGCCAAGTGTTAAAGTGCTATGAGCTAATTGCGTAGTGAAACTAGTTGTGTAAAATGACAAATAATGACAGTGATTACAGTGTAAAATGTATAGCCTTCAATTACATCATAAAATGAATAACAGATGTCATGTGAAATTAGGTCAAGGTGGCCCAGCAGCCTAATTTGACACTACACAGTAATGAAATTCTGTCTACAGGGACTGTACAAGACCACAGAGACTTTCAGTTTAACTGAAAACTGAACCACAAAATGCAGCTACTAAACCTGGACCATATACTGTATACAATAGGTTTTATGCACATCTCAACACCGAAGAATAAAGAGTGTGTACAGCTAAACAAGGATATGGCAGATGTCTTACCGGGGCTCATCCCATCCTATCTGGCCCATGATGCCTTCCATCCACATCAGGTTTTCACGCACCACAGAGAAGAACTGCACCTTGTCGGTTACTGAAGTGACCTGGACACGACTGGACTCACAAGAGCTCAGCAGCTCCTTCCACGCCTCCATCACTTCCTGCTCTTTGACCATAATGGCCTCAGCCTTCTCGCCAGCATAGATGGTCCTCAGCTGGGCAGCGTTCTCCTGTAGCTGCCTCACCTGCACCAAAACAGGATGAAGGGAGTTAGTGGCTTCATCACAGTAGTACAGTCAAGTGTAGAAGAATGGTTGTGTTTGTAGAAAATAAACCGAATTGAACTCATTTAATTAGGGTTTCTGGCTGTTGGTCAAACAAAACAAGCTGCTTCAAACAAACAAGCACATATTTAAATATACTTAAATAGTCTAAGGGCTGGATAGTTCTAGTATGTGGCCAAAGATACAGTTTTTTTTTGTCAAAAATAAGTTTGTTGAAATTTATATGCTCTAATCCTTGTGCTCATGAGCAGCAAGTACACTGTGTGACTGATGGGTTCAGAAAGAAATCACATCACTTGCCTGTGCGACTAGCAGTTGAAGGGCATGCTCAAAGGAGTGCATGAGTCTCTGCAGGGTGGCTGGATTGGTGATGTTGGCTTGGCACGCCCTCACCTCTGGCAGCTGCTTCATCTTCCCTGCGATCTGAGCCAAGACCTACAACACAGGACAGCGTCGTTATCACGAGTGCTTTAAAAATAGAAGCCGCATGTCACGGCCAGACTGTCTACCTTTGAAACTGCAATGAGGAACACACCAGGTACACCTGCATCACAGGCTGATATTTGTTTTGACAGTACCTCTTTGCAGTCAGTGAAGAACTTGTGCAGCTGGTGCGATGCTGCCAGCATCTGTCTGCGGGTCTCCATCAGTTCCAGGAGGTCGGCCCACGACTCGTTCAGTCCGTCCTTCCACTCAGCGATGGTGGCTGCGTCCGAGTGGCCGCAGTCGATCATCTCGTTCACCATTTTGTTCACCTGCTCCATGCGCTGCTGGCCAATGCTGTTGGTTTCTGAGGCAAACTTGATGAATCTCTCCTGAAGCACCTGGAACACACATAAACCACACAACACTACAGGGACTGGACACAATAACAATTAATTCTGATGCAATGCAGTAACACAGTGCATTATTTGATGCAATGAATACTGCCTTTGTGAGGCTCGTAATATATATTTTTTGAGACAGTGAGTGCTTTCCATTCTGCTAATTATGCTTTCTCCCATCCTCACTCTCCGTGGCCCGGAAATCAACAGAGGTCCGCCATCATCAAGGATGTTTCATCTATCCATCCATCCATTATCTATACCGCTTATCCTCAGAGGGTTAGAATCATCAATCAACCTAACCTGCATGTCTGGTGGGAGGAAGCCGGAGTACCCAGAGAGAACCCACGCAGACATGGGGAGAACATGCAAAATCCACACAGAAGGCCCCAGTCGACCGGTGGGTTCTTGCTGTGAGGTGACAGTGCTAACCACTGCACCACCGTGCCGCCAAGGATGTTTCAATCCCTTAAATTCATCTTGGTGGAGATGAGGAGCTTGGAGAGGAGTGGAAGTTTTTTCCTGTTTGATGAATCCGTTTAGTGATTGGTAAGCTGATCTAATGAGACAGTAAGAAGGAACGGTCGGGCAGCTGTGGCAACTTTAACGTTAATAATGTTGCATGAATACAATAGGGTAGATTTGGTACACTAACTGTGGAAAGAGTAATTTGAATACATAATGGGAATTTTTACAGACAAAATGATTAACTGATTAATCGAGAAAATAACTGGTTGATTGCTGATTAATCAGTAATGAAAATAATCATTAGTTGCAGCCATAATATTCAATATTCATTATTCATAACATAAAAATGGCAGGATGTGTGTGCAATACAAATCATTTATGAAACATAAAAACCACTCTGTCTACTTTTTCTTCATCAGCCAAAACGCTTCTCTCTTCTTCCTCTTGCCTGGTACTTTTGATTTTTAAGCTAAATTGTATTACAGTCTTAAAGTCTACAGAGTTAAAATAATTGCTACATGTTGGTTCATTTAGACATGCACTGCGGAAAATAACATGTCTTTCAGCTTTTTGTATAACAATTATATATGAGAGGTAAATAAATATATAAGTCAGGGCTTTGTAACTGCTGGTGAACAGAAACAACTATGTCCTGACATGAGAAGACTATTATTACTGTGTTTTCTATAACTGCTTTCACATTTGGCCTCTAATAAAGTGTGAAAGGAAGCAACATTGTGAAAATTAAAGTTGAATTATTTGTTTCAGTTATTACATTAACAACACAATTATATTTCATTGTTCTGATGTGAAGTATGTCACATAGTTATATGCTCATGGTTCATGGTGTTCGCTCATTAATGACTCAGACTGTAAAAGTTTAATATCTCCTGTGGTTAGCGTAGTGTTGGTGGACTGACCGTGACATCCTCGAGGTCTTGGCCCAGCTCAGTGGAACTGGCCACCGCCTCACGCTCAGTGATCCACTTCTCTAACTCCTCCACCTCCTTGTTGAGCTGATAGAGCCAGTACTGCTGCTCTAGCTTGGTCTTCCTGTGCTCCACCATGTCCTTCAGAGACACATACAGCCGGTCTATGTGGGACTGCTGCTTGGTGATCTGCTCACTGTTGAAAATTGAGAGAAAACAGAATGTTACAGCTACCAAGGTGAGCAGTGGCAATGTTACCCTTATATTAGCCTACGGGGTAGAAAGAACACGCTGAAATCAAACTTTCCTCTTTTCTTGGGCTATATGAGCTGCTTTGTGAGTGCACGTGTGATGGTGGGTCATGCCACACCTTTCTGGGTGTCCAAGTTCTAGTAGATGCTGGCATTGCTGGGATAGCATGCCTACTGTCTCTGCATATGTTTCCACTGTTTGCTCCAGAGCCAGGTGGGCCTTCAGCAGCTGCAGGGTGCTTGCCTCGTCCTATAAAATATTATATAATATGTAATTCACATGCTCACTTAGGATTTAAGCCAACAAATACCTGTATGACTGTCAGGGCTGTCCTTACCGTGCCTTTTTCTTCATTGACCAGATGGAGCTTCTGACCTGACAGCCAGGACTCCACTTTAGCCGCTTCACTGTAGTACTGCTGAGCCTGCAGCATGGCATCCAGCATCACAGACCTCCTTTCTGTCTCCAGCTGCAAAACCTCCCAGAGCTGGCGCACATGCCCTGCCCCTTCACGCACAAACTCCACCTCTGGAGTCCTCAGCGAAGCGATTATCCCCGCCCGGTCCAGAACCTCCTCAACACGAGCCCGCCGCCCGGTCAGCTCCCTCTGGAGCGTCTGAAGGACCAATCAGAGGTAAGTTCCCAGACTGAGCGGGGTTTAGGTCACATTCTAGCTGACCATGGCCATACGTCATCTTTGACACTTACCTGGTTCTTTTTTACATGCTGCTGTACACTCTGGAGGTTATTCCCATAATCCTTACAGGAGGCCAAGGGAAGCCTCTCCTGAATCCACAGCTATCAAGTAACCACAGTCAGGTCATTACATTTTTCAGAATGCGTATGTAAGGTCTATGTACAGCATCAAACATGAAATCCATGGGGAAGACACATGTACTTTGCATGATGCATTCATTCTTTTAAATTCTGATTCCTTAAATATATGTACCATAATACCATATACCTTAATATACTATCTTTGACAGATGTACAAAAGGGAATTAAAAACAGTGTATATGGAAGAAGAAATATATGAAATGAAAGGAACTCAGAGAAAAAAGTGTGCACTCACTATCTCATCCTCCAGGTCCTGAGCAACTTGGTGCATCTCTTTGGAAGCCAGCAGGATGCGGCGTCTTTCCTTCAGGGGCTCAATGAGGCGAACGATGCGGGTCTCCACCATGCCTGACTGCTCGCCGCCCTCCCTGTCAACTGCCATCAGCCCTCGCTGGGGTAGGCAGACCCCCTGCAAGCTTCCCAGCTCTCCCACATCCTTGTAAAAGTCCCCTATCTGAGACTCCATAGCCTGCACCGGAGGGAAGGGGTAGGTCATGGTACAGCCATATGAGGGATGGACAAACACAGCACATCAGCTGTTTTCCTATCAGAACATTTCAGGGTTATGTAATGGGTTGCCTCACTTTAAGGAAAAAAAAGCATATTTTTTTGCATTTTTTAATGCCACCAGACCTCGTGTTTAAGAACACGAAACAACAGCGGCATCAGTGGTCGGAGTTGGGGAAAATTACATAAACAACAATGAGCTGAAGTATGCAGTCTGTCAGAAGCATTAGCTACATCAAGGCAGATTAGAGAGTTTTAGTTATACAAACATTTCTCATGGGCAAAGGTGCTGTGGAGGTAGAAATAATCTTTTTGTTCAATGTCACTGGGTAGAGTCAAAGAACCAATGGTTGTTTTTTTTTGGCAAAACTAAAATGCAGTGGTGGAATGTAACTACTACTACTACTACTAAATACCACTGTATTTAGGTACAATTTTGAGATACTTGTACTTTACTTGAGTATTTCCATGTTATGCAACTTTATACTTCTTCTACTCTACTACCTTTCAGGGGTGAAGATTGTACCTTTTACTCCACCACATTTATTTCACAGCTAGAGTTATCAATTATGATGCAGTTATAGATTAAACTGCCCAAAAGTAAAAACAGTTGTTAAAAGTAGCTCCACCTTGACAGTAATAAAAGGTTGCTTATATGTTAATGCATCAGAAATATTTTAATAATGTCTATGATAAATATAACACTTTGAATGGCACTGTTTTGCATAATGAATATTTTTACTTTTGACACATTAAGTACAGTTTGCTGGTAATACTTATGACTTATGTACTTTTACTCCAGTCAAATTTTGAATGGATGACTTTTACTTGTAGTGGAGTATTTTCATACTGTGTTATTGTTACCTTTACTTAAGTAAAAGATCTTAATACTTCCTCCACCTGAAGCCCAGTTAAAGTGGGCAATAAATATTTAGGTACGCTTGTTAGCTATAAAATCTTAACCTGGGCTTGTTATTTACCATTACAGATTGCTAACTTCCAAAAACCTCCCAAAACCTTTTCCCACTGAGGTTTAAGATTCAAGATTCAGACAATATGTACAGTGGTAAGCAGGGTGGCACACTCTTGAGGCTGTGCTCAAAGACTAGACAGCAATAAAGAGTAAGAATAAAAGTAAGAATTAGAAAAAGAAATATAAAGGATAGAAATTCAAACATAAATATAAAATAATAAATATATGTAATATAAGCATTACAGTGCTACAGTGTTTGTACAGTATATTGGCCTGCTGTGTAGGTGGGCTGTGCAGTTTTTCCACAGTATAAAAATGTCAAATGTACACATGAGTTTAGCACAAACTATAGAATCAAAGTTTGTAGACACTTGAGTGGTAATGTGGAAATGTGCTAGGCAGTTCAAAAGAGAATGTGCTAGACAAGACAGAGGACAGCAAGAGCTCAGTGAATGACCAGTTGATGGTGGTAACTCCACTAATTGAATCATTTGTGGCTGGAGAGTAGCTCCCTTTCACATGTGAAAGTGTTTCACATATAAAAGAATCATTTGGGTTTCAGTAACACTTGTTTAATAAAAGAGACGGTGGCAACAACTTCTCTGAGAGACCCTGGAGAGCCTTGAGACTTACCTGGAATTTCTGGAGCTGCTCATTGAAGGTAGGCAGATGGTGTACCTGTTCCAGCTGGGGGGGCTGCTGCTCCAGGTGGGAGAGCTGGTTGTCCAGGTCCGAGTAGCTCTTCATTGCCGGCTCAGGCTTGTTGTTTTCAAACAGCTGGCGGGCCTTGGCCTTGGTCGTGCTCTCCAGGTCGGACCAGCACTCTCTGATCTCCTCCAGCTTCTGCTGAACAACTAGACGCAGCTCCGGCTTCTCCTGGATCAGCTCCTGACCCTCCTGGAGACAGAAAGTGATAAGTGTTAAGGAGTAAGTGTTAAACTGACACTGCATAACACAGTTTGTTAAACCTATCCTTTTTAAAAATGACATTATGTGTTGGACTGTCATTTCCTGACTGTGTGACTTTTTACTTGTCACTCGTGCGTGCCTTTAATGTCAGCTTTTGCTTCAAGGGATGGTTCTTATGAGCTGAGATGATCTGTAAACTGCACAACTGCTGCACAAAAGTCCACCATTTTAGATTTCAAGCACAAAGAAAAAATCTATTTCAGAATCGAAATGTATTCATTCTAAATCAAATGATTTTAAGATAATTGCTTAAACTATATTTTATGTACTAAACAGCCCTATTACAAATCTCCACACACATACCTTAAGGCATCATGCTATTCTAAACCATGAACCTGTGCTTCTTGTTTTAATATATTGTATGTATTACATTATTTCTGAAAGGCACTATGAGAACAACATTTCCTAGTGCTGAAAGTGAGTGGCTAAATTGAGTTTTGTCCCCAAAATAGCTTGGGAAAACACAGCTCGATGCCAAGGCTGGAGCCCCCTGCTTGCAGAGAGGCAGGTGTATGGAGCAAAGTTTGGCCTCGGGCTGACCTAAAAATCATGCATGGCAAGTCTAATAAAGCCCTGTTCTGTCCTTCGCCTGTGCTCTTCTGCTCCTCTTCCCTCGCCTAAATCTTGGGCTTTGTTCATGACGTGATGTGGATGAGGAGATGCGGTGAGATCAAAGCATGTGGCATTTCCCTTCGTGTCAATGAAGCTCTTCCCTGAAATAGATTATTACCAGTCTCCTCCCATACCTAGACTTAGAGGAGTGGGAGGTGTTTTCCTTCTATGACAAGATTTTGGATATTTTTGCATCTGGCTCACAAAAGCTCATTTGTAGCATAGACCTTCATGACTTAAAAGCCCCTGATAATGGTGCAGCAAGAAACAAGCATTTATTCCACATTCTTGTGTTATATATGATAGTTAGTTACTTAACTCGTATTGTAGTAACCACCATGCATATGATGGATTTTATCTTCTAAATTCTGCTTCTTCTCTCCTTTATCTTTCACAGAGAGCTGGACCTATATCCTATGGCTTTCATAATGCAGTGCTGCATTCCTCCTCTTGGCACAGGCTCTCTGCTTAACTGCTGCTAGCGCTCACTCTCTCACATCCCTCTCTCTTGCTCCTATCTTTCCTCAGCCTCGCTCTCCCTCTCATAATGCAGAGCCAGCAGAAAGCAGGTCTCTCTCTCTCCTCTCTTGGCTTTACTGACACACAGAGTGAAGAAGAGGGAGAAGAAATCAGAGAGGGGGTGGAGAGACGAGAGGAGAAAGGCAGAGTAAAGGAAGAAGGGAAGCAAGGGAGGAAGAATCAAAGGTTTATGGAACAGGAATGAGGCTGCGGGTGTGCTGGGCTGTGCTACAGCATGGGCACAGTTGGATCCAAAGGGCATCTGTGAAGTGAATTTTCGAGGCATTCATGGCTGACATAGCGCGAGATTTTAATGGCTACCACATATGAATCATGCTATTAGGGCGGTATTGTGTTGCCAAATTCTGCAGGCTTTCTTGTAATGCTGATGCAGCATAGTGAAATAGTGGGTGGGATTAAAGGGCTTGTTTTATACTACTGGCACAAACAACAACGTATTCACACCTACTGTATGCATAAAAGTAACACAATGCAACTTATGCTTATCTCATAACACTTACACCGATGGAGAATCAAAAAACATCCTAACACCAAGCAGACACCCAAACTCCAAATTAGCTTATCAAAGAGGCATAATGCTGCAAATATCACTAGATGAAGAAGCCAGCGTCCTTCTTTGATGCCATGTTCCTTCAGCCCAACCCACAATGCAACACCAACACTATGTATTATAGTAACGTCAAACCAGCAAACGGTCAACTTTGAGTGGATGTGCCATTATTTATAATTCTGGATTTTCAGCTGTGACATCCACTAAAAATACTTCAACATTATTATGAACTCATGAGTTTTGATTACTTAAGTGTACTTTTTCACTTGTTCATGTGTTTTGAATCAGCATATGAATAAATGGATTCCACTACTTCCAAAAGGCATTATGCTAAATAGGATGAATGTCATCACTGTTTAAGACAATGTCACAAACGTCTCTGTTCATATCTAGTTTTTGAGGTTGCTTTGACCTGTGATGAATGGGTTGCATGCAATACTAGTAGCTAGTAGCATGCTCTTTCTGATAGTACCATTGCCATCAAGACAGAAATGTATCATCCATTAAAGTAATTGTTTTAATACTGTTATGGGTTCTTTTTTAAACTTGTAATAAAAACATTATTTTGATTTAGATTAAGGCAATTTATTTATCTGGAGAAAAATGTGTAAAAGGTGTAAAAGACAAAAAAAAAATACAGATGTGCAGGTGAAATTTAAAAGAAAAAGATCATGACAAGAACTGCAACAAAAATGAGAAAAAAACAAACCAAACACAATAACCTAATAAAGTAAGTAAAATAAGGTACATGTAATATGAGAAACAATGTGTATACTGTAGGTGAAAACAGCAGGGGGAATGGTTAAGTTAATCTATACTGCATTAAAGATGTGTTACTTAATTGTACTGCTGGTACACTTTTTATTGAAAAGTTACTAAGACAAAACGAATCCACTGAAAGTCACTGCTGGATGTTAAAAATGTGAAACCAACCAGGGTTTTTGGAGACTTTTCAAGACCATCAAGACAATATAATGCTTACCAAAATAATACATACACCAAGTGTATTAACACACTAGAGTGCAGCAGCTTTGTTCATTTCTAGTGTATGGCAAATATATTGCAAGCTGTAGTGTTTGCACAGTGCTGTTTTATAGCAAAAGCATGATATGACTGGACTGGGTTTATTACTTGTAGCGTTTAAATGAAGAACAAATGAAGATGACAAGATTTCACAGGTGTAACACAACAATAATAGTGCTATATATGTTTAACAGAATGCAATTAAATTAATTAAAAACAAGGGCAGTTTGCTTTTAGCTTATTTGAAACATGTTCACTAAGTCTAGCCAACACGTTGGACTGAAGAAAAAGAAACCTCAGATGCCTTGTCTTTTGTCCATATTTTCACTTCATTGATCAGGTTTGTAACATCATGACGCAAGTTACTGAGATAACTAATGCACACCAATTTTTAGAAACTCTTTAAAAAGAACACTGTTCCATGACTCCACCCAGGACAACGTCCACATGGACACTAAAAAGCTAGTAAGAAGGTTAAGCTATATTAGTACTTCATAATGCCAAGATACCAATATGTAATATATAATAAGTTAACGCATATGAGCATGTAGAACTCATACAGATGTCTACACATGATGCTACATGCTTGGTATTAGCACTCATACTAGAACAACATGTACAGTTTTGATACCAGCAGATTGCACAACATGGAACTGTGTGAACAGTGTTTATGCTAATTGAATAATGCATAGTTTCAAATAACCAAACTACACTGAAATCATATGTTTATTTTTTGCTAATTCATAGGACCTTCAGAAGATGATATTGCATATTGGATGGTACAAAATAAAAGTCCACAAAACTCTATTCTTACATATGGCTACAGTAAATGTCATCAACAAACCCCACAAAGTGGCCTGATACACAGCTTATTCCTCTGTGCCATAGCTAGTTAGTTAGGAACATGCTTCACGACATATCATTAAAAACAACACAAGACAACTAATGAAGTCAGACATCGAGACATAGCATCAACAAACAGCATGACATTTAAAAGACTTAAATACAATTATTAGGAATGAAAAAATAAAAGAGGGCTGGATGCAAGATTTACTGTGCTTTGAACGCAAGGTTTAGTTTGAGCTCAAAAACAATTAATAACACATTAATGAGCCACACCATTGCACTTGGTGACATGTTCCTTCATTAACGGCAATACCATATAAACTGTCCTGCTGAACACAAAATGTAATCTACCGCTGAAAATAGTCCCCAACAAATGCATTTTATGAAATAACTCGGCCCTTAAAAAATGTACTATACTGTATATTTTCGACTCATTTTAAAGATTGGCTCGCGCCACAGACAGGATAGTGAAGATGGAAAGTATAGGCCTTTTTCACAGTAGACATTTTGACTTCTCACAGTGGGAAAAACACAGGTGTTACTAATAACATTAACGATGGCTCTGTGTCCCAGTAAGACATGACCGTATGACAGTGAGCCAGCATGCACAGTACTAGGACCCTGAAACTGAAGCAGCTAAATGGAATTCAGCCATGGTTCATTTTATCATTATAACATGTGCTTTTCCTATTGTCACATGTCCAAATGTCTATTGGGACTTATTATTTGATCATGGAATTCATTGACAATAAGATGCCAGCTGAACATGCATTGACAAATACGTTGAATGTATGTGTTGAAGTGAAGCCATAATCCCTTGTTCATTTCCTTTACTAATGTTCTACCAATCACATACAAAGGAGGAAGATGATTTACATTATTTTTGATTTTGTTTTTAAATTTGGGACTGTTCGAAAGGGGCAGCAGTAAATATCAAGATGCCACTAATATTTTGGATATTCAGTGTATGTAGATATAAAATATAAACTAATAGCTTAATCTTTCTTGTTCAAATCACTGTTTAAATGTATTGGGTACCAGCCCCTAGTAAGACAGAGGCGACCAATTGATAGTGTCCATATTTAAATATGTAAGTGGTATGTGTTCATTAGCCTGTCACTGATCTCTAATGTATATGCTCCAGCTAGACAGGCCCATGGTCTGTCTGTGTGTCTACCAAGCATTGACCCCTGAGCCCATCGTAAGGCTTGGCACAAGGTCAGCTGTGAGTCCTCTCACTGTAACAGAGATGCACCCACAGATTCTCCACATACACAAGCCGGCCTGGAGCTGTGCGCCTGGATTCATGTGCTGAGTAAGTACTGAGAGAGAACAGAGGTGAGGGGCAGAGGCGGGAACCCTTCCAAAAGGACGCAGAGTTCTCCAATCACGGCAGGACGCGGCGTCATCTTTTCTCTCTGTCTCTCAGGTAACGACAAAGAGAGAGTGATGGGGGTAGATTAAGTGATGTTAGCGGGGCTAAGGAGACATGAGGGTCTCTGTAACCGTCTGTATGGGGCTACGTACGCAGGAACTTTAGGAAATCATGTCAGTCAGGACAGGAGAGACAACCTCTATGGAGCAGCCATCTTCTGCACTCAGTGGCAATCCTTTCAGTTGATTTATCTGGTATTTGGCATGAAAGGTTACACAAATACGCTGATGATTCAGAAGTAAAGCAGTATCCCATTTCAGTCCGTTTTCATTTCAAGCTGAGATGTCGTTCTAGGCAGAGGTAGTATAGGAAGTATTATTGTGCACATACATTAAAGGCCTCTGGTTATGGGTTAGAAGGTGTCATGGTGACCTAGAGGTCGGAGACGCATACCACATAACAGCAATGTCAATGGTTCGATTCTGGTCCAGGACCTATGTTGCCTGTTTGTACCCTCCCCCTTTCCCCATACTTCCTGTCTGTATCTCTAGTGTAAACTATCCCATGAAGGCCATAAACTATGCTTACACTGCACTGGTAGATCACAGGACATGTCCAGGCAGGTCTCTGTTACTACACAACACACTATACAACACACATTTGCCTCAAAAATTTTATTTTCTGTTTACTGTAGCACCTACAATTCAGCTGCCAAATGAAATTACTACAACGCTGAATATAGTTGTTAATTTCATTCAATAAAAATGGTCAAGATGGTGAAAGGCTTTTATACCCAGTCACATATAGTATATAGTGTATAGCTCAGTTCACTGCGATCATAAAATCATGTGTGCTGAGCCGACACTCACTCATGTTGCTTTTCACTCTGTCCAGTGTCCAGCTTCTGTTGAATGATTATCCATCCAAGTCATTTTACTTTATTTCACCAGTGTTGAAGATAATAACATGCATATGATCAGGATGTTGACAACAGTTTGCTTTTAATATATAAAAAATTATTGTTTGCAGTTAAGTGTCTTTAACCTCTCAATATCAACTAAACACACAGCATTCATAAACTGAGCTGCACAAACCTAGTTGATCACTAGATATGATTTGGGATTGCAAACTACAAACCCCAAAACCTATAACTAATACAAAATAACAAAACACACATTATACTAGGGCTAGCAACTAACAATTACATAATTGATTAATCTCCAGATTATTTAAATTAATCACTAAAATATCAGATATCAGGGATAAATGCCTGTCATAATTTCCTGAAGACAAAGGTGGAGCTTCAAATTGCTTGATTTTTCTGACTAACAGTCCCAAACCCAAAAATATTCACTTTACAATTACATAAAACAGAGAAAAGCAGCCAATCCTCGCATTTGAAAAGTTGGAACCGGAGAATGGTTGGCGTTTTGCTTGAAAAATGACTTAGGCCCAAACGGTTAATCGATTATCAAAACAGTTGCAGATTCATTTTCTGTCAATTGACAAATCCATAAAATGGTTTCAGCACTACATTATAGAAACCAAAACAGAAAACCTCAGTGTAAAAATAGATCTGGCAAACCATATATGGTTCAGGTAATGAGTTAAGCATGGATATACCTGTCATCCAGTCTATTTTAAATTTATAGCACATATGAAATATGAGTACATATCATTATTGTTTAATTTCAATTAAATGAAACATTAATGCCACAATGAGTAACATAATGCACTCATAATGGACTCCAAACCTGTATCTGTTTGACAACATAAAATCTTTTACAGTTCCATTTGAGTCTCTGTAATTCTGACATTGTCAAATTAACATCTCAGGTGTTCCCTCCATGAATGAAACAAACCGTAGTATACTGCTAAAATGGCAATATTCGAACAAACATAATATCCTGCATTACTCAGCCATAGGACGTAACACTGTTGAGAACACAAATGGATTTGGCTGCACAGATTCAGTGACTAAACCTGGGAACTTATAAAAACCTGTCTATAGCAAAGAAAGAATAAATAAATTGTCATGTGCTAAAAGCACAAACCTATATGCACACATTGATTTGTATGCAAGTAATCTTTTAGCTCTTTTGCATCGTGACTGAACTAAGTCGAGGTGTCTGCTGGCTTCATGGGAGGGTCTAGACTATAGCATGATAAACCTTAAAATACATTTCACACATGGACAACCAAGATGGCTAATGAGGATTTCCTCATTAGGTAATATACAGTAGTAGGGCTTGTCTTCAAGGGCCATGGTTATAATTAGTTACACTGCTATCTTATGCATTTTTAATAATACTGTATATACTGTACTACAAAAATGAATGTGTAAAAATCTATACAGTCTAATGAATTTCTTAATGTATTCAATACAAAATTAATAATTAAAGCAGTTGGGAATGTCAACAAAACCTCTCAGGGTATTATCAGAGATGTAAATACATTTTAGCAAGGTCAAAGTCTGATAAACCTCACCAACACTGCGACTACATTATACAGCTTTTTCTTTTTAAAATGTGTGTCTAGGAGTCACTTGTAATGTATGTCAGTCACACCTTTTGCCTGATTCTAGATTTCAAGTTTAAGTAAGAAAACTGGGTATCAAATAATCAAAAACATTGGTGACAGAACACACTTTGTACAATAAATCCTAAATTCTGCCCTGGTGAAGTGTGGACACTAAAATTTGCTAATGAGAAAATAATGATTAAAATATTTATAAAAAAGGGGGAATTATAGGATTCCAGCTGCAAAAATGATATATGTCTGACATTTTGCTAATGTTCATGTGATGCTTGGGGGCTGAACGCAAAAGAGCACTTCCTGGTTTCACCACATCACCCTCATCAATCTGAATCAACTATTATACATTACACATTCACAGTGCATACCTAAAGTCAGCAATTCTGTTCAAATAGTTGAAAAATATCAAAAGATGTTACATTGTGCTGAACAAAACAGGTAAACTACACATTTTTACACAATGCACATTTCTACATTATAAGCAAAAGTTATAGTTTATGCAAACTTCACTCAACTAAGTGCTAAGTGCACTGACATCTCGCATTCTCTACATGTCCCCGTCATCTGCAGCTTGACATGTGACTGAGCTGAAAATCACATTTTTCTGAGAGCAGCAATATATTTGTGACTTAAACCAGCCAAATGCAATGTGCCATTAGCAGAAATGGAGTCTCACTGACTAATTTACATCTCAAGAGCCCACCTGAGCTGCAGAGGCAGAGGGCATGGAGAACATTCTGTGTGCAATGGATGTTGCTCCGTCAGGGTAGCAAAGCATGATGGGAATGCAGGGTACAAAAGTAAACCTGAGAATGTTTTCATGATGTGGAACTGACCATATATCAGCTGTGTGTTCCTAACACATACCATTTGTAAATATAGGAAAGTGGAAGGAAGATGCATTCTCTGTATGTTTGGCCTTCAAAGGTTTACATGTCCTCTATATGTTTCACTGTAACCTCCATAACTGAGCAGTGAAATTCAGATGGTCTAACCTCTGTGCAGAAGGACCAAAGAACCACAGGGATCATACCACCTGTGAACCTGAAAACAACACGGCCGCTATAACAATATAACCTTGAGAATGTAATTCAGGATGTCCCCAAGCCCAGTGATGAAATGAAAGCTGAGTGATGACATCTTTTCCACTTTCACCTATTCAATTTTACTGCCACCACACCCACTGTCAACACTGTTTCTCAGTCATGTGCTCTCTTTGGCATGGTACCCCCCCCCCCCCAACTCACCTGCTCTGCCTATCTGACCTCCCCATCCAACCCTCCTTCCCTTCATCATCATGCCTGGTCACCTCCACTCACCTGTTCTATCTTGGCCAGCCATTCTTTATTGCGGGCCAGTTCCGCCATAAAGGCCTGGTGCTTCAGCCACTTCCTGTGTAGCTTTTGAGCCTCGTCCCGCGCTGTGTCTCGGGCCATAAGCATCTTCTCTTCCACCCGCTGTCCCAATCACTCAGCTAGGGAAGACAAAAATAGCCACCATCAGGAGCCCAACGCTCGAGCCAGCCCTTCTTCCCCCCTTTCCCACAGGACGTCCTGCCTGCCTCGACGCAAGAGCCACCCGCTCTGCTCTGCAGGGGCCTGGGTACCTGTGCTGTCACCACCCACCCCAACCCCCACCAGACACCCTTTTCTGGAGAAAAAAAAATCAAGATAAGCACCTCAGCAGCAGTGGTAGCAATGGAAGCACTCAAGCCCTTCCTTTGGGTCGCCCCTGGGTCCTCATGCCCTACCGCTTCATGGGTCTTGCGGTCCTGATGCTGCAGTGCCTGCTAGCCAGTCTCAGAGAAGGCAAAAACAACCAGTGAAATAGAAGAAATGCGCCAATGACAACACTGGTAAAGAATGACACACACATCCAAGATTCCTTGTGGGTTGTGGGTTATCTTCTATCTCCAAATGTCGATTACAATCCAGCCATCAGTGAAGGTGTAGATGTAGCATAGCCACAGACGAATCTTTCAGCCGGGGCAAACCTGACCATCCACCACTCGCCAGTCCTGGTCGATCTGTAGTCCTGTCTAATGATGCTGTAGACAGGAGGAGGAGGAAGAGTTGGAGTGGGAGGAGCAGGGTGAATGGGATGCAGAGGCAGTGCAGAGGAGTCCGGATAACATAAGCTATCTGCTCTTGAAATGCATCGTTCCCACCGCTGCAAAGATGCACACGCAGGCTGGTGTGAGATAGCACACTATTTTCTCTCCTCAGTTCCCCTTCCTCATGTCCCCGAACAGCTCAGCCGTGGTTGGTGCATGCTGCTGCAGTCCTTGCCTCTCAGCTACGCTCCTGTGTGTGTGCGTGTGTGCTTGCGTGAGTGTGTGTGTGTGTGTGAGTGTGTGTGCAATCACAATCAGCACTGCAGTGCCGGAGCAGAGAGAGAGAGAGAGGAAGAGAGAGCGAGAAGGAGGGGAGAGAGGGGGGAGACAGCAAGAGGAGAGGGGGAGAGGGAGACGGGGAGAGGAAATGGAGAAAGGGGGAGCGCCAGAGCAAAAAAAGAAGGGGAGAGCAAGTCAAAAGAGGGAAAAGATGGTGTAGGTGGGGGGGGGTAGTGGAACAGAGAAAGGAAGAGAGAGCCTGCGTCATCCCTCAGTGTCACCAGGGACATTTCTCTGCACTAGAAATGACTGCACTCAGAGCAGGAGCAGGATTTGGGAAGGAGGGGGGGAGGTGTCATTTTAAAACAGCTGAATGAGAGGGAAGGAGGACGCATGCACACATGGTCCTCAGTGCAGCTGACTGATTCAGATCACTGTTCACTCTTCCTCTTTAAGGGGACCTGCATGTGATTCTCCTGCTGCTGCAAATATGTAATTTGGGTACAGAGGGTGCACACATTTTACTGTGCACTTTGGCTAATACTGCTCCCTCAGATCTGAATTATAGATAAACAAGATAATTTTATGTTGTCCAAAAATTAGTTCTGAGTTCAGTTCCAATTTCAGTCTGTGTTTGTGATGCAGCATCGAAAAAGGTTTTTTATTTATATACTGTTCTTTAAAAATACCTTTTTTTTTTTATCAAATTGAATCATCATAGCATCCAGATGTAATTAAAATTTCATGAGTAGAGGCTGAAGTGGAGCACTACCCTAAACCAAACCAAGTTCTGTTGTTCAAGCTGGTTGGGTATTTTCTTCTTCTTTTTGTGTTTAGCTCAGAATTTAAAAAGATTGTTTGCATTTTCTTGAACCAACAAATCCCATGTCTTTGGTTTATAATTCAAATCTCTGACATTATACTATACAGTTTATAACATTACGCTAAACACCAAATTTTCAAAGTGAATTTCATCATCCAATCACATCAGGAGCCATTAATCAAACCTCATCAGACCCAATTTGACCCGATAAATTACAAATATTTACAAATATATATACAAATATATACATATATATATACATATATATATATGTATATATATATATATATATATATATATATATATATAAAACATTAATCACTTAGATTTGTTGTCTTAGTGTATTTAAGGGCTGTCAATCAATTTGAGAGTGATTGCAGGTTTTGATTCTGTGTTTCAAAATTTTTAAACACATTTTAAATTTCACCGTCCATTGCACAAAAAGATTTATTGAGTCTTCAAAGTAAGATACTAAAGTGTTCAGGCTAACATTATGAATTTTACAGTCTGGATGCAATCCAGACACAAAACACGTGAGTGAGACAGTGAAAAAAGTAATGTTTGCTTTGACAAAATACAGCCATAGAAGGAATGATTAAAAAGCCATTTACAAACTTGGTGTGAATGCACCCTGATCCAAAGAAACCAGATGTTCAGAATCACATGGTAGCACAGTCTATGATACACATAAACACCATGAAGACAAACAGATATGCAAGCCCATCTCGATGAGAAATTAGTTGAGCCATTGCATTGTCAAATCTGTTGCCAAGGTTTGTTCAAAGTCCAATACTTACAGGTCATCACGTATAACAAGTCCGATAGCTGATGTATTGGGAGGGGCACAGGGCTCTCTGAGCAAAACAAGACTAGTGGCTTCAGTCTGAATTAAAGTGGTGGTGGACCGACCGACCAACCAACTCAAGATAGACCGACAATAAGTGCATTTATATTGTACCCTGGTTACGTGTTGTTCATGTAAACACCATATACTGGTTTTAGAAACCTGGATAAGCACACATCCCAATCTGTATCAACAGGACGAGGTTGAGTGTGTCACCAGCCATATTTCTGAGGACCTCTCTTGGACCTTCAACACTTCGACCCTGGTCAAAAAGGCTCACCAGCATCTCTTCTTCCTGCGGAGACTGAAGAAAGTCCATCTGTCTCTTCAGATTCTGGTGAACTTCTACTACTGCACCATCGAGAGCATCCCAGCATGGCCAGAAAGCACTGCAGAGGGTGGTGAAAACTGCCCAACGCATCAACGGTACTCCACTACCCACCATTGAGACTGTTCAGCACAAGCGGTGCCTGAGGAGGGCGCAGAGACACCTCTCACTCCGGCCACAGACTGTTTGCCCTCCTCCCCTCTGGGAGGTGCTACAGGAATCTCCGTTCCAGGACCGGCTGGCTCAGGAACATCTTCTCTCCCTCAGATGTCTACTTGCTAAACTCTGCAAAATGGTGATTTTGCCTAATGCACATGTGTATACTGTATCTTAGCATATTCATATCATACTGTTTTTGAAAATTGCTTTTGCCATGAAACCCATTTTTTTCAGAAATTTTTCTTGGTCATCCATTGGAAACAACCTCACCAACCATGCTTCAACATCAGTCTAACCACATTCACTGGTAATATCTAATTGTTTAACAGTGATGAATGTGTGGAAACATTGTGAAGCACAATGTAAAACAAAATAACAGCAGTAACAATGCAGGAACACACAGAAAATGAGACGTATGACCATAAATCTGTTGCCCCAGTGTATGCTGGGAGGTTCCCAACACACCTACCTCATCTGACGGCAATCACATGATCAGCACTCAGCCAATCATATAAATATTGATCATGGTTTCCACTTTACTCATGTTGCCTTGCCTGAGCACACTGTTAATCAAGATAACTTCATCCAGGATTAACAAGTCACTCAAACTTCATTCAAGAACCAAATTAGCTGGATGAGAATTAACAGGAATATCTTAGCTTAAATTAGTTAAACATTTATTGCATATAATGGGCTTACATGGGCTTAAAAATACAAGGTATAGCAGTCTCACCGCTAGTTCTATGGCTGCTTATGGTGATCTGTTTTCCTCTGTGCAATTTCCTCAAAGTATGGTCCTAAAATCATTAATTTTATTTCTACTTCCTACTAGTGATCTTTACAACCCTGCAAGTATAATTCTCATTAGCAGCCACTAGAGGCACCAATATCCACTACACCTTACAACAGGAAAAGTGACAGACAACAAACATACCGATGCATGTTTGTCCCGACAAAAACATAAGAATTCATCCTTTGAGGACCATGAATATCCACAGAAACGTCTAGCTTCATTTGTTTTGTCAAGGACCAAAAGTGTTGGTTTGACCTGACACTTACACTTGAATAAATGTCAGGACTTCATTAAAATCATTTGGAACCATCCTCTACAGACCGTTGACATCCATAGAAAATATAATGGGATTCTTGTTAGTTACTGAGTATCACGCTCTGGACCAAACTGATGGAAGGACAGACGGA
The DNA here is from genome assembly GCA_005408345.1 of Macquaria australasica. Taxonomy (NCBI): domain Eukaryota; kingdom Metazoa; phylum Chordata; class Actinopteri; order Centrarchiformes; family Percichthyidae; genus Macquaria; species Macquaria australasica. The sequence goes on along the minus strand of SEMN01000060.1, from coordinate 545,389 downwards.
CTCACCAATCGCCCCACTGTTGGTGTCCACCAATAGTAACTACAAAGATTAAAGTATGTGTTTACACTGTTTTCTTTGAACTTTTTATATATTCATACACAACCAGAAACAAACTACAGTAGTACCACACTTTAGGCTTTGCACAGTTATTTATTTTGATTTTATCTATTTACTTTTTCTCCAAATTCAAAATGAGTTTTTCTTGCAATTCAGTTTTGAATTGGTCATGGCAGTAAATTAACAGATCTAAGGGAGTTAGCAAAGACAAGAACTATGCACATGTATCATCTACATTTCACTCCCTTGCTCCCTCCTCCACAGTACACACTGCACTTATAAAGGATCAAGGAGAGCAATCCAAAAGGCTCTTGGCAGGTGGAAAATTTGTTTTAACTATGATATCAATAATTGCTCTCTGCCACTGATTTGATGTTGCGATCCCATGGCTGCCTGCACATACACATAAACTTGATGCACCATTTCTTATTTTATCTTTAGCTTCTCACTTGACTCCCCCTAATAAGCTCCTCCTTCATGTATCGGAACAACTTGAGTGTATTTGTGAATTCCAGCTTCACGCAGTTTAAGAATCCAAAATAATCAGTCTTATCTTTTTAACAGAAAGCAAATGCAGCCTACTCACACCACCTACAGGGGAGAGTGAGCATTTTCTCAGCACCAGTTGGCCCACACAGTTGGACAGGGTTTTTTTTTTAACCTTTTCTGGACTGTCACCAATTAGACAGTTGCCTGTAATTGCTATGCATTTAGTACAATTTGTATTCCATTTTCAACTGCATTAATGGAGTTCAGTCAAATCAGTCTTAGAAATCTTTCAAACCTGTCATTATAACAAGTGACCCCACAGGAGGTTGTTACTTCACAGGTGAGAAATTCTGAACTGGGACTACGTATTTTCATCAGGTTACCTGTTTCTGTCTCAACCGCAAAGCCCTAACCTGATAATCATATACGGGAATAGTCTGAATCTCACTTTCCATCACCCTCCCAGATCCTTCCTGTGACATTAAGGACAACCAATCCAACCCTAAATCTAACAATCACTAATCTAATACCAAAACAAAACCATTTATCTGTTAAAATGTATATTCTTACAGGGAGCCAAAGTTATAATCAATGGCACTTTAATCCAGTGACATTACTGTTACACCACAAGGCTCAACAAGTCTTTTTAACTATATACCTCAACTTAACTCTTAGACCAGACCCTATAGAAATGCCACTGTAAGCATATCCTAATGACATGAAGCTATGAAAAACATGCATTAAGTCCATTTTAGTTGATTGTGGGATAAATTCAAAGCAACAGCATTCTGTTAACTGCTGGGCAGAAAAACATCAGCAAATCATAGGTTCAAATCAACACACTAGTAATAGTATTGATAATAATCCTGATAATGCTTAAAAAAGATGAAAAAATATAAAATTTGTGTTAACCAAACGCTATCGCAACGCTATTGTTGCATTTCCTTGGTCACATATAGATAAGACAGGTGGAGAGTTAACATGTTCTCCTCATTTGTACGCTACGTGTTGCCTGGCCATTGTATGATGTTATGGTCTACCTCAAAAAATCAAACATAAATTACTCGCAGCATTAAACACACTGGTCAGAGTTGTCTCAAAGCCTCACCATAGGCATCATTGACCGTTATAACTAAGTAATCAGAGGTATAGTCCCACGTTGCTGGTTTTGGTCACCCTAAAATCATTTCACTTTAGTGCCACTACCAGGAAAGACTATCAACTTTAAAATTAGTTCATCTCCTGACCTGTAACTCAAAATTTGCTGTACATTTTCACACACCTAGTGTGACATCTAGTGATTTTGGTGTCCCCATGAACTATCCTCCTGTGCTACCACCAAGTGGAACTTTGGCTTCCCTTATAGTTATTGTCATTTATCAATCACAGTGTTGACTGTCAAAGTAATGCCTTACTGGGGGATTATTAGGCTATTGTGGAGGTCTGCATAGTATTGAGTATATTTTTGTTTTGCAATATACAGTACCAATGGGACAGTATGTCATGTATGTCAGTATGCTGCTTGTCCTTTTGTAGCTCTTTCATTATGTCTATCATTGCTGACTGTTTAGTGGACCACTTATGAAATATGGCTGCCAGCTGTTTTTTTATTTTTATCCTATTGTCTACAACTGCCACCATTGTCAGCTGCATTTATATAACTTGCCAAAAGTACTCAACGAAATGCTCTTTAGACTTCAAGCTCAGTAGCTGTGTGTGTGATATCTTTGCCACTAGAGGGCAACCTTTCTACAAAGGTTTTCTTTCCTTGCCAGCTAAATCTCAGCAAGATGACAAATACAAATGAGGACCTCAGCCAGGCCCAGATGTAGAGTCTGCAGTGATGAAGATTTCTGCTCCTCACTGTATGTAGACATTTGAGATGATGTTTTATACATCAAAATGTGATGTAGATGAATTTAAAGGATAAGTTCACATTTTTTCAAGTCTTAAAACAATTGTCAGACGCTAATATGTGCGTTGAAACAGGTTTTTATTGCTGCAATCATTCCTCCTGTTCATACTGGCAATTAAAGTCCAACTGAAATCACATTTAGTTATCCCTTTTTTAGTAAAAAATAATGTTAATGTGTTTTTAAATGTATTGTTTATAGTTTTTTTTTATTAAATGGAAGAAAAAATGTTTTTGGGGAAATATCAGAGCTACCAGAGTGCCGGTGTTACACCACAGAGAACAAGAGACAAAGACCAACTTGTGCTGTGGCCTACATGTCATGTTGCATATTGTTAGGGGTACGGAAGAGTAAAGACCACCCAAGTGACATTTGCAGGTACGTTTACATGCTGTTTAATGCGCTGCGGCTGAGCAGCTAATTAGCTATATAGCCTGCAAACTGATGTTAGTAGTGTACTTTTACCCAGTGAATGTTTGTTTGGTGGCTCAGTCAACTAGCTAAGGTGCAGGACAAGAAGTGTGTTCATGATTGTAAGTTAGATAAGAAGGAGACTTTAGCAGAAAAGCTAATGTGGCTTTTGTGTTGTGTAGCAGGCTGCTGTCTGGCTCAGTGTGACCGTCTGCTGTGCCTATGATAGAACGCTGATGTCACTGCTTTATGAAAGATCTGACTGGCTGTATTGAAATTAGGTCTCCATCTACGCAGACGGATACCGGGATGGTATTCCGTTGAATTAATGCAAAACTAGGGGCGCCATCATGAAACCAAAAAATATAAATTATCAATTTCTCCCTTTTGGTTTCTGATTTTTTTTCTCAAAGGAGAACAGATGACAAGTGATTTACAGAGCAGATGTGTATGCTGTCGCAGATGAAAAACAAAAAGCAATTTAATATCAGTTGGACCCTTTCCTAATGCCCTTTCAATGTAAGTGATGGGAACAAAATACACAGTCTCATTTCAAAGCTTAATTTTAGATAAACTTCTGAGCACATCTTTGCACAAAACAAGCACTGTGGATTTTGTCCCCCATCACTTACACTAAAGGCACATTAGGAAGGGATCATTTATTTATTTATTTGGATCCCCATTAGCTACTACCAAGGTAGCAACTACTCTTCCTGGGGTCCACACATGTAAACATTACAATATAATTTAAAACAAATTAACAAGAAATAAACAAGAAAATTAATCAAACATCAACAATACCCAATACATCAACAACAATAAAACTACTAATGACGATAGTAACAACACTATGTCTAATTAGTCAGTGAAACATTTGATACAGCTCAAAAATGATAGTAGCACCACTAAAAACAGCTTATACAGAGACTGAGAAAATAAAATAAAATGAAATAAAAATAAAAACTTAAGAAGAAAGTTCCTCTTTAATGATCATATAGTCAGACATTATGTAGAAAAGCATGTTCTGTTTAGAGAGGAGCTGGTATTCTGTGCCATTAGGTATTTCTTTAAACTCTTTTTAAAAACAGTTTTACTTGACAAATGTGTAATGTCTGATGGCAAACCATTCCATATTTTCATTCCTTTGTCCATAATAGTACGTTGCCTTGCATTCGTTTTTGAGACAGGAAGTGAGTAACAACCTCTTGATGCATGCCTAATATTAAAATATTACTACTATATGATAATTGATGGTACAGGACATTTCAGACAATGAGATACTTCTTATGAAGCAGAGCAGAGAAATTACCTAAGGTTATGTGCATTCTGATGATTTTAGCTCTTCTGTTACAGTTCAGAGCGAGTCGTCCGGCTCTATTCTGGACTAACTGTAGTTTTTCCAAGTTTTTGTTTGACACACTTGACCACACTACTGTGGTCCATGCATTTGTTACGTCTAGGCTGGACTATTGCAACTCTCTATTATCAGGCTGCCCCAATAAGTCCCTTAAGACTCTCCAGCTGATTCAGAATGCTGCGGCACGTTTATTGACAAGAACCAGAAAAAGAGATCATATTTCTCCAATATTAGCTTCTCTACACTGGCTCCCTGTAAAATCCAGAATAGAATTTAAAATCCTTCTCCTCACCTTCAAAGCCCTAAATGGTCAGGCACCATCATATCTTAAAGAGCTCATAGTACCCTATTACCCCACTAGAGCACTGCGCTCCCAGAATGCAGGGTTCCTTGTGGTTCCTAGAGTCTCTAAAAGTAGAATGGGAGCCAGAGCCTTCAGCTATCAAGCTCCTCTCCTGTGGAACCAGATCCCAGTTTGTGTACGGGAGGCGGACAACCTCCTCACATTTAAGAGTAGGCTTAAGACTTTCCTCTTTGATAAAGCTTATAGTAGGGCTGACTCAGGTGACCCCTGAGCCCCCCTTAGTTATGCTGCTATAGGCCTAGACTGCCGGGGACTTCCTATGATGCACTGAGCTCCTCTCTCCTCCTCTTCCTCTCCATCTGTATGCCCTCATATCCCATCAATGCTTGTTATTAATTCAACTTCTTCCCGTAGTTGTGTGCTTTCTCTCCTCTCTCTCTCTCTTTCTCCCCTTCTGTTGCTTTCTGCAGGTGTTTCTGCCTCCGGAGCTGTGGAGTCTGGGTCTGTGGTTGCTGCCGCCTGCTGCCCCCGTGCTCCTGCTCTGCACCCGCTGCTGCTATTGCTGTTGTTGCTCTTGTTATTAGTGTTGCTGTTGTGGTGTTGCTCTTGGTGTTGTTTCTGTTGGTGTTAACATCAATGCCATTACCATATCTATACTGTATTGTGCTGCTGTATGTTCTCTTTCCTCCTGCTCTCTCTCTCCCGCTCCCCCCTTCCCCCTTCAACCCAACCGGTCGAGGCAGATGACCGCCCACCTTGAGCCTGGTTCTGCTCGAGGTTTCTACCTGTTAAAAGGGAGTTTTTCCTTGCCACTGTCGCATAGTGCTTGCTCATGGTGGGAACTGTTGGGTCTCTGTAAATATAAAGAGTCGGTCTAGACTTGCTCTATTCGGAAAAGTGCCCTGAGATAACTTTGTTATGATATGGCGCTATATAAATAAAACTGAATTGAATTGAATTGAACTACTGGACAGTAATCCAAATGAGTTAGAACTAATGTTTGAACAATGTGAGAGATGCATTGTTGTGGTAAAAATTTAGAACATCTCATAATAACTGCCAGACCTCTCCCCATAACTGCAGTCGTTTTTTCAATCTGCTTTGACCACTTTAATCTGTTGTCTAATAATACTCCAAGGAGTTTAGCTTCCTCTACCTGTTCCACAGGCACTCTCTGTATGGATAAGTTTAACTGTGGCTTATGATTAAGTCTAAGAATTGATCCAAATACAATACTTTTTGTTTTTGATAAATTAAGAACTAACTTACAACTGATTGTAATTCCCTATCCAAAGCAGTAGACAATTCCCCAATTGATACTGCTGGTAAATATATTGTTGTATCATCTGCAGCATCATAACTGCTCTTGCTTGATTTAGAACAAGAGGAAGATCATTGGTAAAGATAGAGAATAGCAATGGCCCCAAACAGCTTCCTTGTGGTACACCACATTGTAATTCTTTCACATTTGAAAAACTACCATTATAAAATACATATTGTTTTCTATTAGACCAATAACTGTTAAACCAGCATATTGTGTGAGGTGCAAATTTTTAACATTTTAATTTATCTACAACAATTTATGGTCCAATACATCAAAAGCTGAACTAAAATCTATCATCACTGCTCCCATTAAATTATTATTGTCAATATATTTTAGGCAGTCATTTGCCATCTGTGTTATTGCCGTTCCAGTTGAGTGCCCTTCGCGATAGGCATGGTAAAAGTCAGTAATTAAATTATTTTCTTTGAAAAAACACTGTATTTGTTCACAAACCATGTTCTCTAGCAATTTGCTAAGACTTCGTATCAGACTGATTGGCCAACTGTTTGTACCGCTAAATCTCTGTGCTGCATTTTGTTTTTTGTAGAGGAATAACCTTAGCTTTTTTCCATGCTGAAGGGAAGACACTATTTTCTATGCTGGTGTTAAAGATGTGGCAAACAGGTCCAGCCAAACAGCTGGCCACCAATTTCAAGAGCTTTCCATCTAGATTATCCATCCCTCCTGGTTTATCATTGTTTATAGTTGATAATCGCTGTTCCACTTGTTTTATATTTACTTTGTTTAATTCAAATCTCAAAGAGGAATTGTCTTTCATAAGTTGTTCAAGTCTGCACTCATGTGATGGAATATGATTCATTGTTGACATTTCTAGTCTCAATTTTTCCACTTTATTGATAAATTTTCTTTTTAAAATAATTTGCAATTTCATTTGGTTTTGTTAAAAATGAGACACCTGTATCAATAAAAGAAGGGGTTTGGCTAGGTTTTCTTCCCATTATTTCATTTAGGATGCCCCACAATTTTTTCCCATCATATTTACATTCGTTTATTTTGAGTTTGAAAAACATCGTCTTTCTTTCTCCTATTGATTTTAGTAACTTCATTTCTCAGTTTACAGTAGGTTTCCCAGTCATCCTTACTCCCCGTCCTGTTTGCAATACCCTTTGCCACATCTCTATCAACCATAACACTTACAGCTCATTATCAATCCATATTGCCGTAGTGATTTTTACAGTATGTTTTCTAATAGGTAAAATATATGTTTTCAAAAGCCTTAATGGCATCGTCAGGATGATCTTCCTTGTATACATCAGACCAGCATACATTTTTTACATCAGTACAAAATGATTCCTGACAGAATCTCTTACATGATCTATTGTAAATTACTTTTGGTTTCCCTTTAGGTACTTTTGCTTTGCTAGTTATAGCTATTATGTTGTGATCACTACACCCAATGGGAACAGATATGCCCTTGGAGCACATATCCACAGCATTTGTAAAGATGTGATCTATGCAGGTAGATGTTCTCTTACCCTAACTGTTTATATAAATTCTTGTTGGTTGATTAATGACTTGTGTTGAATAACATGCATTAATTACATTGAGAACTTTACTCTTTAGCGGACAGTCCTGCGACATCCAATTTATGTTCAGGTCACCCATTAGATACATTTCGTTTCCAGTGTCACAAATACTGTCGATCATGTCACACAATTCAGTCAGATACAAGCTATTAGCACATGGTGGCCTGTAACAGCATCTAACTAATAGTGGTTTCACATATGGTAAATTAACCTGTAACCACAAGACCTCCACACCTACAGGCATGAAGTCTCGTCTCATCTTTACCGGAATATGACTCTGAATGTATATGGTAACCCCTCCTTCATGCAAATTCCTATCTTTTCTTAGGCATTTAATGGCCAGTATGAACAGGAGGAAATGTTACAGCAAGCAAACCCTGTTTCAATGTCCAAATTGTTTTAAGACAGACTTGAAAAAGTGTGTACCTATCCTTTAACTTAGTCAGAAACAGCACTAACTGCGGTGAAATACTGGTGGAAGAATTGTTCTAAATAATTTGGTCCATAGGATGAAAGAAAATATTTAATTTAAGAAATCTTTCTGGGCTTAATTTGACGGAATGAGGTCAAAGTCAAATATCTGTCAGAAAAAGAGCCAATCTATTCTAATTACATCTATAGACTTGTATCTTTTTCCATTGAGCGAGAGGTTAATGGCCAGAGGCAAGACAAGGTTATGATCTCCACAGGACTGACCTGCAGAACAAAGCTACAATTATCAATGACAATGTAATGACAAAACAAGTTTTATTGTACCTTTCTGTTGTTCTTAAACAAATACGCTAATTTTGAACCAGCCAGCTTTCATGTATTTTCGACTTTGACTTTTAGGAAATTTATTTTGCTACTTATTCACTTATTCATTCTATAAAACCACTGGCTTCTAACAACTGTCAATCAACCTGTATCTCTGGGAGCAGACATTTCACACACATCCATTTAAGAGAGTGTTGTAAACTTATTAGACTCATTTAACCATAGTATTGCTGTGATGCTTTGTTACCACTCCTGCGGTCAGAGGGCACCACTTTAACTGCTGTGGGTTGTGTGGGAACTAGCCTACAGACAGTTAACCTTGACCACATGTTCCAACACTCCAAATGGACCCTGTAATGATAACCCAACATAATGACTGACTTCTCTTTGGAAGGAATGCACTATGAAGATACACCGCTGCCTCTTTGTTTGTTTGTTTTTGTTTTTTTACACTATGCACATTTTTTGTTATGTGCAGAAAGCTGCAGAGAATTGGTTACATGAACCTCAGCATGAGCATGGCACAAAGTGAAATATGGTTTAAGTGAACAGCTTAATGCCTGCCCATTGCCTTGAGCAATAAATATACTTCTTTTTTTAGCAATGCCTTCAGTTTGCACTTCATATGGTCCTACCATAAATACTATCCTCTAAAAACAAGTGATTCAAGTATTTAGGGCAGGGGAGGAAGTATACTGACATTCCTATGTGGAGGAAACTGTTAGACATGTCATGACATCAGTACTGACAGATTTGCATGGTTTTGTTACAAGGTATAAATCACTAAGAAGGGAGGTTATAGTAATGTTCTGCTTATGGCTAAATTAGAGAGTGCAGGATTTTTAGTGACCCAAATATTAAGTGTGCTGTTTTTCTCTACATGGCAACCAGCTTGCCTTTATGACCTGACTAAAACAAAATTGTCTCATTGATCAACAAACATGAAGACTTAAAGCTAAATCAGATATTTACGTGACAGTAAATATTAACTTGATTAATAATAGTTCAACTGTCTTTTCCAGCAAGATGTATCCTGGTATGATTAACTGCTTGATTAAAAAGGATGACAACATTTATTGGCCTTGATCAGAATATATTTTTCTTTATAAGCAACCACCTCTTTTACTTTACCAGTTTTCCCCCCATAAATCACGACACTTTCAAGTTCCCAAAGTGGTAAACCACTGGAAACATCTCTAATGTTGCAGAATAAACTTCAACACGCCTCTATGATTAATAACCAACTCTGTGACAGATATTCTGTGAATAACACTTTCAATGTCGAGTTGTGCGTGCTGAAATACCCGGGGCATTGTTTCAACCCGACAAGGGAGATTTTATAGTTGGCATGCACACTGAAAGGGATTACAGCAGCCAACTACACGTAATTGCCAGTAATTTCAGACAGAATGATTCACAATTGTTGTGTCAGTAGGCTTGCTGTCTTCACGTTTTGTTTTTAACACGTTGGACAAGATCTCTGATGCAGACACTCTCTCACCATGACACCAAAACTTAAGAAGCGTGTTTCACTCAACACATGTTGACAGATGATAACAACAGCTCATACTGAACCTGAATACCTCAGATCAAAGTGACAAGTTGTTTTTTTGTTGTTTTTTTTGTGTGTGCAAATGTTCAAATGATTCTTAAAGACTTCAGGTCTTACTCTATTACTTCACCACAGAGGAAAGTGTGACTCAGAGAGGCCTGATCATCTCCTTCACTGGTGGGTCTCTGACACAATGGTCCATGATAGGCAGCATTCTGTACTGAGAGCAAAGATCAAAAATGACAGATGGACAGAGATCTGCTGGGCAGAGGCATCTCACTGTCCTTCAACAACACAAGCCAGAGTTCAGTGCACCAAAGAAAACTGTTGGCGCTCCTGGATTTCTCAAGTCTTCAGTAAGCATATTTCTACGGAGAATACATGATAAGTTTGCCATTTGATCAGTGGTGGAAAGTAGCACATTTAATCCAGTATTGTACTTCAATTTTGCGGTGTTGTACTTTACTATATTTTAGAGGCAAATATTGCACTTTTTACTCCATTTACTTGACAGATTGATTGGACAGTTACTAGTTAAATTAAGATTTTTTTAACATATTATCAACTTATAAAATATGATGCACCTTATCAAGTACCCAGCTGTGTAGAAAATAATTCAAATTAGCTGCACTTCAACGAGCTATGACATTAAAATGCTGCTTACATGTTAAGGTATCGGTAATAATATTATGATTGGGGCGGAACGGTGGTGCAGTGGTTAGCACTGTCACCTCACATTAAGAGGGTTCTGGGTTCGCACACGCCGGCCGGCTAGGTTAATTGGTGATTCTAAATTGTCCGTAGGTGTGAATGTTTGTCTGTCTCTATGTGTCTGCCCTGTGATTGACTGGCGACCAGTCCTGGGTGTACCCCGCCTCTCGCCCAATGTCAGCTGGGATTGGCTCCAGCCCCCCGTGACCCTCTGAGGATAAAGCGGTATAGAAAATGGATGGATGGATATATTATGATACAGCACCCTGAAAGGGCCATTCTGCCCAACAAGTACTTTTACTTTGATACTTTAAGTACATTTTTATGGTACTACTTTGTACTTTTACTTGAGTAAACATTTGAATTCAGAACTTTACAGTGGTATTGCTACTTCTTGTGCCACTGCAGTTGATTAGTTATCTTCACACCAAAAATTGATCATAATACTTTATCAAGTAAACATGAGTAGGATATAATTCACAAAGAATTGGAAAGGATGAGGAGATATTCTGTGGTATTTCTGGTACACGATTATGTCATTTTCACTCAAAATAAAATAATGTTTCCATTCTTCTTTCCCAAAATATAAATTCCTTCCTTTCCAAGAAAGCAATGCAGTGTTTTTGCAATAAAGGAGATTAGAGTATGGCAAATAAAATAACTGCCATGAAATGACCACAGATTTGCAGTGTACAGTTGACATTGGTTTTTACAGACATTAACTATCCTAAGGGATTGTGATATGACAAATAGTGGAGGGGCAGAGATAACTGCGAACCATTTGTGTGACTGGAGGCTTTTTATTGAGGTAAGAAAATTCCATGGCAGACACCAAAAACATGCATTAACATACCACTGCAAAGCCAAGGTTAGCGAACCCGGACCTTACTCACTTATTACCCCTAACTACCCCTTTGGAAATATACATCTATAACGTTTGGCACACAGACCTCTAATAACAAACGGCTAACAACCAGTCATTATGGGGGCTTGAGCAGGAGATTTACAAATCTTAGGTTCAGCGGCATTGGACAGGTTCCCTTTGCTTAAAAATGGTTATTCCATCAAGGGCATGGCGAGCTGCGTGATAAAATCTTGTGATTTATTCCTGGCGGCTGATAATTACTGGTGTCTTGTCACCTGTCAAAAATGAATGGACGGGGAGAGTCCGAGGCTGCAGTCTTCATGCTCTTTACACCACAGCAGTAAATCTGACATGTTTGTGAAGCCATAAATCAAAGCTTGTGATAAAACCTACGCACTTGGAGCTGAGCGGCGTGGCCTGCACATTTCAAACAGTTTTAGCTATAAAGGTATGCAGAAGATCAGCAGGTTATTTAAAAGGTGTGGTACCCTAAGTACAGTGGTTTAAGTGGTTACTTTACAACCTCACAGGAATAGATAGGAACAGATCGGTAGAATGCAAAACAAGGAAAACAAAAATGATTGAAATGCTTAAACATCAGCATTGTGGTTCAACTGTTTGTGCACTATCTGGAAGGCTTTAACATGACAATACACAGTGATATGCTAGTTGGGACACAAATCATTGTGTATTGTGTAATCATTGTGCTACACAATGATTTTAAAATCTTGTCTGCAATCTAGACAATGTTTTCTATTACATTTAAGTAAGAGGAAACTTCTATTTTTCTCAGCATAATAAATAAATTCTCTCCTTACTTAATTAAAAATGCACTGGGTTTACTGTAATTATAATAGAAAATACTCTACACATCCCGGAAATTCTGTTAATTTTGCACTAATTCTGTAGCATTACAAATTGTGCAAAACCTCAAGAGGTATCCAAACATTTGAGCTGCTCTTGACTATGTATGTGGGGGTGTATAAATAAAAAAAAACGTTGTAATGAGTGAAAAATCCATGTCCAATCCATGCTGATCTCCCGTACACAACAGTAAAAAGGCTAGACTAAACATTACCACCTCAAATCAATAGTTGTGCTTTAAGAGCTGAAACTCTGGGCTGTGGGCTGTCTCAGAGCCGCAACACATACAATAAAAAGAAGAGGGCAGGAAGGAAGCAATGCTTTTCAACGACCCCCAGTTCAGTGTCTGAGGGCCTACCCCCTAGTTACCTGACCCGTTGCACTTGGTCAGAAGCCTAGCTAAAGGTTAGTGCAATCACCTTTCACTGTCCACCACAATATCTGACATATAGATCTTCCATGTGAATGCAGGTCTTTCCCTCTTTCCACTGTTCGAGGCCGAGGCCGTTTTGTGTCAAGAGGAGTAAGAGGTGTAAATAAAACATGTCTGTTTCTATTCTGTATCTAGTAGGTCTTTGTTTAGAAAATGACACGTAGCTCATCACCTTACAAGGTAATTAATAAAAACAATGTCTAAAGTACTTTAGTATTGCAACAGTCTATATTTGATCAAAATGGAACCACTTCTTCACTAGCAAAAGATTCTGAAAGATCGATAGCCTAACCAACAGCAATTGCAGGTTCTAATTGTAAAATATTTGCCCTTGCTTTTTCCCTCTCTTTGAAGTCTTGTGCTCGCTCTGCTCTTGTCCTCAGGTGCTGCCCAGGCCTGATTTATGGGGATGGGTTTCAGGGAGGCTACTCTAAATTACATGGTCCTTAAACCTGAACAGAGAAAGACAGAGAGAGGGAGAATCGCCACTCTAGAGACAGCTAATTGCAAGGACAAATCTAACCTACGGTAGATAAGAAGGTTCCTCTCTTCCCAGACCCGAGAAAAGGGGAAACGTGTGTAACAGATTAGGCCACTTAGATAAATGTGCAATTTGTCATAAATGTCCCTAAGACTAATATTCATGGAACATCTATTTAGATGAATATCCCTTCTTTGCTAATGATGGTAAAAAGTAAGAGGCACACATGGTACTGTGCAGGGAAAGAAATAATAATTTTGTTGGTATGATACAGTGTTGTTCTTTGTAAATAAAGGAATCGTAATGACAGGAATTGGACCAAGTGACTAGCAGTAACTTAGCTTTTCAAAAATCTACAGCTACATGTCTCAAGTAAAAACACACATAACTGGAGTTGGGGATTTTATTAGTATTTATGAGAGAAAAACAAACAAATCAAATCCTCTATAAAGGTGTTAAAGGAAGTGTATAGTTAATTGCTATTTCCACATAATAAGTATGTTTTGCATGTATGTTTTACACTGACATGAAGTGTTGAAACTCTTCTGTAAGATCCTGTAAGGGATGTGAGGGAGAGTCAAAGTAGGAGGAGGAGGTGACAGTGCCATTTGCCTGGAGGGTGCCCATAAACCTGGAGAGAGAGAGAGAGTGCACCCTTCCTCACAGGTGACTGTACCATGTGACTTCAACAGCTTTAAAAAGCAGGCCAACCTGTCTTGTTGAGGTACAAGTAATCACAAGGCACCAGAGGAGTCAGAGGAGGAGGATACCTGGGCTGTCGGCACAGCAGCAAATACCGACAGCCCCACAGAACAAGCTGAGGAGCACTCAGGGAGCGTGTCCAGTAACCGTAGCAGTCTGCAAACACAGCGTTCCATGCAGAGCACATTTAAAGGACACAGATTCTTCACTACAACTACAAAACAAGTACGAAGATTTTACTCAGACTCGTCTAGTGTCCACGTTATTGACACAATGAGCTGCAGTAGTGTTGCAGGATCAGAGTTCTCTGAGGAAGAGCTGGAGCTTGGCGTGCTGGACCAAGGGGAGGATGAGGGAAGTCCTAAGGCATCTTTCCAAGACAGTGAGAGCTCAACCAGCAGTCCAAGCGACCCAGAGGAAGGCCAGACCAAGAAGCGCAATCGACCCGTCCGCTCAAAAGCTCGAAGAATGGCTGCCAATGTCCGCGAGCGAAAACGCATCATGGACTACAACCAGGCCTTCAATGCCCTTCGTGTTGCTCTGAACCATGACCTCAGCGGCAAACGGCTCTCAAAGATTGCCACACTGCAGAGGGCCATCAACCGCATCTCTGCTCTCTCAGTATTCCTGAGCTCCAACCCCCCTAGCAAGACCTGCACCCACCAGGAGTGCAACAGGTCATCTGTGGGGCCCCCTGCGATGGAAGCATTTCGACTCGAGCAGACCAGGGGAGCGGTTCCTTGTCTGGAGCATCAGAGTTATGTCCCCTGGCACGCGTCCATCTCTCACCAGATGCAGCCACAACAAGGGCCTCACGTGCACAGGCTGCCCACAGAGCCACACATCTACATGGATAACACTGTGTTATCATGTCCCCCGTCACCACACTACCCTTGTTATCCCACAGAGGGGCAGCTTTATGCCTCACATGGACACTGCGCCAGTCCCCACGACCATCCTCCCAGTCCTCTGCGATACCCTCAGGCAGGTGAGGGGTTGGGGTACCAGTCGGGGGTGTGGGCCTCCTGCACTCAGAGATACATGGACACTTTTATGGAGCCTTCTCCAGCTCTGGGGCTTCCCTGGCAGGTGAGCTACTTGCAGGAGCCAGAGCACAGCCTCTCTCTGTGCTCTGACATACTGTAACGGGGAACATCTCCCACTGTGAGCCCTAAAGACTGCTGGTAAGACCAGCGGACTGTTGAATGACCTCAGGGAGAAAACTGTTTTTGTGTTTCTGTTGTAACAGTAACACTCTTATTTTAGAGCATAGTCGTCAGGATGTAATTAACAGATAAATAAAAGTGCAATGGGAATCGAGACTGCAGAATGTTGTATATATATCAGGAAATGTATTTTGTTCTTGCATTTCAAACTGTTAAATCTAAAGAATGTTTCACTGTCTGCTGTAGATAAATCACCCATAGAATTGTGTTCTAATTGTTTAACTGTCATATTTTGGCCTTCTGCAAAATTATAGAAACTATGTTACATTACTAAATGTGTGATATCAAAAGGAAACATAAACACTTACAGTTGAGTAAGACCATGAAGAGTAATTAGTAGACTAATCAACAAAGATGCGACAGCTTTCATTTGTGTTACACTGTTATGTAACTTGTTCTTACACTATTTCTTTCAAGTAGTGGGAGGTGCATCTTAAGGAAATGTGACTAAGATTTGAACCCAAAGTTCAACATTTGTTAATGTATTTATTCTCTGTATTACATAAAAAGTCATGACTGTTTGTAAATCTGTAAAGAGTTTGTACATGATTTTCAAAACTTCAATATTAAATGTTAAAATGATACGATTCCTGTTATTCTTCCTGTCATAAGATAAATGTTTAGTTGTAATAACCTTCATTCTTAGGACTCTCATATAGCACTAAACTTTGCTTTACAAATGTGTGTGCATGCATGTCCATGTGTGCATGCATGTTGGTGGGTGTGTGTTTGATTATAGCCTAAGGTCGGTAGCCTCTACCATTCTGAGTCTGAGATGACAGAGGTCCTTCACTCAGTTGAAAAATGTCTTTACAAGTCCATTCTTGTCATTTTTCTTGGAGAAGAAAAGTCAAGGTGCTTTTTACACAGCAAAACAAAAGCATGGGCCGACAGTGAGAAGGACAACACCGACACTGTTTGTGCTATGTGAACCTAAAGACCAATAAGCAAGCAGGAGTATGAAAAGTGCATGTACTGCATTTTGCACAATATGCTTTCCGGACTTTTGGCTTTCAGCACAGAAGTTAAAGCTACTGCTCTACAACAACAGCAAGTGAGATGATCAGTAGTTATAGGTCAGTTGGTCTTTGTGCAGATCAAGAAGAGTAAATTCTAACCACAAATTTTCTTCCCAGCCCTACTAGCTCATGTGAGTCAAAAACAGCTTTCCCTCCCCTGCTGAGCAGCATGTCATGGAAAACAGCTTTAATATTAGACTATAGGACGGAGCCCACCGACAGATTTATGTGGGCTCAGGAAGGAAGACTGTGCCCCGTCATCAGCGCGGTGAAATCCCCTGTCGGGCTGCACTGGCCCGCAGGTGGAATTGGGTGTGTGAGAGTTTTTTGAACATCCTGGAGGTCTCCCAACAAGGGCCTCGAGACGCTGCTGAAAAGAGTTGGCCCGGGGAGAACTACTGCAGGCTCAGTGGAGAAATAAATGGTGTGGTACAACAACAATTAGCAGGCAGGAAGGAAAGGGAATATGGACAAAGAGATGAATGGAAAGGAGGAATGAAATAATAGCAAGAGGAGGATATAGGTGGTAAGGAAAAGGAGGAGAGTGACTACAGCTTCTTCACAGACGTGAATCACCAGAAAATCTTGACTCACCAGTGAGAGACGAGTGTGGCTGACAGCACTCAGTGACGGCATGTCTGTTCCTCCTCCCTTTTTGGCACAAAAACAGATCTCCACTCACTACAGTGCCAGTTTATCTACTCGTCTGGGTCCTCAAGAGACTCCAGACTGAAAGCTGTGCTGGCAATACCAAGCAATTCTTCTGAGATCACATTTTTTTTCTAGTTCTGTCGCTGGTTTATTTTACAGAGAGAAAATCACACTCCACATCAGGTGAATAGTGCAAAAAGCCTGGCTCTGAGTTGCCAACAGAATGGGAAGATTGAAAAGATTTTGTAGTATTTTCACTGTGAAATTATGGATTTGCTGACAAATCAAAATGAAAAATCAACCAAAACATTTAATGAGAACTGTTGATCAAATAAGGTGTTTCTATCTCAGTTTAGAATTGTATTAAACGTTTGACACCATTACACATGAGAGCGAATGTCGCATAAGAAACTTCAGTTTAATCTAAACTTTTGCACTGTGAAGAAGCGGAAACGATTAGTCGATTAATCGATCGACAGAAAATTAATCGGCACATCGGGTTCAGAAATCTTCAAATGTGAGGATTTGCTGCTTTTTGTTTTCTGATAGTAAACTGATTATCTTTTGGATTTTGGACTGTTGGTCGAAAGTAACAAAACATATTTAGTCACCTTGGGGCTCTGGGACAATTTTCTGACATTTTGTAGACAAAATGATTAATCAAGAAAATAACTGGCAGATTAATCAGCAGTGACAGTAATCATATATAATATAATATATTGTAAAATATATTAAATAGTGCATGTGTAGGCTACTTACTAACTACTTACTAGCAGAAAAGTGCTTTAACAGGTCAACTTTCATTGAAATGTGACTCACCTGAGGATTTACCTCACTTTTCCGACATGTGAGCCTGTCAGTGATGCATCTTTTTTTCAGACTGTTCCGCCTCCTTGACACCCTCCGCTGCCAAGCTGATGGAAAAGAAAACAAGCAAACATGAGAGAAATTATGCCAAGACACAAGGGTGTGTTTGCGTGATATATAGGGATGAGTCAGCCTTCGGAGTGAAGATGCATGTTGGTGCTCTACATACTGTGCCCACCCCTTGCTCCCCAAGCACACACACATGCTGCTATGACATCATTGGTGAAGGAAGTGAAGGTGCCAGAGGACATGATGTGACAGATTTAGTTTGTTCCCATGACATGAACAAACAAACACATTACACATGAATTATTACTTACTGTCTGAGATACACAACTGTGGCAGGACATTAAATTACATTATATACATCTGTTAAGTCACCGAGTGAGGTTCATTTTGAAACTGAACTGACGATATGCAAATCTATGCAAAATCACACATCAATGAACTGTGTTCCACTGTTAGGAATTTCATGAAGCCAATCTCTTCATATGTATAATATAAACATTTTATTAACTTACTGTGTTAGTTTTTAGAAACTCAGATCTCTTTGAACAACAGAAATGTCTACAACGATGACATAAGGTTATTGGGTTGCCTGGTAGCCTAATGGTTAAAACGAGCGTGGGACTTTTACATATAAATGAACATCTGTTACATTCAAGCCATTGCCAGACGAGTTCACGAATTACTGATTAAGCCTATCACTGCCAGGTAAATCTCTCTGAATTTCGCAGTATACCGGAGTTTTTAAATCTGGTGTGTGTGGTGACATTCCTGCGCTGGCGCACCAGTAGTGATGTGTTTTACGTCAACCAGCAATGATTGGTTTGGCACAGAGCCATGTAGAGAGAGAGTCGCATCAACACAAGTTCAAAATGCTTGATGGTCACATGATTCACGTAGACTTCAGATAGCTCAGAGCAACCGTAGCGACGGAGCAGCTACAACAAATACGACTATGGAGGAAAAACCTGAGAAGCTCCAAGAAAAGTTTCTGATGCTCCAGATAAAAAAGAAAGGACGAATTACAGTCAAAAAAGGAAAGCAATCGACAGCGAGGACAAACAGGGATAACCATTGGTGAGGCTTTTCCTGGTTGAAGAGGCTGAAAGAAGACAGGATGTGGCCTTACTGCTCTTGGACAGGTTGGTCTTTGTAAAATATTTGGAGTAGGCTATGTAGCTATTACATTTGCTCTACCTAAATAATGGATTATTGTCTTGGAACTGTGGAAATTTGAGCAAGCTCCCCTGTAGGCAAATGTCATAAGCACACATCCACAGTGTTTTACTCTCACTACCAGAAGGAGGAGACAAAAGTTCTGCACTCCAGCTTTAAGGCACGTACCATATGGCAACGTCCCCGGTTAGATAATTAGTTAGTTATACCCCCCACTATCTGTCAGGTGTCAAAGAAGAAAAACATTATAAGATCTTTTCATCACAATATGATTCATGATTAACAATCAACACCTACAACAACATCAATAACATTAAACTAATCACACATATTAATTGTTCAGTATGAGCAGTTACCAATAGGATAAGTGACCCTACAACCCAGTTACTACATTAGGAACAAGAGGTACTTGATAATAGTCACTTTTCTGTGTTTAAGGGCTGATCCCACTGAATTAAATCCACAAAGTTAATTTTACTAGTAAAAGGAATACTTTTTGGAACATCCTCTGGATAACCAACTATACCTTTAACAACCTGCATCAGCAAGACCAACTTCTTCATATTTTTTTGTGGGTTTTCTCTTTTCAACTTTTATTTCATTATTTGTCAGATTTGTATCCGTGTTAAATATAGAAAACTCTTGCCCCACTCATTCATGAAGTGTTATCTCTGCCCTTTTCTTTTGACAAATCAGACAAGATGCAGCTTGTTCTATCAGTCTGATGGGATTCACAGAGCAGTGAGCAGTTTCACGACTGAACACTAGATGGAGGCAAGACAATTGAGCTCTGCTGTACATTGAGCCAGTGAAGAAATCAGGAGCCTAAGCTCCACAGATATTCAGTAAATAACTGTTGGCAAGGAAAAAAACTTTTGGATTCAACCAAAAAAAAAAACAACACAATAACAAATACAAGCCACAATTTATTTCAAATTACGTTATAAAGGTCTGACTGTTGCAGGTGAGTTCATTATCATAAATAACATACAGGAACTGTATGCATGCATACAGCATCAGTTTTATGTAAGGACGCAAACAAATGTGTCTCCTGTTGGGATTTAATGGCTAGTTTTCAATAGCTTAGCTCATCTTATTTGATGTTACAATATCATGTCTGTTTGGGTAGGTGAAACATTGCAGCCTCTTACTCTGTTTTTGTTTAGTTTCAGAGGTTTTAGGGTTTTGTTTTCCCCATGGTGACAAGTTATGCAATTTCTTTGAATTAGTAACACATTTTCCATTTCCACATTTCCACATTTCCACATTTTCCATTCTCTTTTTGTCACAAACTGAAAACTCTTTGGTTTGAATTTCCTGCTGGAGCCTGGACTACAAGAACACATCATGTCAGATGAGGTAAAATAAAACTTGGATGCAAAGCCAAGAAAAAACAATGCTGTGGGTTACCTTAAAAATGGAATGTATAGTGTTTCACCAATGGAAATAGCACTCTGTAACACTGACACAACTTATTTATTACCAGCGTATTAGTTATAATACAGATGTATGCATAATTCAGTGTTTGACATGGAAACATTAGGACTGTTCTCTGAGCTTGTTTTAAAATGTTATTAATTATGCAAACAAACATTAATTACACTAACAATTTGCAACTTATTTTCAACATGCGTAACATCAGGGTCTCAGCATGGAAACAGACATTACAATGATCCTTTTCCTTGTACAGAATCTGTGCAAGAATCTGGACTCTCACCGTTTAGTTAATTCGTCTGTGTGTGAAACTGAAATTTCCCCACGGGGATAAATAAAGAGCTACCTACCTACCAATGGTGATGGTGATGATCTGCAGTTTAGCAAGGAAGAAGAACCCCGATGTGATCACAGCAGCTTCTAACACAGTTTTCTCTGCTTTTTTGTGCGGGTCTCCTCTGTGCGGGTCTCCCACAATCTAAAGACATGCCAGACAGTTAGGTTGGGGAATCTTATTTGCCTGTAGGTATGAGTGTCAGTGATTGTCTTATCTGTAACCACATTTACTTGCCCAGAGAACATACCTCACATCATACCAAGATTGACACAGAAATCCTACCCATTTGTTAGGTTAAACATGGGCAAACTTGTACTCCAGTTATATGAAATCTGTTTAAGGTGTCTGTTTTACTACAACTTCAAAGGTTGCTCTGAAATAGAAAAAGAGAGAAGGATTAGCACCTATTCCTATCCTGTTGTGCTGGAGGTAACGTGGCACAAAAAGAAGAACAGTGAAATAAAATAAAAGGAGTCTGTTGCTGAAATTAGGGTTATAGAGTGCTTCAGGGATGACGTATATTTGCAGGTCAACCTGGAAGTTAGCATCGCCCTGCTTCCCTCGACAAAAAACAATGGGATTTTTCCATTGGATTTTGGATTATTGCAGAAAATAAGCTCTGTGGCAAGACCTTATTTCAGGCATCTAACCAAAAACCCATTCAGAAACCCACTGACTTCCAGACAAGGGAACCGGAAGTACAAAAATGCTAACTCATTTCCGGGTTTTACAAGGTTCATGTTAATATACTGAATGATTACAATGACTTTGAAGTGAAGTTTTCATGATAAAATCATCTCTTCATTATCTGTCTGGTGTGCACGCTAACGCTGTAGCACAGACTACATTAAGCAATTGCAGATGAAAGATAATTATGTTATCCCGTCATCAGCTTCTTAAAAAGAAAAGAAAAAGGTGGGGAGAGAAAATAAAGGAATAGATAACCTTGTGACCTGCAATGCCTCAAACACAAATTGCAGCAACTGTGCAGCT
This sequence comes from Macquaria australasica, assembly GCA_005408345.1. Classification (NCBI taxonomy): domain Eukaryota; kingdom Metazoa; phylum Chordata; class Actinopteri; order Centrarchiformes; family Percichthyidae; genus Macquaria; species Macquaria australasica. Next base: position 523,914 of record SEMN01000060.1, on the reverse strand, counting down.
GAGCTTCAGCAGAGTGTGGCAGGAAAGCACAAAGGTGACACGTCTCCCAATCCACCGTGGATAACTTGCCTGGCTGACATTGAGGTTACAGACACACAGGGATAAGCTGAGAATAGAGGGTGGCAGCTCTGACTCTGGGATCAGAGGGGCTGTATTCAGCATGAAGGTGAAGAGGCCTTTGGTTTATGAATTTCAAATACTTAAGCCAATCCCTAATGTAGATTCTAGCTTTGATTTGGTCTCACTCTCATGACCTGCATCTTTGTCTTTTCATTAAATTCAGGCTCTCTTCATTTGCCAGTAAGTTGTTTATATACTTTGAGATGGAAAAAAGCTATTCAGATTTCTGTTGATATGCAGCAGGAAATAACCAGCAGCTGGGAAATTTGATGATATTTACTATTGTGGCTACTATCTGTCTAGAATCACACACACACAAGCACTCTGTGTCATGTTTGGTCTATTTATTCAGTGCTGGCTATGTATTTGTATACAGTATATAAACAACTTTTTTTGTATTGTCATTCACTCCCCCCTTCTTTCTGTTTGCTGCCTTCAGCTTGCCCATTGATTCCTCTTCAGATTCAGCTCTGAGGACAGTCTGTTTCAATTAAGCCTGCATCATGAATGCAAGGAGAGAATCTGATAGAAACACAGTCTGAAAAACATCTGGGGCGCCTTTCAAAATGTCTGCGTCCAGACTGGAACCCCATAGATCTCTGTGTTGAGCCCTCTCAGAAAAGGCTCTAACTACTGCAATGTGTAAGAAATGTTATTCATAACTGTCAGAAATAATGGGCACATTGAATTTGCTCGAGTGTGAATATTCAGTAATCCAACACATTGCGACGGTGGCCCTGAGACCTCAACACATAGAAAGAAAACACAGGCATTTCTGAAACACATTCACCAATTACACAACACACATGCAGCGTAAAAAAAACAACGTGCTAAAATCACAAATAACACTACCATACATACAAATACAGAAATGCACTGCAAATTCAGATCACACAACACAGTTTTTAGTGTCCCCTGAAATGTCTTTTGTTTCGTAACTTAGGTCCTTGTTGTTCTGTGCCACTTCCTGCTTTTAAATATTTGCCTTTGTTTCTGTATTTGGTTGTGTTGTCTATATTTTATATATTATATATTGTTATGCTGCTGAATATGTGAAGATATTTTCTTGTTCCAATGCTACTGTCTTTTAAAACTAAACTGAAAACATTCCCTTTTAGCTGCACCTTTCAGTAGTCTGGTTTACTGGTTGGTTGCTGGTCTTAATTATTTTATCTTATTGTATTTATATACATACATTTTTTTCCTTCTTTCTTAATGGTTTTAACTCACATGTATCATTAATGTGTCTGTCTTAATTGTGTTTACTTATTTCTAATGTTTTATCTGTACACTATCCACATTTTTGTGGCTTTAACTTCTGTGGTAGCTCACGCTCTGTGCAGCACATTGTGCGTCCACTTGGAATGAAATGTTCTATAAATAAAGTTTTGCTTGCTTGCTTCTTCTTTGATTGTGTTTTGTCTATTTGCATGTGTTTTCTTTAGTTACCATGAGTTAAGATAAGATAAGATAAGATAAGATAAGCCTTTAATTGTCCCACAGCTGGGAAATATATAGAAATACAATAATAAAATATAATAAAATACAATAAAAATAAATAGAAAATAGTCCTGTACACAGTAAAGACAGTAATAATAATAGTGTGACTGAGTGCATTTGTAAGTATGAACAATAGATAAGATAAAAATAAAAATATTGCACATATATAATATACATGTACATGAAAGTATTACACAGCAACAGATGAAGTAATAACATCATGAATAAAAAAAAAAATGCATGAAGATAATGCACAGCAGCAGATGAAGTAAAGTAGTGAACAGTCTGCTTATTGACAGTCAATGTAGATTACCGGGAGTTGTACTGATTATAAAATTATTAAGCTCTTAGGGCCACCTGTTCACTATGTAGAAGTACTGTATTTCTCTCGGAGCTTCCCACATCTGAAGAAGATTATGTAAAGACAACCTCTGGGGCCCGTGACTGGTGGACGCATGTATGTGAAAGCATGTCTAAATGCAAGGCAAGCTGTTGCTGGAACACACATGTATACTGAGCTGACTTTCCCCAGGGCACAATAAGTAGGTGAAAGGAAAATCCCACTTGTCTGACCTGAAACGTAAGGCTGCAGTGTTGGTATCATGCTGTGGTTTGTCCATGTTGGCCTGTGCTCTGTTCATTAGTCTATGTTTTGTCCATATCCCAGTTGGCTCGAGCTCTGTTCACATGGCTTCAATTAGATTTAGTACAAAGAGGCTGCTGAGCTGCTGACTGGACTTCAAAGCCTGTGGTGTTTTTGGTTTGACATATGTGTTGGGGCTGCTTTTACTGTACAGCACCTTAATCAAATGTATAGAACAACCAAATGATCATGATAATTATCATCTTTAGTGGTAGTAGTATTGTTGTTCTATATGAGTATGTTAGCGAGTTAGTTTGCAAAAGCTACCATGACAAGCACACAATTACTGCTTGGCTTACAGACACATGCAAGTGGATATAATCCACAAAAGAGCATGATTTCATTTGTCATTTCTCCAGGTCCCCGCTAACATCATTAGTCAAGATGCCAGGCAGAATAGATGGGTAGGATGGTTTCTCCTGAATTCAATCTTTTCTTTCTTTTTTTCTCTCTCTATATTACATTGTGGACTCCGACGATATTATTTCAGTATTATTGATCATACTGAAGTTGTTACAAGTACAGTGTAATTGGGTATGTACATTTGTATTATTTGAGTTTGCTGCATTTAGTCCTTCCTTGATGTACTTTTATTTTATTTTATTTATTTACTTAAATGTGTTAAATGGGGCATGTGTTCTGTATGCGTTTTTAAGCAATAAACAGATTTTCAAGAAAGAAGTCTTGAGGATAATATTTGATCTGACACCTGTTTAAAGAGCAGTACCTTTGATGAGAGAAGTGAATACACTGAGCTGTGAGTGTGTTCAGTTAATTTAACAGAACTCCCCTGTGATTGCTTTTCTTCCTTCTGTGTTTTTAACATATAGAAATGTGCACAGCAGGTTATAGACTTCACAAGGCACTTAATAATACAACGAACTGAAGAGAACTTCAATTTCACCTTTCACCTCACCCACTGACAGCTTGTGCACGTCTGTTTGCCCCTTTCCCACAATTCACTGCCTATTAACTCAAAGGTCAATGAATACAAGCCCACACTGGATGGATTTTGAGATGCTGTCAGTTGCTGGCATTTTCAATGAAGTACTTTCATTTTACTCAATTAACTAAAATAAAAATCGTTTGCTGTGACACGTGTCAGAGTGTGTTATATTTGTTGTTTCATTTCAACACCATTTGAATTTATAGGAGATTAAGTAAGAATATTTTGCAAGAAAGTTGTTACTTTCACTTATCCAATTTAAAGTTTGGCTGATTTATTGCAAAAGGTTAGACATTTTTCCAATATGTCCACTTTAAGGTAAATTCATTGGCATGCTGTGTAGCCCTGTATAGCCTTAACAACTTAAGGAGGGCACAGAGGCCAGATCACTTAAAGTTGGTAATTTAGTTAATAGAGTGGGTCTAAATAATTGTGGAAAGTAAATTGGTCTTATAAAAGGTTATCTGTACCCTGACACAGGGCCACCTCTCAGGAATATAAAACGACACCTTGTTAAGTGATTGGACAGGCTCATTTCAGCAACTATTTTCACTGCTGCACCCTTAATTATTTAATTTTCTCCTCTTCTTGGAACCCACCTCTAATGAATTGATTTTTTCCAGGGAAATTGGTTTATAAAACCTCTATGAGAGTAGAGGGTGGCAGGGAAGTGTCAGAGGAAAGGAGAGTGAGCTGAGAAGGAGTAGATATTTTGAAGAAAAGTGTCAGTGAAGACGTTCAGGGAGACGCTGAGGACAATGTGGTAAATAATAATGTTTGTGTCTTATGGAGGTTCTCCAATCAATTACAGCCTCTTGTATTCCATAAGCTCCCTCTAACCATTTGTTTGAAACCATTTCATCACAGCCACATGAAAGAAAATGAATATCACTGATTGAACTTCAACATCCCGAGGTCAAATGAATATTGGACATGAGCTGATGTCTTCCAGGGCAACATAGATTTTCATACACGTTTGTACAATCTCATTCAAATTAGTGTCCTCTGGGAGAGATCGCAAAGGGCTCAGCCGTAATAAGAAAGAAAGAAAGAAGTTGTGTCATTAGTCATAGATAAAGATACATTATATGCCAGACTTACTTGGCCTCTGGGGGTTTCCTGTATTTTTCTTTGACTGAGGTTTTCTTTTTTGCTTCTATGCCGCTGAGACTCACAATTTAATAAATTCCCTTTTCTGAGCCTGAGAAATAGAAAGAAAAGGCAATTACTGAAGGAGAAAATATGATAAGGGTAAAAAATTGAACCTCAACTGTCAAAAGAAGATGGATTGGTTTTGTTTGGTTCGGTAAGTCAAACAGGCTTTATATTTACTGCGTGGTTAAGGAAAATGAAGCCCAAACATCATAACGTCAAGGTTTGACTTACACGCATAGAGCTGTTCTCCACAGGGAATTAATCCAAGACTGTGTAAGGCAATCAGTGAACTCAATAATCTAATGTACATTTCCCCACAGCACTGAAAGCTAATGACATGTCACCTTGATAACAATAAGAAACGCCTTAATAAGGGATGGCATGTTTCATGAACATCACTTACTATGGGCTTTAAATATGTGTCATGAAATACTTTTATTTATGATCATCAGCAACAGTAAGTTCCCATTTTTATATGGAAAATTTGTTTTTAATTAGTCATACATTTTTTGCTTGCTTCATTTTTTTTATCATTTTTATCGGCTATTGAGGGACAGAACACATGACCTGAAACAGTCCATGTTGTCAACATTTTCTCCAGGGTAAAGGGAACCCAGTACAGGCAGGCAGGTGCGTCACTTTACACAATCTAACTCAGAAACTCTGAAGGTAAGAAAGTAAAGTGTACTAACCTAGCTAGATAGATAACTACTTACATTAACCTACAGTGTCCACTGCAATGATGGGAGTGACGCAGGCAGACGAGACGTTTAACTAACGTCAAGGTTAGGCTCTTACCGCTCCCATACAATGGTATGGTCCGTATTTCGTGTTACAAGATTCTCCCAGGCATGAATATGGGAAATATATTGTAATATTTACAATTACAGGGTAAGAAGGGTGTGTAAAAGTTTCGCCCCGTAATTCGAACTATGTATTCATAAAAGATCAAAAGAACATAATTTGCACATCATCTAAAACTAAAAATGTGTACCCATCTGTAATTAAAAGATACATGAATAATAGCATCTTTCTACAATTCACTTGTTATTGTTCATGTATGGTTCAGCTTCACAAACATACAGTGTTTCTACAGTTTCTGTATTTATGCTGTGCAATGTTCAGCTCATTATTAAACATAGTTTTACTGTATGAATTTGTCGCTTGGGCAAGTGTAGTGATGAGGCAGAAAAGCATGAAGTTCATGTTTTACAAAATACACACAAAATAAAAATAAAAATCCCAGCAAACGGTGTAACTAAGATAACTGGATACCAATCATAACGTCTGTTTGCCTGTGGGTTTGTCAGTGGTTCCTACACCACTGGAAAAGATCTAAGTCAGCCAGATTTGCAAGAGCACAAATGATTTCATCAATAAAATGACTGGTATGAAATCCAATTTTTCCCAGCGGAGTGCTTTTAATTTGGCTCTTAACAAATCACATTCAGCATTCTTTGGGGGGAAAAAACAAGACTAGGTGGAAACATGGCTGAACCTTATGGTCAATGAACTCCTAAGGACGTAATTCAGGGCTGTTCACACCTATTTATTTTGGTCTACAATTGGCACCCTCATACAAGTAAAAATTGCCAGTTAAAAGTGTTATTACTTGTGAATAACGGTGTGTGTGTGTGTGTGTGTGGTTCTGTGTGTATGGGTATAAGAAAACCAAATAATCTGTGGACAGTCAAGACCCAATCACAAAAAAGGACAGAGACTACCCTGTGACTCAAACCAAGGCAGTCCTTATGGATCTGTACTCCAAGGTGAGATTTAATACATACTGTTATGTCATTAAGTATTTTTTGGACTGTGCTGTCCTCCTTTTGATGAATCCATTTAGATAATCTATTCTCAGCAGAAAAATATTTGACAAACTCTTCTTCCACAGCATCCAAACAATGATTTACAGTTTAATGCTGTAGTTGTGAAAAATCTCTTAGGTATGCGATTTGCTTCATTAGAATTCCTCTGTGTGGGTTGGCTGATTGACTTCAAATTCTACTGCATGCACAAGGAGCCAGTGTACAGTATGTACTTATTTTGTTATGCATTATGTTAACTGAGCTGCATCATGACCTTGTCTTCTTTACTGCATTATTTTATTCCTGATTTTTTCTCTTTTTCTTTTCTTCTCAGGTTCTAACTCTTATTCCAGCTATGATTAGAAATTGACCTACAGTTTAGACATTTTTCTTTGTATGTATTGGTGGTGTGTTTGTGTTGAGGCTTTTTTCTCAGCAGACATTTTGACTTGTCATAGTAGGAAAAGCACAGGTGTAGCTTAATGACATTAACGATGGCTCTGTTCTATTCAAGTGGAAGAAATGACAGAGTGACAGTGAGCCAGCATGCACAATACCTGGACCCTAAAACTGAAGCAGCATAATGGAATTCAGCCATCATTCATTTTATCATTTACACCTGTACTTTTCATACTGTGACATGTCAACATATCTGCAGTGAAAAAAGGCCTCTTGCTGCACAGGTGTTTCCCTTGTTCACTTCAGTTGGAACCTGTTGATGATTGGCTGTCTCTAGCCTGAACTACATTATATTGTTTATTTCTATGTGCTGCTTGTTCCATGCATCATGATGGTCTGTTTATAGACCTTTCTCACAACAGACATGTTGACTTGTCAAACACAGCTGCAAGTTAACATGATTAATGGCTACATTTCCATTCAGGTGTGCCAGTTCTAGGGTTGTGTGCTGGCTTACTGGGACATTTAAATGGAACAGAGCCATTATCAATGTTATTAATTACACCTGTGCTTTTCCTGCTATGACAGTTGCTGTCTGCTGTGAGAAATGTCAATCGAAACAAACAAACCACTACACCACTGCACTAACACTGCTTTCAGGGGCCTCAGGTCTTTTTTGTTGGCCTTTTTTTGGGGAGATGAGCACCATTTGTCTCTGATGGAATTCAAAGACTGCTGTGAAGTCACATAAAATATTTTTTTATTATCATTTGGTGCACAATTACAATTATAATAGAAATCACTGTGCCTTTACTCAATAATAAAGCAACATTGTCTCATGTCTGTGAACAGTCAAGCTTCAACAATACTTAAGGTAGTATATTTAACGTATGGAAAAGAGTTCCGTCTTCATCACTTTACTTCACCGCTGTTGTTCTGTAATTGCCTTTGAAAGTGTACATGTGCTTTGCTTGCTTGATTCTATTTGAAATGTCAAATTGCTTTCTTGAGAAAGAGTAAGCTTGCTGGTCAATGATCTTGAAAGAAAATTACTTTACATTATAGATGAATTTCTGAGTAAAAGGAAAGCTTCAGCTTTTAAAAAGAGGATTCTGTTTCAAGAAAAAATATCCAGGACATTCAAAATAAATAAATACCAAGCCTCCTTTCTGAAATGTAATATTTTTTAAATCGTGTTCATTTATTGACAAGATGGACATTATAAAGAAAACATTTGATTTATTGTACTTTTTTCCCTTTTATTTCAGGATGCACAACAAATGCAGGCTTACATAACATGCAAACGCTCAATACATCCATCATTCTTTGAACACTAACAACATGATGCTTCTGCTCAGCCTTGGTTGACAATTAAAGAGGGAGGTACTGTACTTATAATGCTGGAAAATTACCAGAGATTTGGATGGCAATTAGCCTCATATAACCCTGATATGCTGACTGAAGTGAACTAAATAAAAGCAAATATTCACAAGGGCAGAGGTCAATTTTTGATTGTGAAAATATAATTTAGTCTTAAACCTGTAGTAGAATTGAATGACCTGTGGTGGGCCCCAATTATAGTTTTGAAGTGCAACAGCAAATTAACAAAGTTTAAACCAGCATTTCAAATATAATAATATAATAGCAAGTACATAAAGTGACTTTTTCCTTTTATTAAGGAGAAATAAACATAAAAGAAAGTAAAGAAATTAAGTAAAGGAAAATGCCTGCAGTTTCCTGTTTACATGTTCAGTTTGAATAATGCTACACAAAGCACAACACACTAATGAGGATGCTGAAACCTCTCTAGATAATAGATTGTTCATGACAATATAGTGCATAACTGGCTCATTAAGACAAGGGCAATTTACTGTGTTATCAGGCAGTGCAAGATTCATCGGGCTTAAAATAGCACATTAACTCATGTCAGCAAAGTGACACTCTTTGATAAATGCCTAAAAAGAGAACGAGCTGAAACACTACAAGACAGGATAGCGTGAAAAGGGTCAACAGAGAGCCAGCTGTATGTGTTGAAAAACCTGTCAAATTACAGAAGTGCAAAGAAGATATTAGATTAATTTATGAATACATTGATCCATAATCAGATAGATAATTTAGTGGGTCAGAGCTGGACAGGGGCCCTGGAATATGCCAGAGATTAAACAGTACAAGCATGTGGTGTTAAAAGTGTTGTTGAGCTGTTGTCAAGGAACCCCAAATTTAATGGCAGATGACAACAAATTTTAGAGGATAGATTTGACTGTAAACACACACCCCTGTTATTAGACTAAACCGCTGCATATGTTTGCAACAAAGCAGAGCCAACTGCTACAGTTTCATCTTATTTGCTCAAATAAAATCTCACCTACACCTCTTTCCCTGCAGAAAGTAATAAACTGACTCTTATGAAAGAATTACAGACCATATTCTGAACAGTAGTGAGTACAGAGAAAGCCGGTACCAACGTTAGATCATTTGCCTCTGTGCCTTTGGTATCCTGACCTGCATTAACATACAGTGTGCAGTTTATTGGAATTGCGTCACATGAATTGTGGATCTTGAAGTCAAATCATTCAAACACTTCCTGCTCTCACTGTCATTTTCTGGCTGCAGATGAACAAAGCTGCCTAGTGCAGCACTGAAGAGATGTCAGGTATGAAGTACATGCTGCTGTTCTAATGAGTGATTTGTCTGATGAGCAAGGAGATCAAACCAGTGAGTGGTACACAGCAGAGGTAGTGACATTCCTAAATTAATTAGATTTGCGTGCGAGAAAATAACTCAGACAAGTTAATCATGCAAAACATCAATTAGACTTTGAAACAACAATCAGCGCAGGTCAGATTTCATCAGGTGGCTGTGGCCACGACATAAAGTCATCTACCTCAGTGGTGGTGCTAGGTGAACAGTGGGGGAAGTGGTGTTGTTTCATAAATGAGGCACAGAAAAACATGGATTATTGTGAAAAGCCTGGCTTGAATAAGCCTAACAAACAGATCCCAGATTAAACTCTTTCACAAAGCCAATTTATGTAATCAGAATAGGTCAAGCCTGTTTTAAGAAGTACTCCTTCAAGATTTAAAGTGGCTGTCAATATTTTTATATTAACAATGGATCACATGACTACTTATATGTAAAGGTATATACTGAATTATCACCTGACTTTGCAGTTCCCGTCAGCTCTATGGAGCTTTATCGCTTCTTTCAGCTCATTGTTTTGGTTTTCCGGCTGCAACTTAACTGTTTTGGTTCAGTCTTATAGCATCATTTTCGGCAGCTGTTTTCAGTGGAAAACGCTCTAAAACTCACTGTACCTGTGCAGCACCAAACAAAGTTAGCTGCTAGCTGGTGAACATAGTGGGGTATTTAGCAGCTAAAGAGACAGATACTTTGCTTTTCAGATTTGGTGGAGACCAAAAGCTCAAAGGAGTAAATGAATAGCTTATTAATCAATAATCATTTCTGAATGGATCAACCAGTGACTACCAGGATCAGACTGGTTGACTACCAAGACCAGAATGGTGACGGCTGAAGAGACAGCGGACAGCCTGGAATAAATATGGAATATCATAAAACATTTTAAGTTCGCAATAAATTTGACATGCTCTGCTGTTCACAGTGCAGCAAAGAGGAAGTATGGGAACCTTAGAGAAAACACTGTGTTTCAGTCTGACAGATTGATTGTAAAGCCTGAAGCCAAGCTTGAAAAATACCCTGACCAGGACCAGGCTAGTCTACAAAGATACATTTCCATGATAACTTGGGTCACACTTATTTAAACCTGCTTTAGGAAACAGAATTTCCTGAAAATAAGCCTGATTTAGTGAGGAAAGACTGGCTTTACTGGTAAACTGCTTTATGAAACACCACTCATGTGGGCCTTAAACACAAACTCATGTGCGGAAATAGATGTTTATGAGCATCAGTGCAGACTCTCGTTGGCCCTCGGTTCATTTTGTAACACTTAGCACTCCAAGCATGAGAAATGGCTGGCTACAGAAATCCATTATCTGTGTGTTTATCATATAAAGCATAACTTTTGGGCCATTTCCTGTTGTCTGTTCAGGTTATATTCTTACTCCTATAAACTGCACTGCAGCACTCCAAGAGGAGGACTGAGACTCATATTTTAAGGCATCTCAAATAAACAACTCCACGAGTGCTTTATTTGAGCAAAGCCAACAACTGCTTGCAGATAAAAAACAATCTGAGTTTTTTTCATTCATAATGTAGTGCTAGAGGTGAACCAGAATTAATGCGTTTTGATTTAGCATTTATATTTTTTTTCCCTTCTTCCCCTTAGACTACAATTAACAATAATAATTAATTAATAATTAGTCATGACTTTCGAATGAGAGTGTGTCTTCTAGCTAGGAAAGAGATTACATTTTCATTTTAAAAGGGGAAACAGCTTCAAAAGTTGAAAGACTCAGTTCTAACTGCAGTTCCCTTAAGTCCTGGAAATGTGCTGGCTGCAGACTAAGTGGCCACCCTTAAAGTCAGACCCCAAGGAGCCGTCCCGTTTCAAGGATGTTATCCAAAGTGGCACAGACAGCACCCACAGGGAAGTTGTTGTCATTTTGGGCAGCTAAGAGTCAGCCTTCAAGCAAAAAAAGCCTATAAGTCTGAATGGCTGCCAGAGGGTGAATTTGGCCTCCATCAGCCCCCACATTCGGCTGTGCAGCAGTAGAGGCCTGTGACAGCAGAGCAGTTGATCTTAAAGGAGCTGCAGCACAATAACAGCAGGGAAGGGGATTGGTGCTCCTGCAAAGATAAATGGAACACCCAAAGGCCTGTCATAAGGAGAAGGTCCTCCAAGCTCCATTATTGCTGCTTAATATGCAAAAAGAAAAAACGCAGGCTAATGTGGCACATGGTAATAGCCAGGACCAGCAGACACAAGAGTCATTTCAGTCAACGAGGCCCTCAGGGGGAGGGCCAGAAGGGCTAAAATACACACACACACACACACACACACACACTGTTTCCCCGTGCTCAACAAAATGTCCACTAGTACATCTAATCTACAACATTGCAATATAATTAACCAAGGATGGTCATGCTCTCCAAAATGATGATTCAATTATTTTTTTAATTTATAGTTCAAGGAGCCAAAGGACAACATTAAATAAGAAGAAAAAATACCAATCATAACACGATTATTAGGACAGTTTATCCATTCAACAAAAGAAAACAAAAATCAATATTAATATCTATTATTACAAACTTAGTTTGATACATACATATACATAATACAGTGACGGATTATTTTCTATTATTATGGCACCTTACAAAGTTCCAGGGTCTGCTGAAGCCATTAGTCTTGGATGCCTACAGCCTTTTCCATTGTCAGTAAAAGTCCAGGAAGTCCTTCAGCCACCTCTCAGTGTTAAAGCAGTTTGGTTTAAATTGTTTTCAGTTTATCAGTATTATCCACTTGACAGATTGTATACCGTCCATCTTTGAGCCAAGTAACCAAACTATTGGACATGGTTAAGATATTAAGATTACATGAAATGTTTTCAAATACATCAACCCAACATCTCCAACCAGCCCATCAAAAGTTTGATACTGTGCAATTAGTTTTCTTCAATAAATTTAAGGGCAAAATTTCTCTTTTCCTCTTTACTAGATATGTTTAGTGTGATACATTTCTTTCTTTATGTCCACTAGATATGTTTAGTATGATAACTTGTTTTTCTTGTCAATCAGTCTTAATTCTGTATACTTAGATCATTTCTGTTTTGGGTCATCTCTGTTTAAGGTACATTGGTATCTTGGTTGGTTATAGCGGGAGGACAAATTGTTTGTAATCAGGGGAAAAGACAGCTGCAGTCTGGGGAACAGTCTGCCCTGGGTTTCCAGCCTTGGGCAGGAAAACTTAGCTGGAGACAGACTATCTTTGTTAGAGGTGATTCTGTACTCTGATATGTCTGTCTGTGGATTGTAAGGTTATAAGTATGTGACAGCATCTTTCCTTCTTTGTCAGATGCTTCATATGCATTTTGGTGTATGATCTCTGTCCTTCAGCTGAAATCGGATTGACTCGCCTGCTCTCCCTTTTCATTTACCTTTTTTTTATCCTTATTTACCATTTCATCTGATTGTTTCATTCTTTTCTTAATTAAATATACAAAAGACAATGGCTTGTTGGATCTTCATTTTATTGGCTCACTTCTCCAAAGGAAATACACAATTTCCACCACAATAAACATAGTGTAATGTAAGCCCTGTGTATTATTTTAATTTGTAAGACTTTGTCAGCTTTGTACACAGAAAATGTATTGCTGGGTTTCCTTGACATTTGGGATATTTGTGATCTCCACAAGATGATAATTTAAACAATTTTCTTTATAGCATCATGAGACTGGTGCAATACATGAGGACACAATATCCACTTCACATGAACAGATCAAACTTTAACAGATACATGGGCATGAAATTTGCTGAGCACAGCCCTATTGATTATATTGACTTTTGACTTTCATAATAAAGTTATTTAATTTGTGTAGCACTTCTTAAAAAAGTCCTTTACATAAAACAGACAATACATAGTGCAGAGATAAAATAAAAACGTAGCTCCAATAAGGCTGTCAAAATAGAAAAATTGTGAATAGAATACATTGCTTGTTCCTTTTGTATTGTGGAGTTTAATGAACATTGCAGCCCCTAGGAGCTGCTAGTGTGGTTTTAAGCTTCTATGTCTTTCCAGTCAGATCAAATCTTTGGATCCATAGTTAATGTTTTATGATACAGCAAAGATTCTTACCTACTGTACCAGACCTAGCAGAATTTTTGATCAACTACAATCTTAACATCTAAAATAAAACACCTTTTTAAATTAAGGATTGACAGAAGATTGATTAATGATAAGTTGTGAATTATACAGTATAAGGTCCTGGACACAAAACAGTGAAACAGTTCTTTGATATGAGATAATTAATCTTTATCTCAGTTAAGGCCAGCTATACCCTTGATATACTCTTCAAATAAGTATTTCATTGGCTTGTTAATGATATCTTATAATCCTCTACTTCAAAGATGCCTAACCTGAAATTCAGATATGCTGTCTAACCTTTTCATGGCACCACATCAGGATTTTCTCTGACCTCATCTGGCCTTGCCTCAACATTTTCTGAAGGCACCATTGATTGCAGTCAACGAGCAACGTGACAACGTGTTATCACAAGAGGTCTAGGCACATAATTAGTACAAGAGTGAGGCTTAACAAGCTAATGTTATATAAAGGAAGGAGAAGAAAGTCACACGCTTGACACTTGTAAGTTTTTATAACTGTGTGAGAATTGTAAGCCAGTCAGTACAGCTAAATTGACATGAATCTAATGAACATCACAGTAACTGGATGAGTTTTAGTGTTAATTTGAGGATTGACCATTCATCAATACTGTATACCTGTCATTTCTCATAATTGTGAGGGGTTTGGAAACATTTCAAGATATGAAACTGACTTAGGCCATAGATTTAGATACCTTTGAGATTGACAAGGAGCATCAAACTGTGTCAGTGTCCAAAGCTCATTGTGTACAGTTATGCATTGTTTGCTGATTAAGCTGAGTCAGCTTTCACTGTACAGTAGAAGGCAGAGTTCTGTATGTTTGATCATGTAAATGTGAATGTAGTGTGTTCTTTCTGCAGTGGAAAGCCTAAAGGCACAAATGATTCTGCTATAAATATATGTTTTTAAATAACATTTTAAATAAGATGATATTAATAGAATTGCATTAAGATGTATTTCATGAGATACAAATGTCCAACTGTATATGACAAAAACAAACAAACTAGCATTTACAGCAGATTAGATGTCACATTTGGTATTCTTTACGTGGGCATGGAGATAATAAGTAACTCTTTACAGTTAGTTTTTTTCTCGCAATGTATTTCTATTTCTAGTACACACTGCCTGCAGAAACAGAGCATTTCTGTGGTAATTGTTTGGCTTTGTGTTTGAATTAAAAGTGATCAATTAGAAGAGAAACATTAACGAGATTAAACTGTGCTCATTATCCAGCAACCAAATCAAAATAGCAAAAACAAAGAGCGAGCAACATTCTCACATATAATTAAGGGCATTGATCACATTTGTGGTGCAAAAATATCCGTGATTAATTTCTTGGAGGAAGACATGGAGAAGGTTGCTTAGAGACAGGGCAGTTAATTAATGGCTAACATGAGTCCACACAAAGGTTGTATTTCTGTGTGCGAAATAAAGAGAGTGTATAAGATTTACTGTTTTCTGGTTCTGTATACTCACTAATGAAAAAAGTGAACCACTACAGTAGGGGATCATCCAGTGCTTTGTTTTGTTCTGTACATTAATGCTGCAAAAGCACTGTGCAGTAGAGGGTTGTTTTTTTCACATAAGGCTATGCAACAAGACACATTGTAACACAACATTTCTGACTGAAACATATTTAACTATTTGTTAGTGGAACAATGACTTTCATGGCTAGAAAGAGATACAAGCATCATTTTGTGTCTTGCATGACACTGTACACACCGGGGGCGTTTTTTTGCGTGCAATTAATTCACATGTGAATATATTTTTTCTATCTGTTGTTTTTGTCATGAGTACTTTCACACAGCAAAAAGCGACGTCATTTTTTTCCAGAATGAGGACGATTTCTCTGAGCTTTCGCACAGCGAATAAAGGCATCAACCAATCACACTGTGCGGAACAGATGCCACATCACAACTAATGACAATGGCGGACCAACTGATTGTTTGTGTTTCTCGTCACCCTGTATTACATGACAAAGGACACAAAAATGATAAAGACAATGAACTCAAGGACAACGTGTGCAGCAGCATCTCCAGCTGCAGGATAGTAAGGAGCTGATGTAGTTTACTTTGGATGGAGTAGAGTTGGTAGCAAGGCAACAGTGTCAGAGCAGGTTTGGCTCTTCATATTAATCAAATACTGGAGGCACTTTGTAGATTTTTACCTGCAGTGTACTGCACATACACTACCCAAAGAACGTAAGACACTGGAGCATACATATTGGAGCACACATTTATACGCTTTATATGAGGGCTCCAATGTTGTATTTATTTCAGTGTGGTATATTTATTTTTCTGAAGAAAGAGCTGGCGAATGATCTATCTATCTACCTATCTATCTATCTATCTATTGCAAATATTCATCGCTGCCAGTATGAATAGTTTTGATGGGAAATATTTGCAGGCAAGTATTTTGCAATTTCATGTTGTTTATTCATCATGTCCCTGGTGTGTAAAGTGTGTCCTACTTCCAGTGAAACACTGTGTGGGCAGATGTTTGAAAGGTATCAGTGTTCACCATCCATACAAAAACAGGTTTTGATTGACTTTCACAAAGCATTTTATTGATTTTACACAGATGTATTTTGCCTCTTCTTTTATATGCTTGTCTAATGGATTTACTGTGAGATTTATCAGAGGCTCCAGCTCCTCAGAATACAGAAAGTATATTAGGCTCAATAATCATTGGTTACGCTAATTATGTAGAAGTCGTCCTCTTACTTGTCCTCTATTCTAACAAGATAACATGGGAAGGAAACAGCCTGAAACGCCCTTCCTCTGATATAAGGTACTATTTAAAGATGTCTGAGTGGGAGAGAGTGGGCTAAGGAATAATGGCACCTGCCACACGCCCTGAATCAAGGTGCACACCAAAATCACAAAGCGTATGGAAGAAATACAGTTTTAATAAACTCCCCTTCCTACATAATCTGAAGTGTTTTATTAAATACCACCTGGGACCCATTGAACTTATTTACGAGTGGGAGACGACATTAAAACAGAATAGAGTTTGTGTGCTGAGGGCCTGGAGAGTGAGCGCTGCCTCCGCACCGCCTGCATGTATACTTACCCTGATGAGCAGGCTAAGAGACTGAGATGACTGTGGGCCAATGGAGATTGCCGTCTGAGAGCCTATCCATTAGTTGACATTTAGTTCAGCCCAACAACAAGCCTCATTAGAGGATAGGTTTCAAAATTGAATGCTTGCTCAAAAATTGGGCTCCCTTTTGTTACCCTATCTAGTGATTCTTATCGTGCAGCAGAGGCAGATAGAGAGCACGGTACATCCAGGGAATGGAACTTGCAGCTAATCTATTTAATTTGCTACTAATGCACATAATGACCAGCCCACTTATGCTTTCACTGGCACAGAGCAACATTGATGGACCTCTTCTATGATGGTAGTGAAATAGCTTCTTTTTTTTTTTTAGAGCCAGAGATTTCACCATCAATATGTAGAAGACAGAAAGATAAAAGACTGATTCAAGCCACACTATTCAGTCTATAAATATGAGCCATTTGTTTACTTCTCTGTTAAAATATCTTTAACATTTTCATATAAATGTCATTGTCTCTACTCCCTGTCAGTTTGAGTTAATGTAATTCAATGTATATACTGCTGATGAAAGTTTTGACATTTGCAAGTATAATTGTATTTGGTGGGTAAAAACAAAATCTCTGATACACACGAGTTTGTCAGTTTTATGTTCATGATTTGTTAGGAATAAATAAGAACTGCTAGAACTGCTAAGTCTGCTATGCTGTCTCTGCACAAGTAATGAAAAAGTCCATTAGGGCTGCAACTAAGGATTATTTTCATCATCAGTTATTCTGACTAAAAATATTGAAAATATTGTCCTACCAACTCTCTAGAACCCTCAGATATTCAGTTTACACTGATATAAAACAAAGTAGCAAATCCTCCCATTGGAAAAGCTGGAACTGAAGAATGTTCGACATTTTTGCCTAGAAAATGACTAAAAACAATTAATCAGTTATAAAAATAGAATTTGTTTGGCAATCATCTAATTGATTTATCAACTGATCATTGCAGCTCTAAACATCAGCAATAGAAAATTCAAGGAAAACGAAACAAATGATGAACTCAGTGTCAGTGCAGTGCAAAAGAGAGGGAATATTCCCTTCATGTGATTAAGACTGGGAAATAAAATCCATGACTTGAGGCAATTCTGCAAACATTGCTAACTGACATATGTGACTACAAATCCGTTACATTAAATATTCAAGCCATCAAAAATTAGCAATTAACTTGTTTCGCTGGATGCAAAAAAGGTCTTGAAATAGTACCACTGCCAAATACAAGGTTCTCCTCTGTGAAATTTGTTGGCTGCAGTTGAGAAAAGGGTTTGAAGTGTTTTTGGAAAAAAATGTAAATTGTGTTTTCAGTACATGAGGAAATGAAATCCCTTCAGCTTTCTGAACTGAAATCCCTTAAATAAGCATTGTTAAAAAATAACAGATCAAGCTGGCTTAATACACAGCAGAGCCTGTGGTTGTGTGAACAGTCTGACCTTGACCACAGATGTTTCTATTGGCAGAACACAATAGAATACAGTATTTGTACTTAATGCTGTGTGTGTATTTGGTGAATGGAAGCTGCTCTGTTGCGACAATTGTCTCAAAATGAGCCATAAGAGCTTTATATTTCCCTGAAAGCTCTTCAAGGTTGCTGATGTCTGCAAAGGACAATGGCAGCACAACAAAGCTTCTGCCATAAGCTCTCTGCTAAAAGCATCCTACAAGGGCCTGACCAATCCAGATTGTAAAATACAATCTGGATTGTTATTTGCCATCGTAATTTAAAATAAAATTGTGATGAAAATGCTTCACAGAAATGTTAAGCCATCATAATACAAACAAATTTGTATTTTACCCCAAAAGTAAGGCAAACAGCAGGGATATAAAACAATTCCACCAGCTTAAAAGATTGAAATCTAGAGTTTCACAGATGCTGTTTTCCATCCTAATTCTAACTGTCTGGTTTAACTCAGCAATTATGAACATTTTAAATGAGTAAGACCCTTTTACACCTTCAATTATTACTTGATGTGAATTTTTTTTCATTTGCAAAAGAGGACTTTGAAAAGAAAAGCAGCAGTAATCTCATCCTGGCTGATTTCATATCTTTGTTTCTTGGATGACAGTTTTTGTCTTTCCTTTTGTCTAACACTGTCAGAGAACACCATTACAGAAAAAAGCTGGGGCCACTTCAGAGAGCAGCTCCAGGACCATTTGCTTCCCAGTGGATTGTAGTCACTTAGCTCACCATTTATCACTGCAGAAATTAGCTTGGCCTCCTGTCATTACATTGAACTCCTGAAAGGTAATCAATCTGTAGGCGATGCCCAAGGAAACGGGAGAGCTGAGTGATTGATGCAAGAATGAAACAAGACATTACAAAAGGTGGAATTGGAGGAGTGCAAATAAACATGTGAGCCAAAGAAGGTGTTCAGTGGGAGGCTGCAAAGCAAGAGCTGGATTCACTGGTTCTTAACAGGATGGAATCATTACATTTCTCATCTCAGGTCTGTGTGAAAGAACAAAGAGAATACAGTACTTACAGTGTCTGGCTGTCTTGTAGGCCAGCACAGAAGGCAGGATGCGACTGGAAGAGATAAGCCCATTGTGTGGTTTGGAATTGAAACCTCCCAAACAGTATATGCACACAGTCTGTGCAGCTCCATCTCCAAAACTGGTCCTCTGAGACTTGTCTTTGAAGCTGGCAGGTGGAACCGGCAGCTTCAGCAGCACAGTGTTGAATTCACTGCCATTGCTACATGGCAGAAATGAAGTGTTGATGTAGGCGAGCAGACTGAATCAGAGTTTAAGGAAATTGAGGTAAAAAACAAAGTCTGGATCTTGAATAAAAGTAGAAAGCTGTCATAATGCTCCAGAAGTGGGCGGTTGTTAGTCCACCGATATCTTCAGCCTCCACTTCCATCATAGTTCAAGAGCAGTCAACCTCCAAATTGCCTGCCCCCGGGATCTGCTATTACCACCAGCAATCTGGCACGACATCAATAAGTGCAAACTGGAAAAATTACATCCTGAAAAGAATGACTCTGGAATTCAAAATAAAAACACACGTACATGCTTTCCCCTGTTTTTGTATCAACTACAGAGGAAGGACATGGGATGTATTTATCTCTTTCCTGGATAGAGACTGACATAATATTTTGTTAAAGTGTCCTTGAGCAAGGCACTGAGCCCTGTTTGGCTGATTGTCTGGCTTTTGTCTTCCTGAACAGCCACACACTGTGGGCATGTGCAGTAAATGATAAAAGGTTCTCCCGCAGTGAAATATCTCTTTAAATGCACCTGGGAGAGCAGATGAGATAAGTTTTCCTGCAGTCTTTGTATTCCGATGAGTGAGTGTGACACCGGTGAAGGGATGACCTTTGATGGTGCCAGGAGGAACAGTGGATGGTGAGTCATTATACCCTTGAATGACAAGTAATGCCCTGCGTTTGCCCAGGCGGATTCAGCCCAAGGTTGAAGAAAACGCTGGATGAATAGATGAAAGGACTGTCTGTGAATTACAGCAAAGCCTTTTCTTAAGATAGTGCCTACAATAATAAGAATGTCTCCCCTGTAATTTGAAATTAAATTCTTCAGCCTCCATATTGGCTCTAAAGAATCATGCGTCGGCTTTGATGTAATAACTGCAACAGCACAGCAAACCTACACCAGGTGCTCTCAAACGGTGATGGAGAAAGTGTTTAAATAGCGAGCACCTTCCTCTACACTCGTCCCTCTGCCTGTGCGTTGGAGCCTGACTGATTAATTGAAATGTCTATTGGAGTAAAAAGCTGCTGTAGCCCAAGATCATAGGCTGATTTAGCGACAGCTATAAAATCCAGCCTGAGCCATAAAAATAGACGGCAAAAAATAGACTTTTGTGTTCCCCACATTGCTTTTCTTCCTCTCCTCATCTGTTCCTCTCTCTCCTTGCTATTTCATGTTTTTCTTTGTCCTTTAAAGAAGAAAACCCCCTTTTGGGGTGCCCACGGTGTCAAAATGAAAGAGAAACATGCAGCTGATCCACTCTCTTTTTCTCAGAATATTACCCCCTCCTCTGGCTCCATAATTTTTGTTTTTAACCTACAATGGCCCTAATACGCTGTCATGTGCTACCAATTTATAAAAGCAAAGAGTTTTTTTTTTCATTCAAAGAACTTGTTACTGAACTCCTTCTCAGGCCAAAAGGTGAAGCCAAGAGAAAGGGTGCTGAGGATAGGTTACAATAACATTTAATCATCTGATTGCAAAGCAAAGGATATCAATCAGTTTGCATTGTGTTCTGGCTGGGTGCTCAGAAATAAGTCTTTTTGTGGCCTGCTACATTCCAGTAATGATTCATTGAATCTGCTGTATACCATCGCAGTGTTTCTGACCCAAAGCATGATTCAGACTACTGATTTAGAAGGCCTCAATAACCTCTTGCACGCTAAGGCCAGGACCCCATCAGGTATATCATCTGGTATTCATGACAGGAAACCTACAGATAAAAATAGCTAGGCTCATATCATGCATGAGCTCCACACACAGGTGTGAAAGCAATTCACACGAGGGACAATAATGACAAATAGTGTTGAGAGTGAAGTACATTTTGAGCCCAGCTTCTCCCAACACATCAAAGGAAATTCAGTATGGTTTTCATAGGCACAATATTACAAGGCTATCATCAGACTGAGGAGTGAAGGGACTCCTTGGCTCTGCACAAAAGCACTGTGAGTGCTGTGAGTTTATCAAAAAATAACTGCGGATGTTTAGGAAATGAGGCGCTGGGACAAATATCCGTTCTTGCCCTCATCTGGGTGGACACTAGTTCTTTAGTTTCACAGCTCTATGAAATAAAACTCAGTCTTCTGCTGCTGAACTGGGCTCTGCTTTGAAGATTTTTGAACCTCAGAACTGAGGCTGCACCTATTAAGTACTGCTCTGAAACATTTTCAACCTTTGAGCCCCTCTGTCGTCTTCATTTGACCACGAGCCCATTAGAGCGGGGTAATAGCATGTTGGGGGAGGAGAAGGTTTAGTCAGATTACATTTTACCGACTGTGATCACAGCCTAGCTACTTTGTGGGTCGTCTAATTAGCTGACACTGATGATGTATATCAAGATCTGCACTTCCTCATTAGCTCACTAATAACATTCCTCACCTCGATATCACTCAAAATGAGCTACATTTTTATCTATTTCTATGAGAGAAATGTAATTCCCTACGATTAACAACAACACGACAAGGCCTTTGACAATGAACGCTCGATGCGTTTGGTTTCCCAATCTAAACCTCAACTTCAGCCTAATTACACAAGTGTGGCAATCCCTCTCTGTAATAAATATGAGTTATGGCAACATGCTACTCATCCAAACAGCTTATCATGATAATTATTAAATTATATAGCATTCAGGAGTTAAAGAATGATGCTTCCTGCAGAGCATTACTAATTTTTCCATCAGAAGTCTAATTAAGCTCTCTGCAAGAGGGATTGCAATTAATCACAGTGTATTTCTGGTAAAACATATCAGATGGAACAGATACAGTCAAAAAAAATACAGTGAGTAACTATATTCTCCTCATTTTCAGCAAAAAGCCAAATCCGGTGTCTCTGTCTGATATTGACACTATTTTCAATTATGGTAAATATGGGTTTTGCCAGAAGAAAAATGTCACATTTTACTGTATGTACTTTCAGTATTACTATACTTGACACAGTGTGTGTTTTTCAGCAGAGAAAAAAAAGTAAATAATCATGCACAGTGTTAGTTTGATTTTTTTATTTGTGTGCGAGAAATCACCCTTGAAGAAAACTATTTGAGCTACATCTGTATTGATACACATGTAACACAAGTAAGGTAAGTCTTCACGTCAGACCAGTGTACTTTATGTAATTTGAGACATTTAAATGAGAATATTTAAATGCTTCTTAAGTTTGGAAATGTAACAGTATATCCAGTTTTTGAAACAATTTCCACCCATTACACCAGCAAGATCCCCAAAGATATGTCTACAGTAGTCACAGTAGAACAATCTAACATTTTCCTCTTCATATCTTACTAACAAAATGGATGAGTGTGAACAAAATTCACATGACAAATGTAGTTTGATTGATAGCTGTTTTGCTCTGTTTCCTCTCAGGATGGAGGATAAGTAAGACAAAATCTCATGACTTTAGATTTAAAGCTACAATGTTGATCAAGCTTGCACAGAAACACAGCATTAGATTAGAAAGAAATCACTATAATAAATTATTGATAATAGACTAATCTGTCTCAATGGTCTTTGTGGTAGAAAATGTTCTAAATGCACTCTTCATCAATAGTCTAAAGTCCCTATAATGAAAAGATGGTGGGTGAGTGAAAATCCTCTCTGTTTAGTGTAATGGTTATGTATTATTTAACATAGTATAGACAGATCAGTCTGCCCAGGGAGAAGTAAGACGTTAATGAACAAGAGTTAACATGCACTGATGTGAAAAATATCCTCTATGTTCTGAAGAAAGGAATGAAATATATGAAGTAGCAAGACAGAGAGTCTACAGCCAGTCTCTGTCAGGCTGTACTAAGGCACAGTGGTGCTTTGAGCTAAATGCTAACGTCAGCATGCTAACATGCTCATAATGACAATGCTAACACACTGATGTTTAGCAGGTATGATGCTTACCACGTTTACCATCGTAGTTTAGCATGTTAGCATGCCAACATTTGCTAATTAGCACTAAACACAAAGCACAGCTGAGGCTAAGTTTCGCAGGTATTTGGTCATAAATACTTTGTCCTTTCACTTACACTTCCGAGCACCGAGCGGTAGGCAGCATGTTGCAGCTCTCTCATTACCATGCCTTGTTTTTGGATTTCTTTATGCAAGCCTGTACCTGGTGGCAGTAGAGGTAAAGTCAGAGGATCACCAAAGTCAGTGTGACTCATCCTCTGGGGACCATGAATGTTTGTACCGCATTTCATCCATCTGATAATTGTTGAGATATTTCAGTCTGGTCCAAAGTGGTGGACAGTAATTTTCATTAGTAAGGATTCACAACACTCAATCCCTCAAACAAAGCCAACATTTAAGCTGTTGAAGATAAACTTACAAAAATCCAGCTTTACAAAAGGTTTTAATGGCCATGTTAAAACTCAGTTAGACAACTGAGTTAATTTATTTACCCTTAACATACAAGTTGATACACACACACAAATACATTTACACAAATACAAACTGCAGAGTGTGAGGTGGCTAAACACAGGGCCGGCTTTATCTGTCCTTTTCTCTTCCATGGAGCTCCCAGAGGCTCCCAGGTTTGAATGAACGCAGTGTGAATGTCTGTGCACGCAAGAAAATGAAAAGGTTAGCGACGACACAGTAGCTGAAGTGATACAGACGGCGGAGAGCTGCGCTCACACAGTGGGAGTCCCGAAGATGAATAAAGCGCAGACTCTTCATGTATAAGTCATGCAGTATGACGAGTAAACACTGGAGGCTATCGCTGCAGCTCGAGAGAGCATGAGAGACGGGCTGAGGAGGATAGTGAGGCAAGGATCAAAGAGCAAAGGCCTTACAGGAGAGAGATGTGACCTCATGCTTCAAAACATGTCCTTCAGCACTCATCCCAAGAGGTCAAGACGTGACTCTGAAAACCAAGCAGGTCCCCCTGTCATCACTCCAAAAAGAAGGATTGTGCGATGAATTGTGTCATACAGACAATTTACTAGCTATGTGAAGTAAATATTGTGTTATTCCAGTTTTACTTCTATGTGTTGCCTTCTATGTGTTCTATGTGTTTTAAGTGCTACTGTTGTACCTGGCGGTATCATAATAATCTGTAAAATCTGTAGGGATTCTTCCCTTTAGGGATAATAAAGTTAATCAAACTCAAAATTAAAATGCTCAGGCTCACAAAGGCATACACACTTCCTGTTTATTTTTATCCTCTGTGTTTGAGATTGATTACAGTGAGATTACAAACTTGAGTTCGGTTTGGTGTCTCTGAAGACGTATTGATATTCCTATATTCAAATTGGTAAAAATGAAACCTGAACTGATTCAATTCTTTCAGGTGCGTTAATAGCTCTGAAAACCATCACAACAATTTAAAGGATACTTTGGGCACTAGTATTCCATCTAACTACCCAGAGTGTCAAACTGATATACATTTTTTCATGTGTGTGTGCGATAAGAGTCTACAGTCGTGCTAGCAGCTCTGTGAGGCTATACTTAGACACAGCAGTGCTTAGAGCACCATGTTCGTCATCTTAGTTTAACGTGTTAGCACACTAACATTTAGAAATTATAATAATTAACACTAAACACAAAGAACAGTGGGGGCTGCTGGGAATGTTATTAGTTTTGCTGGTATCTGAGATATTTCACTGGATAAGTAAACACTCTGACCTGATGGTGGCGCTAGAGGAAAAGTCTGGGGATCACCAAAGTCAGTACAATTCAATCTCTGGAAATCATGAATGTCTGTACAATATTTCATGGAACTCCTTGAGAAATATCTCCTTAAGGTATATGACTCTGGTCCAAAGTGATGGACCAACAATCTAACATTGTCATCCCTATATGCTGCTTGCATGGCTAAAAATAAACTGAATGTGAGATAGCCTATAGCTCAGTTATTGGATGTCTACCCAGAGTTCCAAATAAAACGAACCTTCCATTGGCTGAATGGCAGAGTGAAAGCTCTGGGATATACTGGGCCTAAAGATCATAGAAAACAAGACAGTCTACAGTCATGCTAGCATCTTATCATTGTAGCCATGTATCTGTATATCAGGATAATTGTATAGCTGGTCTTGATTGTGAGTCCAAACATGTTGGACATGAACAATGGCATTTTGACACTTGAGAACAACAGAGAAGGAAAATGGGTCACTGCTGAGAAGAAAAAGTTTTTCCAGCACACACACACAAGGACAGAAGAATGAGCTACAAGGGCATCCTGAGGTTGTATGAGCATGCCTCTGCACTTTTAATGACTGGTTTATACTTGGTGGCCAAACTACCTGGATTCCCCCTTAGGAATTTACAATGGCAACAGCATATACAGTCATGAAAATTAATTCTGCATAAGTTTTATCTGCTAAGACATGTTTTCATTCATGTTGAGCAAAAGCCATGACCTCTCTTTGAATAGAAAATTGTATGTTAAAGAAAACTAATAAGAAGCTCCTTAAATAGTACCAGTATGAATTAATCTTACACTCACCATTGGAAATACTTTAGTGGTTCAAAATATTCCAACCATATAATGATCCATGCATGTGCTTTATCCTTCATGCAACATTTACATACAGCAAACAAGGTTTTGGGGTTGATGGTACCTTAGAAAACATTACCTTTAATATTTAAACCAACTGTGTGTCACATTTTGGGAGTTGCTCCCCTTTTGTGTAAGATTTAATGTACATATCTACTGAGTAGTATCATTATGCAAACTGAGCAGATGTGAATACTCACACAGATGCATGTGAAGCCCAAAAGAGACGTAATACAAGGATCATATATTTTGCTGTTGCCTCTCTGTCTGATTTGCAAAGGAGATGGGGGTTTCCATCCGTGCCATGATTGCTTGTGGATGATGGAAAGAGGCAAGGCATGTAGAGACATGCTGATTGTGTTTGCCTCCTCTAAAGCCTTAACTGTGCGGCCCTCCCAATACCTTAATCCAGTTTATCCCTCTGAGGCAGAAACAGCGAGCTTGCTCATAGTCAATCTCTTGATTGTTTGGTGACCTTGAGCAAGCAAATAATAAGAGTGCTCAGTTAGCATAGGCCATCGTTTGGCAGAGCCATGTGAAAGAGATGGACACCTGAGGAAAAAAATGACTCTCTCATTAAAACTGAAACCTGCAGATTAAATCAAAGAAGAGGCAGAAAGGAGCAGGAGCCTGAGTCACTGTGCCACCCGAAGGCAGATAGATGTAGGAAGACGGAAAAACAGAACAGCAGCTAATTAGTATTGTAACATACAAACATATTAATATATTAGCATGTTGATTTATGTGGAGGCTTGCAAGTGGCATCTATTGTAAGTGAGCATAATTGTAGCCATGCTAGCAGCAGACTGTCGGTCAGTCAGTCCACCAGTCCAGAATGAAATTTCTCAATGGTTATTGAATGGATTCCCATAAAATGTGGTACAGACATTCATGGTCCCCAGAGGATGTGACCTAATAATTTTGGTGATCCCCTGACTTTTCCTCTAGCACCACTATGAGGGTTAACATTTGTAGTTTTGAGTGAATCGTCTCAGCAACTATTGAATGGATTGCCATGAAATTGCCATTGGTGATCCCTTCGCTTTTCATCTAGCGCCAATGTCGATTTATGCTCATTACAATCTTAAACCCTTATTTGGTGCACAATGTTGTATGTTGTATTGCATTAGTATAGTCCTGGTTGAAATATATATTGATAACCTTGGCATGTGATGTTGGGCTGTATCCACGCCTGTCGAAGTATTTGGTCTTTTACATAATAGTTCTGAAAGCAAACAATTATCCCTCTCAGCTGGGCTGTGTTGTTCTTCATACTGGCATTCAACAGGAGGTGGGCTCTCAAAATGCTCACGTCCAGTCTCTCTGATAGTTGTAGGGAAGAGTGGATAAGTTCAGCCATGATCTTCAATATGCACCTCACCTGGCGTGTCCATTGTTTCGTTTATCTTTTCTGTCGCTCTTTCCTTTTTTACCTGTTCCTCTTGGCATTGTCTTGTCTTTAGGTTAATGTTGTCGCATTTTTAAATAAATGTGCTAGTTTTATCAGGGTTGTCAGAAAGCCGTCGTTCTCATGCTGCTACCACCAGCATAACACCACCGGAAGTCCAAACATGCATTCCTTCTTCAATGACTCATTCTCAGTCAAAGAAAAGGAGAGCTCTTGGCAGAATTAATAACACAGTGAACAGTGGATAGATGGGAGAACCATCTGCATGAAGAACTTGCCAATGTTGGTTTAGCACAGAGTCACATTCTGCCCACAAACAAGAATGCAAAAGCAAGTTGTAGCAGAGAGGCTCAAATTAGCAGCTGGCATGGCAAATAGGTGGGACATAAATGCAGTGTTACTGCAAAGTGTTTCATCTCTTCAGTTTGTTGCTCTGCTCTCTAATAGGAGTTGTTGGCTTGTCTTTTCTGATGAACAAAAAGTGTATATTCTGAGATTATTGATGTAAAGTGTTCTTTGTGGTGAATTTTATCATGAATAAATGTCATTTCAATGTCAATTTGATGCCTGAAATCTGTTCTCAGATATATTTGACCTTAACTCACAGAGCTTATTTTCTAGCTGAAGTACTGCTAAGGGATAATTATTTTCCAATTAGTCTGCAGCTTTAAAAGCATGCCCATCCACTATTCATTCTCCTTGTCGTTTCAAGCTTCACCGCTCTTCCGTCTCACTGCTGCGTCTGAGGCCCCTGTAGGGGAGATGGGGGGGAGGTCTGGTCTCCCCCTCAACCCAGAGGAGACCAGGTCTCGCCAAGCATTCAACCAGTAAACACGCTGGCTTCTGCATACAGTGTGTGCCACAACTCTGTATGCAGCTGTGGCTCAGGAGGTAGAGCGGGTTGGCGGTTCGATCCCCGGCTCCTCCTGTCCTGCAAAATGTGACAAAGTGCAATGTAAACAGACTTAGCGAATAAATAATGATGTACATGAAGCATGTGACCATAAACATCCAATGAAGCTTTCGATCCACAGAAGAGACTAAAAATAGTGGCAGACGAAAACATCAGATCAATATATGAAACAAACAGAAATGTCATATTTCCATCATGTATGACCCATGGTTTTCTATTGTTTGACTGGCACTCCTTAAATTACCTCATCTTGTTGCGCCCTCTTCTTCTGCAATGGTTTAATGCTAAGCTAAGCTAAGCTAACCATCCCCTGGCTATAGCCTCATATTTAACAGACAGATATGAGCATTGATTTGGTCATGTGGACTCACCGCAAGAAAGCAAACAAGCGGATTTCCCAAAATGTCACACTATTCCTTTAAATTATACAAAATCATCAGCAGAGGGACTGACATTAGATGCCTGGACTAATTAAGATCAAATTAACAAATTGGATTGAGAACACATTTAAATACATCTCCCATAAACATTATTGATGGTAGTGATTTCAAACACATTATGCTGTATATGTGCTGTATGGGTGTATGAGCTGATGGAGTATTCTGTTTCGCTTGACAGAGTGCAGCACTGTGTAGCCACTATTGCCCTAGATGCATACCTATGTGACTGTGCACACCAAATTCTTGACCATTTGTCTAAAAATACCTTTCTAGTTTGATAGATATGTCAGTCTTTTTAAATTAATCATCCGAGACACATTCATAAGCATGTAAGCCACCCTCAAATGAAAATCCTCATCATATAAATTATTTAAAGATTAAGCATTGTGTGACATGACAAATTATGTGGAAGAAAGTTTCATTTATGGCTTAAAAAACAAATTTACAGCCTTTGACTTTGGCATTGATATTTTATTTAGCAATTATTCTTTACACATACCACGTCATGCTTTTGGCTATGGTCTGATTCAGCATAACAGTTCTCTTGTAGGGTGTGCTGAATATATTGGCAGGTCAATAATTGATTCAATATCCAGCAGGAAGCCGGGCAGCTAAAACTGTAACCAATGCTGTGTTTTGTGTCACAGGTTCTTCCAACTGAGCTAATTCTGCTTTCTGGATCCTTTGAAAAGCTAAAACAGCAAATTGGGATCAGTAGAATTAAACATGAAGAATATTTGGTGTGTTCATTTTGATTAAGAATTGAAACAACATGGGCAATTAGAGAAAGTCTTGTTTCAAATATGCCCTGGGTTTCTATTAGCATGCCTCAAGGTAATTATGACAGCATGCCTTATTGAAATGGCCTTATTGGTGTCCATGGGAAACAAAGCTGTTTTGTGTAGTATGATTTCCATTGGTGTGTGGTGAGGGAACTGTTACATTCTCCTGTTTTTCATTAATGGCTTCTTTTGCTTGTTTCAAGTCCCACATTAATCAGCCACGGAAACAAATCTATATGCTATAATTTATTGAAGTGCTATTTGAAAGGTCTGGCCACTGTGGAAACAAGATATATTATGTTTAAAGCTTGAGCTCAACCCACGACTTGATATTCATGCATGTGGACTATTCATGTAAAGAGAACTGCTTTGGCAAAGAAATGTAAGGGTAGTCACGCATGAAAAGTTTTTAACACGAAAAGAGTGAGATCAGATGCAAGCACACAAGGAAGATAGGGGGAAAGGTGGACATGAAATGTTTCGGCTGGATAGAATTTTTAGTTCAGACTTGGAGATAGAGAGAGAGTGTGTAGTCCTGTCAGGGGTGGGGAGGTCATCGCACCACTGGGAACACAGGGAGAAGAGAGCTGAGGTTTTGAATTCAATATGAGGAGCCAGAGAGCCAGTGAGGAGGGGATGAAATGAAAGAATTTAGTGTGGATGAAAATGAGACAGGCTGCAGCCTTCTGTATGAGTTGTAGAGGCTGGAGAAAGGTCTGATGGGAGGCCAGCCAGGAGGGAGTTGTAGTAGTACAGACAAGCCATGATAGAATTTGAACAACAAGAAAAGAAGAGAAGGAGGAGGTGGTTGTGGTTGCATCGCGCGTGACTTAACACCAAGATTCTTGGTAGTCAGAAGACAGTGTGGTGTTGTCAGTGAAACCGAGGGCTTCTACGAAAGGTAGGATTTGCTGAAGAAGAAAAAAAAAGTGTCGAGATTGATGGGGTTGGCAGGCATTCAACTGCAGATGTCAGCTCAGCAAGCAGAGGTGCAAGCCACAATATGCGTGTCGATAGGAGAAAAGGAGAGTTTAGTGTTGTCAGCACTAACAATGCTAGGAAAACTTGTGGGATGTGATAGCAGAGTCGAGGAGAAGAGGAGCAGCAGTGGCACTGCAGCCCTGAGGGTGTAAGTGACAGTGGAGACCCCGGTGAGGGCAGAAATGTGTATCAGTTAGGAGATGAATCACGAGAGATTCTTTGGTGACCACTCACACAATGGACAGACATCTATTGATTTTTTCAGACGACATTTTCTTCAGACCTCCACGAGCCTGGCCAGGTGAAGGTCTGGCTAAGACACATTACAATAAAGTAGAATCAATCAATCAGTCAATCGATTGATTTATTTATTGCTAACATTACATCCTATCTAGTACGCAGATGAGAATTTCTAACTTGACACCACCACTCCCTAAACAAAACACGCATTACACCTTTTTGTGGCTTTTCAGCAAACTGTAGGATGGTAGGTGGTTAGACCAGCCATTCTCAACCAATGGGAATAGGAGTGGGCTGCTGCGGAGGCAGTGGTACAGCCAAATGGTTAGATTAAAATGAAATAAAAAATGTTTTCGTAATTAGCAAAGCTAGTTATCTTTATATCTAAATGTGCTCAAGAATTCACATAAATAAAAAATGTCAAATTAAAATGCATTATTTTAATGACCAGTTACATTTGAATATCACTAGCCAATCACGACACATCATCAAGTAGAGACAAGCGTGTTTTGCCACTGTTAGCTAGCTAACGTTCCCTCGGATGCAGTGACACAAAATGGATCGGGTTTTGAAAGGAAAAAGTGATGTGGGGACAACCCTGTACCAGCAAAAGCTCCAAAGCGTGTGGGAAGAAAATATGACTCTGAATACACTAGATTTGGATTCATAATGGCAGACAGTGCAAAGCACAGTGTGTTGAATGTGGTGAAATCCTGTCAGATCAGGCACTAAAACCATCAAAGCTCCAGAGACGCTTAAAGGGAAACTCTAATACTAATACTACTAATACTTAACAAAAGTTTTGGAATTGGTCCAGTAGATCGCCTCCGCCGGCGTCCGCGAACGGGCTGCAGTGGCTGCAACGTAATCCTTGCGGACAATTGCACCCGTGAAAAGTCTGTCCACTAAAACTGCTGACAGGCTCAGATTGTTATTCAAAGTGTTTGACAACATTATGGAAAGGATCCCTACAGAGACAGACTGTTAAAGAGTAAGATCCTTTTTGTTTAACCAGAAACAGAAAGTCTCGCTCAAGCATAAGTCTCACTCTGAAATCTCACGAGAGGTTGAGTTGCAGGAAGACGAAGGGACCTATTTTGTAAAAATGGGGCGTAGGTTTAAAAATAATGGAGTTTCCCTTTACACACAAAACACCCGGGATGTCATGGATATTTTTTTCTCATTTATTTAGGAAGGTGGTCCTCGGAAAGTTTTTAACAATCAGAAGTGGGCCTTAAGTTACAAAAGGTGGTGACGACACCTACAAATTATAGAGGCTTTCAACAAATATACAATAACGTTAGCTAAGATGCAGTGAAGATATCTGATGAGTAAGCTAGTTTTTTGACTGAAATAATGCACTTATCTAGTAAAAAAACAAAGTTACCTGTGCAGCAATGTCAACTTTTGGTGCTGTCCCCCAACAACTTTCATTCATGTCATTCACCTTTAGTTATGGGCTCAGAACAAGTGAATTTCTGCTTAGATCCACTAGCTTGCTAACATAGGTGTAACTGCTACACACGAACCTGACCAAGCTCCTCAGAGGTCTGTCATTTGGAAATTAATCCCTATAACAAACTAGTTTTGGTGCCCACCCCCACACAGATATTACACCAATCAAAGGAGCAATTTACCTAAAATGGGATAAAGGATTGTTTCCAGAGAAGAGGAGGGGGAGGAGGTCCGGGTGACCTTTAGGCTGTTTTTATGTCACCTCATATTGAGAGGGAGTTTATAGTGGAAATTGATGGAAAGGGAGCAGATGAGCAGCAATAGTCTGGAAGGCTGGATGAGGTCAAGAGAGGAGTTCCTACCCCTGATGGTGGGAAAAGATTTCTACGCCTCACATTGGAAGACAGAAGATAAAGAATGTCACTTGTAATTTTGATTCAGTGGCGCAAGAGGAGGATATAAGGAGGGAGCAGAAGCGAGTGGCTAGTTGGGAGGAGGAACCTCAGATGTGCAGCTGATGTATGTGACATTTTGATAAGAGCAGGGCAGAATGAATGGATGGGGAGGGAGAAGCTAAGAAGAAGATAGAGGCTAATTTGTACAGAAAATATGTGATTTCAGAGGGTTGCTTTAGCTGAATTTCCAGCTGAGACAGATGCAAAAAAGAAAGAGAGGAGAAATTAAAAGTGCCAGACAAATTCAAACAAGGCAGCTTTTTGCCTCTTTCTGTGAGCAGCAGGGAGGGTTTTTCAATTAATTTTGCAAAGTTTTCAGACTGCCAAGCTGTAGGAGGAAATCATCACAGTGAAGGTCAAAAGAAGAACAGAGGACAGCTGCTGAAGGAGTAGTGCAGTCTATGGAGTTAGAGAGGAATACTGCTGACTGCAGATTGTGCTAAGCAGTGATAGTGTGAAGTGAAACCAGATTTAAAGGGTTAGTATAGACAGGAATGCAGAGGACAAACAGTGATGGAAAATGAAATAATTCAACTTCTTTGTAGGGATGTTGAGGTCAGCAAAGATGTACGATTGTTAGAAGCTACTAAGTGGACCTGAGGAGTGATAGAGGACTACACTGTACGGAGAAGCAGGGTATAGTATAGTTAGTCACTTAGATGTATTATTTATTGTGTCAGTTTCATACAAGTGCTCAGCCCACATGGACTTATAAGACACCAAAAATACTGTTGCAGTGGTGAAACATTTGCCAGATGGGAACATAACTTCTTACATAACATTACAATGCGAACAATCATCCATTCAGAAGAACTCATCTGAAGACGTGTAGTCCTTAAATCATCATATAATGAACAATAAAACATGATATAGATTTCATCTTCAATCTCATCTAAATCACATAATGTAACATAAGGTATTTCAACTTCATGGAGACCAGTAAACCTGCATGTTTCTAATGCTAATGGAAATGTACCTGAATGCATCTGTGCACTTTGAGATCTTTGGCTTTTGGTTAAATTCTGCTTCACATAAAGCTCATTGTGGTTGTTTTTCATTGTTTGTTCCAAACATCAACAGGCCATCTTTCCTATTACATCAGGAACAATTTGCACTGAGCATCATGAATATTATACTGTAACCTTTTTTTGAAAATAAAAAAAATGAATTAACCATACAAATAAAGGTGTCACACCTCACTATTCACAAGTTGAATCATCTCACATTTATGTTCACATATGACCACTAAGGGCCAGGTGTTCCCAGTAACTCCTAGAAAAGATCAAATAGCTCTGCAATGAACTGTGTCACAATTTACATTTTCACAGAACCCACAAATGCCAGAATCTGAAACAGGACACACACAAGACTTCTGTAGTTGTGTGTAAGTCCCAGATCTTCACATCGTTTGACTTAATTAGCTAAATCACTAATATCCTCCTTAACAGTCAGATGCTCATCCAAAAATAAAACCTAAATATTTACTGTAATGAAAGTACATAATTTAAATGAAAAAAGGTGTGCACTATTTATCCTGTAGTAAGTCTGTGTTTCAAGTGTAGGACATTGAACCAAGGACTCCATGGTCATAAACCAGCTGCTTTAAAATCTGACTTTCCACTGCTGTCTAATTGAGAGAGAGGCGGGATGACAATACTGTAGGAGAGAGGAGTAGAAACATGGGATGGGGGAGAGACTGAGGCATTGTGCTGCATAGAGACAGCAGCAAGTGTTTCTGTCTTGTCTGGGGTGATCAATGTCTGTGAGGCAGCACAGAAAGGCAGAGACGGGAGAGATGAGCTCTGGTGTCTGGACTGCTGACTGACAGCTCCAGCATCCTGTCTCTACAGCGGTCTGAGCGCAAGCGAGCTGACCTAAAGGGTTGCATAAGGTTAAACTGACTGCAATGTTGGGGACAGATGGCTCCGTCCTCTGAAAAAAGCAAGCGGGGGGTGAGAAGAGAGATAGATGAGGATACTGTGAAGGGAAAAGTAATAAAAACAAATAGGCAGACTAGTGTGGATTTACTTTGTCCTTCCCCAGCGGACTCCTGTGGATAAGCTTGCTTGATTTTGTGCAGCTGTCCATGCAAAGGTGAGTTACACAAGGCTGCAACTCCAGTGTGACCACAGGAGGAAAAGCTGAGGCCTACAATATTAATGCTGATTGGAATAATAACAGGAGTGTTAAGCTCAGTGGGGGAGGCGGTGTCACTCTTTATAAACTGGATGTGAAACAAGCCCACAGCAACACACCTGTCAACTGAGGGTAACAGCAAGGTAACAGCTTACTACAGCTTACTCCCACTAGGCAACATACCAAGCCCAGACAGCACACAATCTCTTTAAGGCCAGAGAATTTTATTTATATAGCACATTTCATTACAACTCACTGAGCTTTACATTCAAGCGCATACAGCAACATAAAATACAAGAACACACAACACTGACAACCACACAGCCCCCAAAAGACAATAACAAACCGTAAAACCATCCCACAGACAACAACCAACACACACGCTTAGATCAAACTCAGGCTTCATATAAACATCTAAAATCATCCATTAAGTAGGACTTATTTTCCATTTCTGGTTAAATTAAGACTTTCTCAAACTAAAAACATGCTACAACAAGCAACATGTTTGCCCTTTGGAAGAATTTAACAGCTACAAGGACATTTTACTGGGAAAATCCTGCGAAGAATCAGTGTAACAATATAAAACAGAACTTCCAGTAGCAATAAATCTGAGCACAGTGCAGACCTGTAGCAGAGCTGAGCTGCTGTGGCTTCTTAATGTGGCAGGGCTCAGTACCTCTGCTAACTCCCCACTCAGGCAGACAGAAGAAAGCGACTGACGATGTCCTCACTGCTGCATGGAAACGTGGCTCTTAGCTCTGAGGCAGCCAACAGGTCCTCCAAATGAAATGATAAAATGTGTCATTTGTCCGTGGTCTCAGTCAAAAGACCTTCTCTCCTTTCCTTTTCTGATTCATTAACATTAATTAGCCAGACTTAACAGATTTCTGATTACAAATTAAAAATGGTTAAAGGGATGCTAATCTTTAAAGTTCTCACCTGATGAGTTATTTGCTATCAGAAATATCTGGAACAACACATTTGTTCATGTTCTGCTTATCTGGTTGGATTCTTGTTTGTTATCTTGTGTATGCTTAGCGTTTTCTTTCTATAGAGACATTCAAGGACAGTAACCCTATTTTTTTTGCCAGTTGTGGCAGCAAGGTATTTATTTTATGGATTACTTATGCATCTACAGTGCAAGTGAACCACTTATCTCATAATATTAGTGTTCTGGCCCCTTGACATCCTCATGTTGTAAAAATATGGTAGGCTAATTATATTTGATTTATCAGCATGGAGAGTAGAATTAGAACAAAAAACAAGGCTGAAATAAAAAGCAAGTGGCATATCCCTGCTGTAAAATGTTGATCATTTCCGCCTGAACATCTCATCTTCTCCACATTTAGAAAATTCTTCAAACCACTTCATTGATACTAGAAAAAAAATGAAGTTTCAAAGAACTCCCAGCTTTCTTCAGATGTTTTATAAAACAGAACTTCAAGACTCCAGAGCAGATTAACATTTTAAGACTGCACACAAAATTAAAAGACTGGAAATGGATGTTTTTTTGGCACCCTACACACTTGAGCACACCAGCACCTGTATCCAGGCTATACACGGTATGTGAAGGCCTTTAGTTTGAGGGTCAATCAGCCATGACAAGGCGCTTTGTTATGCGCTGTTAATTCCCCCTGTTCACGGCAGGAGCGCGCAGACGAGGCGCTGTTCGTGGTGCTGAAATGCAGGGACGTCAACCACGGCTGACTGATCCATCATCCAGGACTCATGGCAAAGACCATTCATTTGGTACTTCACTAAACTAACGTGCAAGGCTGAATCCAAGTGAACAGCTATAAATGAGAACAATAAACTGGTCAATGTGACAAATGATTTGAGGTCTGGATCTAACTATGAGTCCTGATGGGACTTCAGAGATATGGCTGCGAAAAAAATGTCTCCCGATTTTTGCTTACCCTCCATTATAATGACAAAGACAACCTTGCAATATTAGATTTGGTTGAACTCGGTCTTTCTTTACCAAAGCCAAATGTCCTTCAAATGGCTGATGGGTGATTTACAGTACAGTTGATGTTTTACCAGAGCTGCAGCGTGCATGCTGCTTGGGTATTTCTTAAGTTAATTACGACAAAATCGAGGTTCAACGCAGAGTGCACGGCGATGTAGGCACGGTGGATATGGAGCTCGGGGACGGAAGATATGTTATGGTATATATGGTGAAGCCGCTGTTTATTATGAGCCCCCCTTACGTGCAGTGCAAGCTGCGGACTGCTGGGCACGATTCTCCCGATTGCACAGTGGAGGAGCTGTGACGCGTTTAGATCACCAATGCAAATGAGACTGGCTATCCCTCCTCCTCCTCACCATCACCTCCTCTCTCTCTCTCTCTCTCTCTCTCTCTCACCAACACACACTCACACATACTGTCTGTGCTTTATATCGCCGTGCCAGCCTTTCAGAGCGACGGCGAGCAGCACTGGCTGGCTGAGAGAGAAAGAGAGGGAGAGAGAGAGAGAGCTTATATAACACCAGCTCTGGGAAATGCTGGAGAGCCGAGGAGACCTTCACTGGACAGTAAGCGGGGAAAACAGCGATCATAACAGCTATAAACGGATAAGTGATCGCACGATACAAGGATGCCGTGCGTGCCACTCCACAGCTGAAGGTAAGCCGCATGTTCACATATCCTCTACTGTAAATGGTGGAGGCAGTGAGACGGGTTTTTTTAAGATGGAAGACCTCGGATTCTTAAATAGGTGATTGGTGTTTACTCTCGCTGTTTATTCATTCATCTTCCAACCTCTCATCCATCCCACTACATCCAAACAGACAGGCGTGGGGGTCATTTAGTGTGCTGGTGAGTTATTTTATGCGTAAAAATTTGGAGTTGAACATAACTTGAGCACTCGGACTTGATCAGAGACTGTTCATTGTGCAAACTGTTGCTTCCATCCTCGGGAGCACTACCGCACCCCTACTTTTTTTATTTTTTTATTTTTTTTGGAGGGGCGCGTACAGTGTCCGCTTCACAAGACAGAACACGAGAGGCCTGAAATGAAAAGTAGAGCTGAAGGGCACGACGGTGTGTGACGGCCACCGACAACGGAGGATATCATCGGTTGTGAAGGAAGAAAGAGAGCCTCAGCCTGTTAGGCGATCTATTGAGGGTTGTACGAACATAGCTGGTTACATGGGAACCTTTATAGGCTGTAAGTAAAATCAGCTGTATCAAAGAGGGGCTCAAAAACACAGAGGAACGGGTCAGGGCTGCACTTCACTGCTCCTCTCTTCAAAGTATCAGGCTTCAGAAAACACTGCCAATACTTTACATTCTGATCATTAAGAAATCTTCAACATCTCATCTTTGCATGTTTTTTTTTTACTCATCACTTATTCATCTCTCCACAGATGAGGCCAGAGATGGTCTGCATACTGCTATGATAATCTCCATTTCATAAGCACCCCTAATGCGCTCTCCAGACAGTTTTTTTTTTTTCTTTGTATTACATGATGACATTTCACTGTGATAACTGAGACTTACTTAGATTGTGAAGCTGGGAGATATTGCCAGTGTTAAAATGAATAGAGTAATAATAATAATAATAATCTGACAGTGCAGGAATTGAATGAAATCCATGCACTGAAAGAGAATCCAATTTAAAAACCATATCAGTAAAGGTTGGTATAATTTCCTATTTTTACCCTTTTTAAAAACTGTTTCATGTGATAGTAGAGCACAAACCCAACAACCAGATGAAACAGGAATTACAGGAATTGCAGAACACAACTTGAGGCAGGGTTTTGAATTAAAGGCAAACGGAGCAACGGAGCAGCAGATACCAAGGGATGTGTTGCAAGATGCTGCAAGACAGAAACAAGCCCATATGTCAACATGAGCTGTGCATCTTATTTGCCAGGCATATACTTCTGTTCCCTTTGATTGTGCTCATATACAGAGATATACACTTGTGCTTTGAATCCAGCTGATTGTGTTATTCTGGTTTTGTGCCTCAGCTTTTCCCCAAGGATCATCCTGGAGTCAGTGACCGCAGCCTTGGATGTTGTGACATATCCATTGTTCCACTGCTGCTATTGGACTCTGTGGCGATGAAGGACCAAGACACAATGTCTACAACATTGCCAGATGCTGCAGGTCTTTCCTAGATTATGAAGTTGTAAGTAGGTTACAGATCTTCTCACTCCTAATCCATGAAATGGCCTTAAACTGAGGTGAGAGACAGTAAACAGAATGGTGGCGCCCCTCTGCAGACTGCACTGCCTCTTGAAGCGGGCTCAGATGCTGCTGCTCTGCCTGGGCATCGCCTATTTGATGGCAGGCAGCATCCTGCTCCTGCAGCGCTCCAGCGTCAGAGTAGCCCAGCCAAACCTCGCAAGCCTGCCGCCCCTGCTGTCCCTCGCAGCGCCTCCTACCGCCCTCAGGACTGCAGGCCTGGGCGTTAGGGCACGCTCCAGATGGGCCGCCATTCAGCCTGTGTCCGGAGGGGGAGCCAAGGCAGGGCGACACTGGCTCGCTTCCCAAAGCCTGGGGGTCCAACACTTGCATCGCCGCTGGTTTCACAGTCTGCTGCCAGAGAGTCCAGAGCAGAAAGTCTCACTCCACAGGAGCAGCAGACATAAAGGTAAAAAACTATACAGACCTACAGATGTGTCTGTGAACGCATTCAATGAATCCAACTTAAAAGTCAGCTTGAAGAGTTAGACTGTGTCCACATTGAGTTGACACTGTCCTGTCTTTAGTCCAGGTCTCTACTCTTAAATACTCAGAGTTGTAACTTCATAAACATCACTTCAGCTTTTCTTATAGCCAACTAGCCAGCAGGCAAAAGAAGCAAAGCAACCAGTGTTAATGGTAACATGTGACCACTGGCCACTGCTTGCCCTATTTACATTAATTAGTGTGCCAGTGAGGTGTGAAACAACATGAACATGATAGTCAGCTGAATACTATTTTTAATTAGCTGACCAGCATTTTGTGAATGCAAAATTAATATTATTCACCACAAACTACACAGAAATTAACCAAGTTTAACAAATTCTGTTGAGACTGTATTTGTGCTTTAACTAATTTGATCAGCTACTTGTTGTCTGCCGACAGATATGTTACCAGATAAGCTTGTGGTTGTGTGGCCTCATCACAACATCTAATGTGGTTTGGCCAATCATTAACTGACCTTGTACATCTGTAGCCGAGGTTGTGCAACTCTACTACCTTTAAACAAAAGCAGATATCATTACAAAGCCAGTGAAAAAGCTCTATAAAAACTTATAGAGTGCTGCAGGAATGAGTCCTAAAACCCAGAAATGAGTTAGCATTTTTGCAGTTCCAGTTCCCTCGTCTTAAAGTCAGTGGGTATCTTGAGTGGGTTTTTGGTTAGATGTCTGAAATAAGGTCTGTGTTAACATAAGCTTAAGAGATTTTCATGTTTTGTTCTACAACATAAAATCCATTAGTAAATACCCCACTGATGAATTTTGAATCTTTTACGTTTCTTAAAAAAGGTGGTTGCTAACAAGTGGCTAAATGAGACTACAGAGGTTGTCGGGGACATTAAACGTCATCACGCCGAACACAGAAACTCATCTACTCACTCGTCCACCTTTACAGCCTCATTGTGTTTATACTGCAGACTCTTCTAACTCAAACTCTCCCAAAGGCTTTTGTAGTAGAGGTAAGCTCGCAAAATCAAATTACAAGTTGGAAGCTTAGTGGTGGTGACGCTGAAGTCATGCAACCGTGGTGTAGTTTGTTTATAGCCTAACGTTAGCTTTTTACTTCTGGTGATTGCATTACACTAAGTGGTGTTAATATGTGAAGATTATCTTGCTGAACAAAACGTATCAAACTGTTGTTTGCCACAGAGCTGATTTTCTGCAAAAATCCAAAATCCAATGGAAAAATCCCATTGGCTTTTTGTTGAGGGAACCAGGGCGATGCTAACTTCAGGGTTGGCCTACAACAATACGTCATCCCTGCAGCACTCTATAACACTATCATGCTATCTGAAATAGAGCAGTGGAAGGGAAGATATGTAATATTGAAATATCCTTGTGAGTATGTGTTGACTGAGACGATGGTTTTCCTGGTGAATAATATATGAAGGAGCAAATATACACGTTTATTTTCTATTTTGTGATTTACCTTTTTAGCTCAGATGGTCTGGAGCCGAAGTAACACACTCTCTGCATGGGGCTTCCATAGCGCACTCACAAAAGGCTTCATTGTACATTTATGAACAGATAATCCTGACCTTAGAACATTTAGAAGAGCTTAATTATACATTTATATGACATTTTACATGTGAGTGCTTGGTATCTTGTAGATGAGGGATAGTGCTCACTGATCCACTAAAAACCAGAGAGGCAAAAGGCAGGCACCAGAGTAGTTTCTAGAAAATAAATTATTAATTATGTAGATAAAAATGATATGATTCCTTACATGCGCTCTCTGTTAAGGAGCCTTCACCGTTACTTGAGGACTTTAAGATATCCCTGGAGATTTACTCTGTTGTTGAACAGAGCCTGTCAGTGCCTCAGCCATTTTGTTTAAATGATGAATACAATGGAATTACCTCCAGTGGAACATTTGTTCTTCCAGCTCATTCTTGAAAAGCATCCTACAAGAGCTCTTAATCCTTTTTTTTAAACAGACACTACATTACCGCTCAGTCACTAAGTAGGGTAATACAGATGAAAAATGTTGGCGGCAGGAATGAGATCAGTTTCAGCAACAGCCATCTGGCAAAGGTTCCTTTTAAAAAGTATTACCCAGGACACAGAATTAAATTAGCCAGGTCTAGTGTACCACATGGCCTGGAAGAGTATCTGGTTGAAGGTTTCAGAGAAAAAGCCAGAGTCCACTAGTGATATCATTCATAAACCTCTACAGTACACCTATAAACAAGTATGTGCATTTATCAGTTTCAGTTGGTGCTGAAAAGATTAGTCGTTTAAGTTGACAGAAAATTAATCGGGAACTATTCTGATAATTGATTAATGTTTTAAATCAATAGACATTTTGAGAAATACACTTTCTTGCTGAGAGTTAAATGAGTGGATCGATACCACTCCAACATCTGTCCGGAAAATATAAAGCTACAGCCAGCAGCCTGTTAGCTTAGCTTAGCATAAAGTCTGGAAACAGGGGCAAACAGCTAGCCTGCCTCTGTTCAAAGTTTAAAACTCATTATATCTCGTTTGTTTAATCCCTGTTCCAAAGTCTTCATCATCGCTCTGAGTTTGCCAGGCAACTAGCGAAGACATCAGGAAGTCACTGCTCCTTGACAAGACACAGTCTGGCACATAACCCCCCCATGAAACCAGCAGATGTCATTGTTTCCCCCTGTTTCTAGTCTTTATGCTAAACTAACCAACCGTCTGCTGGCTGTAGCTTCATATTTGAGTACAGATATGAGAGTGGTATCAAACCTCATCAAACTCTCATCAAGACAGCGAATAATCGTATTTCCATATATTCCTGTAAGTCATTTATCGAGCAAAAACCCATGAATCTGCTGGTCTCAAATATGAGCATTTGCTTCTTTTCTCTAAATGAGATATTTTTGTTTTGGACTGTTGGTCAACCAAAAAATAAAAATAAAAATATTGGAGACGTCATCTTGGGCTCTGACTAATTTTCTGACATTTAATGACTAATCAATTAATCAAAGCATGTAGATTAATCAGTAATGAAAATAATCATCAGCTGCATAGTATCAATGTTACACAGCTGTCACATCATTTCTGATGTGTCTTTCTAAAGTGGCTTAACAAGCACCTTCTTACTTAGTGGAATAATGGCAGGAAAATAGACTGAACAATTACTGGTAAAATGTTCCTACTTACTGTGAGTCAAGTACAAATAATAAGGTGCTAAATCAGGACTATCATGAGGTGTTCAGCCAAGGTTTGCAGCCATTAAACAGCTCTTATCCATCCAAAACAATCTTGTTATCCAAATCTCACAGCTGAAGTCTCTGGACTAGAGCCTGACCAATACAGGATGTTGACACCCACATGATATCTGAGAGTTTTAAAAATCTGATAATGAATTATTGGCCACAATTCCTTTTTAAACATGACCACATAACACAGACAAACATTTTTGATAAGAATCCCTTAAAATTGGTTATTAAAGAATTGTGACCAAGAGACAGTATGCAGTGAGCGCGACATTTTGCTGTGTAAAAATATACTTGTCAGTGCTCTCTGGTGGACAAACTATGCAATAGCAACACTGTTGCTAAATTGTCTTAAACATATCTTTGGTATTTCTGAAGTGCAATTACTATATTTAAAAATTTAATAATAATTACTGCCAATGTGTCTGTCAGGCTTTACTCTGGACTACCAAATGATAAAATAAAAAAATAAGGAAAAGTATGAGAAAGTAGATATCATAATATAATACCCTATATTAAAGGCCTGCAGGTCTAATCACAAGCTAAGTCATTTCTATGTTTGTCCTATAATATCTATCTTTTATAATATCTTATAAAAGTTCTGTGGTTTGCTAATCAATCTTTGTTTTCACTGTTTTTTATTTATTTTTGAACTCTATATTCCATCTTTATTCACTGGCTACTTTGACTCACAGTACCATAGCAGCAATAAGATTACCCTACCTATTCAAACATTTTATAATAAAAAGGTGAGATGCACAGCACTTTGTGTCTGCTGCTGGAAACGTTGTGCCTCGCAGGGATGAGTCACAGATTCCTTGATATGTAAAGTACATATCAGAAGTATTACATGCCCAGAGATGTGCAGACAGATCAGAAGTAAGAAATATTACAGGGGTTGCACAGTAGGAGCCAGACTCTGTGTTGATATTTCATGATATTTGATCTTTATGAAGTTTGTATTGATTCCCCTGCAAACTTTATATAGTCAGGAAGTGCAGGTGGTAGAGCTGTACACAAGGGTGAAAATTCCACCTCAATTTCCCAAATCCTATTTTTGTCCCCCTCACTTTATTGTTTCAGGTTTGGTTTTCTAACTGAGTGTCCAGCCACCAACGTCCAGATGAGAGAAGATCTGAGTTGATGCATG
Source organism: Macquaria australasica (assembly GCA_005408345.1). Taxonomy (NCBI): domain Eukaryota; kingdom Metazoa; phylum Chordata; class Actinopteri; order Centrarchiformes; family Percichthyidae; genus Macquaria; species Macquaria australasica. The sequence goes on along the minus strand of SEMN01000060.1, from coordinate 480,420 downwards.
GGCGTAACCACGCATTCTTTGAGGGGGTTTTGTGTCCCCCCCATTACTGAGAAACCATTCTGTCCCCCCCAAAATACAGTAGAAAATATGTTAAATATGTCTTCCTTTTGTGAACCCTGTCAACGGATCTGTTTCTTGGTATTTCCTATTTACTTTCAATTTATTTTTGTTTGTTAAGGAAAACGTAAGTGACCCCCCCTCCCACATGTTGCTCCCATGCTGGCGCACACAACTCGCGGTTGTTTGATTGACACTGTTAGCATGTTGTTGTTGTTGCTATCAATGTTTGCTAATGAAGGTCAGAATCAGATCTCCTGAAGTGGTTCTGTGCTGTGATGGTAATCTGACGGGTTTTTAGTTTGCTCAGTCAGTGGAGGCGAGCAAACTAACGTTACCTAAAAAGCTTCGAAAGCAGCACCGGCAGCCGGACATACACGTTTTTATTCAGACAGTAAGTTACTAACTACCATAATAGGTAACGTTAGGTTAGTAGATAAGACAATAGCTCACGTCTCAGGTAACTGTTACTGTACAGTGTACACTGTTCTTTATACACTTACTGTATAGCTAAACAGCAGGATTACATTAAATAAAACTAGTAATGGAAGCAGAATATTCAGTGTATCAAATTAAAATGATCATCAAGGTCATCAGTTGTTGTTCTTCAGGTAAAATAATGACGTGGTCACACTGCAGGCAGCACAGAGAGACAGGATGCTCTGGAGATACAGGTGATCAGGTGAGAAAGTGGAACGTGAACCATAATGCAGTTTAGTAGAGCACACAGACAGTAAGTGTAAGAATCCAGCTAAATAGGTAGCTTAGTAAGCCACTACAGGTAAATGCATCGTGTGTGAATGATTGTGGTCACATGGAGAGAAATACTCCCATCCTAATCAGATTAAGACAGGGGTGGACAAGTTTGGAAGAAGTTGCTTGTTTTAGTAAAACAGTGAACAGTAAGCAACTGACCAAAACAAATGAAGTGGGGGGGCAGCCACTATCTCAGAGAAATCAGACTATTCCTTTAAATGTGAATTCAAATGATCAATGTAGTCCTCAAATCTATGTTCTAAATGTGCGAATTTTCATATATAAATATCATAGAATTGTGGGAAATGCACTTTAAAAAACATTTGGACCCCCCCAATGTCTATACCATGGTTACGCCCTTGAGTTGATGTAATTGTTGATAGACTCATCTGAGTGGCCTTCAGTTATTACCGTGCGGTCACAGCAATGAGCTTAACAAGCAGCAGACAGTGTTGCGGTGAGTGTTTTGCTGACTTTTTTGCCCCCTGGGTGATGCCTCTCAGGCTATGTAAATGTTGTCCTACCTTACTGATGAAGGTTGTTGGGGCTGTATGCAGCCTGAAACAATATCAACCTGTCAAAGTGTTTTTGAGGATTAAAAAAATTACTGAATCTATATTTTCATATGCAGTTCATATTCTCCTAAAACAAAAACAAGAATTAGACAGTAAAGCACAGAGCTCTTTAGTAAAGATGCAAATACATCATAATCTATCAGAAAGTATCAGGAACTAAAAAGGATTTGAAACTGGGTTAGTGCACTAACAGTACAGAGGTGTAGAGGTTTACATAGCGTTTCTTCTTTTTTGTAATATTACCATTATTATGGAAAGCATAAAAAAACTTTTATCATAGTGTGTTGAATATATTTATATTTCAAAGAGTGATAAATGTACATTTTGTATCTTTCCCATACTGAAAATATGCATGTTAACATTTTAATACTTATATTTAATAATTTTTTGTCTTTTAAATTTTATCCTTTATATATATTTTTTCTAATCCTTATGTTTTACTCTTATTCTAAGTATTATTACTTTCGCACATTAGCTTTTTAGGGTTAGGGTGAGGGGGTTTCACTGCAACTTTGAATCTCTTTATATATACATATAAAGATATATTTATATGTATATATAAAGATATATTTACATACATACATACATATAAAGAGGTATATAAAGATGTACATATTTTTTTTTATCATTTCATTGTGTCTCTCCTACTTCTGAAACCAAACCCATGCCCTTGGTTGTACCTTCATCTTCTAATGGGTTTAGGAGTTATTTGCAGTCACTTGGTATTTAGGCTTTTTCAGTATTAAAAACCCTGTTTAGATGATCCTCTATGAACCGGGCTCGGGTCAGCCTACTATGTCCCGAGACCCTCTGCTGTGGTTTCGATGACTCTCGTCACATCTGTGAGGATATTATAGACCCAGCAGTGCGGCTGTGAACCCTCTTCAGCCCGCTTTAATGGACACACACAGTGCACATGCTATCAGTAGTAGTGGCACACGTCTTCATACTTGGCCATCTTGTCATTATCCTTCTCCATCCAATCCTGTGGGGAAGAATCAGCTCCAGCATGACCATCTGTCTTAGTGTTTAAGAAAGCGACACAGTGTCAGGCCTAAGTGCAGCCATTTCTATCATGTCTGGGAATTCGGGCTGCTTCCCACCATTAACCCTCAGCTGCAGCTGCCTGGGGCCTCTCCTTCACTTTGATTAAAGCATTGACCTGCCCCGCTGGGTGGGGGGGTGGGGGGAGGCTCACCTTGGGTGATGCCTCTTGAGATGCTTCCTGCCACAGATTTTGGCAGACTCTGTCTCTTAGTGCTTTCAGGCAGCAGCTGCTGGTGTTCTCCAGTGTGTGTCTCCGGAGGCACAGGCGGCTGGTGACTCAGCCTCACCCCAGCACAACAGGCTGGACGGGCTTCAGAGGACATCGCAGACTGATTGAATCACAAATTCGATATGGTGATGCTTGGCCTCCCAGAGATTTCACGGTCCATTGCTTGCTTCCATCTCGTCTGTGCACCTTGCTGCCACATCTCTTCAATCCTAGTAGCTTGTATCTCCTCCAACACTTTTTAAATCCTCTCTTTGACCAGTTGGCATCAGTTTTTTTATTATGCTGGTAGTAAACATAAAAACGCAAGCTGAATCCTCAGTGTCCTTGAATTCTTTAAAACATCTATGAATACAAATTCACAATAGTGTTTTTGAAATAAACCTAAAAGCCAACATTGGGGGATTATATGCATGCACCAAAAGATAGACTATATCTACCTGTTCACAACATACAGTTCCTGAATGAGTAGAAACATCTAGCATATAATCTAAAAATATAACAGCCTCAGACCCAAAGGGCGAGATGTAAATGAAGTCTGCACACAAAAGAAATGCATACCCTCCGCACAAAGACTGGTATTTATAAAGAAGACTTTCATGTGTCAGCTGAGTGCAGTTTGATGTAGCAATGTGGCAAAGACAGGGATAACATCAAAGACTGAATTTGGGTGACATTTTATATAAAGCCTTAATCTTGTCAGCACATCATAATAGTCTGTCGTAGCCTATTATGCGTTACATCCTTCTTTCTAAAGGGGTGATTTTTATTCTAGTGCAAATAAATAGGTTCACAGTAATGTAGGAACAAGAATGATCTTTACTGGATGATAAATTAGATCTCGTCATGTTATAAATTAGTTGGATATTATGGCTCACAATACATGCTGGTGTGTATAATTACTATGAGTAAGTGATGACGCAAAGGCTTTTTTGGCACTGTTAGAGGACGGTGCCAGTGCCAGGCCAAAGACAGAGTAAGTCTGGTTTATGTCCAAATCAACTTAAAGAGGAGAGTGTCATCATCCATTTACGGCTAATTGGACATGCGTCCAATTTTTGATAACACAGAACAAAGTGCATTCAGAATTAGTATAATTATTATGAGTTTATTCTAATTTCTCTTTTCTTTTTGTGTAAATACGCTCAGAATGAACCTGAAAATCTACTTCATATTTGGTGTAATTCATGTTATTGGGCTGCAACTGATGATTATTTTCATGATTAATTAAACAGTTAATTAGTTTGATTGATGAATCATTTAGTGAATACAATGTCCCATTAGTATTTACCAGAGCTCCAGGTGACACCTTCAAATTGCTTTTTTTTGTCCAACTAACAATCCCAAAACCCCAAAGATATTTCATTTACAGTCAGATAAAACAATGGAAAAGAGGCAGTTCCTCACATTTGAGAAGCTAGAAACAAAGAGTTTTTTGTATTTTTGCTTGACAAATTGATGATTAACTGATTAACTAAATACATTTTTAGGTGGACCAACCAATCTATTAATTGACTAATCATTTTTGTAACGCAAACAAACTTTCCAATCATCTACTCTTCAAATTTGTGAGGACACTTGCTGAGTGCCTTTACAAGGAATTTTTCAGTCTGGCTGTTTTTTTTTTTGACACATGCAGGAACCTACATCGGCTGCTTCCTGCACAATGCCAGTGATCGAGCCCTAGGAGGAACCATGCTTTATGACCTGCGCAAAATGACCAGTTCTCTGTGTCAAGACACCTGCTCAGAAAGGTAATGCGTTTGCGGCAGGCTCCCGCGAAGGGACCACAGAAGGCCTGCTGTTTGAGTAAATGCTTTGGATCTCAGTCTCCTCCATGAATGCCTCCTGTGTTTGGAGCCAGCGGAGAGCCAGGTGGCTGGGTGACAGTAAAAGATGAGGGGGGGGGGGGGAGTGAAGAGCAGGGCAGAAGGCTTGATCTGTTGCAGAAGAAGGAAGGAGGGAGGTGTGTATGTGTTAGCAAGCTTAATGACTCCAGCAGTTGGTGAATAAGTCAGAGGTGAGATATGTGCTCTCCTGTGGCTGTGGGGTGAAGATCTCTGATTGGGTCAGTGCGAGCTGAATTTGCGGCATTCAAATGACCGTCCAAAGCTGCGAGAAAACGTGGAGAGGCTGGTGTTTTTTTTCAAAGCAAACTCAAGGAATGATGCTTGAATAATTCCTTTTAATATCTCAGCAGCAAGGAAGCAGTGTAGCCACGCTGCAACAGAACAGCAGAGGACAGATGGATGCAGTCAGACTGAGATTGGGAGTTGGTGCTCACATCTCAAGCCCACTGAGCCCCCCCCCCCCTGCACCCCCACCCCCCATCCACATTGAAAGCAGCCGTGCTCGTTACCTGAGTGCGCCAATTCCACGATGAGTAAAAGTAAAAAGTCAAGGCAATTTATGAGGAAGCTTCAAAGGACATATATGAAAAGGTCAATTTTGATGAGGTCTCTGTCTGTACCAAGGAGGGAGGATAAAGAGAGAGGATGAGTCACAACAGTCTTGATATGTAAAGTACAGATCAGAGTTGACTGCAGTTCAGCCAGAAAAAGGCATTACACAGTCCGATGAGTGCAGGAGGAGAAGTAGAGACAAATATCACAGGGGACGGACCATACTGGAGATTTAATGCTGGGAAGTTTGAGTTAAATGATAAGTTTGAAATGTTAACTAATGTCCTGTGGGATGGCTTAGCCTGAGGGCAATAGCTTGAGGTTATGGATTGCTCTTGGCTAGGGCAATAACTGTGTGTGTGTGTGTGTGTGTGTGTGTGTGTGTGTGTGTGTGTGTGTGTGTGTGTGTGTGGCTAGTGGGTACCAGTTTGCAGGTCTGGAGTATGGTGCTGAATGCCACTGCGGGAACCGGATCAGTAGCCCGCAGGCTCCTGAGGAGGACTGCAGTCTGGTGTGTCGGGGCGAGAGGGGGTCTCCGTGTGGCGGTGTGGGCCGACTCTCCATTTATAAGGTGGAGGAGCAGCTGCCAGGTCACAGAAAATGTGAGTCAGCTTCCTTCAGGGAGGACACAGGACTGTGTGTTATTTATTCTGTGCACGAGCTGCTCTGTGGGGGACTTCACAGACAAGTGAAGAAATAACTGAACTTTTTATTCTCAAAATAAATACAGAAAAGTCAGTCAACAGAATGCGATGTCAGTAAAAACTGTGCACCCCTCACACCTAAACATATAGCAATGATGAGTCTGGCCAAAACCAAACCAAAACCAATGTTGAATTAATTATTCTACAAGTCACACACACACACACACACACATATGCACACTGTTTTCAGTTTGATGTTAAATATGTGATATATATGGACTGATCAGTAGTAAGCGACTGAAATAATATATTATCAATATTAGCATATTATCAAATTACAAGTATGCTATATGGCTGAGTGCCTTTCTTTTCCTCTGTTGTGGGACAGCTGAAGCTGTAAGCCAAGCTGTTTTCACTGTCCAGTCTAATTTGACTTCTTTTGGTCGTCTCAGACTGTGACGACGACTGAGTTAAAGAAACAAATCTTTCCACCACCACTATATCTGTCTAATTGTGCACGTGGAAAACTGGCAACAGTAAACTGTCATCACCAACTTAACTGCTATAACTGCATATTTAACAGGGTTTTTAATATGGTGACTTACAAGTTTATTCTTCCGTTTTGATATGTTTGAAAATGTAACATGAAAATGTAGTTAATGTAAATGTCGCCTAGTTTTTTAATGTGATAAAAGGTTACTAAAAATAAACAGTAAAGACATGGAAATATAGATATATTTCCATGTCTTTACTGTACATTGTGACACCCTTGGTCTGTTCTCAAAACACCCCAAGGTGCTGCAGCACCCACTGCACTAGAACACTAAATGTGTATTAATCCGTGGCTGAAAATAGTCCCCAACAAATGGACTACTCATTCCTATCTGAGCCCCGTTTGCTCAAAAGAAGGTTTTTATGACAAAAATGTTTGTAATGTAAAATCATTTAGGCAAATGGGACGAGTCGAGTTGTCCATCTGAGTGATGGGACTTCATGATTTAGGCTGATTTAACAGGTGCATTTTTGCATAAAATCAAATTTTACACTTGATTTATGACATTTGTTGAAGAATGTTCTCTGAGGCTGCAACTTTATAGAGTGTAATCTAGGATGCACATTGTCTGCTTGTCTACCCTCTTGTGCACAGAGCATGTCACAGACAGCTTGTGATGCACCGTGATTTGAGCATTTCATTTAGAACAAGATATATAAGGAACATGTCAGTATAACTGTGACTCCACAGTTAGAACTGTATATCGGTCTTTACAATCCAAAACACTTACAATACTGATTATATATGAACATTTCTCTTGCAGAAACTGTTGTCTGTTCTTTAAAGATATGCACCACATTACTACTGGTGGCAAGGTCAAATATATTATATAAGGAGTTTATATCATACAGTATTAATATTCATGATGGGAAGGTTCTGTGTCTCTGGAGCTTTGCAGCTGAATTGTGAATGTATTATACACCAGAATTCAGTTAAGTATAGGAATGTAATTAGGGCATAAATACTTTGGATTTATTGATAATTTAAATTCAGCCCTGATGTCGAATAACATTTTTTTTTTTTGAAAATCTGACATTTTATTTCTCAGTAAACCCTTTATTTGCCCTTGTCAGCGAATAAATGAAAATACTTCCTGACGCTGGTCAATTCAGGTGAATCCTACCAAATCCATTTTTGTTATCCTGCCACTAGCGTGCAACCATTTTGCTCAACCACATGTGTATTTTTCTTTTTCCAGTCAGAAATGTTCACTACCGAGGTTGCTTCAAGTTGCCGAAGAGCACCATCAGCACCTTCCCCATCTACTCCTTTCAGCCCAACCTAACCACACAGTCCTGCATCGAGACCTGCACCGATAAGGTTTGAATTAGTTCTCTGAAATTACAGACCCGATGATCAATTTATTGCACATAGCTCTCTGTATGGTGCCGGCGGTTCTCTACTTCCAGGAGAGGAGAATCCATAGCTCAGAGAGCTGTCTCCACTCCCAGGAGATCACATGTGGGAGCACAGAGCTCCTAGGATTTTGCTGAATATTTAAGGTTTAATGTGCCTTTAATGAGTAGATAGTCTGGATCTTGCACCGAGATCGTACTGGATGCAGCTGTGTCTCCTCCGAAAACAGAAATGGCAGGTAGAAATATTGCATATCATTTGGCAGTGACTGCATTGTGATTAATTCTCACATGTGGTGTGCATGTATGTGTATTAAGCTTAACTAACATTTTCACTGCAGTGTCTGTACTCGTGCTTTGACATTGAGCATTTTGACCTTTTTTTTACTGGAAAAGTGAGAAAAGATAATGAACAAAAATGAAGCGTGTAGTGGGGATGTGATGCAGACTGCTGAACTGAGCCGACACGTCACCCTTGGGTAGAATATAAGTCTTTGCAGAAGAAAAATAAATCTGATGAGTCATAGAACAATATGGGGAACATTTGTGCTTTTGGTTTGTAGGAGCTCCCGCTGGCTGTGTTCAAGAAGCCCCACTGTTTCTGTACGTGGACATCCTCTCTTTTCAGTCTCAACCAGCAATCTGACAACCAGCAGTGTGTGGGGAACACTGGTCCGAACCACACCAGCACCTCCACACCCACAGCACCCACTGAGCATGACCACTACCAGGTGTACCACACACCTGTGCTTGGTGAGATATTCGTTATACAGATACAACCCTGTGTCAATCATTTGCACGTGACAGGGTCCTGTTTAAAACTCCAATCATGTAAAGCCTCATTCTGATTGGTTCTACTGGGGGACAATGTAATAATTACCAGACCGTGTCTGAATTTTAATCCCATCCCAAACTCTGTCCTTCTAGACTCCAGGTGCAAAGAGAGGATGTTTCTGCCTCAGAGATCCAGCTCCCTGGTGGCTCTTTCTAGTTTTCCTGGTGCAGGCAACACCTGGGTACGGCACCTGATCGAGCTCGTGACCGGCTACTACACTGGCAGCTTCTATTTCGACGGCACACTGTACAACAGAGGTGGGGAGGGCACTTCACCACTGTTCAAACAGGCATTTGATTGAGTGCTTGGTGAAATATTGCCTCACAGCTCACCATTATTCATTCATTTATTCATTGGTACCAGGTTTCAAAGGAGAGAAGGACTACTGGAAGAGTGGCCGCAGCATCTGCGTAAAGACCCACGAGAGTGGTCAGAAAGAGATTGAGATGTTCGATTCTGCCATCCTGCTGATTCGAAACCCTTACCGCTCCCTCATGGCTGAATTCAACCGCAAGTGTGCCGGACATTTAGGACATGCCACAGATGTACAGTGGAAAAGCAAAGGTAATACAGTCCAAATCACAAAGACATAATGGTCGAGTGCTTTATGGCTCAGCTGAAGGATACTGTAGTTACTGCTGCATAATGTCCTGCTGCTGATGTTATAGTAACAGCAGATGAGAGGGCATTCTGTGATTGTGACTGTGAGTACATCATAAAGCAGTTAAGCTTTCATATTTACAGCCAAGACTGCAATCTTGAGTATTATAGCTTTTATACCATGGTCAGTAGCATGTAGTGCATGTGCTCTCTGAAAGCTTTTCTATGGAGTAGTTCACGAACAGAGGAAGAACGCAGCTTTCATGATAAGCAGCAACTGAGAAGTGTTATATTTGCGAGTAATAAAAGTCCACTTGAATGGCACTTGACTGGTCCATTCAAGCCTGCACAGAAAATCTGATATCTGACATGTTGCTCTGTGAAGTCATGTAAACACAAAAAGCAATATGGTGCCATCTGTAACAGCAAAAGAATTCAACATGTTTTAGTTTTGGTTTTATTTGTCCAGGTTTTGGGATTTCTGCTTCCACCAAAAAAAGTGAAGGGAATTGAATATATGGTGCCCATGGCATTTAAAAAGTATATTTAAAATACGAAACAAGAACTTGTCTTTCCACAGTGTCCCAGGTAAATGATCCTCACCTGTACTCTTTCACCTGCAGAATGGCCAGAATTTGTCTCCAGCTACGCCCCCTGGTGGGCGTCCCACGCTCTGAGCTGGCTGAAGTTTGGACGCCGCCTGCTAGTGGTGCATTACGAGGAGCTGCAGAGAGCTCTCCTCCCTCAGCTCCGTCTCATCACAGCCTTTCTAAACGTCACCATGACTGAGGAGAGGCTGCTTTGTGCACAGAGCAACCAGGACGGGCATTTCAAACGCTCAGGGGCCCAGCGGCCCTCCTTTGACCCATTCACTCCTGACATGAGACAGATGATTGACCCCTTCATTCATACTGTTGACCAGGCACTGCAGAGCAGGAACTTTAGCAGACTTCCACAGGAATACCTCCCCAGATGATGCTCTGAAAAGGTCATACACAAAGTCCTTTAAATGACTGGTCCAGCAGGGGTTTGCGAGAGAGAAGTTCTTCACCGAGTGCTCTGTGGGGAACAGACACACACTGGCTGATGTAAGTGGACCACCTGACTCTTTGATAAGCCAGACGCACTACGAATGGCTGGAGTCATGGAAACGCACTGGAGGTCACTAGAGAAAACATGACAATTCATTGTGAAATCCAATGGTGATGATGAAAGCCTCAGGGCAGGGTCTGCCTCTCTGAGAGCTGCAACTATGACGAACACTCAGAGAGGATTTTACATGATTTGTTGGCCTGCAGAGTTTGGATTATTAGCAAAGTGCCCGACTGCACAAATATGAGTGTAAATCCAGGATGGACTCATTTTGGTTGAAGAGGGTTTTCTGTGGCTCTTTATAATTTCACTTTAATACGTAGTGTTTTTAGCATATACCCATGTTAATAAAAATGACAAGTCATACTAACACAGATGACAACCATAGCATTAACATTACCCAGATAATAGAGAATTTCTTTGGGAAGCTGCTGGCTGCTACAGGTTTGCAACCATGATGGATGAAAGCCTCAAAGCTGCTACATGTGGCTAAGAACTCTCCGTGCAACTCGTTTGACTCTACATCAACTCAGAAATATGTTTTGTGCTTTTAAACTGTAAATGAAATCCAGCTGTTTCCATGAGTACTTTATTTCATTAAATGCATTCAGTTGTTTACACTTGCATTACTTTCACTTTAATGGACCAAGGTGAGACACTATCTCAACAGGTTTGTATATTATGCAGCTGTTAGGTTTGTGTACCCAGTTTTCAATCTGTACCCACAAACAGAAGCTAAAAGCAAACACTCATGTTCACTGTACAAATCAGAACAAAAGAGCTCTGTTCTCATTTGCAGATGTGCAGACCTACCGCTTTAATTATTTCTGATATAGACTGGAAGAAAAGTGACACCTGGTGGCTGAGTTGCAGACACAGCAGTAAAATAAGCTTTAACATTTTAGACTGAGATGTGCACACCTTGATCTGATTGTACTTTATAGAAAAGAAAATGATTACCTGAATATAACAAATGAGAAATTTTCTTTTTGAAATCTGTAATGTTGTGAAGAGGCTTTAGTACTGACATTTTAGATTAAAAATCTAGGAATAACCTTGAAGATTTTAGGAGTCTGAGGTATTTGAGGGAACAAAGCCACTGCAACACAGAGATGTCTGTCACTGTGTGAGGAGAGACACATTGTCAACAACACTTACAAACTGTAAAATGCAAGTAGTCTGCAACAAATGCTTCCTTTCTGAAACTTAGATTTTAAAATTTTGGTTGAGACTGTTTTATTACACAAAATATCAAGGACACTTGGATACAATAAATTCCAAGAAGACATCATAAACTTTTACCACGTAGGTAAACTAACACCTCCCTGACACAGTGTCAACAAAACGGAAGAAAACAAGTTTCATAAAGGCTGGATTCATTGCAGGGCCGTTATATTGGGCAGCACAGGTTTCAGGATTTTGTGCCCACTTGCTGCCACAGGGACGAGGCAAGATTCCAGCTACAAACCACAAGTTTGTAGTCCCTCTTGAGCTACAAGTACAAAGATTGAACGTCTCACCAAAATCCAAACCCTGGAAGCAGACTCAGTCGCTGGACTTATGAGCTGGTTCATGACCCTGCTGTGAACTACATCCTTATAACACACATCTATACAACTGCGGCATTGTGTGCTTCAGGTACGCATGCTGGTCTCTACTGGACCTCTTCTTTGCACACATGTCAGAAACATCTGAAATAGAGCACTGACTCTTGCCACTTGAATGCAAAGAGAATGAAAATTGGTGGCAGTGTTTAAGTCTGGAAATTCAGCCTTTTCTCACGGAGATGATTTTGCAAAAGAAAAAGGTCAAGTATCGAAATAAAAATGAGGTTGAATGAGAGGGTGGACACAGTGCTGTTGGCTCATCTGGCTGCCAGGGTAACGTGATCAATGCTTCTAAGTGTCATGAGCAGTTTCATGTAGGGGGCAACATCACCCTGAAGTGCCTCATCTTCTCAGATGCTCTGCTCATACAGCAACACCACAAACTACAGCCTCAGAAACTACCGGTGAGTCAACTATTCACTACTACTACTACTCACAACAAATCTGAGTTTGTGAATATGTTCATAATATTATGTCCATCCCATACATACTGTATCTTTGACAGGTTCTCAAACAAAACTACATAAATAGGGAGTTCAATTGTCCCTACTTGGTCTGCACCGATAACACAGGACTGTGAGCTCACTTCAAATACAAGCATATGTACAATATATCTCAGCAAGGGTTAGAGATAACTCTTTATTAGATTCACAGGAAAGCTACAGAATGGTAAAAAAAACTGCTCGATCTTTTAAACAGTGTGACTTCAAACTAAGAGCACCACTTTACTGTCATTCTTTGAGAACTTAATGTTTTAAACCAGAAACATGCAGTATAATATCTGACGTTGTCATTAAAGCCATGTGTAGGATATGAAAAGCTGTTGTTGTTGGTTTTTTTGTGAAAAAGCTCTGATAAACCCAGGGTAAACAGTGTACACAGACTAAGTTAGCGAGCTTAGTGGAGCATTTAGCAGCTAAATAACCAGATATTTCCCTCAGCAATTGGTGGAGGCCAAAACAGAGCTAAAAGGAAAGTGAACATTGGATTTACATTCATCAGGTGAGAAGAAACACGACTCCAAACAAAAGCTAATGTTGCTCCGTATCTGCTGTGTAAATAGGCAATTGTTTGCTAACACGTTCCCCATATCAACTTTATAAGGCCATATGTCAGTGTTGTGTTGTGTTGTGTTGTGTTGCGCTGCGTTGCTCCCAAGTGGCCAAAAAAATTAAAATAAAACAGGGAATGCAGGTTGAAGTATGTGGGTGCGAACAATAGGAATCTTTCAGTTATAAGGTAATTAGATGTCTTTGAAAAAGAAACGACAGACGTGATCTGACTGAACACCATCAGTTCAACTGAAACTGAAAGGAGTTCATTGAAGGCTGGTTGACAAGCATGCAGGATCATGTTGATTGTCTTTAGCAGTTGTGTTATTCCCAGAGAGAGAATGAGTTTGAGACTAAGCCTAATTAGTGAAGCAGTGCCATAAGGCCTCTCAGTCAGGTGTCTGTCATGAACACTGAATGGACTGACAGCTAGTCTGGGTTATATTAAGACCCCCCGACACCATCTGCTTCAAAAAAATATGTCATATCAAAAGTGATGTCTTTACTGACTTTGTCTCCTGTTGATTTGCAAACATGAAGTGATTAAACATGCAAAAAAGAAAAGAATATACATTTGACTACAAGGATAAGGTTCCAGTGGAAGAGACCAGAGGAAGGCAGGGGAAAGAATGATGTAGCCAGACTGCAGATGATGTCCAGGCCGAGCCTCCTCTCCCTCCTGTCACATGGACAGGAGTCGTGCTTGTTACTTGAGCAGTGCAGGCAGCGAGATGAGGCAGTCCTGACAGCTCAGAGGAATCTCAAAGGACACACAATGTCAATATTAGTAAGGCTTCAGTCGAATCACAGAGGGAGGATTAAAGAGGGAGGAAGAGGGTTTGTTTGCAACATGTTAAAAAGAAAAGTGCACTGACCACTAAAAACCTGCATGTAAAAAAGTCAAAACAGCCTGTACTCAGGGGTGGAAAGTAACTAAGTACATTTACATTCAGTAAAAGTACATTAAGTACTGTACTTAAGTGCAAATTTCAGGTACTTACTTTACTTAGCGTGTCCATTGTATGCTACTTTAGACGTCTACTCAATTACGTTTCATGGGGAAATATTGCACTTTCTATTCCACTACATTTATCTGACAGCTATAGTTATCACTTAAGTTGCAGATAAAAGACATGATCAGTTTATATGATGCATTGGTACAGATTAAATTGCCCAACAGTATATAAAGTACTTCAAATTAGGTCCACAATGAAACACAACAGCAACATGCTGCTGACACTTTAATGCATCAGTAATATTAATCTAAACATATTTAACATTATAATAACATACTGTGAGAATGTGCCATTCTGCATCATGAGTACCTTTGCTCTTGATACTTTTATTTGGCTGATAATACGTCCTGTACTTTTAATATTTTAAATTTAGAATTTTTACTGGCAACAGAGTAGTTTTGGTGTAGTATTACTTTAGTAAAGGATCTGAATACTTCTTCCACCTCTGTACCTGCCTGTACGTGTCCTTTGTTAAATGTGTTTAATGTCATTGTTTAAGAGGAGTTCTGCATGTAGAAATGACTTTCCCCATGCACACCTGATATCCAAAACCTAAATGAATTGTTTCGATTGAAATTATTTTTCAAGGTTGTATCAAAGCCCGTTCTTTGTGCACTGAGAATACTAGTTTAGGGTCCCTATAGCTTTACCTATAGCTGATGTGTGCACAATCTACAGTTTTATGTGTTAGAAAGTGTACTGTATATGGGCTGAGCAGCATCACAGAAGCAATATTATTATGAAAAACACCATGTCTATGCTATATTCTATTTATGGTGCTATGTTTCAAACGGTAGTGGGTACTGGGTGACAGTGCCACCCTGTGATCAAGCCTGGTATATTGTTACCAAAATAGCACACTGACCTCAGTCCTTAACAAGCACCCACACAGTTCAGACAGACACATGTTGTTTTCCTCATTTGCAGCCTGTCTACTCTTATCAGTGTGGTATGAGACGCTGAGGATGCTACCACAGAAGTTTCACAGCCAGTCAATTCAGAAATGGAAAACACACATACTGCACATAATAAGCTATCCTCCTTACATACTAATCAGGAAATATTCAGTGGACTGTCAAGAACAGTGATAGGTGATGTGTTAATATGTTAAAACTATAGATACATTTTTAAATTTCAGTTTCTGATTGATAAACCTGGGGATGAACCTGTCTATCTGTAGCTATCATTTCAGGCAGGCTATCATAATGTGCATATCACAGTACATTAAGGTACCATATTATTTCATGACACAGTTTATTTTACTTAATCAACTGTTTGGAAAATGTACCTGTTTTTGGTCTTGAGCATTGTTTCATTCAACCTACACTGTAGTATTTTTGCATTCACCTAATTCTCATTTTCACTTTGTCATTTCTTTTCTATGTCTGTCTTTTCCTCTAAGTCAAAGCAAGGGAACAGAAAGCAGAGATAGTCAGACAGAAAATACTTTTAGAGTACATGCTACTCTAAAAACATAGACCTAATGATTGCACTGATACCCAATTAGCTCAGTTAAAGTTTTTTTAAAACTTGCTTTTTACTGGTTTTATAAGCATTTTACACCACTGTGTGTTATATAATTGTCCCTCACGTGAGATTAGGTGGACAGCGATGCCCATACTGAATATTATCATCTTTTATTTTTCCAGCTCTCCATCAGTTCTATGAAATCAATTCAGTGCAGTCCAATCTACCGTAACCGCAGGTTTGAATTAATACTCCAAAATGAGAAACTGAGTGATTAGTAGAATTCACGCTGTCCTCTGGAGTGAGCTGAGAGTCCTCTGCTCCCAGGAAATCAGACTCGGTGCATGCTGGGAGAAAACAGATAACAGCTGCTGATGCCTCTAATGAGAAGTAGATGGTATTTGGAATAAGTCCCTCAGACTGGACTAATGTTAGTCCCACTGTTCCCCGCTGATCCATTTTGACAGAAAGCTTCCATATTTCATTTGCTTTTACCAAAACTGACATCTTAGCAAACAGTCATATAACACAGCTTACAAAACCCATAACAACAACAACAACTCTCATCCAAATGATATTTCAGTGTGGCATTTGGTTGGAGATGAAACAGACTTTTGCCAGTTTGTAATCATGGATAATGAATTAAGGGAAAAGCCTTGCAAGCTGCCGGTGACTATGAACTCCCACTGCAGTCAACATTAGAGGAAGACTGAAATAACTAGATAACTGAGAAATCTGTGTGATAGTTAAAATGAACCACAGTGACATAGTACCACATCAACAGGCTTGTGTTTTTAGCTGGTACACATTGCACATACTGTAGATACATTTGCAGCTTGTGAGTACTGAGCCAAAATAAAGGAAGATATTGATACTTGTGTGAGTAGTAATCAGTCATTTAGTCATTAAATCAGGGAGTGTAGTTTTAAAACAAAGTCATGCAATTCCCAAACCTCTACACAACTGAGGTTTATACACAACAGATACTTTATAATAAAGGGTACAAAATGCATGCGTAAAGTGGCTATAATCAATGTTTTTAACATTGGATCACATGGCTGACCACATTTATGTGAAAGGGGTTGCTCGCAGTGACAAACGCACAGAGAAGGATCTCTCGACTCTGCAGCTCCCCTCAGCTGTTTTGTTTTCCAGCTGCAACTTTACTGTTTTGATTGACTCTCACCACTCTTATATTGCAGTTTACGGCTGCAGCAGGCAGCTGTTTTCTGCAAAAAAGCTCAACAAACCGACTATATGGTACCTGTGGCCATCAACAAAACAGCAGACAGATGAAGGTAGCAACTAGCTGGTGAACGTAGATGTCTGCATCTGAGTACCAGTTGGATATATAATACAATAGCGTAGTATTTCTATGAGAGCAGTTACTGTTCTGCTTTCAGAGAGGCTGATCAAATGCATGGGCCTGAAATGCTCTTTTCTATGTAACTGGATTCATTAACTGATGATCCGTTGAGCATTAACTAATCTCTGAGTTTATGGACTGCATAAACTCAAGTGACTTGATCATTTCTTAATAGTGAGCAACAGGAATTCATGATACATCTGTGTTCATCCATGCACTAGTTATGATTACTTAAGCATCTGTTTTGTACCATTATTCCAAAGTATTAGCACTTCTGCTTTCAGTAGTTGGACTCCAGGCATTAATTCAGGTATTTCCATGATGTATTTGGCTTTGCCAGCATTTTAATTCTCCCAACACAAAGGGACATCAGGCTGAAAAGTGATTATGCCAGAAGTGAAGGTGACATTTCTCAATCAAACTGACTGCAGGCTCAAGCACACAAATGAGTTCATTTCAGAAAGCCTGGGTGCCCCTTTTCACCCGTGGGTGTTTAATCATACAAACTGATCAAACACCAAAAAGAGAGATTAAAGAGCAGGTTGCTGTGTGAGTGTTGACCAGTTGGACTGGTGAATTAATCAAACTATTGAGAAAATGAAAGAGAAAGATGCACTGGCTGTTTGCAATTATTGTATATTGTGAATTCAAATGAATAGAAGAAGAAAACATGTCTTTGCAGGCCAACTCCTTATAATGAAGATGAATTAGAGCTGATATAATGAATACAGGTCTCCTGGTGGACATTGGGGTTTAATATGACTAGGACCTGCCTCCTCACTTCATTAGAAAATTGACCAGCACCGACTGCTCTCACAGGGACTGAGACCTGGAGATAACCCCTCTGAATATTGAGTTGCAGGACTGCTTCATTGTGCACATGCTTTTGGGAATGGAGTGGACAGAATAAGTCCTGATGAACCGACCTAAGAAGGTGGACATGATGTTGTTAACTGACATGGACTGGTATGTGTAAAGCTGCTCACTCTCACGCTCTTCCTAATGTTCACATTAGGAACAACATTTTTATCAATTATAAAATGTGCAATACCTCTTATATTAGCCGAGCTGTGAAATTAAATATACCTGGTGAGTTAGATAGATAATGAATAATCAAACATAGAAATGACTAATTAAAATGATTCTAAATATTTAAACCTTTTACAGAAATCTTTCATTGTTTAGTCGACCCCTGTATTCTCTATTTTGGAACAATAGTAAGAGTCTACAGCCATGCTGGCTGCTCTGTGAGACTGTTCTTAAGCACAGCTGTGCTTTGAGCTAAATGCTAACATCAGCATGCTAACAGTGATAATGCTAACATGCTGATGTTTAGCAGGTATAATGTTTACCATGCTGACTATCTTAGTTTAGCGTGTAAGTATGCTAACATTTACTAATTAGCACTAAACACAAAGTACAGCTAGGGCTGATGGGAATGTCATTAGTTGCAGGTGTTTGGTCCAAAGTACTGGACAAATTTGAATTTTGATCTGATGGTGGGGCTAGACAAAAAGTCAGAGGATCACCAAAGTCATTAAGATTCCTCCTCTGGGGACCTTGAATATCTGTAGCAAATGTGACTGCAATCCTGTCCAGTAGTTTTTGAGATATTTTAGTCTGGACCACAGTGGTGCACCGACCAATCAGCAGACCAACATATCCATCCATAGAGCCATACTGTTAGCATGGCTAAAGAACAAACAATCCACAAACATTTGTAGGGCCTCCACAGATGACTATCGCTTAAAATGGTTAATCTAGCCTTCTTTAACTCATTTATGATTTTTATGAATAATATTCCCAATAGACTCATATTGTCAACATGACTATAGGGGGAAATATAGTGTAAACATTCTTCATGCATGATTCAGTATACTGAAGCATATATAAATATGGATACAATGAATGATGGGTAGGCATGTCAAGGTATGCATGAAGCTGTGACGACTGATGTGATCCAGCCATGATACATCACTGTTTGAGGCCTGCTATTTGCTGATTCAGTGCTTGAGGGAGGGCATTGTGGGTAGACATGTAGTCCTTGTTTTACTACACAGAGGAGCCAGTGCAGTCAGGACTGAAGAATCACACTTTGAGTTTGCAAAAAGTTACTTTTGCCTACTTTTTACTTATTGACTCATAAGTCAAGGTTTTATTTAGTAAATAAATTCAAGAATGTGCATCGTTATGAATGACTTTCTCCAACAAGTCAGCACTACGAGTGTTAGATCAACAGTCTAGTTTAGAGATATCAAATCATGTGTCAGTTTGTATTCCAACCAAACATTGCACTGATTCCTCTGAGCTGCTTCTTTCCCATTAAAGATGTATTTAGTAGTTTAGTGAATGGTTGGAATAAAAACCTGCAGTGAGCACTGTCCTAGTTTATAGAATCAACACAGAGCTAACTCTGAAGGAGACAAAGTTTTACTTCATGTCTAAGCAGAACCTGTAGTCTGGTGAAGGTAGCACATGGCAGCCATCTCTCACTGATCTGGTTCTGACTGATCTGCCCTTCACTCCCTCACTTGTCATCAGCAGGAGGTTCCGTATTTTCCATCTGCACCAGCTCTGTGGATACATGTTCACATATATCTTGATGAAAATGAAAACAGTGATTTTCAAAAGTACATAAAACAGGACCGATGTGGCTATATTACAGCTTTTTGTCTTGGCTGGCTGTTCCTCAAATATATGAGCCTTTGTAAAATATATGATAGCCAGCAGCAGAGTCAGGACAAACAGATCCAGAGGCTGTTGAGCGACGAGGCTGTGTTGTTTGCCACCACTATTCCCCAGCTATCCGACCTTTCTTTTTATGGCTTCTTTTATGCTGTGAAGATAAATCAGCAGGAGCTACAGGAAGGATAAGCCACAAAAAGAAACAAACCTAAATCATAAAACCTTCAGATGTTGACTAGATCCTGGGTGTTGTTGTGTAGAGCATCATCTCCCAGCTGGACTGGTAATATAATACTTTATGATAACATGTCTGGATGGGCACCGAGCTGTAGACCCCTCCTCCTGTGAGATGGATATCAGCACTGCGTGGTCACTTTTCACATTTTACTCACTGATACAAAAAAAAAAAGACTCAAGCACTCAAATGGAAATCCCTTGGCCTTTTACTCTGAATTCCCTTCAGCATGTGTTAAGTGTGACAAAAACAAAGAGCAGTACAAGTATTTCATAACTGACTTTCAGGCATAATTCCTTTCGTTCATTAATGTAAAACCCAACTTAACATCATCCATCACCCACATTCCTACAGAGATGGAGTCTGACTTTTAAAGGTTGTTAGAAGTGACCTCTCTAGAGTTACTGAGAGGTTTTAAACAACACAGCCACTTCAGTTCATATTAGCAGCATCTGGCTTGTTACCCAAGAAATTAAAAGGGTAATTATTCATTTTCATAATGATGACAGTGATGTATAGCTCAAAGTTCATCACACTTGGCACATGCTCCAGTTGCTGTGCAGTAATTATCAGTGAAAAGACATATGCCTATGTTGGGTTTTTTAAATAAATAAAAAAAAATAGGGATTCAATATTGTGGTCAAACAAATGTTATCGCTGCACAAACTAGCAACGCTTTGTCATTACCTTGGAAAGTGACCTGTAGGGCAGCAAGACTAAGAGTCTACAGCCATGCTAGCAGATGTGTGAGGCTACAGTCTATGGCAGGGGTGTCAAACTCATTTTAGTTCATGGGCCACATACAGCCCAATATCATCTCAAGTGGGCCGGACCAGTAAAACCACTGCATAATAACCTATAAATAATAACACCTCCAGATTCTTCCCTTTCTTTTATGTGAAGAAGAACATTCTGAAAATGTTCACGATTAATTAACCACCCATGTACAAAACAGATGATGAACAGCCTGAGATGTCTTAAGAAAAATAAGTGCAATTTCAACAATATGTGCATTACAATTTACTAATCACAGTGGACCTTCAAAGGCACGAAACGTTTTCTTGGAAAACCCGACACTCTGTGTCCACTTTTCTCCTCTTTGACAAAGACATTTTCCATTAACAGTAGCCTTTGCTTGACAGTGTTGGGCCACGTACAGTGTCTATAAGCACGTGGGATCTATAACAGCATATCCAGCATAGATCCTGCTACTAGCACGCGGGAGAAGTTAGGCTTTCTGTCAGAAAGGCTTCGAGTCTGCTGCTCTTATTAGGACAGCACAGTAGGAATAGTAGTGCATTTGATTGAACAATTGGAATTAATGACTTCTCTGCTATTTTCACACTTTGCAAAGTCATCCAGTGGGCCGGATTGGACCCTTTGGTGGGCCGGTTCTGGCCCGCGGGCCGTAAGTTTGACACCCCTGGTCTATGGGCTGTAGTTAGGTACAGCTAACATGCTGAGGTTTAGCAAGTATAATGCTAACGTTGGTCACCACCTTAGTTTAGTGTGTAAGCATGCTAACATTTGCTCATTAGCTCTAACGCAAACTACAGCTGAGGCTGATGTAGCATTTACTGTAAACTTGATAGTTACTGACTTAAAACTATTTTCGGGTCATGGTTAAAGTTACAGCACGAGGACAGCTTCTTCTGTGCAACTTGGTCCACTTAAATGTCCACAGCAGGACAACAGAATACCAACAACAGAATGATACATCACTTCATGGTCTTGCGGCGTTTCACTGCCGATCTGAATTCTTACCAACACTACAGACAAGGTGAACAATATTATTCAGTTCCCATATAAAATAATAAAATATGAAATATATGTAGTTAGAATTAATGAAATAATCCCAGTAAACATTACTAAAGGTGATCTACAAAATAAATCTCATCTTACATTAGTTTTGCAGGTATTTGATCTCAAACTAAAACTTCGATATCACAGACTGTATATAAAGATGGATGACATGTCAGCTCCCCAAAAATGAAGCCAAAACATGTCGACTGCCCCCTGGTGGCTGGCTGCAGTATAGGTCATAAACCCCGCCCCCTCCATGTTAGTGGATGGGACATGGGCCAAACTGAAAAGTCAAAGTACATGTCAAATACATTTTTCCTAAAGATGGTTTTGGTCATTTTAGGTAGTTTTAAATCACGCTGATGTTTGTGTGTTCATTCTTCTGATAAGTTTGGTTTTAATTAGTTATTTGATGTTATAAAAACGGGGTGTCACATCATGATTGACAACTGTGAAGGTGCTCGCGATTGGCTCAGGCAGGTGTATGGGCGGGACCTCGATCACTACTGCACAGACTCTGGCTCCAAATGACGTCACCACCGCAAGATGGCAGCTCCTGTATCCGGGGTATTCTGGCTTCATTTTTTACAGTGGGAGGAAGTGGAGACGCGTCGTCCATCTTTATATACAGTCTGTGTTTGATATGATGATGGCGCTAGATGAAAAGTTCAGGGATCACCAATTCATCCTGAGGGGGACATGAATATCTGGACCAAATTTAACATTTCACCTAAAAATCCACAAATGCCAACCTCATGGTGGCGCTAGAGGAAAGGTCATGGCAGGATTTATCATCTGGGAACCATAAATTTTTGTACAAAATTGTGTTGCAATCTATCCAGCAGATGTTAAGATATGTGAAAACTTGACCAGCTTGTGGCACTAGAGGAAATGCTATGGGATCACCAAGTCATTACGATTCATCCTCTAGGAATCTTTGAGATATTTCAGCTGACATTGTCGTCCCTATAGAGCCACGCTGCTAGTGGGCTGAAAATAACGTTACAGTATACACCCATACTGCAGATCTATGTTCTGACAGTGTGATTTCCTTGCAGTGGTTCATTGTTTGATCTAACTTTGAACAGCTTTTTGCTTTACATGTTTGGGTAAATACTCAGCAATCAGTGAAGTGATGGCAGACACATCATTTTTACTTTGTACAGTGGGGCTGTGTTGATTGCGTGCTGATTCCCAGAGTCAGTGATGAACCACAAACTTAATGGGATACATCTTCACAAGAGCATACACACCCCATCAGGCTGAGGAAGAGGATGGACTCTTCAGGAAGGTATTTGCATAAAGCGACTTACGAAACCCAGCTGCAGTGACAAAAAAAACCCTAGAACACTGCAGACTGTCCAGATACAAAAATGTGTATTACTGTCACCTGCTGGTAGATCTCTGTGGGTAAGAGCAATGTCAGACTAATTCATATGACAGCATGGCAGCCGGTGGAGCTGGTTCTTCTTCTGAACTTGTAAACATGGTGGTTCTGCAAATGAACCTCATTTACATCTTTGTGGTCCTCACTTCAGCCCACAGCTGGTCACAGTCCCACCATGTTTGTTTACTCTCTCTGCCACATTTAATGCTGTGATGTGTGTTGCATATTTTCTGTGTGGCAATCATGAAACTTCAGCAGGAGTCCCTCAATAACAAGAGGAATTGTTGTCTGTATGATAATGTAGCTTGATTTATATGAGAGAAAATGCTGTCAGCACTGCACTGTTAACTGATATTATTTAAGGAGGAGCGGGGCTGTCAATGTGCAGTGACTCACACATCACAGAAAAACAGGTTCTTACTTACCTCCAGTGGTGTTTATCCAGGCAGATAGTCTTGGTTTGATTCGTCCAGGTTTGGACGTATCCGTCACGTCTGCCCCCAACCACAAAACAATGGAAGTGAACAGAATTTAGTTTGTGTTGCTCACAGCATTGGACAATTACATTTAAAAAAATCCCACAGGTGCTGCCACTTCTTGTGCCTGATAAGACCTCTTCTCAGGCAGTGGTGAAAAGTAACTACATGCATTTACTCAAGTATTATACTTAAGGGCATTCATGAGGTACTTGTGCATTAGTTGAGTATTTCCATTTTATGCTACTTTATACTTCTACTCTGCTACATTTAAGAGGGAAATTATGTTTTTTTTTTTACCCCACTACATTTATTTTACAACTATAATTACTGGTTACCTTTCAGATTAAGATTTCACATATGAAGCTACAACAGAAAAATGCTGCTTGATGCATCAGTATTAACAATCTAACAGTTCATGTATAATAATATATCAGTCAAAGGGGACATTTTTCACAAGTAAACTTCTTCTACCACCACTGTTCCCAGGATTGTGAGTGTATAGAGATGTGCTTGATTGACATCTCCCTCACTCTCCTGTTAGTTTTGTTGCATCTGTTAGGGTGTCACAACTTTGCAACTTTATTATCTTTATAAGTTGTATTTTTCCAGATCTAATATGTCTTACCTGATCTTTTTTTTATTGTTCTGTATTTTACTCAATTCAATTTTTTGTGCTCTTAATTGCCTGATTTTACTTAATTATAGTCCTTAAATGTTTGAATCTTGATGTAAATCACCTTGTAACTTTGCTTTGATGTTAAGCACATGTGGGTATAGCATGCTAACCTGCTAACAAAAGTAATTCTAGTCATTGCAGTTTGCATACTGTCATCATGCACAGCATTAATAAAATAACTACTCAATTCATTTACTAATTTATTCAATTAAAATTCACGTACTGGTTATATTCAACTTCAAACAACCAAAACGTTGGTCCAAACTGCTAAACAGGAAGTGAGAGCATCCAATGGGCTTTATAGTAGAGGGAAGTCTACCATGTTGGGAGGAGTACAGAGGGGGGGCTTCATTGTTTCAGGGAATAGTCTAAACAACCTATATTATAAAAATGTCTATGTTGGGACAGTTAAAAAGATTAGAAATAGTTATTGTTTTTACATAGAAATGTTATTTGATTGTCTTAATTGATTACAAGCTAACTTTGGTTTGTCTGTTTAAAAGCAGGGGCTAGAAGCTTCCCTGGTGAGTTCAAGGTTGGAGTTGGAAGGTGGTGTCATTTCAGGTGCAGACCTGCTGGAAGCGTGCTGCTAGCTGTCCAATAGCCACGGGCCATAGCCTGACTTTTGTTGACTGATGGGTTTCTTTATGTCCTTTTGTAAAGTTTGTTTTTAATTTTTTGGTTGTTTTTTTTTCATTTTTATATATAGTTTTTCTTCACAACCTCACCAAAACCAGCCTGAACTGCTTGTTTGTGTCATGTAAACTACAAATAAAACCTAGACTGGCCTCTGTGTGTTCTCCCTCCACCACTCGACCAATCCTTTACAGTTGCTATATTAGTAAAGTTCATCATGATTATTATAATACCATTAGTACACACAGAATTTGGTGAGGTCACATAACTGTTAGTACACCTCCGCCTAATTTCAACAGCTGTGTGAGAGTGCAGGGCCAACATCTTTCCACAGTCAGTGTCCCTGTTACTCTGCATGATAGATGCTTTTTCACAGAAGACATTCTGACATGTCGCAGTATGAAAGGCACAGGTGTAAATCATAAAATGGCTG
This sequence comes from Macquaria australasica, assembly GCA_005408345.1. NCBI lineage: Eukaryota > Metazoa > Chordata > Actinopteri > Centrarchiformes > Percichthyidae > Macquaria > Macquaria australasica. Next base: position 455,436 of record SEMN01000060.1, on the reverse strand, counting down.
AATTCCATTTAGCTGCTTCAGTTGCAGGGTCCAGCCAGGTATATTGCATGCTGGCTCACTGTCACACTGTCATGGCTTACTGGGACACTTGGATAGACCAGAGCCATCGTTACTGTTATTAGTAACACTTGTGCTTTTCCTGCTATGACAAGTCAAAATGTGTCACTTTGATGTTCTTTAAACTGGAGAACCTAATTTTGGTCATTTGTAAAAAATAATGATTTCTCCTTGGAAGAAATGTCAACCTTTGCACAATAAATATTTAAAATGAAACTGTAATTTCTGTGGAATTACTGCAATACTGTATATTCTGTTATGTTCAAGGAATAGTTCAACATTTTTGGAAATATAATTATTCATTTTTGTGCCTAGAATTTGATGAGGGGATCAATACCACTCTCATATCTGTGCACTAAATATAAGGCACAAATACTGGAAACTTGGAAATAGTCTGGCATGCAACTCCCCACAAAACCACAGCTTGCCATTGTTACACTTCAGGGTGGATTAAACAAATGAGATAGGCTATAACATCTTAATTAGTGAATGGACAGATATAGGAGCGTGTCAATTTTCTCATCAAAGTGAGTAAGTATTTCCCAAAATGCTCAACTATTCCTTTAAACTGACAAGTCCACAATTTGGAAATTTGTAAAAAGAACACTTTTGGAAAAATGGTAACTTTTGCACAACAAAAACAAATGCCTTAGCTTTCTTTGTCATTCAAAATGAAACTGTAAATTCAGTGGAATAACTGCAGTCCAGTGGAGGGTGGCTGGTGGTTAGGCTGTGATGATATTGGTGTCCACACATCTACCACAAGAGGGCACCAGAGCTCTGTCTGGTGAGAAGATAGCACTGCAGGTCTTTGACGTTGCGGTATTAGACCTGAGGATATTAGACCACAGAGAACTAATATGACCGACTCATTGTTACTGTGATGTCTCTTATTGTAGGAAGCTGAGGAACATCTGGAGAGGACAGCACATGTAGTCTTATTTGAAATCTATTTTCGGAACTTTACAAATGGCTAATGTGTTTAGTTATTATATAGGCCTCTGGCATGAAGGGCTGTCAATCACTTTTCCAGCTTGAAATGTTTCCACCTCTGTGCTGAGGCTTGAACTAGCTTCTCATAGATGCTACACTGTCTCCTTAACACACTGAGAACACAGCAGCTCTGTCTGCTCTGTTCCAGCAGCTAATTCCGACACAAGTCTGTCCTCTCTCCAGTCATTTACATCATTGAGACGGAGCCGCAGTGAAACGGCTGTATCCTCCGTCTCTGCACTGATGGATGTCTGTCTGACAGGCTGTTGCCTGAGCAGCAGCAGCAGCAGCAGCAGCAGTGCTGTGTGTCTACTGTCTTGTGTGCAGGCACCAGTGAGCCTGTGAGGGACGGAGACATCTGTATGTTCAAGTTTTCTACTCCTGCAATGTGCTGCTCAGTGTGCATGGCAGGACATGAGAAAGTGCACGCTTGCCTGGCTGCGTGGCGAGCCGTGGCCGCCATCATTGTTGTGTGAGACTGTGAAATAAAGATGAATCAATAAACTGAAGATATACAGTATGTGTGCGTGTGTGTGTGTGTGTGTTCATTGTAGAGGCCTATAGACTGTTTGTGGTTTACTGTGTCAGGACATACAGAGGCCTTAAACACCTGAGCAAATTTCATCATTTCATGTTGATGTTCAGACATAGGATTAGAAGTGATCAATCCATTTTAAGTTTTCATTTATGTTTTCTGTCACTAGTGAACGGTATAAGAAGTGGCAACTATCTACATTCAAACACAAAGAAAACAAATATAATGGGGATAAGCACTTCTATATCAGCTAGTAGGACTTTAGGTGGAGTCATAGGTAAAACTCAATTCAACCATTTGGTTTGTCCATGTGGACTAAGCTCCTCCATGCCTGTGTCTGCCCTGTGTTGGACTGTGCTACGCGAGTTACAAAGGATGTGAACAGGTTCAAAGTAAGTAGTAAGGAGTAAATGAGTTTGCTCCAACCATAGTGACAGACGACATGGGGTGGGAACCCTGTTAAATACATTTGGGTTGTTTGTATGAGTAGACTGGAACAGGCTGGTATGACCAACAGTAGACTGTGTAAGGAAATCCTCATCCTTATTTCAATAAGTAGGGTATTAGGAAGCGTACATTTTGAAAAAGTGAATATTGGTTTGATTTCAAATTTTGTTATTCAGTTGTTAACAGAGAGAAGGCTACTCGGATGAAGAAGAAGCACAAACACTCAGAACATATGGTTTAATCAAAACTGAATTTAGTACTGAAAATGATGTGGACTGAATGAAAAGATCTCTGTTTTACTGAGGTGTCGCATCATACTACCTGGACACAGAGTATCATGTTGGTCTTGATGAACAAGGTAGAGCTATGTGAGTTAAATGAAATAGAAAATGAAATGTATTTGGTGTTATATTGTCATTTATATATGACCTAAGAATGAGGTTATTCAGTAGAACTAAAAAAGATTATTTTTGTTATATGATGCTGAAATGATGAAGACTATGAAACTTAGACTTCTGAAATTGTATCTTGACAATGCCTGGTCATTAAGAAACAAGACTAAGACTACAGCCATGCTAGTTAAATGCTGATATCTTCATGCTAACATGCTGGTGTTTTATTTCAGGTATAATGTTTAACATATTCACCATCTTAGTTAAGCTTATTAGCTAAACTTAGCTAATCAGCACTAAACACAAAGTACAGCTGAGGCTGATGGGAAGGTGATTAGTTTCGCAGGTGTTTGGTCATAAAGCAAAGTATTAGACAGATTGAACTTTTGACCTGATGATGGCGCTAGAGGAAAAGTCAGTGAATCACCAAAGTTATTACAATTCATTTCGATGGAAACATGAATGTCTGGACCAAATTTGATGGCAATCCATCCAATAATTGTTCCACCAAAGCCAGTGCCATCCATAGAGCCACGCTGCTAGCACAGCTAAAATGTGTAGAACACATTTGAAAACATCCTTCTTTTCGTTGCTTTAGGAACCATGAAAAGTATGTGATATAGAACAATGATTGGTTTTTCTTTGGAACATGAACGTCATGTCATGTATTATCATGTGCCATGTAATCCCATGTGGTATGGACCGTTTCAGTGGTATGAAATGAAAATAAAATATACATTAATTCATTCCACAATCAATTTAATATGGACTAAAATGAACTACACTTTAGCAATATATACATATATTTTTCTTTTACAAGTGGATATTGAAAAGCATAAAAACTACAAAGTGCGTACATTAATCTGCTGATGACTGCTAAATATACACACACATCCACGTGAATTTGTGCACTGTAAACACACACACACACACACACACACACACACACACACACACACACACACACACACACACACTTTCAACCATACTCTGTGGCTGAGTATAGGTGTTTTCAAGCTTCATTTGCAACATTTGAGAAGCTTGTGTTTTTTTTGTTTTTTCTCAGTGTGAGATTCCCAGAGGCCACTTACAGAGACACAGTCAGCAAATTCTTGTAACATGTACAAGCTTGATGTTTATTTTACTCATCAGAAATCAAAGTCGTCTTTGTGCCCAGCAAGCGTTGCATTCCCAGGCTTCAGAGAGGTCTCTTTGAGCTCAGCGTAGCTTTTGCAAGCTGTGTCTGAATCACAGTCACAGGGATTTCAAAACAGCTGGGAAGCTCCGTCCAAAACCCTCATGCACAATACTGCAGTGAGACACCTTGGCAGAGCTGAGGGGGGTTATTATGTGGAAAACTGTTAATCAAGCGGAAGCAGGTTATTTCATCCTGAAATGTTGTAAACAGCTGGCATTTGGTTTTTGACTGCAGTTCATTTATTAGGTGCTGTTTGCTGAGCATTTTTTTGGATTAGTTGTTTCTTTGACATGTTGACATGAAGACACCGCCTCTTGCACTACTATTCCTGTGTGTAATGATGTGCAAAAAACAAAAGGCTCATGCTGCGTTCATGTCATGCGGGAATAACTGAGGAAATGACTTCTTGGTAAAAAGCAAAGCAGTGGAAGTATTAAGGCACTTTGAAGCTTTAAAGACACAGTGATTGCACTGTGACTGACACTAGATTTTGGTTTCTATAAGCTTTTTCACATGTGCACTTTGTTATGGGGTTCAAGTTTTACAGAAAGCCAAACATAGAAATGTAAACCACAAATGACACATGCAGCAAGTTGTAGCCTATGCTCTCATGCAATTTTTTCCATGTCAGCGAAAAAAAACGACTGAGGGTCATAGAGTTCTTTAGGTTTATTTAAAGGTGAATGTACCATTTTGTTCTTTCCTTGTTAGTGACACCAGGATTCAGGAATCAAAGTGCACCACTGAGCCTCACATCTCATGACCCAAAAGCTCAACTGAATGGCTTTTTCAACTTTTTATTTATTACTTACTCTTTAACCCATGTGACATGAATGCAGCAGCATTGCTGAAGAATTCATTCTGGCACTTATAAGCAGTAAATTAGCTATGAATTAATTGTTTGTAATGTATTTGTAAGCAGATATACGTACATTTTTATTTGTAACTGGTGTTTGCACAGTTAATGAATGATTGATAACAGTGCAACATGAGGATATTCATATTCAATGATATATGATTACAAAGATTTATAGATTTATACACATGGACCAATCATTTACAGGCAGGTTTAAAGTGTTTATAAATGTGTTCAAAACTCATGAAAAAGAATGTTCATTCTTGACCTTGGAAACAGGAGGTCAAGAATGTTAGAAAGTTCTAACTCAAGGGCCACTTACTGAATTTCTTCTGGGGCTTTCAGCTGCATCTGGTGGCCTTCATCAGCAGATGGAGTTTGCTTCGTTGTCATGGAGAGTAAGGAAGTGTTCATACATTGATAAGTACTTCATTAATAAATTTAAGTACAATACAATTAGTAAACATAATAAATTAATACTTTATATTTATATTAAATATGAACACATATTTTATATATTATTCTAAATTGTTAATCATTCATTATATATTTATACACAACCTAAAAATGTCCTTATATCTTCCTAGAAATACATTAAAGTGTGTTATAAACCATTTAATAATATACTGCTTATAAATGCTCAGTAGGAGGGTTAAAATGAAGTGTTACCAATAGCTAAATTATTCTAAAAATAAAATGTTAATTCCTTACACTATTCTGTGTTGACATAGGTGATAATATTGTTGTCTTGTAGTACTGCGTTAAGGCTTTGACTGAAGCACATTCTGTTATGGCACACCTCACCTTTACATGTATTCAGTTTATAATGGGCATCACAAGTTCATGTTGTTCAGTGGATTGTTTTTTGCTTTACTGGTAACAGAAGAGTGTAATTCCTCTGTGTGTGTGTGTGTGGGCTCCAGTTGCTGGCTAACATACATTACCTCCCACCAAACATGTGGACGGTCTGTTCAATACTGAATGTGTTTGATCCCACCAGCGTGGTCTAATGACTTGTTAACAATAATCACAGATCTAAAGCAGCTTGTCCTCACAGCTTTGATCATATAAATGTGTGGCTTTTAAAGCCCTGACAGCAGTCACTCCCATATCAGCCCTAATCTAGGACTAAATGAAACTCCCTGTCATGACAGCTTGATGAAAAGTGTTGATTTCAAATCTTACATTGATTATTATCACCTGATATGCAGTCTTCTGTCATCATCATATTACAAAGTTTGTTTAAACATTTTCATATTTACATTTTGGCAGGAAAAGCCATTCAACATTATTCATGACAGCGCAGACAACTGTGGTCTAATCTGCTTTATTCTAAAAATGGGACCTCTGAATGCTAAACCAGCAGGATCGACTCAGCTTCATCACTTGAGGGAGAAAAATCTAATTCTGTATTTATACAATATGTAGGAAAAAAAACATAAGTCGACTTCTTTCTTAGTAATAGTTTTATTCCAGACATTTTCTAAAGGGGGAAATCACTTCATCTTTTCATTTATGGAATTTTCCAGTAATTACATTGTTTACAAGGAACAAATGTTTGTATTGCAACATTTGGGAATGGGTTTGAAATGCAATAGTCTGCTAGAAACTTCTTTAGCCACTGAAGTAAAGCATCAGTTTAGTTAGCTTTTGACAGTGGAATGTAATATTCTAATGACCGTAAGGATGATGAGTAAATTGAAATAGATGAAATTGATATAAAAAGCTTTAATCAAAAATACATCCACTCACATTTATATCTATAAAACATTTAGTGTGTTTACATGTCAAGAAGGTAGATGAATCTATTTTACAGTTTACATGTAACTTAACACCAAATATACTGTTTTACACAGGGAATATTTCTACTATTCACATATTTATCCATATTCATGTATTTACACTAAGTCTCCACTGTCATACTGTGTTGGAAAACTATTAGATTTATCATTCATTATGTTGATTAGACTTGAAAATGTGACCTGGCCCATGTGTACACCTTTTACGTAATATATATGGGAGAACTACATCCAGTTTTTTGAAGGTTTTTAATTGCCTTACTTTAGTGAAACTACAAAACTCAAATGAGTTAACAAGCAGCTACACACCACACATTAATGAGCACTAATCCAATACTCATACCAATGTTTATGTGATGCCTAGAACCAGAGATGAGAAATAGAAACACTCGGAGAGATGGGAATTCAAAAGAACTGGCACATATAACAACAGCTATAGAATGTCTGACAACAGCTTTATAACGCAATTAGTCATAGCTAACCAGAAAGCATGTAATCCAGTTATAACAGCTATTGCCAGGGGGACTTTTATTTTGAAAACGCACTTCACTAACGAAATCACTGCACCGTCATCAAGTATCAGTGAGTAATATGACCTCCTAGTTAGATGCGACTTAAGAAATGTGCAGATTTAACGCAGCAGTCTTCGAGGTGTTGTGCATGTTTTATACAGCGGAGCTATGCAAAGTGTTGCAGCTCATGTCTGCTGGATGATGGGAGCTGATAGGACTCGCAGCCAGCGGTGGTCCGGGCTGAGCTCCGTGCTTTGTTGCCGGATCGCGGGGTTAATGGTTTTCCGTACTGGGCGGTGAGGGAGGAGCAGCAGCAGGTTTTTCAAGCGTTCTGTGTCGGAAAATTAGGATGCAGCCTCTGTTGTCAGAGCCGGGGAGCTGTCTGCCACTTTCCCAGCAGCCCTTGGGCCGGTGACAAGGAGATGGATGATATCTGCAGCCTGGCCGCACTGCTCCCCCAACGCACATAAACACACACACACACACACACACACACACACACACACACAGAGAGAAACACACAAAGTCTGTCTCTAGTTCTCTCTCTCTCACACACAAATAGAGCAAACACCAACACACCTACACACAGACTCTCTTTCCTCCCTTTCTTACCCTCTCCTCATATTCTCTCCTCCTCTGACACACACGCTTACAGTGTGTGTGTGAGTATTTGTCTAATACACCTCTCTCTTTGTTGCCTTTGGCAACTAAACCAATATCCTACATATCAAGGGGAATGAAAACCTCACAAGTGAAAACAATGAACATGTTTTGAGGGGAAACTGCAGGATTCCTTCATTGTTTGCTTACATGGAATAAAACATTATATTTCTAAATAACCAAACACAGAACACATTCAACAGAGACATTTATTGAAATACTGTATTTGCAAAACATAAAGTAGATACTGTCACATGTACAATTATTACATTTTTTTGTTAAGACAGAAAGTACAAGAAAAAACATTTGTAAATGAATGAATTTTGGAAACGGCATACACCAAGTAAAGTACTTTATTAACAGAGGAAACTGCATTCTCCCAGATATTTATTATTACAACAACTGAACTAGCATAACTCAGCAGATAGCAATAGCTATTTTAATTAAAGACACACTTGTATGGTCCTTAACTGTAGATATATGGCTTTGGGAGGGAGGCTGGACCTGAACCTGAAAATATGTGTGTATGCATTACAGCAGTGTACAAGTGTGGGTATGTGTGGGGGTATTAAGTCCTTCAAAGAAGTCCATCCCTTGCCTCCCACCCCTCTCTCGTCCTGCCCCCTCTCGTCCCTCTCTCCCGCCTACTCTCATTGTCCTTACCTGCTACCCCGCTCTCTGCCACCCTGCTCATGTTCCTGCAGTCGGGATCGGATCCAGCGGCCATGTCACCTGAGCAACAGCCGCTGCATACTAAAGAGGCAAAAAACGCCCCCTCCACTTCACTTCACTTCAACCCCCCCCCACCCCCACCACCTTTCTTCTTCCTCTTCCTCCTCATCACTCTGGAAGAACAGAGAGAATGGGGGGAGGCCTGTAAAAGGCAAAGGATGGTAGAAAGGATGTTGGAGCAGAGGAGGGGAAGGGGGGGCAGTGAGATGAGAGAGAGGGAGGGTGGAGAGAAAAGGAGAAGGAGCGGGGTGTTAAGGGAAACATCCATCACTGTTTTAAGTGACTGCAGTGGGACAAAGCTGAGTAAAAGGTCGTCTGCTCTCTTTCTGTGCACAGTGGGCACCTGGGCCGAGCTGAGCGGCTTCCAAATGACTCCAGGCTCATTATCTCGCGCACGCCGTCTGTTACGGCAGTCTGACACTTTTACTGACTCACTCTACTGCTGCAAGTGCGCAAGCAAAACAAGGCAGTCACACACCCAAAACACTCTCCACTCTTGTCTGCTAACAAAATGGATGACATGGAAAAAGAAAGTAAGGTTTTGGACTTTGTTGTCGTGTTGCAAATGTAAGTTGTGATTGGTCTTACCTTTGAGCGTGGAGAAAGACAGACAATTGCCAGGGCTCCTAGACAAGAAGAGATAATGAGATTTAGAAATTTAGAATAAGTGTGGGAAAATAGAAAATACAGGAGGGTTGGCCATGTTCACTGCCTTTACAAGGATGGGAAAACCCTCTGGAAAACTTGAAAGTGAGAGTAAAACGTAGCAGAATTTATCTCTAAAACATCAGCTCTTTTGTGGCGGAATATCAAAGACGATCCGTACAAAATCAGAGCAAACACGCTGTGATTATCCAAGTGTCCACCTGCTCAAGGGCTGAGAGGATGCACTTGAGGACACACTAGGAATTTGTGGTCATGACCTTTTTCAGGGACACAAAGCAAACCACCAGAATGTGACTAGGGTGTCACTGTGTGTCTGCTAGAGTTACAGTGAGAAGTTGTAAAATGACTGACTGTATCACTAATGCAGCGTTGGCGTACAAAAGGAAGAGAGAGGCTGAAAGTGTAAACTCTGATTGCGCATCGCTACCAAAGTTACAACAGTTCAGCTGTCTGGTGGCCAAGGGGTTAAAAGCTTTTGCCTGTGGCGACAATGCTGGGCCTGCTATAGGTCACATTCAAGTCCCAGGCTGGACAGCCAACCTGCAAGACAGAGCATAATTATCCCAGCCAGTTACAGTTCAATAACTCCATCAAGCTGCTAGCCAGATACCAGGTTTCCCTGGCAACGCCTCCGAAGTGAATCACAGATCAGAGAGAGAAGGGGAGATAAGACTGGACCCGGGGAGGGAGCCGGCTAAGGAGGACCGCATCCTCAAATACTGAGGACCTTTAGACAATACAAACACACATGTGCAATGCCGACATGCACAAGCAGACAGACACACACACACACACACACACACACACACACACACACACACACACACACACACACACACACCGGGTCTGGGAGCATTCCAGTTGGCTGTGCTGAGACCTCTGGCCTGCCAGGCCATCAGTCTGCTCCCTCTGAGCTTTGTTGTTTGGTTTTCAATCATCAGCCCCACTTTCCAGACTCCTGCTCTGTGTCCACAGACCCGCCGTGAAAATCCTCCAGTCTCAGGGCAGCTCAACTGTCCTTTCAATCGACACCCCCACCTCCCACAGCACTTACTGTAATCTGAAAAAGTTAATGGAGTTTATCTCTCATCCCTGTCGCCCAGAGAATAATAAAGAAACTTTTGTGCTTTCGATGCACAGGGATAATTACATTACGAGTGGCACTATAATTTATACCCTTGATTGAATTAAAAACAGAAGTGAATTGGCTTTAGTGCAGACTTTAAGCGGGGGGGCTTTGTGCATAAAATGTGTCTATGTTTTTGCATGTGCGTGGTGTCATAGACACACTTCTGTGTGTGTGTGTGTGTGTGTGTGTGTGTGTGTGTGTTCAGGTGACTGTCTGGCCTCCTGCCGCAGTGTCTGGAAACTCAGACGCCCCCCACAACCCTGCCCCCCTCCGTTCCACGCTGCTCCGCTATCAGGAATACCTGACGCAACGCAACCCCACCACCTGCACCTCCTCCCCCCATCCAGCTGCGATAAGAGATCCACTGAACACTAAGCTGCTTCACCAGACAACACAACCTGACAACCAATGCAAACAAAAAAACCCTCTAATTCACTAAATCCATCTGATTTCAATGTCAGCTCGAGCCCAAATCCAAATGTGGGGGATAAATGTTAATCTGTCCTTATTACTTTTATCGGGGAGCGATGTGGCGGCGCAGTGTGTTACATGACCACCTCTGAACAATAGAGTGTAATCTCTCGCACACACTCGGGTCCATCAGCTGGAGCCTTTGGTTTATCTACACCCATTCAAAGTCTGAATCAATCTTTCCTGCAGGAACTTGAAGACTAGCTGAGTATAGAAACCACACAGTGAATGCTCTTTGTTTAGCAATGATAAAAGTGTATTACACCATATTTAATTATATACATTTTTCTGAAGCACTGCATTAGTTTCTTGTGAACAAAATGAAGCATGAGCTGAATTTCTGCTTCTTGATCAGTTCCTAAGCAGATTTTAATATCCCACTCACTCAATTTTCTCATCTAAATTGTCACTTATTTATATTTTTCATTTTAGTAAAATAGTTTGACTGAAATAAATGTACTGTGTTTTCACAGAACCAAAGGACAAAAAACAGCTAATATTGCACACTGCTCTTAAGTAATTTGACCTTGACAACCACTTCCAGGTTTACTATGATTAATCTTATTATATCAAAATTAAAAGATTTCATGAAAGGAATTATGTCCAGAATAAAGCAAAATTACAAGCACCACTCTTACTTTGACATTAGGTAATTATTCTGCATTTCCTCTGAAAATATTAATTATCAACTTAGTAGGAAAGCAAACAAAAAATGTAACCTTAGCATCAACATGTTTCATAAACATAATGTTCAAAAGGTCAAATGTAAAAGTGAATTAATTTGCCTTTTTTTCAAGTCAATAAAATAGCAGCTTTTACAGAAAAGGCATAAGAAGAAGTTCCCTGCAGGATATTTCTTTTTCCCCCAATGCGTCAGATGCAGTGTAATGTTTAGATGGCACAAAAGAGATCAATTTAGCAGTTGCTTATTGGGAACTAGTTTGACTTTGAACAAAGTTTGTATTCCCCATTCAGCGGAGTTACAAACTAGCCGCTAGCTGATTTTTACGGGGTGATATTTATTGGATCCTTGGCGGATTGCTCTGAGCATGCTGCTTTGTTACTGTTGGGGGAGCGGTGAGGATTTCATCAGTGGGCTCGGGTGCTGCCAGACTTTGCTGCGTGTCAGACAGACCCTAATAAAACTGTCTGGCTGTTTTGTGGGCACCAGCTCCGCTCTGGCTGTGCTGCGTCTGACTGCTCAGCACTTGTCGCACTGTGCCTGGCTGTTTGGTATTCATGGGGCATGGCACTCCTTCAGCTGTTGCTGGGGGCTCTGTGGCATAGGCACAGACTGATTAGTTGGCATCGGCATTGTTCACTATGAAACCAAATGGGGAGACGGGAAGAAAAAAAAAACATAATTAGGGAGAGAGGGAGACTGGAGACTGGGAGAGAGATGGAGAGGAGGGTATTAGAGAGAAAATCAATTGTTTTGAACTGCATTCCTAATATGGGTAATTTAGCAGAAATTAGGTTTTCAGAAAAGCATGCTGCCTTGGGAAAAATTGAAAGTTTAAAAACCAGGTCAAGCTGTAATGGTGAACGAAGTCACACCTTTGAATAGCATAAAGGAAAATAACTATTTTTTTCAGCAGTCCTAATTTATTGTAATTGCGCTTTTTTAGTTGTGTTCACATGAGACCAGTCCAATATTTTCTTTTTCTATTCAATGTTCAATCTTGTCTTTTTGCCAGCCCACCTTTTTGCTGAATTACTATGTCTGTCTGAGTCGTCCTACGCCTCCAGTTTAAATATTGATTCAGACCATTAACCAATTTGGTTGTGACATCTCATGACAATGGCAAATTTCGACAGAAATGATCAAATTAAGAAAGCAACAAAATTCCTGTGAATAAACATTTTAAAAATGTGCTCACTGATTTTTATTTAATATACTGTAAGCTTTCTGTCTTCCGTTCTCTGATTTTAACACAGTCAGCAACTTAATGCATGGAAGATGGCACTCTGTCTACTGTCATTCACTGACAATTTAAATAAATTTTTTAACCATTCCAGTTACTATTAAAAATGTAATTGTGATAATAATACATATTTGGCTGTTGTAGCTAGGGTTTCCGTAAATCAGTGGGCGAGTTGAAACTTGCTTTTTTAAATGCTCTACTTGTGGTTGTTATCAGATGCTATATTCTGATATTGATTTTGGAAAACAGTATTATAATTGTCAACTATTTTAACACTTTCTGATAGCTGGCTGGGAAATGTTGACAATTATGAAGCAGTATAACTGAAATTACTGAATGTGTATTTGTGTAAAAAAAGAAAAGAAATGCATGATACATGAGTTTGCTGCCGCAAAGGGATTAAGTTAGCCCACTAGAACATGTGTATCAGAATCTTTAGTTTTACAATGTGTAAAACAGCAGCGGCAGATGTGGAATTCGTCACAGACTGCTCCTGTAGTGTCTGAATGAAGCTGGAGTTATCAAATTCAGAGCGCCCGCCTTGGTAATGGAGGATCAAATATATATTGGCTCTCTGCGATACTGTGCTGTGGTGGTGACAGGGGTTAATCAGCACGAGTCTGGGGTGTGGTGGTTTGGAGTGGTTGGTGTCCTGCCATTTCTAATCAGATCATGTGTTACTCGAATGGTCTTCAAACAAAGATGTTGACACAAAGAGAGATTACAATGTCGGCTGAGAACACAGTGCGGCGTAGATGAGTGTTTTAGTTTTATAGCGATGGCGGTTTTGTGATCACGAAAGGCTTTCTTGATAAATTTTTTGGGAAAAACAAAACATTTTGGCTATACCAAACATGCACATTCCTACATATACAGTTCCATAGGGGCTACAGTTTACCTAACACTTTATAAATGATGTGACGGAGGAACTGATCAAACAAACATTTGCTCTTTATTGCACTCAACTACTTCCTTCTCATGTTCTCCTCTTCCTGTCTCTACAATGTCCCTATACATTTTTACCAGTAAATCTGTTGGTGCTTCATTCCGACTCCACCCTTGGAACATTCGGTAGAAAGTCGATTGTGCCCTCCGCCCGCGTCCCAAGAGCCTAACCCGTGATTTTTTATCAAGAGAGCTCACAAGTTAGGGTCTCAGGGAGCAGGTGAAGTACGACAGAGTCTACTGAGGAGCCGCAGTCAGCTGCAGGGCACTGAGTGGCACTGACACCTTTCCCTCTCTCTCTCTCTCTCTGCCTCACACACACACACACACACACACACACACACACACACACACACACACACACACACACTGTCCCTTCCTCAACCACTTCCATTTAAAAGTACCCAATTTCTGCCCAAAGGCACCCACAGCCACAGAGTGTCTGTCGTTCATGAGGCATGGGTTGCAATCAAAAAACAAAGCGGCTCTGTGCCCTGGACAGAGAAAAAGGGTCCCATCTTCCTCCTTTTCCTCCACTGCAGATAACTTATTGTGTGCAGAAGGCTCAGCTTGATTCCTGTGCTCACAAAGACATGCAAAGGTAGAAACATTTTCAGACAAACGCTGACACGCATTAAATACCATGAGACACCAGACAACAACAGCGGCAGCAAAAGAGAACAGAGATGACAAAGGAAGACAAAGAGGTAAATTTGTTGGACAAATAATCTTCATCGCAGCACCCAGACAGAAGCAGAAGCAGAGGCTCAGACAAACAGACAAGCCTGCGCTGCCTGCTCTGTGCTAACTAGCCTTTGTGCTGGAAAAGGAAAAGCCCCCCAGCCAACCAGCCTGGCTCGCCTCTTTGTCCTAAAGAGCGTCGGCTGATCATCAGTCTACATTTCTCTCTTCCAGGACGGCTGGACCTGGACCCGTCTGTTGGACGGTCCATCCGTCCGTTTGCGCTGACTGATAGACGCAGAGAGTCACCTAGCAGCCTCAGCCGCTGGCTTTCCACCACAGGGGCAAGCACTGATAGTGTTCGGTCAGATATCAAGTAAAAAAACACAGAGCCTCAAGGCTCTGCTCTGTGGCTGCTCAGCATTGATGAGAACACAGGTAAAACTCCACACTGACTGCAACAACCTTGAAGCCAGACCCTACCACCTACCCGCCGAACTCTGCCGCCATGGTGGCAAGCTTGGTACGCTATAAGTTGTCAGTGTCAAAGGCAACAAGCTTCAGTCAGACATAATACAGCTTCTATTAAACTGAAAAAAAAATAAGCTTCAGGCACAGTCAGAAGTAAAGAATCCAGACATTAATTGCCATAAAATGCCAAACTGCAGCAAATATTAACAAAGTAATATTGAAAACATTCCCATGCCATTTTTGCCTGTCATGTACCCAAACACACCACTGACTACCCCACCCCCTCCACCTCGTCCCCCCATCCTGCCACCCACCTCACACTAAAAAACTCCTCCCCCTCAGACTAAAAAAAAAAAAAAAAAAAAAAGAAAAGAAGCGGATAGATGTCTCTGACTGTCTCCTTCTCTCTGGGGAACGCCAGGCAAAGTGGAGGCTTCCGGAAATGAATGCTCCGCGCCACCCGACGTGTTGCCTCGCACGCTCACTCTTCTGTCTGCCACCGACTACGCCTTTTGTTATCCGCCTCTGAGCTGAGGATGAAGAAGAACAGAGGGAAAAAAGAGGGCGAAAGAAAGAAATGGAGGGGGGGGGGGGGTGAAGCAGAGGAGTCCGCGGGAAGCTGCAGCCAGACGCAGGTCAGTGAGGTGGGACGCCCCCACCCCACCCAACCTCCCCCCAGAACCCCCCAGCAAAGCATCGCTCCATCCCAGTGCTTGCATTGTCAGCTCCATCTCAGCATCTTAACCCCCCCACACACACACCACCACCACTCCTCCTCTTTCTCCTCCCTGCTCCTCCAGACACTTGGACATCAGCCATGTCGTGACACTGTCATCTACACCCTCTACTTTTATTTTTCCACCTCTCCCTCCTTCCTCTATCGTCACAGGTCCAACATGAAGAGCTGCCATCACAGAGAGAAAAAAAAAGCCAAAACCACTTGCTTCCTCCAGCTTCCGCCGCAACCCGTTACCTTTCGCTCCCCCACACCCCCCCATTTGACCCTTCCACCCCCAAGCCCTGCCTCTCCAGCATCAACTGCCCTCTACCACTCTCTCCACACCCCCAACCCCCACCCATCCCCTCCCATCACACCAGGTCTGTACCTGTCTGCTTGTCTCGCTTGTCTGTTACTCCCTGTCTGCAGCTGCTTGCCCAAAGTGAGATACTGCAGCAGGAGTCTGCAGCGACAGCCCTCGCTCTTTCTCTCCCTCTCTCTCTCTCTCTCTCTCTCACACCCTCCATCCAGCCTTTGCTGGTGAACACGTTCCTCCCTGTGCTGATCAATTTCTTCTCTTTTCCAGTGGCGCACACACACTCACACATACACACACTGCAGCGAACTGGCTGGCCATGGAGCAGGATGCACTGTAGTGATCCTACTGTATACAGCTATTCTAACATGGGCTGTAACATGAATGCAGCTTGCACTCTCACATGCAAACACACACAAACACTAATCAACAGACATAGCCTGTGATATGAAATTGAATGCAAACAGTCATCTGAGACAGACGACACACAAACAGGGGGAGCGTGCACAGACAGAACTGGCAACACATGCACAGGCGACAGCAAACACACTCACACGTCCCCCCAAAAAAGACAGACACCCAACGCGGCAAAACACAGGACACAGAGTGACACTAAAGCGGCTATTCTCCACTAACACACACACACACACACACACACAAACTGCCACACAGACAGCGATGTGGTCAGAGCAAGCATGAACACAAACAGACACTGTCACAATATTGTGACCGAGGCTTGAAAGCAGCAAGCAGCAGCGTAAGGCACATGGGACTGTCCGAGGCAGACGGGAAAACTACGGCTAATATTGTGTCAAAGAATTCCTCCATCACTGGAAACTGGTATGATATTTTCTGTTTGTCAAGAAATGTATTTGTAATTATGGTTTGATGGCTCCAAATTTGCAGACGTACACATGTATAATTCCTCTACACGTAAACATATGTGTCTCTGCCAGCTTAGCACCACAGAAACACACCAAGGGCCTTTACATACAGAAACCATGTCACCGTACTGTGGACTGCCAGCTGAATACTTATCATATATACTTATACATACATACAGCTATTAAATATAATATACATTTGAGCTCTGCCATCGCAATTAAAGGTCAAACTGTTTAAACTTGTATCTGAAGATTTCCAAACGATCTTGCAGGATCACAAATAACAAATGGTGGGTGAAATATGTTTATTGCATGTTCATTTTACTTTTCTGGGGTACATTTTCTTTTTATGTCACCTAAATGTTCTTCAGATGGACATCCACAGCGGATGCACACATTTTCAACTAGGATTCCTCTTCTCTATTTATTATTATTATTTAATGTTTAACAACTGCTTCACTAATGGACACAGCAAAAAGAGACTGTAAATGTGAGAAATGTTTTTATTTTTGTAGCATGGTTTATTTTAATATAATGAATGCAATGGAAAAAAGAAGACATTTTCTCCTTCTGTCTGAATGAGATCTGCCCTTGACAGCTTGTTCTAATCTTAGAGCTTAATCACCTTCAACACCCGGGATAGATTAGGGTTATGACCCTGTGTGACACAGATGGGGCAGGGAGAGAGATCTGCAAATGTTATCATTGATTGATTATGCCCTTTAATTCAAATGGAAAACAGCAGCGTTTTAACTCTGCTGCAACACAGAAGAGTCTAAACTGGAAAATGTCACTTCATCAGAGATGGCAAATGCGTCGGTATCTTTCTATCCCACAGAAACATACAGAAGGCAGGCGAGTCAAACACAGAAGGCGTGTAGATGTAAACCCTGCAGCCAATGTCAAAACCGTGGCCAGGTTGAAGTCTATGGGGGATGGTGGGTCTTCGCAGATTGGCTCGGTGATGGTGGCGGTGACGCAGAGACGGGGGGTTGGGAGTTTGCTGTATGCAAAAGCCAGCGGGGCCAGCAGGCGGCCATATAGGTGATCAATCAGCTCCATTACAGCCGTGTCACTGCAGAGTCTGGAGCTGTCGCCGCATCCCGCCCATCACCCCTCCACACACACACACACACACACACACACACACAAACATTGCTAGCTTCGTTTCCAGTCTAGACTGGAAATATAACCAATTGGCGAGATGAAATACGTCCACAAGCGCAAACAGCGTACAATAGCAGATAGCGACACAATCCAGTCGCTGTTACGTACCAATGAGACATTTTCAAAGAAGCGGTGGGGATCGGGCCACGTAGGTATCTTATTATGTGGGATATGCCATCGATCAGAGAATACAGAAGTTGTTGTGACACAGTTGAAGCAGATTCAGATTCACTCGCTTTGAATTGCACCAAGACAGAGCTTTTCAAAGCACCCAAAAATAGGACCAGCTCCATTGTGATTGGTAAGTAGCACGCACAATGAGCCAAGAGACATTATGCAGCAGACACTTGCAATGACACCGTTGGTTTTTCTACAATAAGCTCAAAATATCTCCACGCAGCCTACAGATGCATATCTGTGTCACACATGCCAGGCAAGCATCAGACAGGTATCCAAACAATGGACTTATCTCAGTCAGTGCAAGCAGCACAGAATGGGAACATGGAGCGGCAGAAGTAGGAGGGGTGAAGGAGGAGAGTGGAAGAGGAGAAGACGGGGGCGGAGGGGGAGGGGAGCAGGAGGCAGAGAATATGTGATGCACAGCGCCTTGCCAGCCAGCCAACCAGCCAGCCAGCCAGCCAGCCAGCGGGACATTAATGACGATCATGTCTTGTCACACTAGCTGTCGGGCCAGTCAGCAGATCCTGCCCTTGTCCCTGCCCTTCTCCGATCAATGGCATTGATCTGTCCCAGGGGTCAAGGGGCAAGAGCGTATCAATAGGGGAAGAGTGGCTGATGCAGCAGGCGGAGAGGGGCTGACTCCAGACAGATCAATGACACCCTCCGTCTGCCATCGGTGTGTTATGATTATTCATTTGCCATTAACCCGACCACATTAAGGGAATATGTTTCCTTGGGAAGAAATAGTGCTCGAGGCTGCTCGCTTTTATAGGGAAGTGAGATTTTATGAGTTGGGGAGCTAAAGTACCGGTCTGGCCAGAACTGACAGTGTTCTGGTCATAGACAATTTATTACAAAGGTCTCCACCCGTCGGTGACGTCAAGAGCAAGAAGCCAATCAGTGCTTGCGGAGCAGTTACAGACCCAAGTGGCAATTGGCTGATTTTACAAGCATTTAAGTGTCACTCCCTGTGATAGATCTGGATGGCTCTTGAACACCTGAGGAAAAGAAAGTCTCAGAAAGTATATTATGCTTGTGTGCTGCGTCAGTTCCTGTGTATATATGGTTTCCCAGATATCTACACAAAAAAGCAAAAGTGTAATCTGCAATGTGATCACAATATATATACTGGATCCACTCCACTGACAAAGAAATAAATGTACTTTGGAGACTGTGTGCTTTTGCTTTTCTAACTCAGTGAGATTTATCTTCAACTGGAGCTACAACGAGCTCTGAATCGTTTCCATGTCTTTTTTTAAAAGACTGTTTTGGCATTTCTTCTTTATGGTGATAGTGATAGCTGGAGAGAGACAAGAAAGGCAGGGGAGAGAGAAACTTTTTAAGTTTAGCTGTACACACAACAGGAGACAATCAACGTTTTTGGTAGTAAGAGACAGCAGTCAATAAATGTCAAGGCTGACTAATGCATATTAAACCGGCCAAGCATGAAGAAAGACCTTTGTGTTTTTCAGAAGAGTGTTTTAAAACAAGAAAGTAATGACAAGATACTATTGTTATTGCTTGTCCAAACTGTGCACAGTTTAGGTTTATGGTTGACTACTTTTGTTGTTTCTCATTGATAGAATTTGGGGTTAAGGTGACACTGAGTCATTGTCGAGCTTCACGGCATTGCCAGCACTTTCTGCTATACATAATTTGGACTGCAGCATACCAAATTCAATAAAGAGAATCTTTATTTTATTAATTCTTAAAGTCAGCTGAAGAACCTTGAGACTCCTGGCCAACTGACTTCTCAAAGGGGCTGTTAGCAGTGGAGACCAAGAAAAAAAAAAAAAAAAAAAAATTCAGCGGCTTGAACCACCCCTATCTAATCCCATAATTTATTTGTTCAACCATCCCATAAATGAAGGCCCAGCTGGAACCAATGACTTTTAGCTGTGCTGCTGGGGCAGCTGGACAGGGGAGTGCTGAGGCAGCAGGACTCTCAGCAGCGACGCTTTCCTCTACACATCTGGAGGAACGATTGGGGTTCAGAGGTGAGGAAAGATGAGAAAATCACAGTTCTTAAAATAAACTCTAGCAAGGCACATCTTGACTCTCCATGCTCTGTTAAATTTGTGAAAGCTAAGGAGGAGGAAAGACTTTAGCTAAACTGTAAAAATAAAGTATATATTTCTGATTAAATAAAGCAGCTACATTTGTTCCTGCCTTTTACTGGATCTTCATTTGAAGCTGACTAGCATGATATTCCCCCTGTGTCGTGCCACACACTGTCCACTTTTCAGCAGTTATTCAGGCTAGTTTTCATGTGAGTGGGTCAGGGCATCAGTGACGTGAACCCTGGTGATGCTTGGTTGAATGAGGAGGCGTGAGCTTCCTGTCATTGCGGTTACAAAATAGGAGATAAAAGGAGTTCTGGGGTTTCCAGGGATTTACCAGGATCATATTCCCTCACAGAAACACGTTTGATGACGGTGACTCTGTTGTTGATGCGAGGCGGAGCAGGATCACTGGGCTTCAATGGAGGTGTTAGTATCACTCCAGATTTGATTACTGATGATCTAAAAATAGCCGTTTCCAATTAATCCCATTCAATATCTGCACCGACAGGAAACAAGTAAGGGATTTTCCAGGGTTGTCTCCATGTCCAAGATGATTTCAGGAATTGAACCTTTGTACATTAAAAAAACACAACACTCAAATTGGTCTGTCTAAGATAGTCCCTTGCTGTACAGCTTTGGGAGTGTGGCTTACATTTCTCACTATTACTGTAAAATGAATAGCCTCACTTGATTATTATTGAGTCTAATGTACACACAATCCTTTAGCCAAAGGGAAGCTCTTCAAAAAATCTAGAGCAAATATAGCCTTAAGAGATTATTGTAAATGATTAGACGTTCAATTTAAAATTTCAAAGTACAACGACACATCTGGCTTAGTATAAGGCCAGTTCAGTGGAAACTCTGAGCATCAAACACCATGAAAAAAAGATGCAATCTCAACCACTTGAAAGCAAAGAGCTAACAGGATAAATGACAAAGGTTGCAGAAAGGTGGTCCACTCAGCCCTGGCCCTAAACACAGCAAAAGCAGTGTCATCCATCAAACCGAAAGAAAACACTGTCACAATGATAAAGAACTATAGCAGAAATTACAACACCGTTTCCTACTCAAGCTGCATTTCAAATCAAGTCGTCTTGAAGAGTAACAAACTGTGGTAAATCGTGAGCTGATCTGCTAGGCCATTTTTCTCTGGTGTGGTGTGTTGGAGTCATTTTACAAGCCGTGGCTTAGTGCCAGACAGAGACGAAGTCAGACGCATTCAGCCTAGTGGACAAGTCTACAGTAAACAGAGACTTCAGTGTCGCCGAGGCAAGCTTCAACCTGAAACTAGACCTCATATCACAAATGCTCATTGTATGGAACTGCGGACAATATATCACAAGGCCCAGAGACAATGCATAAACATTCAGCTTTTCCCACGCTGGGAAAGCTGGAATATTACTGAGGTCTGCTGGGGCAGCTTGGGGCAAACAGCCTTAAATACTGTTAGGTATGATAATCAAAGCTCCCTGAGAAATATGTCTAACCTGAGTCAGCTGCTGAAAAATATTAAAATGTAATGTGCAAAAGGCAATGCTGTAAAACCACGGGGCATGGCAGTCACCGGGAAGAGTCTGTTAAACAGAACAAGTCAGATTTATTATGATTATTATATTTCATACTTTGTGTTTGTATCAAACCATCTGTGCATCATAATGTTTGGCACACAGCTCACATACGACTGATTCGGAAGACGCCGCGGCCCCACGCTGACTAAACAGGCTGAGGTGTAATACCAGGCCGCAAAGACGGAGCAACAGTTTGAAAAGCGGAGCCATCACTGTGTGAAATAGGTTCCATCACACAATTACACCTTAGTGAGAAAATGGCAGTTCCAAATAAGACAATAAATACAGCATAGTTAGAACATTTTAGCACTCTATATTTTTTTTTTTTTTTTTTTTTTACATACTGAATTTCACAGTAATAGTTACAACCGCAGCACGACATCTTTGCAGATCAAAATGCTACAGTGCTGGTTGAGCAATTTAACATGTCATTTGGCCTAAAGGCTAGCATAAACTCCACTTGCTCCTGAGATTTGTCATTAACAGGACTTGATACATGGGAAGGTAGAGACGAATAGAGGAAACCAGTAGACTGCTCATTTGTCTGTTCTGTGTGTTTTGCAGTTAAAGGGACACCATAATGCAATCGATGCAGTGCGGTTACTCCGACTGACCACAATGCATTATGTCTAAAAATACAGCATAAGTCAAGCTAACGTTAATTGAAGGTTTTGAGCCCCAGCAGGCAGGCTGACCAAGGCTAAAGGTCAGCTATGAAATGAGAAACTCAGGTGGGCATAAATTACTAATATGAAGACCATTAACACTGCATAAAGCCATTATAACATGCAATGCTATCGAGAAATATCAAACTGCATGCTGCATTATGAGCAAAACAATCATCTGTACAGATTGATGTCATACGTGTACTCCAAGGAAAGCTAGAAGGTTGTACAGTTAACTCCCAGGGTGTAATTCTAAACCATACAACCTACTACCTCAACCCGGATGCACACATTTTCAACTAGGATTCCTCTTCTCTATTTATTATTATTATTATTAACCAAGTATATCATCCTCTAGCTGAAGTAACTCTTTGTCCTCTGTATTTAACACAAAGCACCATCACCATCATCATATTTCAGGTGTAAGTTAATGTAAGGTTTCGCAGCCAACAGAGAGGCTGTGCACTGCTGGGAGAGCAACATCACTTTTTAAATATGTACTGCCATGGGATTAATATATATTAAGTTACACCTATTCATGTCACCTATACAACCTAAGTTTTTGAAGAAAAAAAAGGTTAAAAGACGACGTTCACACCACAATGACAAAGACCCACAGAGGCGAGCTTGTGCTGTCAGATTTGCCACAAGATCGGATCTACGGGTTTGTGCCAAATGGTTATGGCCAAAGTATCAAAATAATTGAATGAAGGACTAAAAATGGAACATAAAATCTAAGCACTGTAGTCTCTGATAATGTGACGATAAAAGTGAATGTGTGTGACGCGTCTCAAACAATGTCATTTAGAGAGAGATGCCAAACAAACAACAGGACTCGACCTCAAAACTCCTTGCCTTGTGTACTGAGCATCAGCTGACAGTGTGGGTGTTCCTCAGCGTTCATACAGAGCATGACAGAGACAGTGAGTCAAAAGTCTGGAGCAAGAGGGTTGTGAGTTCAGATCAGCTGGCATTTAGAGAAACTGCAGCAAGAGCCTTTGTTGAGATTCACCCCGAAAAATGAAAGTTCATCAGACAGATGGTGAAAGGATTGTGATAACTTACCCTTCATGGAAGTGTTTTGCTCGGGGTTTTTTGCTGCTCCGGGGTCAATTTTTAGTTCGCCTCTCTAAAAACAGGAAAAAGAAAATTGTTTTTAAACACCACACAGTGGTATGTAACTGCTGTTTTTTTAAGGCCTGTTATTGAATAGTAATAGTCAACACTGGATGAACAGCTACAGTACTTTATGAAATACTAGCAAGTCAGTAAACTGCATAAGAAACCAACGAGTAGTATCACGGTGAGAAAGGAAAAAGAGGAGTATTATGTTACAGACATGGCAGTAACTGTTCTGACATCAGATCCACATGGGGGAAAAACATTTAAACACAAATTACTGTATATTCTTAAGTTGCTGTGCCTCGGTTTGGGAGCGTCACATGCCTCAGCAGTTCCCAGATATGAAATCAAGACCATAATAATAACAATCAGAACTCTGTTGTGGACTGTTATCCCCAAACTAGCCCGCAGAATTGCCATAGCAGTCCTCTTCCTGGCCAGCAGCAATGTGGCTGTGGAGAGAGGTTAGCTCAACTTAGCCAAGACCACAGATAGCAGAGAGCAGAGCCTGAGAGGGATGCCAGTGTAATCAAGCATGCCACGGTCAGCTACCATTAACTGTGCCAGTGCCAGAGAGCCACAAACAACAGAATATTCCTACGGCCGCAGTGCGACAAAGGAAAGTCTGAAGTGAGAAGAGAGTGAAAATGCCACTTACCCAGATTTCTACTATCCTGTCTGATTTATCATCTCTATTTTTCTCTATCCGCACTTTCTATCGGGTGTGAGCAATAAGCAGCGAGCGTTTTTTGGTTTTTGGTCATGAGAGGAATGATGAAAAGACCGAGGGGCACTTCTAAACTGAGCTCACTGACAACACGGGTTCAGTTAAGCGATGCGCTGTCCGCCATTTTCTCCGAAACAAACAAGAACAAGAGAAGAAAAAACTGGATAAAAACGATTAGCTGGCATCGTTATTCAAAGTTTCCCCTCTTTTCCCTCTGTCTCTCTCTCTCTCGCCTGGCACCATTACAAAACCTTGGCTGGTGAGATCACATGATTTCCTACCAGAAAGCCACAGCATTCCCAGTAAGTATTCTGCTGACATTGTGAAGACATCTTTTGTCTAAATCAAAACGTTAGCCCGGACTGCCCCCTCCCAAAATCTGGCACCTTCTGGGGGAGGGAGAGAGGGGGGCAGTGTAAAGGGTGGTGTTAGGAGTCATGGCAACCTCTACCTGGCAGGCTGCCCAGCACCCCGAGGTGGGGAGAAGTAGGGGCTAATATGGTGTCGAGCAGGAATGCTTAGTGCCTTCCAAAGTCAACTATATGGGCGTGCTGGTTGCTTAAGATTTCAGCTCAGATGCCATAATTCTTTTGACAGAGCAAAGACGAAAAACTATTGACAAACTTGTACTATACCTCCTAATTCAAATACATTCGGAGATGACAAATAAAGTTGACAAGCTTCTGCTTTAAAACACAATTAATCTAAACCAAGTGAGCTCTTTCAGCAAACACAAACAGTAGATCAGATTCATAATGAATCAAGTCAGTTAATTAAAGTGCCTTTGTTGGAGTGAGCATTGAGATACAAGGAACTTGTGATTGCAGTAATTCACTTATTTTTTTCCCCATGCGCTACATTTAAATTCCTGTTTTCTTCAGTGAGTGAATAAAGTCTCTCATGTATCAACAGCAGACCTAACATGTTTTCCGCATGCCGCATACTCCTGCAGTTTAGCCAGAACAGTAGCCAAACACAATCAGGTGGTTTGTTACAATAACGCACATGTCATAGACCTGTGACTCACTAAAGAGCAAGGTATCCACCAGAGACGAGATTAAAGTTCTGCCCCCGAGAGCCTCTCATGCGCCAGCTCGCTCACTCAATTTAACACCAAACTGTTGAGCATCTGCCGTACTTGCTCAACTCTGTCCATGTATAAATAAGAAAATGCTCAGTTTGTGATCGGAGCAGGAGGACTATGTCAAAGGCTGTTTGATATTTGTACTACTCTGATTTTTGTGGTTTCTCTCTTGCTGTGTTTTATTAGCTGTATGTGTGCAGAAATGTTTTTGGTCACACATAATCAAATCATGATTTTTGTTTCCATAGTTTGTGATAGTATGTGTCGAATGCACTACAAGAACCCAAATGTTGAGACACTGAGAGGAAGGTAGCACTGGAGATGCCACACATGGATCATATTTGGACAAATACACTGCAAGTCAGTACATGGCAAAATGTAAGATATCCCTTGTGTATATTTGAACAGTTATATTTGTTATTTAATGTTTATTATCTGATTTTAGTGAGTGAGGATGTCAATAAAGTGAGACTTTGTAGCTGCTGTTAGAAATACCAATTCAAAACAGATTGTTGTGTATGTACTGGCACTATGGTTGATTAAAAAAAGCAGAGACTGGAAATTATAATGGTTAGAAAAGACAATAAAATAGAAGCAATCAAATGATTAAACCATACAATATTCATCCAAAATCCAGACTGGTGTGGTGGTCTGGACACGCAGAGTAAGATCTCTTTTTCACGGTGGTGCAAGGACTGATGCAAACAGCATTACTACATCTTGGTACTTAAATTGTTTTTTTCATGCCATGCACAACTCCATTTGCAAAAATGTGGGAGGAGGAGAGGCACAAAAAGTTTGGACATGCACGCATGTTATGTTGATTATATCATATGCAAAATAACTACACAAACATCTGTGCATCTCTGCACATCAAACTGGTCAGTGACAACTTGTATTGCTATTTATTGCAAACCAGTGGGTGTAGGAAATGGTGACATCCTGGGGGCACTCTGCACCTCTCGAACAACAAAATGATTTTTTTACTTGGAGAAACTGCTCTCATTTTCATCTTGCTCCATGATTGGCACATCTGTTTATTAAATACATGAGACGAGTGCTATGACTGGCTGAGAAGATGACCATTAACCACCACACCCTATCTATATTCCATGTCACACCAACCTTTTGCGCATAGCACACTATATAAGAGTCCACTTAGAGACATCCTCATTGTCTAAAGACACATGGCTTGTCATTGCGATTGCATAGTTAAAATAGAGCCCTTAGATCTCAACAAAATTGTCATGCAGCCCTCTGAACTACTCATCTGCTCTAGCCAACATTGAACAGACTTAACTAAAACAGTTCCAAAACATTCTCCCGCTAAGAGGGTCATTTCATATCCTGAAAGGCAGGAGGCCAGGGTCAAAGTTCAAATGAGAATGGGGGCGGTTAGGGACTTCCCTTGGGGATATACCACTGCACACCAGACAAGGGTGGAAAAATAAGCCAGACTACTCAACCTGGTAATACGTAAGATGCGAAAAATCTATAGTGAGTGGGGGTGCACACAAAAACACAGTGGATGTGCACAGATATGAAAAAGCTGAAAAAGCTACGTCATTTAAGACTGCGGTGGCCTGTTAATAAAAACATACACCTGCGTAGTAACAGAAACATTATATAATTAATGGACAAAAACAACAAACCTGAGATATAATTTTTTAATGTCCTTATGGTGAAAAACAACACCAAAGCTGAGATATACTGTATGTGAAAGAAAACTCTATGCACAGTAGTTCTTCATAGCCACCGTTTTTTAAATTAAAATAAATGTGTATAAATGTTGTATTAATCAAGTTGTTCACTTGACAATCTGCATTTTTAAAAGTCTAACACATTACACATTTTGTTATCTTTACCAAAACCCTGCATACTGGCAGCCAAATCTCCGAAGGAAGATAATTTGTGCTATTTTATTCTCCACAGGCACACCAGAGACTGGGTGTTATTTTTGGCTCAAAGCTCTTATCTCCATTAATTTAATGTTGCCTCAAGCCGTGACAGAAAAAACAGTCAACAGGTTAATTCAGACAGAAGTTTATACAGTTCAGTTTTAATGAGAGACATACCAATACAGCCATTTCATAGTGTTTGAGTATTTGATTCGACTTGCCAAGGGTAGAATAACACAATAAAAACCCCAAATGCTGAAATTTGACATTCTGCAAAGAATATTTTGGAGAACTCTGTTTCCTGAGTTATTTTGCATATTGGAAAAAAAAATGCAGACTGTGACTGGCAATGACAGAGAGTTGAGGCCTTACTTTGTCCTTGTCTGACCCTTCTTTCTCAGTGTTCAGCCACACAAACAGGATTCACAAGGAAAAAACATTACTTGATGATTTGTCGACATGAACAGGTAGGTGCAAAAACTAGAAACAAGAGAGTCAGAACTCTTACAGGTATTGCACGAGATACATTTAGTTGCACCATTAAAAATGTGTTGTACCAGTGATTCACACTGAGCAGTATGACAGACTTAAAATCTACGTGTAAACAGTACAATAAAATACAGCTTAATTGGGTGCAAAAGCCAAAATGAAAATTTTGTCAGGAGAGCTGCTCCAGTTCCACTTCTTTCTGTTGAGATTTTTACAAAATCAGAGCGATGCTTCTCAGCATTCTGGCTTTAGAAGAGAGGTGCTGATGCTCACAAATATTGACTAAACTGTTCAGGATGACAGAAATAATGTTTTGTGACTGATAACCCAGGGTGTAATGTTGCTTTAATAGCTAACAGAGCTTTGTCGTGCAGCCAGCCAGGGCGATGACTTTGCCTGACCCACCTGTCTGTTGATCCTGCTGCCTAGCACCAGACTAAACACTGAGATTTTTACCCAGGTTTATTGGCTGCAGCTGACTCACCGACAGCCAACCAGCACGCAGGGAGGGATGGATAGAGGGTAAGAATCAGGCTGTGAGTGTGGAAGGGAGAGGAAGAGGTTGTGCAGAGACAACCAAACCTCACACAAACTCTGAACAAGAAAGCATGCCAAGACAAAACCTACGCCGATCAGACAGCACAAGTTCTTGTGTCCATACTTTTTCTCATCTCATAATTTTCTATCACTGAGCACCAAGGGTGTCTTTTGGGGTAAATATATAGGTCTATATATGTATATATATTAAAGACACTTGGCGATAGAGATATAAGCATTTTTTGCTGGGGTATCAAATGTCGATCATAACAATAACAAAGTAAAAGGGCATCTGTTTGTGAATGGCACTGAATTGATAACCTGGCTTCAGACAAGGCTGCTATCAGACAGTGCTTTTACCGTCGCTAGACGGGATCAATACCTAATGAATTCCAAGCGGCAGAGTTTCAGAAACATAAATGTATCCTGCACATGAGTGCATAAAGTAACCTCTACGGATCGATGAATATGACATTACTCACAGCCAGAGGAATGCATCTTCTTAATTGACCTGAGCATTTTCAAATTAATTCAAACGACAATTAAAATGGATTGGACTGTGTGGCACCTTCGTCCTGGAATCTTGGAAGGCTTTTTATTGGGTGTTCGGCTCACCTCATGACCTGGCCTTGTGTTTTAATTACCGCTGTCTCCTATCACGCAGCCTAGGCAATTCGACAAAAACAATGGAGAAATGAAAGGCTTAGTTTAGCATTTACATAGTGATGGAATTAGCAATATACAGAGATAAGGTTAACCTTGTCCTCAAATCAAATGTAATTAAAAAGTACACAATTGTTGCACAGAAACGTTAAGGAACCAGTTAAGGAACCAGTTAAGGAACCACTACACAAACCAGCAACATTTATAATGTTTTTCTGTGATACAGTTACAATGTTTTGTGTGCTGCATTTTTATGGCTGAAAAAGAAATGTTCCTAGTAAGTTTTAAAGATAAGGATGCCAAAACTGTCCCTTAAGGAACCGCCTACGTGGTTAGGTTCTTAGAAGTAGGCAGTTGTTGTTTTAAGGCGCTTTAATATTATATGCAATGTTAACACCTAACAGACAGACAGGCAGAGAGAACAGCTTTGAAAATATTCCTTTCTGATATTTAGATAAATTCTCTGATCATGTTATGCTCATTAGAAGTCATGTGAGCAGGTAGGTGTGTGGTTTTGATTTTAACAAAAGATGCTTGCGGAGACAAATGCTCTTGACATTATCGTGACTGAAAAAAAGCAAAACAACATTTAATCTGGAGGCTGAAACAGAGCACTGTATTACTGCTATTAGTTCATTTTAGATATATAACACAATAATAAACCAGGAGAGGATAAACAGAACATTAGTGCAGGTGAGCTAATACTCAAGGGGCTCATAAGCACAACTCATTCAAAACACTCAACACTGAAAGAGACACAAAGGTTACGCCAGTATTCCTTACAAAAAATCGGATTTATTTTATTATCACTGTACGTGTACACTCAAATATTCTTTAAACAGCCTTATTCAAGTATTCAACAACAAAGGTTCAAAAAGATTCCTCCAGTGTGAATCTGGTACATTGCTAAAGGTTATTTGAGGAATCAGTACACATTCACTACTGGTTATATTCTAGTTATACTCCACATCAGTAATGTTGCCAAACAGACAAAGACAGTCTGCCATAAGATCATAAGTGACAGGTGTGTAGATTTCAAAGAAACTCTGAACATTATATGGCACAAATAATTTTCCACAGGCTATCTCCAGAGGAGCGGACCTTAATCGACTACATTAAGGATGACTTCTCATTTAGGAGGCAGAGAGAAGGCAGTTATCCTAATGATACCTTTTCTCTGCGTGTCCTTACCGAATGCTTTCCCAAAGATAATCCCTCTGCACAACCTCTCATTATCAAAGCAATCGCCTGACAATGGGAAGAAGAACACTGGAAATTACATGAATTAGCGTAGGACTATGGAAAAATGATTGCCGATTCAAGACTTTAATTAGGCTCTTGCAAAACAATCAGACACAATTAGGAGGTACTAGTCAATAAGATAAAACTCATAAGCAAGAGGAGATGAATTAATATTTGATGATTTTCAAATGGCTTTTTGAGCTCAGATGCCTTTTGCTCTCAGTCGAGTACTAGATAGGAGAAAGTGTCCACAGCTCTTATTGTGGCTAATAAAGCAGTTGACTTGCAGGTAAATCAGCAGGTGAATCAGCACTGCCATCCAATGAAAATGGCCATGAGCTTGTAATTGACTTCCTAAGCACCATTTGAGTGGGTTCCGGAAACATGCTGGGAATTCTTAAGACGTCCACAGAGCACCATACAAATTTCAGCTAGATCAAATAACAACTTTCAGCATTAAACTTTTCATGTAACACGACTGTTTCGAGTTCTGCCAAATCAAGTAATGTGTTAATAATCCCATAAGAAACATCACTAGCCATTCATTTGAGAGACCGAACTAATTCTAAAACATTACAAGTTAAATTAAATTTAACTACACACGTACAAAGACAAGGGCCATTGAGGAAATTACTTTGTCATTTTGAACTATCGGAAATACTGCACTAATTTGTTTTGCCTTTTTACATCCAGAAAACATAATTCTCATGAAGATAACCTACCTACCACCACAAGTATGTTTGAGCAAAGGTCTGACCCAAGACTTGCCAAAGTGAAAATCCAGCCCTAAAGGCCTTAACACACCAGGGACGTTGTTGTTTTGAGTACTTTCACACGGCGAAAAAGCGGCGTCATTTCTTTCCAGAACCAGGGTGATGTTTTTGAGCTAATAAAAAAAAAAAATCGAATAAAGGCATCAACCAATCACGTTGTGCGGAACGGAACGCCACGTCACAACAATGTGTTTCTCGTCACCCTGTATTACATGACAAAGGACACAAAAATGATAAAGACAATGAACTCAAGGACAACGTGTGCAGCAGCATCTCCAGCTGCAGGATAGTAAGGAGCTGATGTAGTTTACTTTGGATGGAGTAGAGTTGGTAGCAAGGCAACAGTGTCAGAGCAGGTTTGGCTCTTCATATTAATCAAATACTGGAGGCACTTTGTAGATTTTTACCTGCAGTGTACTGCACATACACTACCCAAAGAACGTAAGACACTGGAGCATACAGTATTTCAGTGTGGTATATATTTTTCTGGCGCAAATCTATCTATCTATCTATCTATCTATCTATCTATCTATCTATCTATCTATCTATCTATCTATCGCAAATTTATATTGGAATGAATAGTTTTGATGCGAAATATTGGCAGGCGAGTATTTCACATTTTCGTGTCGTTTATTCATCACTCTACTGTAAAAACTCCACTTCATCCATAAAGAACCTTATTATTTCCAAGCACAAAAAGTGGTATGAAAGATTTGTAACTGAGCCTTCAAAACATCTGTGCAAGCTGATGTTAAGCCAGACTTCCTACAAATATTATCAAGTTATATTTTATGTACTGAGTTTTCACAACAATCTGCCTGAATTAAAGGAAATATTTGGAGGAAATAAGCAAAAGCTCATTTTGATTTCATAAATAACTCACTACATTTTCAAAGCACAGAAATGTGGGATTTAAAAATAGGGTTACTGACCTACACTGCTTCAGCCTCTCATAAAGGAAGTGAAAATCTTCATGCTTTCCTAATCTTTCTTTTTTACATAAAAATAAAATGAGAGGTAGTGCACACGTTTTTTGAGCTGTAAACTAAATGATATGACTGTATTGTGATGAAACACATCAATGCTGGTGTTAATATTGCCATTTCTCACCAAATTTAAAAAAATCTGTATTTCATGGGTTGAACATAGGACTGCACAATTAATTGAATATTAATCTTGATCATGATTTTGGCTTTCCACAATTAAATGAACAAGAACGACTCATAGAAAACTCTGCTGCATATCAAATCAAGCGCTTCCTAAACTAACAACCGGTAGCCACAAGGGGAGCGATCAAGATGTTATGCCACTGTGCACGCACCCTGCAGTGGCAGCCTGTGCAAAAATGTCCTGGATGTTGCGGCTGCAGTCCAGAGCAGAAGAGTAATAAACAACAGAGAGCAGACAGGCAAAACGAAAATCCTCTGTTTGGAGCAAAAGGCAGAGAGCTAGTCCTTCCAAATGGATCATCATCCATGGAAGTATTTCGGATTTTGGGCAAGTGATGTTAAGCAAGAACAAATCATATGCAAAGCAACACAACTAACTTGTTTAACCACCTGAAAAGACACCACAAACTGCAGAATGTAATCGTGATAAATAATCATGATTATCATTTTGGCCATAATCGTGCAGCCCTATAGCTCAACACGCCATCTACTGTTTTAAATCAAACCTGAACCTTGCAAGGCCAATGCTGACATAGTGTCGACTGGTTGGGACCTATCTATGTCATGAAATTAATTTAAAAACGCCTCCTACAGTTGTTGTTCCCTCACTCCTCTGTTGCAGTTTTTAATATGCTGGAAGAGACGGTTCTAGCAGAATTTGAGGGTGGAGTTGCACTTTAATTATAACGCAGACAAAAGATGTGCTGCAAACATCAGTGGAACTGACAACTGTGCAACACTGTATTATCCACTGGATTTATTCTGCTAGGCATCTATGATCTCCAGCATACACCCAGATCCACATGACACATGTAGACCTACAGTATACTGTATGGTACTTCTAGATATGTAAGATGGATCTGGGCTTACAGCATGAAATCACATGCAGCTGGTCAAGAAAATAAAGTCAGACATCTGTCCAAAGTTCATGTCCATCCATTCAGAATTAAACCATTTGTCTTTAATTACCATTTCTCTAGTCAGCTTGTACACAAGCGTGAAATATCCTTACATGGCCTGGAGGGGTGTGTGTGTGTATGTGTACAGGAGTGTGTCAGGTGGGAATTCTGCAGAGATGCGCTCCAGTCTAAACCATGGGGCTCCTCCCACCCCAAAGCCATGTAGCCTTACAGAGCACATGCCAGTCAACCGTGATTGCAGGCAGAGCAAACGGGATGGGACAGAGCGGGGATTATAAGGTGGCCTGGTGTTTCCACTGGGGTCTCCCCTGCTGGGCTACATGGTTCCAGCTCCCTTTGTCTGCTGTTAACCCGTTAAATCCCATGGAAGAGTCCATTCACCAATGTGTCACACACCCCGGGGGTGCATTTTGTGTGGAATAATGATCTTAAAGAGGTTACACAGTTACCCCCCCCCCCCCACACACACACACACACACACACATTCATTTGTTTCCTGGGGTGTTTGTGGTTTCAATTATTGTCAACTCTTGTCGTAAGTTTCTTACAAACACCCAGTGTAGTCAATCCACACCAACACACTATTTCAGTCATTCTTCACAGATGTGGTTAAGAAGGATATTGACGTTTGCATTTTATATGAGGATATTATACCTCTTCTTACTTCCTGGATACACACTGGTATGCAGTATTTCAGCAATACAGACCAGGCACATCTGCTCTCTCCTGTGCTGTTATGTTGAGCATACTTTGTAGCCGACTACATCCCGATTGTGTGTGTTTGTGTTACAGACAGAGATAGAGAGCACACACGCGGGAAATGTTGCGGGTTCACTTAAAGAAAGTGTAATTATACTGCAGTAAAGCCCTCCATGATTAATGATGTGGGCCTCTGAAACCAAACCATCGGGCCAATGGCAAATTACCACTATAAAAATAAACCATGATGTGAACAGGTCAGAGGCCAGAGCACAAAATGTCTCTTAGTGTGTATATATATATACAGTGTATGAGCAAATGAGGAACGAGCTCTAGTAACCCAATTAGTGTTGGTCCAGTGTCAGAGACCAGCTCCATCTACATCAATGTTACACAGCTATGCAGTCATACAAAAAAGTGTGTTTTGTTAGCGTTTCTGCATCGAGACATGACACGAGTGAGTGCTCGAGATGAGCTCACGTCTTTGATTGAAGTGCGAGTGAAAGAAACAGCGATGTCGTCTAAATTCTTGTTGACACTGCCCCATCATCGCGGCTCTGGTAGGGGTTGTGGTGCAAATGAATATCAAATGTACAACTGTATGACGTAATCCTCATGCCACAAATCATTCCCAGGAATAAGGCAGCTTTGGCTCAATCTGAAGAGCCTGAATAAACCTACGACTAAACCGCTCCACGCACAATTCCTGAAGGGTCTCTTGAGCACTGCAGAGTCAAGTTCACATTTCTTGTCAAACACTGACTACAGTGCTCTGCGCATAACCACATTTGATTAGTTCTCCACAGCCCCCTCCACCCAACAACACACACACACACACACACACACACACACACACACACACACACACACACACTTCTCAGATGAAGAGCCCTTGACTCGTATCCAAATTGAACTCTTATGCACTCTACTTGTATCAAAGATAATGCCTTTTTGTGGCCAAACTGCAATGGAGTATTTTCATTGAGAGCGTGGCACTCAAAGTAGCAGCAATCATGGATTCTTGTGGTTATGAATCAACATTTGGAGACGCCTGGGCTGGTGTCATCAACATGACAACTATGCAATTATTTGCCAGAGCACAAAGATACTTGGCACATTTATTTTCTGCTTTTTCCACTAAGTCACTGCCAGAGTTCAATCAGAACGAATAATCTGAAAGAACAGCAAAAACAAATAAATAAATAAATAAATAAATAATAATAATAATAATTTCTAAAATGTGTAACAGATTATAGAGTGAGTGAAAATGAACTGGATGATATTGTTAGTAACTCATCTCAAACACACACACCATCCTCAAAATGTTAAAGATGAGTATTCTGACCTGGTTACGGCAACTTAAAGCCTTCAAAGATAATATCTAATTCAAGCAGAATATGAACTGATAAATCAACAGTACAGGTGATGGTGTTTGAATGTGAGGATCTTTGTTTTTCTTTTGCTAAAATCTGCACTCAGATCACAGAGGGGAATCCTTAAGTGGTGAATAAAGAGCTACCTGTCTGGACTTCATGCTACACTGATAATTACTCCAGTTATGACAGTGATTTTTTTGTTTTCCATCATTCATTTGTATGGTTTAAAATGGAGTTTCACACTTGTCGGCACACCTTTATGTGGCGTCTTCATAAATTCCAACATCCACCAGTTAAATAAAATGAGCAAAACACAATGTTTCAGCGCACGTAATTCATCTAACTTTATTGCACATTCAAACAGATAATTAATGACCCATTAAACGCACGGCCCATGGTTTCTTATGAGTATGAATTTGAAGTGTGCATGCATCTTAGCATCAATCAGATGAAAGCCTGACAAACGGCCCCATTCTTTTTTAATAACAGTAAATCAAAGCCTGCACATGGCCGTCTCTCTGAGACAGAGATAATCAAAAGCAGAGAGAGAGATGGCCAAACATCATGTCTAATGTCCCAACAAACTGAGGATCAACTGTTTCCAATTAGGATTACAAAGACACGTGCAAAAAATAGAATGAACCCATCCACCCTGTCTCCCTTGCACACACTACACTAAAAGAATTATATTTTACAAGGCATGTTTGCTGTTCTTTAAAAAAAATCTAAATTCAAATAGTAAATCTTTTGAATGGGTCTACATTTTTTTCCATTTTTCTCTCTTAAACAAGATATGAGAAAATGCTCGCACTTGCACAAAGCCTTGTGGACCGTTGTCCATGTTAGTTTTCTTTTCTCACTTCTTTCTTTGCTGTTTAATCCAGTCACATCAGCTCCCTGAGCAGGTGAAGTCAGCCAAAGACTTTCCCACGGTCTGAGAGCAAATCCAACGCCCCGAGCCCTTCCTGAGGGCCGGCCATCTGTCCGTTCTGTTTGGAGTGTGTTAGGGGGTAAAGCGTCAGCTGCATGGCCAAATTCAACGTTCCAACACACCCCTCCTTCGCGAAGAAAAGCCCAAAGCATCCATTGAACTCAACACACACAGCTTGTGCCCAAACACAAACAAATCAACACAAAAACAGTCAGATGTGACTCCTCACATTCGACAGATTTGCAATCCAAAGCCCTCACACACAAGCTGTTATTGTAACAATTATGCACAACTTGATCTGTTAAACTTGCCTATAAATACTGACATTTTTACCAGGCTACAGTCTTCTGCTAATTAAAAACAATAAATGTTAAAGAATAAGTCCCTGTGAAAAATGTAATTAAAAGGTCATTTCCTTTCCTCCTCTTTTTAGGTTTAAAACATGAAAGTTGCTGGTTGGAGAGAATCCTCATTAAGATGATATCGCTGCCTCTCAACAAAGGAGTTCAGCACATAAACCTTGACCTTTGCTCCCTCCGAGGATAAATCATCTGTGCCGCTGACTTTCACAGAACAATACAATTTCACCACAAAAGCAGCTCAAAATGTAGACCCAGCAATTTTCAGAACATCATTGTGGCTCGCCGAAAAAATAATTTGAATTAGGATTTGCCACGATCATGTGACGCATTTCTTTCTTTCCCGTGCGCATACTGCCACCCCCATCCCAAAGCGTTACCCCTACTCTTTTTTCCCTCCTCAAACTGACGTCCTATCATTTTATTTCCCCTCTCAAAGAGCGACTCTACCGCTGGTGGATATGGTCCTCGCCCCGGCCTGACGCATTTTTAAAATGCGTGACATTGCCTCTGTGGGAGCATGAGAACGGAGCTTCCTCAATAGTAGGGTCCCCATACCCGGCCCGTAACCATGGAAGCAGATGCCTGCCCTCCCGGCCCTCCTTACCTCCTGTCGATCGCAGGCTGTGAGCTGCTTCGGCAGTGAAAAGAGGCTATGCCTGCCTTTCTCCTCGCTCTGACCGAACTTGCCCCACTCCTCAAAAGGAGCCATTGAACAGGTCACTGGTCTAGACTTGTTTGCACGGTCCAGGGAGCAGCCTTGATGTAACCCTTGCTCTCCTCTCTCTCTCTTTCTCTCTCTGCCTGCCACACCAGCCGCCCAGCGACTGCAGACTGTGGAGGGGTGGCGGGGGGGACATTGGAGACGTGGATTTGAAAAGGAGCCCGTCCGATTTTGCCATTGTGCCTTTTCATTCATCGATCGAATGAATATCGAACCTTCTGTCCCTGCATGTGTGAAACGGATAGCTTAGCAAGCATTTTTTTCTCTCTCTCTCTCTCTCTCCTCAGCTGTGATTTCTTTGCTCACTAATTGTAAGAATGTCATTTGTATTGAAAACATTATTTATTCTCTTTAATAATTCCTGCTAAGTTTAATTGTGATCTGATATGATGATACGTGATTAATGCAGAAAAGAGGTATGGTGGATTTTATCACTCTTCACTGATCATGAATAATCTGATGAGTTTGTTTTTTGAAATTGTGTTTATTGATTACACAAATTTATACGTGTGCAAAAAAACTAAAATCGTGTAATAGCGCAAAAAAACAACAACATCATTTTAGAGTTATAATGATTTAAGAAATTAGCAAGTGCCATTACGTGCAATCAGAGGTGTGGAGCAATTAAATAGTTAATTTTTAATACATTTGCTGCACTCCAAAAATAAATCTGAAACCTTTGAAACAAATACTTAAATCTTATGGGGAGACAAAAAAGGCAAAATAGATAAAAACTTTAAACTGAAGCTTGATTTCTAAAAGCTGCTATTTGTGGCTGAAAATCTGAAGTTTTGAAGATTTTTATATATAGAAAATTAAGATAAATCCATAAATTATTATTGTTTAACCCAAACTAATATTTTTTAAATTTAGACACATAAATAACCATAATTATCATTTCAAGTCAAAATACACTTAATTTGTCAAGCCCTGGCAATGGACAACAATTACTTAAACGTAATTATTTTTATAATTTATATTATAATTATATAGTTATTTCAGGGCTACTAAAATGATATCTGTTGGTGTGTGTGTTTATATATTGACCTCTTGCAGTAAATGGTTATGGGTGAGTATTGGTGCATTTGACAGGGCGATGGAGGGAGAGAGAGGGCAGGCGAGGGCTTCGATGACAGCTTTAGCAAAAGGTGAGACGATCAATGTCAACATATCAATATTGTTCAATCAGGGACCAGGCCAGGATAAGGTGACTATTTGTTCAATCTTGATTCATAAAGCAAAACTCATTTAGTTCTTTAATTGACACATGATTTTATGACTTGTCGCCCTCTACTATCTCTTTAACATTAAAATTGGTGCAGAAAGAAAATAGCTAAACGAATTCCTGATTTATCTTACACATTAAATGATGTAAAAGAAATGCACAGAATCTAATTAAGAAATGTTCACAAAGCTAGTTAATCTTATCAATAAATTTCAATGTCATCATGATAACATCTTTTAATATTTTGACTGAACATCTTAAAAATAGATCTAATCCATTCTAACAGCCTGACGTAATAAATATATTTCAAATGTGCTTAGATGTGTAATTTAAAAATACATCACATAATCAAATGAGGTGAAAACAAATTGTAAAGATTGTAAACATACTACTTAGAATCCAATTTAGAAAGTCAAGCCTGCAAAGAGGAGCAGTTATAGCTTCCATGCTCCTTGTGACAAGTTGCTATGCAGGGGCCAATCAAAGGGGGCAGAAGGGGGAACACAACAGGGCAGAAAATGAGCAAATTCAAAGGCAGAGGATGGCAAGCAAAGGAACCAGTGAAGTAAGAAGGCAAAGGCATTGTGTTCGCACAACAATCAAGGCTGCTCCCACAGTGAGTACCAGGCCTGCCTCCGAAAATATTGCTACCACCACCACAAGCCACACAACAGCACGAAACCAAAGGGCTATATACAGCAGGAGGTCTGCTACTGGTGCAAGAAAATGTGGCTTTATGTGAAGATAAATGATGTAGCTAAACAGACGGAAAAGAAGCGTTGCGAACAAGCAGCAAAAAGCCTTTTACAACAATTCAGCATCAGTATTGAGTTTGATGGGATTCAAATTTATTAGATTGTAATGTGAGAAACTAATCTTCACAAACATAAAGAATTCTGACAAATGTCGAACTAAATAACACTATTGACTGCTGAATACTTCTGCATCAATACCATTATGTAATATGTATATATATATATATATATATATATATATATATATATATATATATGTAGTGTGATAAAACTCGAAAATTAATGAACATTTTTTACCATTTTAAATTCCTATCTTACACAATAATGATAATAAAATTAATAAAAAGCGTAAGAATAAAACATGTAAAAATTGTGATTATTTAATATTAATATACTGTTTTTGTAATCTCTTCTACTCAGAAGGGAATATCTAAAA
Source organism: Macquaria australasica (assembly GCA_005408345.1). Lineage (NCBI taxonomy): Eukaryota > Metazoa > Chordata > Actinopteri > Centrarchiformes > Percichthyidae > Macquaria > Macquaria australasica. Next base: position 416,277 of record SEMN01000060.1, on the reverse strand, counting down.
ATTAAAATAGGGTATAAACAAGTATAAGATAAAATAAAGTCTCCAAGATAAGGCCGAACATTATTCATTCTTTTGGTTAAGAAAAAAAAAACAGACCTGTGGTATACTAACAACAGAAAAGGCATGTTGAAAACAGAGCTGGTTGATTTGAGCAGGAACAATTGTGGAGATGGGGGATGGGGGGATGGGGGGTGGTGGTGAGGGGATGTCTCGACTGAACCAACATACAACACACACCGACAGGGACAGGCTGGCCAAATCTGCCACAAAGACACGCTCAACCTTCCTGTCTCATATTACACACCAGCACGAGCCCATGGTTTACACAGAGATACAACATACAAAATAAAAATAAATAAAATGCTGTGCTTTGTGTACCACAGGGAATAAAATACAATACGGAAGCCTTTTCTATATTTCCAATTCTAGCTAAAATCTTTTTTATTCTCAATGCAGTTTTAAACCAATTCCAAATTGTGGTTATTTCTTGAACTGGCAGACAGTGTGGTTAAATAAATACAGAAATACTATTTTAATGACTTTTGTTGAAGTTTGTCCCTTTTTTAAAATCTTTTCTCCCCGAGTACTACAGAGGAGGGGATCCAAAACAGATATCTGGTATTGTTCATACTGTATCAATGGCATTTTGGTTACAATTAAATGACAGACAGAACATAAATCTATTAAATGGTAACAAAACACAGCGTTGGATTTCTCTGCACCTCAAACACACAGACGCACACACACTCCCGAGCACCAGCTTTGGCAGATGTTCCCTGGGACGTACAAGTAAACCAGCATCCCATCATCACCACCATCCTGCCTGGAAACAGTGGCAGCCGAATGCCAAGTGCAGCTCCACCACGTCTGCTCGCACTGCTGCAAAGACACGGCCCAGTGTCAGCAGCACACACGCATCATTACAAGGCAGCGAAGCTAACCAAATACAAGGGATCGCTTGCAAGGGATAGGGAGTTCCAGCTCCCACTCTCTGATTTTTTTTTCTGATCCTGTCCTGGTTTCTTAAATGCAGATTGGGCATACAGCAAACCGTGTGACTACAGCTTACATGTGACATATTATCTGCACAGTGACCATTCATTTTAATGTCAGCTGTGCACAGGAGATGACACACACAATAATTGGCAATTAGAGTTTGACTGATATGAATACAAGAATTCACTAAAGTTACACTAAAGTCAGCAGTTACGTTTCTGGAAATATTCAATGTCCCTTAAACAAATATTCATATACATATGTATATGTTGTCATTTTACATCAGAATTCTATTAGTGCCAGGGTCTTAAAAATGTTAAAAGCCTCTCAAACTGCATTCAGACTATCATGAGACACTAAAACTCCCCTGAAATCCAAAGTAATGAAATTCAATTCAAAGGCGTAAAAATCCTGGGAGAAATGAATAATCATACAAAATAATAAAACCAAACTTCACTGTAGTCTTTACAAATTGCTCTTGTGCAGCTGTGGTCAAGGAGGAACCTCTGGATAAAGATGACAGGCTGAAATCCAACACACCAACAGATCAGTGTAACACTGTTACTAACCTCCTTGAGACACACACACACACACACACACACACACACACACTGAGTTGAACTAACTTAGACACCAGTACTCATGATCAGGGCCACAAAGGCATATGAAGGAATATGAAAGGATAATTAAATAGGTCCGTTTTGATAATGACTGCGGGCACGAGGGATCATCCTAAGAAAACTAAAAACCTTCTACAGGAAAACTTGCACGTTTGTGAGATGAAATACAGCACTGGACACCCCTGTAGATCACAGAGTGAAGAGCTATGATCATTGTGTGTGAAAGGCAGCTCCTGTATTTGTCACAGCGAGGCCGGGTTTCAGGCTCTCACCATCACTGTCACTAAAGTCAAACATCAAGCTTCCGAAGGTGAATTGGAACAAAGGGGCCCTCACCATAACCACTACTCAAAGCACGCTTTAATTAGGTGTAGAGCCACAAATCCTCCCTATTCAGTGGCCGGACACTTGTGGTGTTGGAGTGGAGTGTATCGTCGGTGAAAGACCCCCGTCATAACACTAGAGGAGTGTCCCCTCCCTCACAAAGACACACACTGATTCACTAATGCCTGTATGTTAACAAGCCCATCGTCTGCTTCTCTAACTCATTGTCTCTTGAATGGGTGCTAATGGAGAGACAAAACAGCGCGCGCACACACACACACACACACACACACACACACACACACTGAGGCCCGCCTGCAACGCGCTGCTCTTTTTATAGACTGAGACCGAACACTTGTGCCTATAAGTTGAGGGACGACATACCATGCTTGAGCTTGTCAGATATTATGCTCTGGCTATATATAGTACATAGAATAATATGTATTCATCGTTATGAACTCTGAATATGGAACAAAACAGCCACCAGAAAACCAGCAATTTTAAACTGTCAAATAATTGTTTTAATATCTAAAACAATTATATGAAGGCATATTAGCCAGAAAAAATTGTTAAATTCAATATTTAATATTATTCGATATATTCATAACTAAATAAAACATATAAAACACTGATAAAATGCACATAAATGTTTCTGTAATATATGTCAAAGTGAGCCCTCCAATCTTTGTGAAATAAAGCAAAAAACTGTTTCTTGAAATACTATAATTTTTGAGCAGCCATTTGGTATTTAATTACATTTAATTAAAAAGCAATTTTACACTTTTTATGTACTTCATCATATTGTGTATTTTTTTAATTGTAAAATGTTTGGATCACTGAAATAACTCAAATTGCAGAGATAATTTTAATTTGATTGGAAACAAAGGGGGAAAAAAAGCTGATTTGTTACTAAATTAATTAAAGCTCTACAGGCACACGTTTGGTAACTGTCAAAAGGCGAGGTATCTCAGACTAGGGTAGAATATCTGGGTGGTGGGCTCTAATCCTGAAGGACAAAACCAGAATATCCACCGAGACAAATCTTGTTTGATGGATCCCTGCTGCTAGATCCAACCGCAGCAGTCCGGTCTGGGAGGCCCATTGTATCAGAGACGCCCGAGAAGGAAACACACTCACAATGTATTAAAAACGGGACTTCTCAGATAGAATATTAATTCACCAACAGCATGGTAAAAGCAAATTATCTTAATCCAAACACACGCCTGCATGTGCATTCTCTCAGTGGGAATGCACAATTTTAATATGTTTGTTACTGTGTTTATCTGCTCACACAAAAAAGCTTCAAGCTTGAGAAACATTTTTTTTTCTTTTGGATTTCTCATAATATTAACTTACATTTTTTGATGTTTTACACTGAAATTTATCTGTTTTAATAGCAGTGATTCTAATGAAATATACAAATTCTTTCATTCTCTTTTTATCCCAAATGCAGAGAAACACACAAGTCGAATTTAATTGTTCAAAGTAATGAAATAATGTATTAAAATAAAACTGTACCACTAACTGCTCTTTAAATTTTAAACACCTCATTATTTGGGTGTTGCATCATTTTCTTGCCAGTTAAACAATAAAAATGAATTCAAAAAACAACATAAATTTAACAGTCAAACTTCCTTCTTACTGCTAAATGAGCACCATCATCTGGTTATGGGGATAAGGCAAAAGAGGGAAGTGAGGGTTAATAAAATAAAGAAAGGATTTGAGGGGAGCGTATTGCAACACTGGCGTCTCCCTGGGATTTAGCATGGCTGTCTGTGTATGTGTAAGACAGAGACAGTGACAGAGAAGGAGACAGCGCTCAGCTTTCCCAAGTGCTCAAGTGTGTCTAATTGTGTGAGTGCAATTATGAGCATCTGCTTTTTTCATCTTTAGTGTAAGCGTGTTTATGTGAGCACATACATGTGTGTGTGTGTGTGTGTGTGTGTGTTGCAGCTGAAAATGTGCTCTGCTCTCGGCTCTGCGGTCTGAGGGCAGAGGCTGGGCAGTGTCTTTAAGCCGGCTCTGGGTCAGTCCAAACACTGGCAGCTATTCATGACCAGATCAAGTTGATGTGAGATTCTGTCCCTCCTCTGCCCCCCATTTCCATATGAATGTGGAATATGCTAAAGAAAAAAAAAAAAAAACAAGCAAGATCCTTGTCCCAGGGAGCCACTGCAGGGTGAGAAAACACACATTTGCAGGAAGGACTCTACATCCTCCCTCACGGCAAATAAGAGAAATATTGGCATCATAAGCACATTTAGATAGAATAATAAAAAAGGGAAAAAACAGCTTACACACACACACACACACACACACACACAAACTCGTTCTCTCTATCTCCTCTCCACACACATTCAAACCCAGCCAAGGTCAACGCTGCTGTCAGCCTAGCAGCTTATGAATCAAAACACAATAGCATACACATATTTAGAAATGCTTTATCATGAATGGGCACACACACATATAGACAAGAACAGCTCCATGCAGGCTACATCCCAGCCACTCTGTATAAAGGGTTTAGCCAGACAAAGGGTTGGTCCTGAAAGACAAACAGCAGGAAGCAGGGAAACGGCAATGAACGTGATGCACAGACGCACACATCAAGCAACCCCCAGAAGCATGGAGGAACAGCAGTGAAAAGACGTGAGTGTAAAAAGGAACAAATAGCACAGATCTGCATACCCTGGATGTCCTGTATCCTCTCTCTGCTACCTGGCAGGCCCAGGCTGAAGCCAGGCGGCATCAGCTCCACGCCGTCACGTGTCGTGGGCCTCCTAATACACACAGACAATGTCACACACTTCCATCGTTTGACCGGAGACAAACCCCAGTCTCGTCTAGCTGTTTAGAGGTGGGCTCAAACCCAGAGCGCTGAGGCCATCTATTACCAGGAGGGATGAGGGGAGGGGAGACAGAGACCCCTAAATAGGGAGAACGCTCTGTCAGCTAGGTTTACAACTGCTGCTGAGCACCAGAAGCCTAAAGCCTGCCACTGCATTCAGAGCATCCTCAGCTACACACAGACACAATGACCATCAAAACCCCTTTTCAGATCGACTGCTTTTTACTGCATAGAGGCCTGAAATAAGAACACAAATCACATTTTTTCACTTTCATTTGGCCACAGAGAAAGAGATGTAGTGGAAGAGAACAGACTCAACTATAGGTTACCTTTTATATTATCAGAATGGGTTGAACCCACCCTTTTTAAGCTATCAGAAATATTCCTGAGGTAAGAAACATGGTAAGGAGTACAACTCATAAACAAGAAGATAATGTAGCAGATATTACAGAGATTATTTTGCATTAAACATAATCATCTTGTATTTCTATTGTTTGTTCTTTGCCTTCCAAATATCAAGTTAATTTTATTACTGGTAATAGTAACCAGCAAAGTCTTGAAAACAACAAAAATAAAAACCCTACATTTCTGACAAGGTATTTAAATGAGAAAAAATTAACTGGTTGCATACATACATCATTATTCTTTTTAATTAGCAGAAGCACCTTTCACTTTTTAAAACAACAATCCTAATGAAAAAACATCTAATTTAGTTTATGTTGATTTAGGGTTTTTCCCATTCTTCTTGGCAGAAGAGTTTAGCATTTCCCATTTAGCAGGAGGTTCTCAAATCTGACTTAACGGGTTTTTTTTAATTTCAGGCTTTAAGGCAATAACTGTGCAAAAAACTAGAACATTTCAAAGGATATGTGGATTTTTTTTGTATCCAGTGTGGATGCACCAGTTAAAGGAGTCACTGCGATGTCAATAAAACAGAAAACAGTTAGAGAAACTGCACAAGGAAGCACTCTGATGTGAAGAGCACTTTCCACTTTCGGAATGTGTTTCAGTCCATATGTATTAGCAGTAATGTGAATGTAAAATTACCATTTGTGTAGGCATTGTAAAACAAATCTGTTTTATTAATGTCAGGAGCACCGTGCATTGCTGGCCATAGTGCACTAATCATAAACAAACAGCACAAACAAACTCTAACCCTAGCTCTGCAACACAGAGGAAGGCCAACAGCCCACTATTTTGCAACAACATTGCAGAGTAATTGAATTATAACCATCCCATGTGCAAGTAACTACACTAATGTAAATTCATAATTTTTTTTCCCTTTTCCCTGACTTTGTCCTTGTGGGGACAAACACTGGACTTCATTTCACAACTGCTTGGGTCTAAAGCCCGGTGAATCCTGCTCCTCAGAAATATCTGTCACTGGGGCACATCCAGATGTGTATATGTACATGTTTGTATTCAGAAAGAGCCAATCAGGCAGCAGGGATTTTGCCTGGTAAGACACAGGTGATATTTGATATTTCCACATGATTTACACTGAACACAATCTGATGATATTTGTTTGTCTGTGCCATTCATTTCTTTGCACTGTTCATCTACTATGAAAACCTTCCATTGTACAATGTTTCAGTGACCCTTACATGGCTTAAAAAATAGACTGGTGCTTTCTGTGTCTGTGATATATTACAGCAGTTGATTTATTTTCAGCCTGGTCTGGTTACCATCAGCCCAGCGCCAGCCACCTGTGCACAGGCCCTCCTGTATTTACGTTTGCAGTAATCACAAAGGGGGATCTCACCCAGATTGTGTGTCTTATCTACAAAGAACGTTCTCTCCCGTCCGGATCAAAAAGTTACAAGAGACTCAAACAGATTAAAAACATGGAATGTTGGTACAAGATTTGAAATCATGTCAAAACAGAATCAAAGAGAAAACCAGAAACTTTTTGTGGCAGCAGGGACTAAAAAATGAGACTTGATTTTATCCTAGTTTTTGGACAGTGTCCTACTGGGCTGTTCAGATCTTGACTGAGTCATAGTGTGTGACCCTCTCCAGCAGCACGCCGGCCTCTGCCAGCTACACAAACAGTGAGAGAGAACATGACATCACCCCTCTATCATCCACTAGACACTCTCAAGGCTCACGGTTCAGCAGGTTCAAATGCTCGATGCAGATGGAGGCTCCTGTTCCTTGAGCAAGACACTGAAACCCAAGTTGCTGCAGATGGGCAGGTCAGCCCCTTGCATGGCATGGCATGGCATGGCATGGCATGGCATGGCATGGCGTGGCGTGGCGTGGCGTGGTGTGGTGTGGCGTGGTGTGGTCTGGGTGAATGAGAGGCAAAAATTATAAAGTGCTTGGTCTGCTATGGTATAAAAGCACTATGTAAATGCAGTCCATTTACCATTATTCCTCGTATTACAGCCATCTTTTTTAAACTTTCCCTGAAGTGCTGGCCTGCTTAAAAGACACTGGAAGTCATTACAAGGGGATTATGTTACGGTTTGGTCTGAACTGGATTTTCTTGTGTCCCTACACCCCCCACCCCCCCAAAAGACACTAAACTGGTGACAGAGCGAGATAGACAACAGTTTGACCATGCTGGGTGTTGATGTAAAGGGAATACAGCCTCTCTGGGCCATAAGCCTCTGCCGGCATGTGGAGGACGTTCCCTCCTGACCGTGCCCGCTCTAATAAGTACGACCACGCTCAGCAGGAGCAAACAGAAACGCAAATCTCTCTTCCCTCTGGGCGGCCCAGGCAGGAGACATCAATTCCCCCTTGCAATCACCACGTCTACATTCAAAGAGATTTCATTACACCCTTGCGACATCACACCCTTCAGCAGCTAACATGCGGAAATGATTTTGGATTTTTGACTCAGTTTAATAAACAGACCCCAACAAAGACTCTAGATTTGACAGTTGGCAAAGAGCAAAAAAGTGTATTGTTTTTTTTGTTTTTTTTAATGGGTCAGTCTCAAAATGAGGTGTCATTATCACAACATAAAACTGTCATGACCCTGTAGTGCATTTTTCAATTTCCCTATAACATGAAAAACAGCCGTTTCTGACAGGAAAAATACAACCTTGTCTAAGTGAAGCAGAGTGAAAGCCAGTGGAAGAAGGAGAAGGAACAGGAGAAAGAAAAAAAAAAAAAAACAGTAGTCCACCATGTGGCCCACAATCTATTCATTGCTCCCGTTTAATTTCTTTTGGGTGCATAATCCTTTCAGTTTCAATGGCAAATTTAACAGTCCCCAAGGCCTAAGCACCAGACTGGTCAATACAAAACCAGACAACTAATTACTGAGCGCACCACGCTCTCCTCTACCCCCTCCTCCCTTCTTCCTCCCCTTTTCTCTCCCTCATTCCTCTCTCTCTCCAGCAGCTGTGGGGTTCATGTACACAAGAGCAGCAGTCAGGCAGTATTAGGTTTCCACTTCCCAGATCTCCCTTAAAAGCCTGTCCCATAATGGCCCTTCAGTCACACAAACACGCATAGGGTTTCATACAAGAAAAAGCACACACAGTTGGACAACCACATGTGAATATATACATTCACTTGAGCCATGCTGAAGATTCCTAAAATACAGCTCTGCCTGCCTACATTTGTTTTCTAGCTTTTCTATTTTTTTGGTTTCTTAAGTGATCTTTCTTACTTTGATGCAAAACGGCTATTTGTTTTGATGATATTGTTTCCTAGTGGCTAAACAACCCAAAAGTAAATAGCATGTTTACTGAGAGACAACAACATAAATGCTCATAATGTCAGCAGTTAAGCAGTAGCTTTAAGAGCGTGTAATTGCCATGTAATTGACGCCTTGTTTTCTCGTAATAAATTAGAGCACAACTTGACAGGCTGAGCTAATAAAAAATGCTAAAAGCTGACCTACATCTGAGCACTGAAGTGGTTAGTAGAGCTGAAACGAGCTGTCAATTCATCGATTACTTGATCGGCAGAAAATACTATTTTGATAATCAATTAATCATTTAAGTCACTTTTCAACAAATTGACCAAACATTCCCTGTCTCCTGTCTCTCCTTTGTCAAGATAATATAATATCTTTGGATTTTGGACTATTGATGAGGCAAAACAAGCAATCTGAAGACATCACCTTGGGATTTAGGAAACTATGATGGGTATGGACATTTCATGATCCAAATGATTTAGAAAATAACTGGCAGATTAATCAATAAGAAAAATAAGGGTTAGTTGCAGCGCTAGTGGTTAGTACTTCAAGGATCTGTTTTTAGAAAGCAAATTCAAAAATGTCATGCCTAATAGGTGAAACCTAATATTGTTTCTTAATTAATGAAAACACAATTCCAACAATATCAATGATCATTTTACACAAGGGAAATGAAATGAAAGATGGTTATTAATTTAAAAATGATTACACAATTATTGTGTTGGAGAAAACAAAATAATTGATTCCTCCAAAACTAAACTTTAACCTTGGTTCTGAATGGAGAGATAGCATGATTGTATTTTGGGTCATTTGAAACAGAGGGGGATGCATATGGTGTGGGAACCCTCAGTTGACCCTATGACATATGGTGCTTGTGGTGTTTTTAGTGTAGATGAGAAAGAACTTATCCTCTGCTTCCCATGAGTAAATACGCCGGCTGTGACAATGATAACGTGGTCATGATAGCATGCTCAGTGCTAACCCAGCCCCATGTTGTGTCGTGTAGTGACTGCTGTCCTATGCTTTACAGCCTTCCTCTATAAACAGGCGCACTCTCGAGGCTTTGATCATGACCCAACGCACACAGCAACTCAGCACAGCCCCTAATTTGCTGATGGATTTAAAAAGTCCCTCAGTTAAGATCACTTCCCTCAGATAATGGGAAGAGTTGGCCCCCCTGTGACCTGAGTGGAGTGTCCTTTGTCTCACTCCTAATGTTTGCCTTAGCCCATTATGTCTGCATTATCCGGCACCTCCACCCCTACTTGCAGCACAGCTTTGACGCGACAACCCCGCTGCACCACACTGGACTGCCCCTCAAAGAGGAAATACTAAATGTATGGAAGCCATTTCCCAGTGCGCCCCTAAGCTCTGTATGGGCTCCCCTCCCCCGTTGACCCCACCCCCCACGTCTGTGTGACCACCGAGAGGCTGAAATGGTTAAAGAAGCCGAACTGTTTAAAATGGTGTAGAGAGTCATGTGGCTAGAAACACTGGGCTCGACACACACGCGAACACACACATGCATACAACTGATTCCACAAAGGAGTCCTGAACCCCCTTCCCTTGCAAACAAAGAGGACGAGCTCCTGTCAGCTCAGAGACAAGCAGACAAATTGCTTGTGATCTCTTGCCCCAAGAAACAGGCGACTGTCCAAAACAAACGGCTCTAAAATTGATGGAACACAAAATAAGTTCATGTGCAATAATATGTAAATTGGACACATCAAAGCACAAACAAAGATCAACACGTTTTGAAATAAGTTGTTTAAATAGCCAAGATCTAGTAGCAAGTTTGATCTTAGCATCCTTTCACTTATCACAGGGACATTTTAACGGCAGATATAAAGTTGGGTAAAGGTGGGTGGGGAAAGGGATAAAAAAAATAAATGTCCACTTTTACACTTTCTGTTTTTCTGTCTTTCTTTTGTTCTTCCTCTCTGCTTTGTGTCAGTAAGGACAGCTGGATAAGAAATGGATCACTGGTAAAGGGACAGACATGACATCACCCCCTTTATAACCAACCCACTGGGGGCCATTTGTGCCAGAATTCAATGCTGTGTGTGTATGTGTGTGTGTGCATGCATGCAAGCTGTAAATTAGTTGTCTTTGCAATATCTTTTTTATATCACTATAAGTTCAAAGACCAACATGTTGTTCTACTTTTCTTATTCATATGGTAGTAATAGGTTTAACTGAAAAATATAGCCATGGGTATTCATTTATTACAGAAAACAATGAACACTAAACATCTGTGTTATTTTCCACTGGCAAGGCCCAAGACTTGGCTCAAGTCATTAATAATTCAATAAAGAATCTGACTTATGATGCATATCATCTGTCATCATTATCTTAGTGTTGAATAACATCTTCTATCCATCTGTCATTGATACTCTTAATCAAGTAAGTCATGCTAATGACCCATAATGTCATGACTGTCTACGTTTCACCATATGAATGAAGTTTAAGTTGTTTTCCTGACTTTCATGAAAGAGCATGAAAAAACATTCAGTGACAAATCATGGCTTTGGTCACCCTTGGGTCTCAGTTCCAAAGCTTAATGCTTTAAGATCTATGTTGGTGAGACTCCAGCTATCACCATGGTACTGTCTTTAGATAATCCCTGCCTACAGGGGATGATGAGTGAAAAATTATGTCTCAGTCTATAGAATATCACTTGATGTGTGAATTCAAACTGTGGCAGCTCAATGGTGGTGCCACATTAACTGTGTCAACCTAGTGAATGGCCCTAAGTGATTTACTCAGAGGCTGCCCGGACGTTAGATCTACTGAGAATCCTCTCAGTACACAAAGCGGCTTCCATCCTGTTGGAGTGAGCCACAGCACTGCTCAGAGCTGGAGGGTCTTGACAACAGAAGCTTGTAAAAGTGTTAACAAGTCAATGAGGAAAAAAAGTTCCTCATCAGCATAATACACTAAAATTGAGTGGGAGTGCATCCCAGAGTTTGGGTAGATGCTAGAAGACCAGAGAGTTCTGACTGGGCACAAGGAGAGCAAAACTATTTTGAAACTCACTATTTCTTGCACAATTTCACAGTATTTTAGGAAAAACAAGGAATCCAGACAAGACAACTCAACCAGTTTTCCACTTTATTAACCACAGAGAAGATACATAGATCACTCACATGCTTGGCTTTCCATGAGGATAACCCTCTCAAGAAACATGATGATGTGATCTTTGATCAACTGATCTGTGGCTTTACACAGAGCTACTGTCAACGCTCTAAACCAGAGCAGATGATTCAAGCTTTGAGCAGAAACCCACCCTGTAATGGCAATCAGTGACAATAACGGTTGCATGCACAGCATGACACTTCCCCTTCAACACTTCAGCACTTCTCCTGCCTCATGAAGGACAAATTCATTTTAATAAAGTTTGGGCTGGGCCTCCTGCTTGAGCATAATCACATGGATGATCTTGCTTTGTGAATGATGTTGCCAGGAGAATGAAGGAGCAACCATCTAAGCTTGATGAACAACCTGAAGAGGTGTTTCTAAGAAAGGCATGACTGTGCCAGTCAGATCTGTCTAAGCACTGAAAAGAGACAAGGATGCTGGGACAAGATGTAGTCAGTCAGGCTCCTGTTTTCTTAGCCTCCAGGGTTATGAACTCCTTCGGTTGCATGAACAGCTGCATTGTTGGAGCAGTTATTCTCATACCTACTCACATCATATTTCTTCCTGGAACAGCATGAATTCACAGTCACACTGTGTGCCCACATTAGTCAGCAAAACTCAACGAGAGGCATATCCCTTCATCCAGTCTCAAGAGTGAAACTTGTGTCTGCCATTGGTCTACTGTGAGTGAGGAACTGAGGTGTATCATTAAGGGTACCTCACATTTTCTTCACATTCACATAAAAATAGCCTCCTAAATAGAATTCAGTGGTGGACCTGAAGGTCTGAGGTGTGTTACTCCAAAGATTTCTTGTTCAAGAGGTAAAAACTGTGGATTTCTGCCTGAATACTTGTGTGTGTGCAACAGCAAGTGTTGTGGACAGAGCAGGAGAGGCACTCATTGCGTTTACATGCACTTTAGTAATTTGATCACAACCCGAGTAAGGCAATACTGAGATTATTGCGATGGTCATACAAACATCTTAACAAAGTTATCTTACTTGCATTAAGGTTGTAATCGGAGTAAGCACAACTCGATTTACAGAGCTGGATTACTCATCGATCTTTCAAATGACTCTCGACATGTATACACCATATAACTTGGTTTCTTTCAGTGATGATTTTGCACACATGCCACAAAAGTTACGGAGAGACCCAGATGCAGAACAGTATCTTTGAAAAAAGAGCCACCAGGCGAGCAGCCTGGAACAGCAAATGGATTTCAAATGGCAAGTACCACTACACGTAAGAGAGGTTGCTTTAAGGTGACATGTAAATGAATCAAGACATATGTGCTTCATATTTACTTTTACAGTCCTATTGCCTGTTCCCTGTAGGCCTTCACAGATCCTTATGGATGTTAACTATCAAGCAACTCATGTGGAATAGGGAGTGGTACAGATGTATCCCTATTAAAATCATGGTAAATATTACAAATACATCAGTAAATACCCCACTGGTGAATTTTGAAGCTTTTACGTGTTTCTAAAAAAAGGTGGTTGCTAACAAGTGGCTAAATGAGACTACAGAGGTTGTCGGGGACATTAAACGTCATCACGCCGAACACAGAAACTCATCTACTCACTCGTCCGCCTTTACAGCCTCGTTGTGTTTATACTGCAGACTATTCTAACTCAAACCTTCCCAAAGGCTTTTGTAGAAGAGGTAAGCTCATAATCAAATTACAAGTTGGAATGGAAAAATCCCATTGGCTTTTTGTCGAGGGAACAAGGGCGATGCTAACCTCCGGGTCGGCCTACAAAAATATGTCATCCCTGCAGCACTATTAACATGCTCTCTGAATGACTAAAAATGTCCTTGGAAGGAATACTAGAAGGTAAATCATGCAATTTCTCTCTTGGTTGAGTGACAGAAAAGGAAACCACCTCCTATTTCCTGAAGCAGTCAGATCCTGCCTGCTTTCTGAGTTTCTGTTTTCATCCTGAATGGCACCTCTGTCATTCACATGGCAGCAGCAGGGTAACAACTAATAAATCACTGCTACTAAGTGAGCTTTTCCTTTCACTGCTTGCAAACAACAACCGGCTAATTTATAACCAGAGGAGGCATGAGGGAAAGGCTAAAACTGGCTGTGGAGGTCAGGCAGGTTATCTGACAACATGTCTTCATCTGGCATAAAGGACAACAAACATCTAAGATCATCTATAGACATACACCAGATGAGCACTACTAATAAAAACACGAAATACCTCCCAGATTCAAATTATCCTTGGTGAGAGGATGAACTGTACCATACCAAGTGACTTAACAGTGACCACAAAACACTGTAGCCTTTTTTCTTTAAGCATCTGTACTGGTTTCGTTTCTTTATTTACTCGTAAAAAATAAAAAAAGATACAATATATAATTTGTAAAGGAACGTGAAGGAGAATTGCCTGAAACACACCAGGGGCTTGCAAAGTGACATTCTCCAGGCAGCATGTACTCCTTTAAATTCAGAAACATTTCAACTCACATAAAATGTGTTTTATTAAGGCTCACAAATTATTTTATCAGTTAACAATTGTGCTTAATGATTTATAGCAGGGGTTTCCAAACTTTTTCAGCTCAAGACCCAAAAGAGAAATTTGGTTTTTGCCCGGGACCCAAACTTACAAAAATACATCAACATCTACATTTATAAACTACTGATAAAGAACACAACAAACCATGACTGCCTTGAATGAGACAGAGAGGTAGATTACAGAGACAATATTATCATTAAAAATCACCACTCTCACTTGTCACCACCACATTAGTCATAAACACACACACACACACACACACACACACACACACACACACACACACACACACACACAGGGAATTTCTTACATTTGTCCGGCATGGAAACTAACACACATATACAGTAACAAGGTTAATACAAACGTAACACACACATTACTGACTCTTCCACCATCAAAACAATGTTGAATAAATGCACTTTGCTGCCTAATCCACATTAGGGATAAGCCCGCGAGTCGGAGACGGGGGGACACAATCATGGCTAGCAAGATAACGCACACAGGATCTCAGCTATAAATATGTGCGTAGCACACAGCATTTGAGCTGAACAGACCGGCATATGAATTCACATCTCATAGCATAAGTCCAACTACAACAACAAGAACAGTCGACAAAGAAGAGACAACAGCAGCAAATTCTGCTGCTCTAAAAACCTCCAAAATTACTTGACACAAAAAACTCAAACCTCTAATTGCCCCTTGAGGGAAGTATCGACTTATTTTCCCTGATCAAAGCACAGAAAGCTTTGGGATGGCAGACAACACAAACATGTTCCTGAATTCATTTTAGATTAAATTTGCTCAAATGCGTATAAGAGAACAGATTTGAAACTGTATAAAAAGCTCCTGATCAACAAGAAAGTCATCCACAAATTCGTCTTCTATTTCCCAGTGCTGAACAGGCAATTTATGTTTCTATATTTTGTCATAACACAAGATTACAAGTTTTTGACAGTGACTTCACCAGTCCTCATTAAGAATGTGTGCACTGCTGCTTCATTAGATTGTGACCCACATGCCTAAAATAGAGAACTAGATTCTGCAGCAGACACAGTTTGTGTTATTTATAAAAGAGCACTAGTAGTGAGTGAAATCCAGCAAAGCTTCCCAGCATACTAAAAGCTAAAGAGACCTTAAGCTGCACAGAGAGCAGACCAAAAATACATTCTAAAATCTTGCTTTAACAGCACCTTTCACAGGAGAAATAAGTGCATCAATGCCGGTCGAGACACTTCACTCCCATGTTACTAAGATGCCTAATGAATGGAGGGAGTGATGGAGGCCCAGAATGAGTCAGCCAGAGAGACAGGTTCTGATTTCCTCAAAGGGACGAAGGAGTGAGGTCAAAACCCCAAACTGCCAGTGAACCATCAAAGTGAAACACATAAATCACAGCTTTGGAGTTCAATAGCATCCTAAAAGGAGTTCACACACTCACTGACTCAACTCAGCTCGTTTCCCAGACTTACACATGCAAGTTCTTTTTGGGTGCAAATATGTTAAAGTCTATTCCTCAGAGTTAATATCACTAACTTGTAAAAAAAACTTTTGCCTTTTGAAAAGATACACAAGTGTAGTTGAATTCAAGAAAATCTGATTTTATGTTTTATGTTATGATTTTTGTGAGATTTAGTAAAGTTTGTTAGGGGGTTAGACTGGTCGGTTTCTTAAACATGTTGTTTTCTATTGTCCAGTTTTTTTTTATCAGGCAATGATCTGTGTGTACAAACCTAGTCAAAAACAAAATAGTTAAAAAGGTATTAGGTAACATTATTAATTCTATATTATTAATTATCTGGTGAAATAACATAATTCCTCATCACCAACTTTAATGTAAATTCTACCATAAATATTCAAATAGAAACAAATGTCAACAATAGCTTCAACAGCTAAATGAAGGTCCAGTGCTCAAGAGGTATCCCTTCATTTATCACATAATGGAGTTATTCAGTCAGTATAACTTTACTATACAGTATAGTATAGTTGAGTATAATTCTACACTTCTATGGTATCATTTCTGAAAAGAAATGACTTCAAAATATCTAATGAGACATAAAAAGTCAGGGTATGCTCATTGTTTCAAAACTGCACTCAACATAGACTTAAAAATTCCAAGCTCATGAAAATGTGAAACCACTGAGCAAGTGATCAATTTCCTCAGCTAAATCAATGGCCTCCGCAACAAACCTCCTACAAGCCGGCTGAAACATGCAGCAGTTTCCAGGTTTTGAGGCAGGCACAGTGACAATGTCATACTAAAAAAGTTTTTCAGAGCCATTGTGCTGCCTGGGCCAAGTGCCATTCTCTTTGACCCCTCCAAATTCCCTTCCCCCAGTCGGCTTCCACTCCACCTCCCTTCTTGTTCTACCTTGACCCTCAAAACCTGGTACAAATTCAAACACACAAAGCCTGTCTTATCACTAGAGCTCACAAATTAATTGTAAGAATGACACATGAACTTGGACACATTGAAGGGAAGTGGAAGAAAAATTTAGGCTTCATTTTTATGCTCCAAAACAGTCCAACAATAAAAACTCCCATTAGGTAACTGTTGGCAACATATGAATCAAAAGCAATGAGGAATCAAACACCCTGCTGATAATTCAGGCAAATGGAGATTCTTGGGGAGTACAGAACTTCCAAAAAGTCCTAAGAGAGAGAAAAAAAGAACTTACCACATAGATCCCGACATCCGAGCCCAAGAATGACAGATTCCCCTCTTGTCTATCTCCGATCCACTTCCATTTTTCTGAGCTCCCATATGGCACCCCCCACCCCTCCGAGAGGCAGAAAGCAGAGAGAGTGCTACAGAGGGAGAGTCAAACACACAAGGAGAGAGGGAGAGAGAGAGTGAGGGGGGCATTAGTCCTGGTGTGGAGATGGAGGGGACTTTTGCAGCTGTGCACCCCCGTCAGTATCTCCTCAAATCCAATCCTCTCCTCCATGTGTGTCTGCAGCACCGCGGAAAAAGGCAACGGAAACAAAGTGATCCTCTTACACACAGCCCAGAGAAAGAGAGAGAGAGAGGCAAACAGGGAGAGGGCGAGGGAGGGAGAATAACAGAGAGAGAGAGAGAGAGAGAGAGAAACGGCAGGGAAAGAAAACAAGTGAGCTAGTTAGAAGGCCGAGGCAGCTGGAGAATAGCAGGTTCAAGTTTTCAGCGTTTCCTTTACTGTGTCGTAGAACTCTGCCGGACGAGTGGGAGGGAACAAGCGGGAGCGTCTAGGAAGCCAAGGAAATAGGGCATAATACCTTCCAGCTTCTTTCTACCCCCACTTCTCCCTCCCTCCCTCCCTCCCTCTCTCTCTTTTCTCTCACTCTCTATCACTCTGTCTCTCTCTCTGGTAATAAGCCTGGTTGCAACAACCCCCTCCTCTGGGCGCTGGAATGCAAGGCAAGAGTTTCAAGAGGCCCGGTTAGACAACCCTGAGAGTCACTGCACCTTGACCCCTGGGTCAGATGCAGTGTGGATGGGCCACAATACTGGAGACAGTTTGCAGTGTTTGTCACATTATAGAAGAAAGCCCAATCGTTCTTGTTAATGATAACATTCCCTGTGCTACCTTGATGAGAAATTTTATTTACATCTATATTTTATGAATATTAATTTTTTGTAGAAAACATCATGAATGATAATACTGAGGGAAGACATTGCTAAAATCACACTTATGTGTATTATGACATAGTCGGTAACACATTCAAACACTGTATGCAAGATGCTATGAAAGAAAGAATTTTAACAGGGTCCATTTTAGAAATTCAGACTGTCAGACACAGCTAGAACTGAAGTTACAGGGGGTTCAGATTAGTGGTCGTAAAACTAACACAACTGGACTTGGATTTGTTTGGGTGCTCTGCTGAAACAAGTTTTTAAATCCCTCCAAT
Source organism: Macquaria australasica (assembly GCA_005408345.1). Taxonomy (NCBI): domain Eukaryota; kingdom Metazoa; phylum Chordata; class Actinopteri; order Centrarchiformes; family Percichthyidae; genus Macquaria; species Macquaria australasica. The sequence goes on along the minus strand of SEMN01000060.1, from coordinate 398,289 downwards.
CAGGCAGGTGTGCGTCATTTGAATCAGAGGAACTGGTACTGTCTGCCAGTCAGGGCCCAGTATTGTGGCTGTCCCGCTTGTAAAAACCTTTTCTTCAAATTCATTCAAGTGTCCCAGCTAATACGGGTCCCTCCTGCCCTCTCTCTCTCTGTCTCTCTCTCTCTGTCTCCCTCACACACACACACACACACACACACACACACACACACACACACACACACACACACACACACACACCCAACAGAGTACATAACTTTCAGCAAAGTAAGACATGTTCACTAACAGTTATACTGAGGTAAAAACATTACATTCTGACCTATGGACAGTTTTTCTCTTACCAATATTTAAAATATAGATTAAAGTGACTTTGAATTAGGGCTCAAAAATGTATCGAAATATTATTGAAATGGCAATATGGCCAAGTCCAAATAACAGGAGCTGCAGTTTTTTTTGATAAAGGTCAAATATGTACAACATGAATGAATGAAGCAGTGTGGTGCTACAGAGATGCCCCGGCCTACAAATCATATTCTCCAGATGTAAGGGAACATGCTTGCTTGGTACAGACCCCAGCAAAAATCACATCATCATCATTTTTATATTTTGTCAGTGATAAAATTAAATGAAATTCAAAAATTCCCACTAAAATTGCAACTCATATCGTAATCACAATATCTGTCAAAATAATGCAATATGATTTTTTTGCATATCGCTCAGCCCTTCTTAGAATATGGTGTCATTTTCTTTTGCAGGTGTGAACTACATATATACAGTATATTTCTATTTGAAGTTTAAATTGTAACAGTATATAGGCATTTGAACATTACTGAAATGCCTTCTGTAACAAAAAATAGCATTAACAAAAACAAAACAAAAAAAACAACAACTCTCACATACACTTGAACAGTAAAAAGCCAAGCAAAAGACCGAATCACTTACCAGATGGAAATTCATATTTCTGCCTCAGCTACCAGGACAGTCCTGACAGGGAGATCCTGTTAATGGAATAATATACATTATGCATCCACTTTCAGGACCCAGCTGTGCTTATATCACAAAGTGAGGCATAATGAGGTTATAGACCCCACATAAAAGAGGATACCTTGTCCAATTGGACACTCAAATGCTTACATAACACCCAGGTTCCATATATTTGCATTTTTAATTAAGCTTGCATAACACAGTGAGTAAGATGTGGATTCAGTAATGGAAGATAGAAAATCACTGTTTAAATATGTGTCTTTAGAATAAATAAAAAAATACAAAAACACAAAGAGTGTATGCCTCGTATTTTGTGATTTGATACATTTGTTGATCCAGAGCTTGTAAATATTTAGATATATTTTAATGTCATTATTGCCCCTTCTAAGGCAATAATGACTACTTTAAAAATGTAGGGGGAAAAATAATTAAAAGAGATCTCTAATATTAGTCTCAGATTGTCAGTAAATTAATAACTGTTGTTACTTTATTTTTACTGAAATTGCCAGTCATTGATTTTAAGAGCCATGCTTGTAAGTATGATTTATAATACCTATTTATTCATGATGACCAAGTCTTTGTAATGTCTATGAATATACGTATCTGAATCTGATTATGCATAGAGTTTATAACAGAAAATAAACACACTGCAAAAGTTCTAATATGTCTAAGGAATACATTATTTATAAAGCACAGCTACAGAGTCACTGCCTTCTTCCATTTGTCAAAACCTTGAAGACGTATCCCATGGAATAAGTCTGTGGCAAAACTTTGGGCATGAATGTAAACTACACTGTCAGTGTTGCAAGAACAAACCACCTCTTTCATTCTATGAAAACAGTTACTAATGAATCTTCAAACCTGTTGATCAGACTGCTACATTGTTGAGCACCATCAAAATGTGTACAAAAGTGGTCCAGTTCTTCACAGAACACCTGCCCTTTTCATTTAAACTTCCGTCCTTATGCATTGTAACTGGAATATTTTGGATCACATGTCAAATTTGGAGAATATCCCAGAAATTCAATTAGAAACCATGTTTGTGTGCACAGTTGGCACCAGTGAAGAGTGGAATGCCTCAGGGTTCCATCTTGGGCCTCGTTCTGTCCTGACATTAGCTGCTTCCTCTGGGTTATTTTATTCACAAAAAGCATGTGTTTTCCAGTATTGTTCTGCTGACAGCCACTTCCATTCACCTATAACCCAAACTGACAGCCATGAACCATGGACCCTGAATGAATGATCAGATCCTCATACCTATATTAAACAAGAACAAAGCTCTCCATTCTTTTCTAGTAAGAGGCTTTGGAATGTTCTCTACAGATGGAAACTTCTTAGGAGATATGTTTGCTTGTTACAGTGCAAATGTTCTTCTTAGAAATCTAATGGAAAAAAAACTCTTATTATTAATTAAAGCTATTTGCTCCCTTTAATGTGATAGTCAAATAGTCTGGCTTATTAATCAAGCCTTTCACAACACCTTCAGTTATTTGTTCCTGACTTTTCAGCATGTAAACATTTCACAACTTGGCTTGTGTGCAAATCCTCTGTCCCACTTAAAAAGCAAAAAGGCCGTGGCCACTGACCACTGATATTTATATTATCACTATATTACCTTCACACATAAACTTTACCATACTGACAGACAATATCAGGTCTATTTCACTGTAACTGCATTGCTAGCTAAGTTCCAGATGTACCTCCTGTCAGCTACAGGCCTTTTTCACAGCCAAAATGTTGACTTGACATTGCAGGAAAGCTCAGGTGTGATTAAGAACATTAAAGTTGGCTACATTCCATTTAGCAGTTCCTTAGTTCTTTAGCTTTTTCCTAGCCCCATGACACCTTGTGTCATTTATGGCCATAACTTCCAGTTATTCCTTTCACTAAACCAGCGTCTTTTGGGAAATAAATAATGCGGAAAGACAACCTGTCACACTTTAAGTGGGACAATGTGATGATACTAGAGTTAGATCGATAAATTGGCCAGGCCGATATATCAGCCAAAATCAGCTTAATGCATTCATACATCTGTGTATATGTAGGCCGATAATTAATTGCAGTAATTGCAGTCAGTCACTGTAAAAACTGTAAAAATGTCTCACTCAGTATGTATCTTTGCCACAATTTTTTTGAAAAAAAAAAAAATTTAAGGGATCCATATCAAGACTGTTGTTTGTTATGTATTTGTGTTTTAAAAAATGATCATTGGTTGATATTTTTAAACTCTCAAATATCAGTATTGGCTCCGCCTTCTTCTACAGAGAGAGAGGGGAGGACGACGGCTCTGTTTTACTCAAGTGTCCCAGTAGACCATGACAGTGTGACAGTGAGCAAAAATTTACAATACCTGTCCTGGACCCTGAAACTGAAGCAGCTAAATGGAATTCAGCCATCATTTATTATTCACACTTGTTCTTTTCTCACTGTGACATGTCAGAATGTCTTTTGTGAAAAAACATTTGCATATTTTCTTTCCAGTATTACTCATTGGGACATTCAGATAATATGGAAACATCATTCATGTTATTAGCTACACCTGTGCTTTTCCTGCAAATGACAAGTCAAAATGTCTGCTGCAAAAATGGTCAACTGATATCAGCAAACATTGCATCAAGGATAAATTTGTTTCTCATTTAAAAAATCTAATTTGTCCAATGCCTATTGGGATAAACTTAATAGGCTGAGTTTAACCTAGCACTGAACTGGGTTGGGCGTTGTGTACACATATAACTATTTTCCCTCAACAAAAGTAGGATACGTTCAGGATTATGCATAATACTTCAATGTGACCAGATCTAGCTCCATCATAGTTAAACTAAAAATTCTTGGAAAATATTTCTATGACACTCTGTTTAAAGCTTGTCTCCTCACTTTGTTTCTTACTGAGTACTGGTGCTCAAAATGTGATCACCTTTCTACCACCCCTTTTAAATTGCATTTAGATCAAGACATTTATATACAGCCTAGTGTTAGATATCAGACTACGCTGTTTAAGATCAATCTGCTTCAGCTCTTTAACTTGAAAACTGGTGAATGTGACTTTAAAAGGTCTGGTCAGTAAGGGCTAAGCTTGCAGTAGACGTGCAATGAGGTTTTCAGCATTGGTCCATACAAAAGGACTCGTGTTGTTCTGCTTCCTGTTCTTATTCTTCTTTGAACACTACATGTAGCCTAGAAGCATCTCAAGCCTGCTGCTGCCCTCCACAGGTAATAAACAGACATACCTATTCAGTTAGTGGTCAGTGAATGTGACAGTGAAAATTCAAAGCATTTGAGAGTCAGTGTAAGTTCTCCTCCTGGCGTTTTTACATCTGTTATAAAAACAGAAATAAACAAATACACCAGTCCTGTTTAAATGCTTGTAAATGTTGTGTTTTTGGAAGAAGTGAAGTTTGTTTGGGAGAATAATTAGACATAATGTGATCTTACATTAACAGGATAGGAATTTGCAAGACATTTAAGATATGCTGCATTCATGCATGATTAGTTTCTCATCTAACCTTATTGGGATTCAGCACGTTAGAAGATAAATAGATAAATGATGTGTTTATTTTCAAGAGAAAGAAAGGCTGATTTTTTTTAAACATTATCTTTTTATGTGGAACATATTTCCTGTGCTACAATGGACAGGAAAGGTCTCACGGCATTTGTTTACTTGACTCTCAAAGTGTGACGCCACCACTGTTAGATTTCACAGCAGCAACAGCAATCCTTTGATAAAACCCTCCTGTTCTTTATGAGAAAGTTACATGTTTAAATATGACGTGCACAGCAAGGCTACACCCATAAACAGTCAGAGGAGTGTGTAGACACAGATACAATGCGCTTACCAATATCTCTCTCTTGATTTCTCTACACAGACTGTAAAAGACCGGGGGGTAAAATCAAGGCCAAAGAAGGGCATTTATCTTGATTATAGCTCCGTAGTTTATTTCCTTCATTTGTGAGGTCTGTGGTCACCTTGCTGATTGACAAGTTAGACTTTTAATTATTTACATCTAACAGTGTGCAACAATATTAGCAATGTTAATATAGCACTTCTGAACGTATTAAATTTCACTGAGTGAATCAAAATGGCCTGAGGCGGATTCAATGGGGATTCCCAGCAACCACTCTAATGTAATAACTAGAGGTCACTCCCAGTAAACAGGGCCATGGCAGGGATTTCTGTAATCTGTGGTTTTGCTACAATCACTCAGAAAGTCCAAAAGTGTATTTACATCATTGAAATATTATCACATGGATTTTCTGCAGCCCAAGAAGAATAGTCGATATGAAAATACACAAACACACAGCCCACTGGAGAAACCTCTATGGGCATACACTGTTATCTGTTAATGGCCAAAACCACCAGGGAATTTATCTTCTAAACAATACACACCGACTTGATAAAACCACCCCGTGTTTCAATAACTCGAAAGTTGGAACACAGGATAGAGAGAGAAAAGCACAAAGGAAAAACTAATGAAAACATAAATTCCCTGGGTCTCTAATCCACTTCTCATTCAATAAATTATAGAGGCCAAAAGCTGTTCTAGCCTCAAGAGAGATGGAGGTTATTAAAAAACAGAACATTTACATGACACACGTGGTCAGCGGGAGAGAGGAGCCCCTGCATTTCTTCTGCCTGATTAGTCTTAATCAGAAACCCACTGAAAGCAGCGAATGGCAGGTAGATGAATGACAGCCAAATCCAAGTTCTCCGGTGAAAATGAGGTTAAATTGCTAACGGCTGCTTGACTGGACTCACCCTATGGTTTCCTCTGGCGTTGCTTCAAGTGAGGGAGCGGACCGATCCCAAACCCTGCTGTTGGCTGAGGCAGCAGTTTTCCTGGCAACTTGCGCTCTTCTTTACAAAGTGTCTTTCACCCCTGCGGCGATTTCTGATCGTAACCAACAAGGTTACAGTAATTCGCACCTGACGCACAACTTTTTTCACACCCTTTTCTATAAATTCCATATTATTGTAGCATCATTTTCACCAAATGAGAGCACAGTGAGCGCGTGTTAGCCTGATTGTCCTGGATAATGAAACAGCTAATGATAACTAGAGTTAGCTAGCTTACTAAGCTAGCGCTAGTTAATTAGAGCCAAATGAGGCGAATTAAAGAAAACTATATTTTCATATACATTAATTACAGTTAAAGTTACCGTAAATAAAGCAAACCTAAAATAGACTAACTACTAACAGGCCTGTGTCCTAACAGGTGGCGCTGGTTGTAACTGCTGGGAAACACAACGGGTTATGGGAGAGTTTGGGGGAAAATGCTCAAAATAAAAACAAATATCTGTCGTGTAAGCCTGGTAGTTATTATTCTGACATTTTGAGGCCGACATAAACAAAGTGATTTTCATCAAACATCCTGACCTCCTAGCTCTGCGTGTCTACCAAGCTCCATTTTCAAGGTTAAAGCCACAGATTGATTTTCATCCCCAGGCTTTACTGAGTACTTTTCCTTTATTCTGTTGGGGTTTTTTCGTGGCTCCATCTCGACGGTTGCCAGTGAGGCATTATCTTAGTAGACAGACGTCAGTGTGGGAATGTTAAGAATTAGGTAACAGCCGCAGCAATTTTCATAGTGCTACAGACATACATGCAGACAGGTCTGACTACACCGGGCCCTGTGGCGGTGGGATGTTCTCGGCTTTTGATTGGTTTGCATGACATTTGGTATGCATGCCTTAAATTGGGCTCTTGGCACAGTGAAGCTACCGAGTTTCGAAGCGACTGCGAATTCCAATTTCAGTTTTAAGTTGGATTTTGTCACTGACAGTACTGTTTTATAAATAAAATATGTATACTTTCCACAGTGGATTGAATTCCAAAATTGATGCTTGTGGTTATTTTATTTTATATAGTTTTTATTAACATGAGAATTGAGGAATAAAAACTACAGCAGAGGACAATGACAGAAACGTATTGTGTTTTTAACTTGATGAAATATTGAGATGTGGCTATGTTTTTTGTTTTACTTTCTGCATTAAGAAAAAATAAAGACATTAACAAAAATGCATGAATTCAACAATACAGCTTAAATTTATTACATACTATTTGAAAAGGAGAACAATGAGCAACAAAGACCGGCTACAGGATTCAAACCAGGGACACTGCAGGAATGTGGTACAGACCACTGCCCAACAGGACACTCCTCCAGCTTTTAGTACTGCTGGCATCTGAGACTTGGTTTAACTATGTACTTGCTGCTGATGCATGTTGGCCATCTTAAGAATATGAATACTTATGATTTAAGTAGGACCTTTTGGGGAACTGTAATCATTAACACCCCGGTAATTTAGGTGGTTTCCAAACATTGTCCTTCATGAAAATCGGTCTGTTTAGAAGCTACTATAATTAATACATGTTGGCTTGGCAGCTATCACAACCAGCATCAGTCATACAGACAACTTCTTCATAGCTGCTGCCAACATCAAGTTTACTGTCACATGCATTAGTCAAACTGTTGATATAAAGGAAGGTTCTTTGAGGACAACCTCATAAATACCTTTAACACCACTTATTCCCTCCTCCTGCCAAACAGCCGGAGGGTTCTAAATAAAACTAGATATGCCAAGTGAGCTGGCAGGAGGAACAATGCTCTTTAGTGAGTTCCTCAGTGATCTGGGCCACGAGGTGGGGGAGGGGGGCGAATTAAAGACGAAAACTGTGGGCTGGAAGGGCTTAAGGTAATGATTTATGGCCTTGGGTTTCAGTGAATGTTTCTTCATATATTAAATGCATCAGTCCTTTTCTTCTCTGACTGGAAGCCAAGACCCTCTTTTTGCTGATTGTGACTTTGCCTAAATGGGAAATTGAATGCTGAATGTCTGGAGTGCTTTTCATGTGGAGTGCTTAGTGCTCCTGCTTCGTTTCCTTCACTCTGTGTTCATGACTTCATTTCTTATTGGCTGCTTCTGAAAGAAAAGTATTCAATAGCACTTAAGAGTAACCTCATCAACACTAATTAAGAACTTATTACGAGAGATTAACCAGAAGCAGTTTATTGCATATTTAAAACCACACTGAAAAAGTTCAAAATTACTGTCATTATACAAAAAAAAGCAAAAGCTGCCACTATTTTAAGTTGTTTTAAAGGTAATTTTCTGCAAAAATTATGAAATAAAATTTAAGGAAACATAACAGAGTACTGCTTTTCAAATAATTAATCTCTACCCAACCCTCATGTCTTATTGGCTTTAGCAGTATATCATGATTGACTCTGCCACTCTTATCAAACACCTCATCTGTAGAGCTATTTTTAAACAGGCCTCTTTTGGCTGGTGGACAAACTGTTCACTGCTTTGTCAATGTCAAAGCTGTCTTTCTCTTTCATAGGCTTGTTTGTATTATCCTGATAGAGTCACTCTATTTAGATCCGACAGAAATACCCTCCACATTGATGACACGTTAAAAATTTTACTATATGTTCATGAAGAGCCAAAACAGGTTATGGTTGGCACACTGTCCCCTGTGACCGTCTTGTGATGTCAGCGCTTCATCCTGTTGCAGTCTTATCAGCACAAACACATGTCGGGGTCCTTTCCACATGTGCTGATTGAATGCAGATCATAAACACAGTGCCACACTGTGGGTTTGGAGAGGAGACTGGTGGCACTTTATGCTTTTTCTCAGCCAACACTCCCAAGAGTCCCATGCAGTGTCTATGATTAGAGAGAACAAATAGAGAACAAGGAGTGGTGAGAGGGATGGTCAAGTGAGAGGTGACCTCACTGCCTTTTTTCCTCTGTGTCTTCAAACTTGCCAAAAGGAGTGCTGAAAACAGAGCTGACGTTTTCTGAGCTGAAAGTCAACAAGGCAAGAACATGTGTTTAAACAAACAAAAGCAAGCGACAGAAAGCATGCACAGTTTTGCGATCGGAGTTAAATAAAAAAAGATTTGAGGAAAAACGCACACAGCCTGCTGCCTACAGTGAGATGCTTATTTCCCAGGCAACCGAGCCAACGGCAGCAACGCAGCCATTCCCATGAGAAAAGATTCATGCTCAACATCACTCATTACCACAATGTGTTGATTAGCGTTGCCCTCGCTGACGGCCCAGAGAAGCAGATCTCAGCAGTTTGGTGGCGGCTGCTGGGCTTCCAGTAATGAGGCAGTCAGGCAGCCACCTCACCTTTTGTTTGTCCACCAATGGAAGTCTTGTTTGTCCCAACTGCGTCTCCATGGAAGTGGCACCTTGAGAAGCACCCCCACCCCTCACCTCAGACCCCTTCTCCCACCAAGTTTCTCATCTCATCCCGGTGTGAGGCAGTGGATGCTGTGAAACACCAGCACCTGGCACAGAGCCCAGATGGCATTTTTCTCCCTGCACAACTTTTATCTGACCATAAAACACAACCCAACAAGGGCAGGGCTCTCAGAAAGCACCATTAAGTGCTGAGTGAACGGGCAGCAATTTACCATCAGCTATTCTCAAACCTGACTAGAAAGAGGTGCTTGTTAATTGATATTCGGTTCAAAGGGGATTAAAGACCCGCATGAACAAAGATGTTAAATATGTGTTCAGAATGGTTATGTGAAGAATGCCCTCCGCTGCTTTCTATTCATGTGGTGGCTGCAAATTGCCAGCAGCGTGAACTTGGAATGGTGTGTGCTCTGGAGGCTTTTGCCTGAATCAGCCACTGCAGCTGCAGAGGGCTGAGCTCCCGCCGCACACTTATCTTGTGCACATTTCTAAAGTACAAATTCTTTGACAAACCCAAAATGCCGACTCAGCTGAACGGTGAGTCACTTAACTTTGGAGGGGAAGAAAAGAATTGTGTACCATTTATTAGCTGCAAAGTTGAAACCACGCACTGTTTCTTCTGCCATCTATCGGCTTCACATGCTTCAAGCAGACAAACTGAAATATAAGTTCAAAGGCAAGTATAAGACCAACATTGAAACTCAGATGGGGAAATTAGACTTGTATGCAATAAAACAGGAAATTATAAGATGAGGATGAATCTTGATCAAAAGAAACAAGGTACATACATTTTACATTTCTGGGATTTCAAGACAGAACATTCAAGAATCATGTGGATGCACCGGGGTCTTATTCTAGGCATATGAAGCGTTGGTCAATGGCCTTTGGAGCTGTATTGCACTGTTTGGCAAGAAACCTTTAATCAGCTGGAGCTCAGTGGGTTGGAATTCCAGTTCTGAAAGATAAATCCCTGGCTTTCAAAAACCCAGCAGGTCGTTTCACAACACTCACCGCTGTTTTGAACGTATTCCAGAATCCCCAAACACTCCTCTGTCCATCTGGATCAAAAAATATCCACCTGTAGCACAACTTAATACGTTTCCCAAGCTGCAACTCTATTTCCTGACTAAATCAAAGATGGTAGATGGTGACATACCTCCTTGCTCAATTTGTACAACATAAACCAAAATTAAAGTGTTATTATCAGATATATTTATTCATATTCATCTTATTGCATTCGTTTAGTTTCTTTATTGAGATTTTCAGCAAAAGTTCCCACGGTTGGGCAGACATCATATTCCACATTGTTATAACATATACAACAATGTAGTATCATATAAAAATAGAACAATGACAGTAATAAAGTGAGACGCTCCTACCCCACACTCACCCCCCACCCCTTGATTATCTGGAATAGGTACAAGGCACAGTGTCTAGAAATAAAGAAATAAAGCTAAAGATGTAGATATTTCCATGTAGTCAGGTATTATTTTCTATGTGGCTTGGGTGTTATGAAAGTGTGTCAGAAAGGGTCCCCAGGTCATATAGAACTTCTTCTCAGAGCCACTGATTGAGAAGCATATCATCTCCAATTTAAGCCAGGACATTATGTCTCGAAGCCTGCATTCAACCGGTTTGATATGCCACAAAGATACACACAATGTGTTTTAGTGAGAAACACTGAATGTAAAAATGTACTTTGCTATGCATGAGTGGTCACGCTTTTTCTGTGGCAGACTATGCCAGGCTGTGTACTGGGCTCAGAAACACCACTAGTGCCTATGGCTATGACATTATCCATGACTGTAATTGCAGCTGTGGCTACAGCTACTTGTATGGCTGTGACTGTGACCGATTGGCTGTGACTGATTGATCAGCAGCTTAGGTAGTAACATTGGTCAAGACAGTGTTGTAAAGCCACACGTCTCCCACCAGGATTTGAAACTGGTACTTGAATCAAATACGACAGATGTGTTGCCTACATACACCACAGGAAGTTCAGAAATAGCTTCACCACGACGCTCAGCCAACTCAACAATGTCAGTTCACTGCACCCACAGAGCCCCGCATGTTAGTGTTACACTTTCCATCCAAATGTAGCGCACTTTTTAACAGAACTTCCAGAAAATCTTTCAAAAAAATTGTTCTCTTTATACATCCATGAGGCTGGTTGACTTCCAATACTGCTGAAAATCAATGATGGCACCAGATATCTTCTTCTCTCCACCCGAGTGGAGTGCTGCTCAGCAGCAGTGCTGCGACTGGTGGACAGAGGCTATATTGCACCTGCAACTGATCACAACGGTACTTTCATTTATAGAGGAAGAAGTAAAGAGGAAAGGTTTTTAATTGAATAATGGACTTTTTAAATGGGAGAAATGTCCAGTTATTAGCCTTAATATTAGAGCAGGGAAGCATGCATCTAACATTTAGTGACTAAAATGTAATCATACAAATCCACCTTACTCTTAACACACATTTATTTCTAATAGAACTGTTAGAAATAAACATAGCTGTTTCAGCACAGACAGTTCTCACCTGTAAACAAATAAACAAGAGGCAGCCTCATAAGCAGACATACATGTGCACATACATGTGCATATATGCAAGAAAAAATTCAATGAACATAGAATTAGAAGGACTCGGCAGATGAGAGTATATTGTCTCAGCTGTTTTTCCCCTCTAATAACTGCAGGTCATGAATTGGGTCCGTGGGGTTTAAATTTGGATGCTGTTGGAAAACCAGTTCAAACCACTAATTAAGTCTGTCCATCAGTATCATGGACTGTATAAACTGCTACTGTTGCTACTCTATAATCATCACAGAACTTGGCTTCATGCCCCACTTCAACTCAATAGAAATAATGTGCAAAATTAGGGGATGCCGCTGCCAATAATGATAATTAATGCCCCATAAACATTTGCAACCCAACAAGGTCTACTTAGATAGGTCTATCAAAGGCCAGCTCAAAGGTGGTTACACACAAACCACACACACACACACAAAGCAATGCAGATAATAACTTTTGCCCTGATATTTTTAAAACGAGGGTAAAACAAGGACAACGTACAACAGATCTCCAACTCATATTACTTGTTGGGTCTAACAAGGGTTAAATACTCATAAACACAGAGGTAGAGATGGAAAGCGACTATTGTCACAGTCAACAAGGCTGAGCAGGTTAACACGTTCTGTCTGGCCTTTTCACAGAAAGCCCTACACAGGGGTTAAAAAACTATAGTTTATTTGACTGAGGGACATTAACCACATGCTGTCTCAATAATATACTATAAAGATGTTTCCTTATTTGATTTTGTTTGCTGAATCTGCCTCATTCTGATTAGCTGAGAGGAAGGATGGTAGAAGGATTCTGAGACAGACTGCTTGAGCTTTTCCCAAGGTGAAAGGAGAGGTGCATTAGGGCAACGCTCCAAATGGCAGTAATGAGAAACTGTTGAAAACACTTCAGTAGGCTGATGTCAGTATATTTGCTTTATACCAAAGGAAACCAAACAGATATGAGTCAGCAGAGCAAGCATTAGTAAGACCTGCGTTGCTGCTAGTATTTTTTTGCATTTCTATTTATGTCTTAGCGTAGGTGTAGACATTCCAGTTTGAGATAGCCAGATGAACGAACCTGCTGTCTTCTACTCTTTTTTGACACTTTTTTTTACACATTGAGATTTAGGCTGTTAAGATGCAGTGGTGGAAAGTAACTAAGTACATTTACTCAAGTACTTTACTTGAGTACAATTTTGAGGTACTATATGCTACTTTATACTCCACTACATTTATATGACAGCTATAGTTACTTGTTACTTTTCAGATCAAGAATTTACACAAAAAAGAAAAACATGATAAGAACATTGTTGATGATTAAACCAGTGGTTTCCAACATTCTGGACTTGTGACCTCTTATAAAAAAGCAGTGCGTAGTTGGGGCCCCTTACCACACTTGATGACCACATGATTTCCACTTTAAACGTCTCACACAGTTTCATTTAAAGGAGGTAAGAATTTCTAATATTAATAAATGTCCAAAGTCTAAAAAACAAAAACAGATGTTAATTTGTTTTTTCTTCTTTCCTCTCCAATTAATCATCTCATGACCTCTCAGGTTTATCTGGTGACCCTTTGGAGGGGCCCGACCCCTAGGCTGGGTACCACTGGACTAAACTACCTAACTATATATAAAGTAGTTCAAACTAGCTCCACATCAACCAGCTACAACAGTTGAATGCTGCTTACACATTGAGGCATCAGTATTAACAATCTAATGTCAGATAGAAAAATATCTCAGTCACAGAGACGGAACAAGCACTTTTACTTTGATACTTTAAGTTCATTTTGCTGATGACACTTTCATGCAGGGCTTTTACTTGTAATGAGTATTTTTCAGTGGTGTTAGAATAAATCAGATCTTGTACTTAAGTAAAAGTAGCAATACCACAGTGTAGAAATACTCTGTTACATGTAAAGGTCATGCATTCAAATGTTTACTTAAGTAGAAGTACAGAAGTATTAGCATCAAAATACACTTAAAGTATCAAAAGTAAAAGTACATGTATTATGCAGAATGGCCCATTTCAGAATAATGTATATCATATTATTGCATTCTAATTATTAATGCAATAATGTGCTCATTACTTTAATGTTGAAGCTCATTTTAATTACTTTATATACTTTATCTGCTGGGTAGATTGTGAATTTCATCAATACAGTTTTATCTTAATATTTTATATTATGTCATAATTTATTTATTAATTATATTTTGCATTATTAGTCTGAATCTGCAAAGTAACTTGTAACTAAAGTTATCAAATATATGACGGGGAGTACACGTATTAAGTAGCAGAAAATGGAAATACTCAAGTACGTCAAAATTGTACTTAAGTACAGTACTTTAGTTACTTTCTATCTTTAGTATTTTTACATTGTTGTATTGTTACTTTTATTTAAGTAAATGATCTGAATACTTCTTCCACCACTGTTAGGATGGGTACATTTTTACATAGGCTAAAAAATCAGATCGAAGAAGCCAGTACGTGCCAGGGTTGACAGTCTAAGTGTTTCAAGAACTGTTTCCTCGACTAGGTTTTTTATGCTGAACAGCTTGTGTGCACCATCATGGGTTCACCACTCAAAAAACATCCAGCCAATGACGTGACAGGCCTGTGGTTGAAAATGTGGCTCATTGATAAAAAGGCCATAGAAGTCAGACACAATTGTAGCAGACAAGCTGTCAACTGACGGCCCAACACTGGTACAGAGAGACGTGAAGGAATGCATGAGCAATTGTAACTTGTCAATACAAGTTTATCCCAGGTCAACGACAGACAGTGTTCAATGCTACAAACCTTCAGAGACTGTTTGTCAGGCAGCTTGTCAGCCTAAGCCAAAGTTATCTGAGTGTTTCCAAAAGTTTGAGTTCATATTTTGTTATCTTTGTGACAGCTGTTCTTCCAAACATGAGTTCATATAACTGCCTTCAACCAATACAGAAAAACCATACTGTACATGCATCGTATGGTCCAGGTCTCATTTTCAAACACCCTGTTTACCCAAGAGGTCACTCCATGTCTTTAAAAAGTGCAATTATAGCTACACATCTAAATATGTCCATATACTACTGTCTGACTGTCAACAGCCTTTTCTACATGTCAGTGCAGGATGAAGATGTGACTTTCTTATTTCTAAAGAAGAAAAGGCACAATGACAGTTTTTACTGTAACTGTCACACATGGGCGCAGATCCGGGGTGGGGGCATTGGGAACTTGTCCCCTCCAACTTCTAAAAAACATGAAGTTGTCCCCCCCAATAAATGATTTCCAAATAAATTATGTATTTGAAAATGTATATTTAATAGAAATCCACTCCACTTTTGAAATAATTCACACATAAACACAAGACTTGTTGAAGGTTTTGTTTATGTCCCCCCCCCCTATATATCCTGCTCACTTGTCTGAACTGTTCTACCTATCAACAGAATAAAAGGTTTAAAATACCTCTGTCCATTTTCAGAGAATGAATCATTTGAAATGTTGGTGATATTACTGATGTTCCCTACAGAAAATACTCGAGAAAATTCCGCATTTGTGGTCCCCTAAGTTGTGATGAGATCTGCACATTTTCATGACATTTTAGATCAGGACTATGCATGTAGTGGTCTGGTAGCAGTTAAATTGTGAATTATTCAGAAATCTTCATCCTTCCTGAATTCTTTTGAATAACTTCTTCAGTCAGTTTTTAAAATGCTCTAGGACTCTCTGGACATCGTGTAATGAGCGTATTGAAGAGTAAAACATCAGCTTGTAGTACAAAATCAGCTGTCATGACAACATAATGGGCAGGTACAGAGTAGGTGATGTGCGCACATAACCAAATCTGTGCAATATTCTGAAGAAAATACTGGATAGGATCAAAAAGTTGCATTCTTCCAGAGTGATTAGTTTTGATGGTTCTGCATTACAGCTTGGAGATTGAATCCAAAACATGGCACAGCATATTCAAAACCATTTCAAAACATGGCTTTCATTTTATGATCTGCACAATGCTGGTAGCAACATTAAAAAAAATGCTTCCTGCCTTTATTACATTGGTTGTTTGTAGTGATCAGTGTTGCCGGAAATGAATATTGCTCCAGGAAATTAGTCCAAAACTGCATCATTAAAATCCCCATTTCAAAGCAGCTAAACTTGAGGGTTTTTTTGTACTTGTATTATTTTGGCTGCACGCTGTAAGCTTTGGAGTTCCACGTTAATGAAAATCTGATTCTAATAAGCTGCATAACAGCAGCTGAATTAGCACAGCAGGATAGACTGAGACTGTTCTCTGACTACAGATCTGTGGTGTGATTCACACAGTGCATCATGTCAGTGTGACTTCCAGCAGGACACTGAACCTCTGCTTACCTTGCTAACTGCCAGTCACTCTGTCCATCCCCTTCATGTCTCAAAAGAAAGGGAACATATCACTTCTAACAATTATGTGCAGTGTTAATAATACTGTTAGTGCAAGTTATGAAAAGTAGAAATCAACCTCAGGCCAAACATTTGTTTATTTGGCCTAAAAGGGCCATAAATAAAATTTTATTCTCTCGATTTATTAACAAGCCACAGAAGTCCATGGCTGTCTACCACAGCACTTAAACATCTCATTCTGGCGCAGTCCACAAAGACATGAGACCCATTTGAGATACTCTGAGCCGCTGATCTCATCTGAAGGCTCTCTTCATTACTTCCTTAGAAAAATAAAACAAAACATGGTAATACTGCACCAAACTGGAGGCAGAGCAGCAGGGTGACCGTTTTCACGCAGAGAGGGGTGCTTTAGGAAGGGTTATGAGCATGGTTGGGGAAGCTTGAATCAAACAGCAACAACAACAATAATAAACTATGAAAAACCCTCAAACTCTTTTTTTTTGCAATGCTGAAGCAGAATGTGCTTGGCTTTCAACCACTGCAGGATTGCCACTGTTTTTCCACCAACTCTCCTCTCTCATTTCTTTATTCCCTCCCAACAGTCTGTCCTCCCCTCCTCCTTCCTCCATTGTGTTTTGCTTCAAATAAAAGTGAAATAATATTTTGAATGATAAAACCTATAGCAGCAAAAGAGTAACAGAGGAATAACAGCTAGAAGCGAGTGACCCCTGGATTTATAAGGAAGGCATGGGTTAAGAGAGGTCCATGGATTTCTGCCCAGGGCCGGGCCTGTGATAAGGGAGAGGTGTCTGGCCATCCCTCCGAGCTCATCTCCCCTCTGTGGGCACCATGCAGACGGCGGCCATGATGCGGCTGAATCGCTCACACAGCTCCAGGGTGGAGTAGGTGGGCAGCTTGGGAGGGTCGTGGAAGCTTTTGATCTCTGTCGAGCAGTCCAGTAACTTGGGGAGGAAGTCGGTCAGCTTTTCCTGGAGGTTGGCTGCCAGCAGAAGGACAGAAAGACAGTATATGATTAACTGTAAATCAGAAAAAAATCTAATTCCTAAACACTGAAATCACAGGGTAAATATTTCCAATGTGATATCACAAGTAGTTTGAAAGCATGTTCCACAACAGAAACAGATTGTAAAACTCTAGTGAGTAGGGGTCTGGGTGATAATACTCAGCTTTTCCTGAACAAAGGCCAGGAACTCTGAGGACAGGCTCTCTGTGGACTGATACTGGAACATACTGATAAAAGCTGAATCCTCTTCAATCCTATTTTCCTACCAGGAAATTATTTTCAGGAGCATTCTCTGAACATTTTCTAGTCTAATATGACAGACATTCTTAAAATTGATTCATTGTATGATTGTATGTATGATTTTTTTTTTTTTTTTTAATGTCTAGAAATAGTGAAAAATGCCATCGCAATTTCTCAGAGTTCAAGGTGACGTCTTAAAATGTCTTGTTTTGTCTGACCAGCAGTCCAAAAAAAGTATTCAGTTTACAATGATATAAAACAGAAAAACTGAAAATACTCAAATGTTTTTGATGAAAAGTGACAAATATATGTTGGCAACACTTTAAGTCCAGCTATTTAGCATTTATAAGCAGTATCAAACATTTAATAAATGGTTTATACAAGGGCTGTAACTAATGATTATTTTTATCATCGATTAATCTGCTGGTTATTTTCTCGATTCATTGATTAAGTTTTGTCTACAAAATGTCAGATGATAGTGAAAACTGTCTGTTATAATTTCAAATGTATAACTTGTTTTATTCAACAAACGGTTCAAAACCCAAAGATATTCAGTGTACTCTCTGCAAATGACCTAAATACTCCGTTGTTTTTCATGTTTATTCATTTTATGGGTATTTTCTTAAGGCTGTGTTGATTTTGTCCCGTTAGTTACATTAAAAAGGCTGGTGCCTTTATTTTGAAAGACTCATGTCAGTAGGAAAAAAAGACAGGCGGTAAAACATCAGGTGTGTCTTCCAAATGAAGGAGGGTGTCAGAGTTTTTGGTTGTCTGGCACCTGGCTGATAAGGGCACAAGGTTTGTCAGTATTTCGTTTCATACTGTGTGTAATAGTGACTTACCTTACACAATGCTTTTTTATGGTTTTTCTGAGTTTACGGGTGAGTGCGCGTAAGCTAGCTAAACTGCTATTTTGTTACCTTTTTAACTACTATTAACATAAAACCTAACTAATCATTTCATTTTAAGTTAAATATGCGTACCTGTAGCACCCTATCAGAGCTTGTCATTTTGATAAGTTAAAATGTTTTGTTTTGTTTTCTTTTTAGCTCTTATGGTGTGTCCATGGCATGTTTTGGAGCTACAGTATTATTAATAAAGCAGTCATGAACCATCAGTTGGAGAGTTGGACCATCATTCAGCTGGGGATGCTACACTCATATGAAAAAATAAAAAATCATCAAATTCTCACACATTTCCCAGGACAAGTGGGAATGCTGCACTACCTCGAAGCCTTTCTCATGTGTGAACTGAGCAGTGGCCTGATTAGGACGATCTCTGGCACGGGTACGGGGAATGTACTAGTAACCTAAGACTTCAACTCTCCAGAAATATCTAACAGGCCGAGTCTGTTCCTTCTCTCCCAGAGACTCACATTCCATCTCTTGGCCCAGGTAGGAGCACCAGCGGTTCCTCATGTCCTCCACTGCCAGCAGGTCCCTCTCAGTGTCGTGGACCAGCAGCAGAGGGATGCAGGGCACCACCAGCTCGTTCATGATGCCTAGGCCCGTGGTCACCTCAGGTTCTTCTCCTGACTCAAACATGGCAGCCGCTTGCTCGTTTAATTTCTAAGGGGGGGAGACACTGATGAATCACCATACTTTCAACACCATTAAAGCATGACGAATTAGCTGTTAGCAGTTCCTGTTTGCAGTGTACCCATGAATATACAGACAACCATCACTGGATTACTGGGATACTGAAGAAAAGTGAAAAACTTGATGATTCTCAGGCAAGTTCTGTAGTTTAAAGGAGTGTCTTTTTTTCCAATGATTTCTAGGCTGATTTATGGACGCCGGGTATTCGTGGAGATAATGATATCCTCGGAAAGTGTGTGTGTGTGTGTCACACTGAATAATAATTATGTATATCATTTCTGTGTGTTCAGATTTGAGTTACGACTCTGAGAAGGAATACGACTTTTGATGCAAATTGCAGTAATCGGGCGCTAAGGTTTTTAAAGTACCTAAACAGCCTCCATGGGCTGTGTCACAGCCACTGCTGCTCCAACTGCTGACTGTGTCGATAAACGGGCCAAACCAGCAGCCAAACAACAATATCTAACTTACAGTTGATTTTAGAACACCGGCATGCACCTGTCTCTTTCATCTCTCACAGTGTCTTTGCCTCACATCTGTCGCTCCACATTCCCCCGGCGTCAACTCTCCCACTCCCCCTTGACAGCTTGAAAAGCTCTGCTCTTGACTCAAGCATTAAGTTGAAAGGCCAAGTTTCCCTCATGGCTTTTAGACAGCAGAATATCCTGGCCAAGGAAAGCAAGATGACTAATTCTTCATTTTTGGAAATAACTTTGTCAAAGAACACACTTTGCTGACTCTGCTTTGCTTTTTTATACTTGTGGTATCTATCTTATGTACAGGGTTCGACTGTGTCGATGATGAAACACCAGATTATGTTGAAAATCAAGCATTTTTCAAGGAGTATATTCGAATTCAAGCATATTCCTAAGCTTGAAAACATACGGTTAAAATTAAGCATTTCCCAAACTTTCAAGACTTTGTCTGAGCCCTGTATGTAAGTGTTTTTCCTCCAAACTATATACTTGAGTGTTTTCATTTTTACCAAGTCATTAATTTCACTATTCTTGTTTTGTTCTTTTTAGTGAAGTTTTCCATTTCGTGTCATAAAAAGTACTAGAGAGCTTAAGTACTAACAGTAATCCCACAGACAGCATTAATATCACAGAATATTCTCCTTGCATTCATCCTTGAATGCATGTGGATACAAGCTTTTCTTCCTGTTCTTGGCCAGAACCACCTTGCTGTCACAGACAAACTCCCTGACCTCCTCTCTGAGGAAACAACCTGTTTTTTTTTTGGTTTTTTTTGGGGGGGGGTTGTGCAAGCCAGTTTGGAACCGGGGACTGAGAGGCTGGATTTGCAAAACATCCAAGTACATTAACTGTGTCAATGTTAGCAGTGTTTTCAATTAAAACAAGAGCTGAAGGTAAACAGCTGAGCGGACGCAGCCAGAGGTTCTGGCCAGAGATCTAAGATGACCCATCAGGCTGTGCAGAGCTGAGGTTTGAGGTTAGCTGAGGACACGCTTGTGTCTCATGGTAATGTGTTTACACTCGCTGGCCCTCCTGCTTCCTATTCCCACTCCAATGATTACATTATGAGCACAATGCTGGTGTAAGGTTACTGAGTGCAGCAGTGAGAGGGCTGCTAAAGACCAGTATGAGGCTGATCAGACCAAAATACCCTCAGCCCTAACCAATAATACCAGAGCGCAGCCTGGAGCTTGGTGGGGGTGGAATGAAAAGGGGCTCACATCACAACCCTGAAAAGATTTTCATCTGTCAGTATCAGATGAAAAACCTTCAGTGGAATCTTTTGTGGGCTGCAAGCGAGCCAAAGCAATATCTCAGCAGAGCAATTTGATTATAGTACCACAGCTCAGTATTGAAGGGGAAATGTCTGGCCATGTTAGTTTTGCTGAGTCACTTTAGCAGAGGAAGTTTGATACAGAGGAAAGTGAGTGACAAAGAAGAGATGGGGGTCACAACAAAAGAAGGCGTCCGTTCCAACAGAGCCTGTACAGAGGTAATGCCCTATTTGTAATCACTTTGCTTAATTGTAGAAATATGACATAAAGGAATAAACATATCAACTCATTTCAATAGAGAACTGACAAGTTGTTTGAAATGAATCACTGCATGCATTGCCTCACCAGCAAACACTCTCGACGGTAATAACCCAAGAGCTCCTCATCGTGGCCTCTGTACAGCCCTCTGGACAAAAGCTCCTTGTTGTACTGGTGAGAGTAAATCAGATACATCAGAGCCTCCATGTAGCTGCAAAGAAAGAGATAAACACGTTACATTCAGATCAAATAGTATCAAAGTTGCACTGAGAACTTAGACTCTTGTAACCCATTTCAAAGGCGAAATAAACTCGATGAACTCACTGCACAACTACAGAGCTAAGAGACTGTAAGTTGCTGCCCTCTGCAGGTCACATTTCAACATTTACTGGCTGCTACAGATGGGACAGGAACGGTAAATAAATGGAACGTGCAACACTAAACTCACATGAGCTAAAGCTCTAACAAGATAGTTGGAGACTGAGTTACATTTTTTCCAATATTAGATATTAGGAGGAGCAATGGAAAGGTGTCACCATACTTTGTCTTCTGAAAGAGCTCCAAGCCAGTCATCATGTAGATGGTTGTCTCGCGGAAATTCCTGTAGGCCTGATGCCACATCTGATTAAGATAAACAATTAAAGTTACCAAAAGTTACCATGGGCATCTCCCTGAAATTCAACTCCAAACAGTGACATCGACTGGCATTTTTAATGATAATGATGATAACAATGTTACAGCAAAGGCTAGACAAGACAATCTATAATACTGCATTAAAAGGCAGTATAAAAGGACTGAAATCTACTATTTTAGATGAATAAAACCCAGAAGACACCACTGCTGACCTCATATTCATCCATGTTGACCTCCTCAGGCTTAATTAGGTCCAGTTTGGCACGTGCCACATTCATAATGCTCTTACATCTGTGGGGGGGGGGACACACGACAGGAAGAGGAGCTGGCGTTAGCAATGAGATGGTGAGTCACTGTGAGGTACTCCAGGATGCCCTAGGCCTTAACATGGCCTAATGAAACAGTCTTCAGTGCTGAGAGGAGAAGTGAAACACTCCTCCGGAGGCTCCTATTGAGGCCACATGCACACATAAATCTAATTATCTCGCTCAAAATAGAGGAGAAGGGAGAAATCAATTTTTCACTCATGAATATGGATTGAGGCCAACAAGCGTAGTTGAAAAGTTTTAAGAGATAGTAAGAGGCATTACATACCCTAATGACGTGCATCACAATGTTAATAGGGAGGGAATCTTGATATTTGCCAGCAGTATTACAAAAGTCATTATTGGACATGTGTCTCCTAAGATTTGTGTTTGAATAAAAGACAGAGGGAATACCATCACAAAGGATTTGGAGGATAAAAGCGAGAGACACAGATGAGACACCGTCAGTCTGTGCTGACAGTAAACCTGGATAACCGAGTCAAGGTCTCTGCTACCCTCTGCTGGTCACTTTGAGAAGTTGTTTTATGTAAATGATATAACTTAATTCTTTTAAATGCTTAAGTAAAAAAAAAAAATCTGAAAAAAGAACAGAATGCACTTAATTGCATACCAGATTTAAATATAAAGTTGTGGCAGAGTGTCCTATGTACCCACCTCTCATCAAAGGCCAGGTTCCTGTCAGCAAACTGTGTGAGCAAAGTCCTCTCCAGGATCTTCTTGGGTGCCTGGTTTTGGATGAAGTAGACGATGATGTGCTGTAGTCGGTAGTCATTCTCAGGAGGTGTGTCTTCTTGGGCAAATCTCAGAAGACGAGCATACTCCAGCTTTATGGCCTGACCAGAGAGAGACAGACGTGACAGGTCCTGGTTAAAAACTCTGACTAAGGTTGAGGTGGTATGAACATGTTATGGATACCTGCAAAGGATTTTACTTTGCCTTTAAATTAATTTCAGACGTGATTGTTTTCGGCATATTATGAACTTTTGGACAGATAACTGAGTTGATTTATGAAGTCACAACGCACTTGCAACGTTAAGCTCATACTTCTTTAAAAAAACATCTGTGTTGTATGTAGAGATCAGATGGAAATAGTAGGACTACAAACGGTCTAATGGATTCTGTAAATGTTGGACTAAACTACTGTCAATAACATGTTGAAAACAACAAGCATAACTGCGATCTTTCCTCTCTTCACTGTAGAAAAGTCACAGGTTCAATGGGTGTTCAGAGTTAGATGCAAACACACAACAGAACTTCTACAGTGTCTTTGTAGGACTGGTACCATAAATATCAAATCAAATATTTTTGGCTGGGCGCACACATTCACCTACTCTCTTACTCACTTCGCTCTCTGAACTGGAAAACTGTTACATATGCAATTTAACAGGATTATTATTGAGATAATCCATTTATGGAAATCTTTCTCAATATATTCTTGGATACTATTCAGATAGATCTTTATTTGCATCTCGACTTTTTTCTCAGGTTACTTATTTAATTGTGTTATTTCGAGATTTGAGACACAAGTGCTCAGTTTAAAAAGGGATGGGCTACAAGCACTGGAAAACTTAATTCCCAGAAAGTTCTAAACAAGCTGATTTTGGCAACATCAGAGGTGCTGACTGGATATGGCTTATTTCAATAATCTAATGTGCTGCCCAGAAAGTTCAGCAGTTTAGAGCTGAGCACCAGTCTGAATACAGATAACTTTCCCCTCAAACACAGCCCCTTGGGATTTGTGAGGTTTGAGTGTGTTTATCTTTCTTGCTGCACTGTGAGAAAGTACACAGGAGAAGACCAAGAAACTTATACACATAAAAGAGAAGGTGGATGGGGGTGGAGTGAGTGAGTGTGGAATAAGGAAAGGTAAAGGAGAGATAGTGTGTACCTTAAAAAAGGCTGCCTCAGGCCCATTCTTTTCATATACGCTGCTGGATTTGCCAATGGCCATAATTATACCCTGCATGTTGGGGGTCATCATTGCCTGCCCAGGAAGCAGGAACCATGTTAAAAACAACAATAGGTCCTTGTGACGAACCGAGAAAGGTCAACCACTATGTTATGTGCTCTGAGGCGCTACAGTCAGGGCATGCCAGACATCACTCAGCAGTCCATGCATTGGTTAGAGAGACACAATTGTGAGGGACACAGCGCACGCAGTCCTCACAAGGATAATGTGTGAACTCCAAGGCAGCCATGACAGCTGTGTGTGGCAGATAGCCAACAATGCAGGAGACAGGCTGAAATACTGACAACAGACAATTCTACACTTAGAACATACTGACCTACAACTACTGCTGACTGAGATCAAGCCAACCCAAACGAAAAAGAAACTATGTTTCCATGAGAACTGCAGGAATGGAATCTGTACAAACTACAATAAACATCCCTGTTGGTGCATTTGCTTATATATACAGGCGAGAGTCAAGTATCAAATGGACAACATACAACAGCTTATTTAAATCACAACACTTAAGAGTGACTTGTGTGAAAAAGCAGACCTAAGCCTTCTACAAAAAGTCAATCTGCCTTTGTGCCAAGATGCAGGCTGTCTGGCTCAAGGAAAGACTTTTCACACAAGAGTACTGCAGGAAGGCCAACAAAGAGGTCAGGCTTATTGCGCAGCATTTTCAGCCTCGAGCCAATCCTGGAATCAGTTGGCGTAAAGTGTCAGATTTTCTCAGGTGTGAAAAACCTTGTGTAGAGCCACGTGAATGGGCCATGATGCTCTCACTCCATATATCAAACAGGCACAGACTTCTCAGCACAAAAAGGGAGAGAAGATTTGTCTGGGCGAGAGCTACCTCGTCATCATACCCCCCCTCTTCTGACTCAATGACAAAGGTCCCCACATTAGGAATGGCCACCTCTACCGTGCGCTGGCCAGGGGACTCATCCTCCGTGACCAGGTCAGGAGGAGGGGTGGAGGGGGTGCTCACCTGGACCTCAGGCTGAGGGGAGGTGGGAGGGGGAAGAGACTGTAGAGAGAATGGGACAGATGAAACAGGAAAGATAGAGCACTGATGGAAAGGCAAGGAACATTAAATAATGTAGAGGAAAGAAATACAGTGAAATATTAGAAAAAAAATAGTACTCATAAAGAGGCCAAAACTCTAGCAACGCGTGCAGTATTCAGAACTTTATTGTCAGACCAACGCGTTTCGGTTTGCGGCCTTCCTCATTCAAAAATAGTATTCATCAAATAAACTCATTTTATATCTGAACACTACAACATGTGATGTGGTTTTCCCAAAAGGCTGACATACTCTCAGCTCACATTGTCTTTTCAAATCTGGGCTTGACTTGAATAAGAATGAAATAGGGAATAAAGGATATGTTCACATTTATTCAAGCATGTCTTAAAACAACACTCACATGCCCATATGTACAACAAAACATTTTTTTTGTCGCTGTGATCGTTCTCCCTCTCCATACTGGCCGTGAAAAGCTCCCTTCCTAACACAATTCCAATGTAACAATGGGGGACAAAACACAGTTATCCGCCTGTGCATAAGAGGCTTCAGCAGGTTGAGTTAGTCAAGTAGGTATCTTCCAGAATTACAGTATTTTTAGTAAGAAACTCTGTTTGTGTTACTGTTCCTCCTGGCAGCTCAGCACCTTTCACATACAAGTGGTCATGTGATCCAAATAAAAATATTGAATATAGCAGCTTTAAAACGCTCTTGTATTGACACTTAAATATTAGATTTTAGGAGCCAAAAATGCCTCCATGTTTAATAAATAAAATAGGAAACTGAAGATACAATTACTCCTAATAGAGTTCTCAGAGTTGAGTTACTCAAGGGGAAAAAGATAAAAATAAAAATAAAATAAGACAAAACAAAACAAAAAGGTAGGTGGATACACTTGAGTTTGTTAATAGTAACAAGCTAACATGTAAGCCAGGAGGCACATGATGGGTGACAATGACCTGGTGTGAGCGTGGCATACTGTGTGTATTTGCATGTTTTACATACCGCATTTAACAGTGCTTCAGGGCTTCTTTCCTCCTGTTCAGCAGCAGCTCTGGAGATGGCCCTCTCGGTGTCCTCCTGCAGGTGCTTGGAGTCATTCGTGGGCGATGGCTGCTCCATGTACTCTGGGTCCTGCTGGGTGACTGCAGTAGGGCAACGGCACCATCAGAGAAACGCAAAAAAAAAAGCATGGTTCTTTACCTTTCAAGTCTTCTTTTCACACAAGCACTTTCAAATGATTTCCTACATGTTCCTACACACACAAATGCCAAAACAGCAGTGCACTGGGTGTAAATGTATCTGCATTAGTGTGAGCATGATTGTAGACATCCATAGCATTTACCAATAAACAGGATTACATGTAGAAAGCTCTTATTTGGGACAGGTGCCTAGATTAAAATGCAGTTTAGGTAATAACCATGTGGCCACATTAAACTCCTAATTGGGTTCCATTACATGTTTGGTTGAATTACAACCCAATAACAAATACCTTTCACTTCCTAATTTAGCCAATCATCATACTGTGTTTCCACCATAATTCAATAGAAACACATTTGAGTGCTGTGGGCTGAATGATGAACATCTAAGCTCACTTTTCATGCAGCCAGCCTTTCTTGTGATATACTGTATATATAGTATACAATATTATCTACAATAGCATGTCAAAGGGAGTTAGAGTTGGAAAGCTGCATGCCAATATTTCAAGGTCATTTCCTCATCCTTTTATAACTCTCTAGGGAACAAGAGTTTTTCTGTATTTATCTTCCTACCAAGTATTGATTCTCACTTAAGTATTCTACTCTGTATTCTGAGTG
The DNA here is from genome assembly GCA_005408345.1 of Macquaria australasica. NCBI lineage: Eukaryota > Metazoa > Chordata > Actinopteri > Centrarchiformes > Percichthyidae > Macquaria > Macquaria australasica. The sequence goes on along the minus strand of SEMN01000060.1, from coordinate 371,564 downwards.
CCATGATCCTGACCTGCGTTGTCTGGAGGGCTGGACTCAATACTCATGGGCTGAGGGGAAGAGGAAGAAGTGGAGGTGCTGGATGCTGCAGAGGCAGCCGCGGCTGCTGTGGCCAAGGCCAGCTTCTCCTGCTGGGCCTTGCGGGCCTGCAGGATGTCCCACTCCTCCATCTCCTTGTCGAACAGCTCGTTGTCCTCCTTCACGTACTGCTTCAGGTCTGGAGGCAGTTTGTCCATGCCGCTGAGTATCTGTCCTGTTTCTTTATCAAACTCCTCTGCACAGACAAGAGAGAGAAACAATGAATCAAACGACTCTTCCAACAGAAAGTAATGACTATTTATTTTCATTCCTACACTTACACTAGAAAACAAAAATGCTTCTGTTGTCACTCCCTCTACATGAACTGAAGAAGACTCAAAATTATGCTTTGACAAGAATTCAGTTGTTCTTGTCACGATTTGTCATTTACACTTTCAACAGCTGGTCTGAGCTGGCCAAACCACTACAAACTGTCCTACAGGAAACATGGCAATACAGAGTCTGACTGTAATCAGCTTCACTACTTTAATTTAACTTAGTTTAATTTAGTCAACAGATAACAGAATATTGGACATAAGTGCTATCTTATTCTAGTGTTAAATTAACAAGAAGCTCAGGGGTAAGGCAATGTGGTTTCTAGGTGTGTAATGCAAAGCTGTTTATGTCACAAAAATATCTGTATTTGGATTTACATTGAAAGTGGGCAGGGTTTATAAAGGAAGTAGTCTAGACTGCTCACAGAATAGACAAAATAACTTAATATTTGAACCATGTACCCAAATTAATCAAATAACAAAGCATATTCATAATTTGGATGTTGTTCATATCTGTTCAGAGGGTGTTATCGGTATGTATTGGTGTTCTTTTACATCCCTAGTGGTTACGTCCACATGAGATTATGTGATGACCAGTGAGGGAGTGAAACAGAAGTGACAGAATGAGCAACAGACATCAGAGAATAAAAGCTTAACCAAGAAATGTTTTTTCACATGATGACAGTAAACATGTCTCCCGTGACTGAATCAGTCCTTCATCTGACAAATAAGTAGCAGATGTTGTCTTTTGGTATGTAACTGTAGCCAAGTGTTTTTGAGAAAACAAACAAAAAAAAACCTCTTACACAATTTCTACAATTGTGCATCAAAGATACATATGAACCCTACTACTGGCTAAACCTTGGTCCATGTGTACCTTCTATGAGAAAGGGCTTCTTGTCGTTGATATACATGAGACAGTAGGCACTGGCGTTGCGGTAGCCTCCGAACGAGTCCCTGACCAGCTCCTCCCAGGACGATTTAGTGACAGAAATGTCGTTGTACTTCATCCAGCAACGCTGATGTGGGTCGTAGATGTAAGCCCAGTAGTGGCCTGCATTGGCCTGGCCTTCATGGACCAGCACCGCATGAAGCCGGTATGGAACCTGGAACAACACAAAGGAGATGCAAAATGCTGATTAACAAATGGAGCCATTCATGTTGCTTTTTGCAAATATGATGGATTACAGAGAAGTGCTGCTCACCTGCATCATAGATTTGTCAGAGTACATTAGTTCAATGGTTCTGTGGATTCTGGTTATACTGCCTTGCAGATCTGGGGGGAAGAAAATCATATACAATCTATTACTAAGTGCCAATCTAATGTTTACTTTTGCAATATTACAGTGAATGCAATGGACAGGTAGATCATGCTAAAGGAACCACAACAGAGACAAGCATAAAGGGCTGCAAATGGGAGGCAGGTAGACCTACCACGGGTGTCATTTTCCACTTCACTCCTCCAGCGATGCAAGCAGCCCTCGAGCACCCTCAACTCTTCTTCAGTGATGTGGCGTGGGGCAGGGTGCATGGGGAGGTCAGGAGGTAGCCGGGACTGGGTAAAGGGCTTATGAATGGGTACTCTCTGCTGCTGGGCTGCAGTGGAAGCTGTGGTGGGACCTGAGGCAGGGCCTGAGCTCTCTAGGGGAGGCAAGGAGTCCTGCTCGGCTGTGCTGCATGGTGAGAGACACAGTTCATAAAATGAAAATGAAAAGGGGTCTGGTCCAGTATTCCAATAGTAGCCTTTTTGCAGCTTAAAATAATGCTACAACAATGAAAAACTAAACCCTATTCAGGCTTGGGGGCAAAGCAGACACCAGCTCAAGAAATGTTGACATTGCCAGTGAGGTTAGCTAAGGGCAGTGTGGCATGGGCTCTGATCATGGCAGCTCACAGCACAACAGCACTGTTTGAAAGCTAAGCAATGTTGTGGTTTATACAATATGTATTAGACGGGATGTGTCCTAAGGTTAAGATATGGTAAAAATATAATTACATTTTTCAAATCACTCCTTTTAAATTTCTATCAAACATGTACTGCTAAAAGGGCTTCCACTGCTTGTTGCAGAATCATTATCTAAAAAATTCAGTAGATAAACAAGACTACGAGTTCACAGCTATGCTAGCATCTGTACTTCGGTATAGCAGTGCTTTGAGCTAAATGCTACCATACTCACAATGTCAATGCTGTGTAATGTTTACCTTGTTCACCATCTTTATTTACCGTACTACCATGCTAACATTAGCTAATTAGCACTAAACAAAAAGCACAGCTGAGGCTGATGGGAATGTCATTAGTTTTGCAGGCATTTGGTCAGAAACCAAATATTGACTGAAAAAAAAACAAAAAAAAAACAAGAAAACACTGAAGGAACCACTCAGATGAAAAATTTGGTTCTTAAGTGACACGTATTTGTCATGTTTACCTATTTTCTCAAACAAAATGCCTAAGTGTAGAGAATTGTACTAAATATGAAAACAACATGACCATGTGAAAGGGGTCGCTCGCAGTGATGAACCTACAGAGAATTATCACCTGAATCTGCAGCTCCCCTCAGCTTTATGGAGCTGTTTAGTGAGTTTCAGCTCATTGTTTAGCTGTCCTGTCCATAAATAGCATCATAGTATCGTTTTTAACCACACAAGGCAGCCTTTTTCAGAAAAAAACAAAAACCCTCTAAAAACCCAGTGCACACTATTTGCTCGGCACCAAACAGCAAACAGACACAGTTAGTGTGGAGTGGAGTATTTAGCAGTTTAAGAGCCTGATATTTCCCTGAGGCGTTGGTAGAGACAACAGTAAAGAGCAAAAACAGAGCTAAAAGAGAGTGAATATTGGACTTAGGCACATACAAGGAATTTGCCTTGATATATTGGTACATAACAATAAACATAGTAAGTAGAAAATATAAGTAAGGATGAAAGTAAGTACTGCAAGTCAAGAAGCATAAATAGAAAATAGAAAATTGACAGCATGTAAAACTAAAATTATTAAACCATATGTACAAGAGGAAAAGCAGACTGTCTGTTATGAAACTTGCCTTGGTGGGGGCGGCTGTTGTCCTGTTGTGCCACCGGGGGGCGCTGAGGAGTCAATGTCTTCCACTGGGGAGGTGCACACTGGCTTACTGGAGGCGAACTCCATGGCATACTGGAGGACATCTGCCAGAGGAAACCTCTTGGGGCCTGAGCCATAACTCAGATACCTGAGGGAGAACAGAGAAAAAGAGAGTGTCAAAAAGATGCAGGGAAGTCGAGGGTGAGAGAAATAACAATAGAGGGCATAATGACAGACCAGGAGGGGGCACGATCAGATTGAGAATTAACTTTCCTTGGCTGTCTAGAGAGCTTTATTGACCATGGCTAAATAAATAGGTATTGGTGGACAAGTAGTACCTCTCCAGTCGCTGTTGGAGCAGTGTGAGATGCTCTTTGAGCCTCCTGATCTCCTCCCTTTTGATCCTGGTTATTTCCCTGTTCCTGTCCATGTACCTAACAAAACAATGAAGACAGCAAAGGCTTCAGTCTTAAAGAGACATGGGATTCATTGTTATTTACTACAGAGAAAATACTGTAGATTCTACAACAAAGGCCAGTGCTGATATCTTCTATTACCTGTCCATGTAGAGCATAGAGGGGAACTCAAGCTTGTTGTGGATCTTCTCAGGTCGTCCCAGTGCTTGGTTAAACTCAAATCTTGACAGTTCAAAGGTCAAAACAGGAGGAAGCTCCGTGAACCAGTGCTGAAAGAAAATGGGATGTTGATCTTGAGATGAATTCTCTTATCGTGTTAGAATACAGAGTTTGATAAAAACATTTTCCCTTTAGAGTAGAGATTCTTAAACATTCACCTCTTACAGGTCCCCACAGTAAAATTTATTTTGAAATATCCCCATCTAAGAAGGTTTTTTTTGCCTGCTGATTTAGATTTGACCTGCATCGCAACATGGTATGGAGGCATAACAATTGTGAAAATCCTTCCATAACACAAGTCACTGTCATACCTTCATTAAAGTGGCAATAGACAACTTTTGAGCGTTTACACCCCCTCTAGAGTTTCCAAGTGGTATCACTTTCGGTTTCCCTCAGAGCCTAGCTACTACCAACAACACAGGACACACTGCATTTGTTTGAAATAACCATAAGAATCCCCGATCTCAGTGCTATGATAGAGGCAGAGTAATACACCTGGTAGTCGGTTTGGAACCCTCTCAAGTCCCGCAGCTCTCCATCAAGTGAATGCGAAGGTTGTGAAGGTTCACTCTTGTTTTTTTAATCACTCTCCCTCTTCACAGTTACTCCGGTTGTTCCATTGTTCGTCATTTCCACTAGCCGGGGATAGCTACCAATAGCTACCAGAAAATAAAAGACAGACCTATTCCTCTTTTGTTTTGGTTGCGCAATGCTTATGGTTGACCCACTTCCTTTGTGCCGTGAATCAAGCCTTCTTTTTCCCCAGCAGATCGTACCCGGGTGCAGACAGAATTGCACAGTGAAAGTGAGGCTTATAGGAGACCAGTCTAAACACCAATGGTGTCATTATTTTATAGCCATTACACTGTGCAATCAACATTTACTTCATAATGATAAGTTAAAGCAAAAAAGTTGTCTATTGTCACTTAAAAAGGATCAATTTCAGTTTCAAACCCCATTTTGAAATCTACTTGCTTAGATGACAAAATCATTTTTCTTTCTTTTTTAATGGACATTTTTTGTAAATGGGAATTTATCTGCCCTTTTTCACTCGCATATATACAGGGCTCTACAACGAGATGCTCAGCTGTAGAGCCCTGTATATATTCATCTCTAATTAAATAAGCACATTGTGATGTCATCGCCTAGCTCATTTTGTGGTTTCACCCTTATCACCTCCGCCAACCATTTTCCTGTATTCCTATATGATGTGGATGGAGCGTCACTTCTGCTCTGTCTCCCTCCCTCCCTCGAGCTTTTCCAGAGGGTTGGGTGCCATACTCATCTGTGTACTGGCCTGGTAATTAGCTGCTCCCAGCTGCTGTGGGACAGCATAGGCAGGGCTACAGCTAACCAGAGGTCAAACCCAGAATAGCACAGGTGTCACATAAGGGCAAGGAGGCCAACCCTTTGGAGAGGATCCAGCACACACAGCCACATTATTTAACCTGATTGTCTTCTCTTAAGTGCTACTGATAGGTGGTGACAATTAATAATTGTTTTGTGAAGGAGTTAAGCCTTTGACTTGGTGTTGGGCCACAATAAAATGTATATGGCTTGCCACAGTGCAATTAACAAATCATTTCTAAGGAGCACAAACTATATATTTATATTACTTTATGATTGATTTTATTTTGTATGACTTCTCAAACTGACCTCTTGTCCAGACCTGGCAGAGTTCTCGGCTGAGTGCAGGGACTCGATCTCGCCCTCAATCATTGCTGCCTCAAGACATTCGTGGAGATCCTTGAAGCCATTCACCTGCAGAGGGTACTGCCCAAACATCTCTGTGTTTTCAAATTTTTTACCTGTGGAATAACACACATAAACATAAACAGATGAGTACTGATAATTAATATTGCTGACCGAACTCAAAAAGGGTTAGGGTTAACCTAAAGAGGTAGTTGAGTGCCATTTTTGTCAATCAACTACTTAGAGCTGCGTCATCACCGTGTGAGAGAGAAAAAGAGAGAGTGCATCATATACATCATATCACATACATAGGTCAAAGGTGTGACAGAAGAGTTGGAAAGGCAAAAAGCGTGAAAGGAAAAGAAATAACGGGCCATTTCACACTCATTTGCAACCAAGCTGCTTTTCACTTGTTCAGCAGTCACTCACTCATCATTAAACAGCTGCACAGACCTCCCTGAATCAACTGTTGATGAGAAGCCCAAAAAAAACAGAGAGGAGTTGCTAGCGGACATGCAGATGAGGCATTAAGGTCATTTTATGAGCAGCAGAGTCCACTGGCCCAGCTTTTGGTGGCTCTGGGCCAGTATTGTCACGCATAATAAGCGCAATGTCAATCAGCCATCAAGGTCTTCCACGATCAATGCAACCACTCTCCTCTTTTACATGGACCACAACTCATTAAGACAAGGTCACCTTTCATTACTAGGGGCAAGGACTTGCTTGCTTTCTGGCTGCTGCAATCAGACCATGCTAATGCTTTATTTCTGTGATTCTCTAGCTAGCTACCCCTCACTTTTTCTCCTTATTGGTGTTAATATAACACTTAATCTCACCTTCCAGGACACCCACAGCAAGGAAGCGACCATAGAAAAGCTCCACCATGGGGTTCTTTGGCTTCTCGCCCTCCCTGAATGCAAAAAAGGTGGTGTTCAAAAACACAGGTCAAAGTTGTTTACAGGAGGCATCTCTGATTCAGTTCCATGTAAACAATGTACACCAAACACCAAAAAGCAGTTGTCTACTGTCTGTCCATTCTTTCCACAGTGACCTCTGGATATAAAGAGCTGTGATCACCTGTCTTCTTCAGCCTTCATCTGGAAGGCGTCCTCCAGCCAGTCCAGCAGCTTGTGGGTGAACTCGCTCACGTCCTGCTGTTGAGGAAAGCACAGTGATACAAAGTGAATGACCAATTACAGGGTTGCCTTTGGGACACGGAGGTCACAGAGTCAAACCACAGGACTTAACTGCACCTACAAGCAAGAAAGCCTAATCAGTCAAATCAATGCCATGTCTGTCATCTTCTGACATACACTGAGCTTTGGATATGAGATGACTCGTCTTAGCAGAGGAGTTCACACAACTTCAAAGGGAACCTGCATGCCATGAGGCCACTCTCTCATAGACATCAGTGTCGGCCAGCAAGTCAGGTCAGTGCCTATCCAACCTGACTAACACACATAGTAGTGACATGACTGATGAGTACAGAGGCCATAAGGCTGACCTCAGTTAACCTCCACAGAGACACATGTGTGTGTGTGTGTGTGTGTGTATATATGTATGTATGTATGTATGTATGTGTGTATATATATATATATATATCTCTGTGTGTGTGTGTGTGTGTGTGTGTGTGTGTGTATGTATGTATGTATGTATGTATATATATATATTTATATATGTATGTATGTATGTATGTATGTATGTATGTATGTATGTATGTATGTATATATATATATAGTATCAGTACATAACCCATAAGTCTCAGGGAGCATAATAAATAATTTAAATGCAACATTTCAAAACTATTAATATGACAGTACAAATATATACCACACAGAGGTCAAGTAGTATAAAAACTAAAAGGTTATTGGCATCTAGATTTACACTAATATCAAAAGTTTACTTAAAATTGGAAGATTAGAGATTAGTCTGTAGTTCCTGGGTATTGATGGATATAGGCTACTTCTTTTTAAAGGAGGCTTAACTAGCACATTCTTAAATGCTGTAGGGAAAACACCCAGCTGCAGAGAGTGATTAAAGTGCATCTACACCCTCAAATTCTGCTAGAACCCTCTCTTGCAGCATATTTAAAAACTGCGACAGAGGAGCGAGGGAACAACAACAACTGTAGGAGGCATGGCCTCGTGGCTACGTAGTGTGTGGGTCAGAGGACACAAAAGTCTTTTTTTATATAAATGTCATGACGTAGACAGGTCCAAAACGGTTGACTCTATGTCAGCATTGGCATCGCAGATTCAGGGCTGATTTAAAATAGATGGCATGTTGAGCCACTTTCAACCCACAAAATGCTGATTTTTTTTATAAATTTGGTGAGAAATATTAACACCAGAATTGATGTATTTTATCACAGCACAGTCATATCATTTAGCTCGGAAGACATGTTTAAGTGTGCAGTACCTCTTTAAGGATTACTAGGACCTCCTCAGACACTAAATTAAATTTTTTTTTAAAAAGGAGGCTGGAATTGTATCAAGTAGGCAAGTGAATGACTTCAATGTTGTTACTACTTTCCTGAGCGTCTCAGCATGTACCAGGTCACAACTGCAATGTGAAGCCATGTGTACATTATGGATGCTGTCTGGGGTAACATGTTTGCTGTCTCTTTGATTTCATCAGTAGGAGACACTAATGCAGTAACAAGAACACCATCTCTCCCCTGCTTGAAATAATGAACACTGCCAGTACTAAGTAAATGCTATTATGCCGAGCAGGTAATGAGAGGAAGAGACTTACCTGCTGCGACTCACTGGACTTGAAGGCGTCTTTCAGGATTTCCACAGCTCGTGACGGATCCACATATTTCCTCTTGGAGCCCACCATGAGGGAGAAGAGGTTCCTCAGCTCCTGCATGAAGGGCAGGTTCCTGTGCTCCTGGTCAGAGTAACACAATCAATCTTTTAGTGCCTCAAACTTCAGTCAAATCAGTGTTACATATTCCCCAACAAATGCCCTATTTACTACTGTTTGAGTTACTGTTTGCTAAGTACTACAGTGCCTAGTCGTTTTAGGCTTTAAAAACTGTTTTAAAAGTATATAATTGTGGCCCATTCTTCTGTAGGGGCTGAGAACCATAGACAGGCGGAGGATGTGGGAAAGTATTGAAACTAATACTAATAACACATTGTTGGTTTTGGTTTGTTCGTGGAATTTATTTACATGACCTAAAATATAAAATATCACCTGCCTTTTCATTTAAGGCATCAACATAGTTAAGCTTGTTAAGAGGTGTTAATGTCAATTTATTTGGAAAACAGCTTTTTGCATTTGTTTACTTTTAATGTTTAATTCAAGTGGGCTTGAATGAAGATTTAGTTAGTTTGTAGTGTTTTTAGTGCTTGTTTATGTTATCAATATACGGTATTCTCATTTTCTCAATCAGTTTTGTGTTTTTTTATAATCCTTTTTTTTTTTAATCTTCTAGAATAATTATTTTTTTAATTGTTTAGGGAGCTATGGTACTAGCTATGGTGGACCAAATTTGATGTCACCTACATGCAACATCAGTAACAGTGCTTGTCTGACTACCAGTGCAATAGGGTTGGGGTTCGATAGCATGTTATTGAATCCGAATCCCTTATCCAATCTCATTAAGTTTAGCTTTCATCATTTGCAAGTCACTAGTTATAAATAACTACAACTCAAAGATTCACTTTAGATCTGTGATCTCCTGGTGTTGGGTGAGAAGCCTGAATAATCAACATTAAGATTAATTAAGCTAGTGTAATTCATTTTCACAACCTGTAGCTACAAGTTGAAAATGACGAGTAACCTGCATGTTTTCAGCATTAGTCTAAAAAACAATGCGGACAGATAAAAGGTTCGAGAAGAGATTTGTTAGTAGCAGAGCTTAACGTACTTTGCTGAGCAGGAACTGGATCCAAAATGGAACCGGCTATTGGAACCCAACCCTACAGTTCAGCAATTTGATTTAAAACCACATGACCATATACAAATCTCATTCATGGCTACAAATGATTTATGTGTAAATACGCCATTGGCTGCTGTGTTAACTGGAAAGTACACACCATTGGGCTTTTTACCCACAGATTTCCTCTATTTAAATATCCTTAAGTGTCATTTGAGTACCATGTTAAAAGCCATAGAATGAAACGTGACACTTTGAACAACAAAGTTGTTGTAAATACATGTTTTCTGTAGTCCTCATCTGGAGGTTGTGCAATGTCACCATACTGACATTATGACAGTGAGATACAGAGGTAACATAACTTTGCAGTGAACTTATTTTTCTGTGCTAGTGAGTCAAAGATGCTGGTGTAAAGATTAGATTCTAAGCTCAAGCAGTCTCGTACTGCTGAAGTAAAAGGTCAGTGATTAGGACTGAGGGAAGTGATATGAAGCGATGACTGCCCTAAACCACGCTTTTACAGCAGAGGCTTAGACCAGATTAGCGACAGGCTGCCTACCCTATGGTGAGCACTCTGTAGGGAAAATATGGACAAACCAAACATGCTGAGAACTATTCTGCTAATATCGTGGTTACTGGGGCTAGAGTATCTCAAATTTTCTGTCCTGGTGGAGAAAGAGGTTTCATCAAACATTTCACTCTAGTTGGCACTCCTTGTAGCTTGCTAGCAGTGACTTACGTGAACTGTCAGGGGCAAAACGCTAAGCTGCTGTGATCTTAGGGCAAGATCACACAGCTGCTGAATGGTGGCTCACAGCTCCAAGAGGATCAAACCCTTGGAGCTAAAGCACTGCTAGCTGTGATAGGCTACAGAAGGGCAGCTATGGTATAAACAGAGCTGATGTGAGGTTCGACACACATAGGCAACTGAACATCACACTTGGACTTTGTTATTGCTGCTTCATTTTCCTCTGTCGAGAACCTGGGAAGAAAGGTGGGGGTGTTACCTTCTGGTTGCGAGGCAGGTCGTGGACTCTGGCTGGCGGGGAGTAGTTGAGCACCAGCCTCTGGAACTCCAGCAGGTTGAACAGAGACTTGAGGTTGAAGAGGGATAAAGACATGTTAGTAACATCTAAATGATAGGACAGCCTTGGCCCGCATACATCGTTTCATGTCAGAGAGCAACCATGATTAACTGCACTGAAAAATCTAGTGTCTTAATGTAGAAAGGCTTTGCTCACCAATAAGCATAGCATGCCTTGAGACCTTTAACAAAGTGTGGCATTCAATTCTGTAAAGCAAGGAAGCTGCAGTAACTGCCATTTGGTACACTTGGTACATGCACACTATATGTGCAAGATACTGCTTCTGTCACTTTGAGTCTATTTTCTACATTTTCCTAATTAAAACACATTACATTTTCTTTAAATCACAAGCTTATGTTCTCTGCGATTATATTAAGACCTTCTAACCAATGCAAGCCAATCTGTCACATGCTCCTGTCAGCTCTAGTTCATAAAACAGAAATATGATGGTAACCTGAACAGTACTTGCTGCATCATGTGATAAAAGTACTGAAAAACAACCTGAGGTGATGTTTTACGTAACAGGCAAAATCACATTTACTTTCTGGAATATCAAACTCAGTTTGGTGTGATTTTGTTACATGTAACAAAAACTCATACACATTGGGGTCCAGGATGTTTAAGCTTTCACCCCAGTGACAGCAATAACAAGAGCCACTTAAGCTCCCTGCTATAACTTAGGGTCATTATGTTTCATTTCTGTTTTGGACGTGAACATGGACACAAAAGTTGTTAAGGTTTGGATATCTTCTCAGGAAAAGAGAAAGTTGTTTACTTCTGTTCTTGTACCAAGTGCATCGGGGTCAGGTTCAAGCAGGGCCTTCTTGTCAAGCGTGGGGGTTACATTACACACAGGAGCCAGGCACCATGTGATGGTGTATCCAGTGTTCATTTGGCATATTTCAGCTCAGGTCACATTGTACCACTGACTCCACCAGCATACAAGAAGCTACGTCTTTGTGACAGCTGTGCTAAAATTTCCAAGCATTTCCAGTATTTTCCAGTATATAAACATTTAGATGACTCTATTCTCTCTACTTTCTATCCACTGCTACTTAGGATGACTGAACCAGATTAAAGCTTTGATTCCTGTATCATTACAATTACATGGAACCAAATAGGAACTCACACAAGAAATGCAAAAGTCAAGACCTCAGTGCCTTCTTAAGTTCCCAACTGCCAAAGAAAGTAGGTGTAAGAGCAAAGTACTAGAAGAAATGGCAAAAAGCCAACAAGAACACAATCAGAAAAAAGTACCCTTAAGAAAAGGGTTTAATTTCATTTGTGTTAATTTTTCAAATTTCAAACCATGCCTCTCACAGCCTTGGACCATCAGTGAGTATGTGTGTGTGCTCACCTGTATGACAGCACTGAACCAGCAGGTATTGCCAACATTTTTCAGCCCTACAGGGGAGTTGTCTATCCTCTTCCTGTCATGCGGGTTGGGTGAATCGCTCCATACTTCTGTGTGGGTACGCTTCAGACTTGCCTTGTTCTCTGCTATGCTGGCTTCCAAAACTCTAAAAAGAAACCAGCAACAACAAACAGGCAAAACAAACAAAAAAAAAGAAAAATCAATTAAAGGCAATTAAATTTTCCGGTTGAACCCACTGGGGGTAGAGGCATTACCTAAAAAAAGATTTTTTTAACGTTAATTTCACAGCAGGGGGTGCAGATTAGTTTTCCTGGACGCCTCGTCACTCACCGGCTCCCCTGTTGCACTTTATCCTGTACTGTACCTCCTACATAGTGAAGTTCTGTTTTCAAACTTCTTTTATCTCATTCTTCATCTTGTGCAAAAACACAAAGTGTGTCACAATGCTCCCCCACCTGATTGAAGTGGCATCCTTCTATTGAAATACACAGTTCAAAAGCATTTCTCCAGAGTGACATGTCTCTGTATAAACTTGGACATAGTTAGCCATTAGAGGGGCTTATCTCAAAGGTCCACATCAGTTCAGTCATAATGGGGTTTAATTAAACTGCCAGATTGTGGCTCCTTAGTATTGTGCTTCAGTCAGGTCATATTGTACTTGATATTAACGGTTATGATTTAGAATGTAATGTTCAGAAGGCTTTTATTCTCCCTTATCAGGACATAATAAATTAATCACATTTATTACAAGGTAGGCAATGCCTTGGACGGTGGATGAAAGAAAAAAAATATGACTTAAAGTGGTGGCTTGTCCAAATTTTCATTCCCCCATTATTCCTCTGAAATGTGTCCTTGTTCAAATGACATTAAACCTCAAACCAAGTCTGACCAAAATATTAAAGACCCAATTTCAAAACTACATTTCAAAACTACAAGACTATTAGAAAGGTTGTTTAAAACAGTTCACCTATCTCTTTGACAGAAATGATTTGCTGCTACATGTAACTATAATGTGGCAATTGTGTGTGATCTGATCTTGTTATATTTAATACAATTAGGGATGTTCCGAACAAGTTTCTTGGCCCCGATCCCGATCCAAGTCCTTTAATATTGAGTATCTGCAACAACGAGTCTGATCCGATACTTATATTTACCTCAATGTTGATTAAATATGTATCTGACACATTGAAATAACAGCTGTGGCTACTAAATCTGACACACCTTATTTCCACGGGCTACTTGATCCAAATCCTGGTTCAAAACTTCACTACTATACAAAAGCTGATAAGCTTAAATTATTGATCGGTCACAGGATGAAAGTTTAACTGGAAGAATGCGACTCCTGAAATGATGTGACTCGAAGAGCACATCTGTTATTGAGTTATAGAGCACTTGCGGTTGTACATGGTGAATCTTGAGTACAGGTCTGGCTGTGTACAGACACCGGCTACAGAGAACACATGAACCTGACTGCAGCCAAGTTTAATGTTGCCATCAAGTTACTCACTGAATTAACGCTGAGTAGTGACAGCTGATATGATCTGCCACTGGCGACATTTATCATTTTAACTGCCTAAAGCACCTAAAATGAGAAGCTGCTGCCTGAAGGTTTCGTACACGGCTCTTTGCTAATAAGAGAGAGGAGAGATAACAGATTCCTCAGCGTCGGAGTTCAGGAAATCCGTGGATTTTGCAAGCTGGGTGTCAGAACAGAGTCAATCACCGGTGCGACCAAATTATTTTTCCCTTTCACACACTCTAATTTTCTCTCACATATGGAGAGAAATGCTGGCAGTGTAGAGCCCGGCTGTCATTAAGGGGAGCAGCGCTGCAACACTAGCAGTCTGCGGTGAGCAAAACACAGCAGAGATCAGTAAAAAAGGATCAGATTTGATCGGCTTTATTTTAGTCAATACTGATCCATTCAAATACGTCCATATCGGCCTCGATACCGATCCTAAGGATCAGCTCACGATACCCCTGATTACAATAGGGGTCTTGTGTGTCCCCCCCCCACTACAAATCAACAAACCAGCATTGCAAAACACAAATGTATGCAAGATATATTTTTATCACAGCCTGGGCAAAGATGGAGACAATGTAGGTGCTAAGTGCGTATATTCATCCAGGGCTTGGTGCAAACTTTTTTTATTTTTTTTAGCTGTTTGGTCAGATGTTGAATCCAGAATTTCGTGGCATATTTGTTATCAGTCAGTAAAGCTGTTGAGCCCACCTGCTGATGGCCTGCTCCTCATCAGTGATGCCTGTCTCCCTGAACGCCCGGTTGGACTCCTCCAGGCTGAGGGCGATAGCCCGCTGCAGGTCATCTTTATCGTCCCCAGTCAGGTCAATCACATCTGCATTAACACACACACACAGAGACACACACACAGAGACACACACACAGAGACACACACACACACACACACACACACACACGGTAATTTGGTTTGCATTAAAACCGATTTTACCTTCATGGTTTATACTCAAACAGTTTAGGGAAGTATTTTCACATTTCCTTTAAGGAACTACTGTTAATTATGTATGATGTTTTGTGCTATGACAGTGTGTACAATAATCCATATTGACAAAGCTAAAACATGGTTGTAGAATTGTTTTCAGAGAAATTAAAATACAGAAACCTTCTCTTATAAAACTGTAAACTGAGCTTATACGTTTCCTTTTCTTTGAATCATCCCTGTGAGGTCTCTAGAACTTTTGTGCCAAACGTTTAAGTATGATTCTCACTTGTATCTGCCTGGCTGCCCACGCTGATGTATCTGTCGCTGGCCACCTGGGACGTCTGATAGTAGGTTGTCTCATCTTGCTGAGGAACCTTGGCGTTCTTCTCTGTCAGAAAAGCCACAGCCTCTGCCAGGTCTCCATTGCTCACCTGCAGCAACAATGTGTTTGTTAAGGCTTATGTCCGTTGGGAACACAGGAAAATAATTAGCAGGGACACTCTACAACTTGAAGCCTGTTTCAGTTTAGGAGTCTAGATATTTTTTGAGCTTTAGTTTCTTGATGAGACCTTGAAGACTTTGGCTGCTGTTTAGGATAACTCATGCCAACATTAGTTGAGGAATACAATGGCTCATCTAAAAAAGAAGACAGCAAGACGGACAAAGTGCAAGCAAAAAACCTGAAACTTAAAAACTTTATTTGGTGTTTATGTGATGTAAAACTGTGTTGTTTAGTGCCGATGTGTGTGAAACTACTTGTAAACTCTTGGTGCTGACCAGAGATCACCCTGTGCCAGCAGTTTCATATGAATGAGTCAAAAATGGGTTTAAGTAGAAAAGCTTTCCCACCTGTCTCTTACATGAAATGGGTGTTTCAGGTAATATGTGATGATGCTTCTATGAGAGTGGGGTCTCATTAGGCAATATCTGAATGTGTGTGTGTGTGAGAAAGAGACAGAAAGACAAACAGCAAGAGAGCAGAGTGCATACAGTATATCTGCATCAGTTCTGATATTAGGGTTTGCAATGCACATGTTCCATGATGTACCTGCAGGGCCTGCTGAAGCAGCTGAACGTCTGTCGTGCCTGTGACCTCCCTCAACTGGTTTAGTAGCGTCTGCTGGTGCTATTGAGGGGAAAAGAATGATGACAGAGAAGGAGCAACTAATTTAGACCAGGATTAGTTTCTAAAAAAAATAAATAAATAATAATAATAATGCCAAGGAAGCCTAACTGTAAGGGTGAAGAAAGCCAACATTTCAACTAAATCAATAACAAACTTACTCATAAGGCTATCACATACCCAGAGTAACAGCCACAATTTCTATCTAAGGTTACAGGGGAAGGCTCGATATTTTCTTGATTGTTTCATTATTATAGTAGTATAAGTGAGTATATAATATTATTATTTCATTTTGAATATTAAAAACGGGTGAGAATTTGCAGACTGACATGCTGCATCATGTGCTTTGATCATGATTCCTCATGGTAAACAGAGTGCAGTTGACCAGGTTTAGCTGCTCTGAGCAGCTATACATATGGAATCAATATTGTGGGGACGCACAAATAATGTTGCACCAACATTGTCAAGGTTAATAATTCCTGATCGACTGAATGCAATTGTTAACAGTGTTTAACTAAACATCGATTACTCATTAATATCCATACTCATGGCACAGTCACATTCTACAGAACCAACATTTGATCCAGAGGTAAACGCTCAAAGGGAAAAAAGAAGGCAATCTGGTGCTTTACCCTCTAAACAGACTGGGAAACTGACCTGTATTAAGCATCAGTATCAACTGCATTAAAAGTAACCATTAATCACAAAACAATCCTAATGTCAAATCACAAAGTTATAAATTCTAAGTATCTATTTGGATCTGTCAATTTGCATCCCTACTAATGAGTTCACCGAAGTCGGACGACCTACTGATGTCAAACCCAGCTGGACTGCATGGCCTGACCACACACACTTAACCTGCAATGCAGGGCTTCAATAAATGCACTATAAATAATGGGGGAGTGCACTTAGTGTCAGCGTCCATGCAGAAGTCTTAAGTCTTGAGTGAGAGGAACACAGACTTCTTTTGGACTGCTTTCACAGGTGCAGCAGGCAACAGATACAAGTGTCAGTCCAAAGGGGTCTTCATTGGTTTAGGACCAACTACTGTGGGTTGTTTTCACACACCACAGACTGACTGCACAAAACACATCCATGGCAACGCTGTACACCATCTACATAACTGACATTTTTAAACACTTTTAATGGAGTTGCTACAGCTACTACACAAAAGGCAATGAAAACCAGTCATGCTTGGGGGCAACACGTCATAAACCAGCACCACTACCAAACAAATAACACAAGCTTCCATCCAACGTGTTTTTTCTGCTGTGCTCTTGTGCAGTGTAGGGATCTGCACTATGAATGTGAACTGATAAAGGGGAACAAATCTGGACTGCACCTTAATTAAACATCCGATATCAATTCACCAAAAGTATTGAACTCTCAAAGAAAATAGCCTCAGATCTGGGAAAAAGAACTTTCTAATCGGCCCAAGTGTAAACATGGCCTGATACAACAACACTGCCACATACACAAGATTTTGCTTACAGTGATGTCACATGAATCCTTCATTACCTCCAACCACATTCTGCAGGGGTCCAATACATTACTTGCTATCAGGGTTACAAAATAAAAAATTACACTCTGTTTTAACCATAGACTGTACAAAGATGGACGACGCGTCTTCACTTCCTCCCACTGTACAAAAATGAAGCCAAAATATCCCAGATACGGGCGATGCCATCTTATGCTGGTGACGTCATTTGGAGCCAGAGTCTGCGCAGTAGCAAGGTCCCGCCCATGCACCGACCCAATCGCGAGCACACCATTAGTTGTCAATCATGACATCCCACCCCCCTTTTTATAGCATCAAATAACTAATTAAAACCAATCGTATCAGAAAAATGAACACTTGAACAAACATCAGCGTGATAAAAACTACCTAGAATGCAGAATGCAGAAACCACCTTTGGGAAAAATGTATTTGACGTGTACTTTGACTTTTCAGTTTGGCCCATGTCCCATCTGCTAACATGGAGGAGGAGGGGTTTATGACCTATACTGCAGCCAGCCACCATGGACATGGATGTATTATAAGAACTGGAGACCAGACCCAAAGATGGTGCCTATTCAGTCCAATAAGAATTGCTCGCCTGGCTCATACACTGAAAAAGTTTCAAGCTTCCAGGTTTAGTGGCCCACTGAATATGCACAGTAGTGTTTCCCCCTGCTGGCCCCGCCCGTGAGTTCCCGCCTAGCCCATAGACTTTACATTGTAATGACGTCACAGATTTTTAAATCGCTTTTCTCGACTCGAGGAAAGTTTTACAAATATAAACCCCCATGGATCAAAAATTCACACTGACACAATGACATCACACATGCAGAATAAAAAGTAAATGGAAAGGAGGGTTGTGTTACCCCTTTTGCCTGGCACACCCAGAACAACATATCTGTAAAGGTTAAATAAATGAAAGATATACAGAGCCAGTCATGCACCCAAAATGATGTGCACTGCCAGTATTTTCAGATTGTTGAGTTCCTTGGAAATAAATTGGAGTCTCTACTTTTAATGAGATAAAAAAAATAATAATGTGCAGTACAACAATATTTAATGTATAGATTACCTCATTATAAATTCAATAGTCACACAATGTGGAGACAAACCAATCAAAATGATAGCCCATTAATTATTTGAAGATGCTAGCTCAGAGAGGGACTACTATTTAACTGATCTCTAGTAAATGTAAATAAAAGAAACAACTGAACTTACTGAAGAATATTTATCATCACCACAATAATATTATCATCACAACAAACTAAGTATTGGAAAAACTCAAAAACATCAGAACAGCATCTGTCATACTGTAGTATTCTGAAGTAAGGCACTCAATTCTTCCAGCCCTGGGAAAGTTGTTCTGTACCTGGTTTCAGACCTGACTCCAACCCTGCTATCAGCTACATGAATTTCTGTGAGCTTTCAAAAGCAAGAGTGCTTTATTTAACCACAGGGGCAAATGTTTAGGCAGAGTCACTAGAGAAAGTGCAAAGAAAGTTCACGCCTTTGTTAGAGTAACAGCATATAAATAATGCACTAAACCCAATTTGTCTGTGACCATGCTCACTCACTGTTTACTAGAAAAGGATACAAAACTCAGCAGTGAGCTTAATACTCATGCAGCATGTTAGGTCACAGCAACAGGCTGTAGAAACGTAAAAAGAAAATGCAAAGGAAAAATAATACAGAAATAAATAAATAAAATAAATATTAAAAAATTATTTCATAAGAATTTAATGGGAAAGTAAATAAATTGGGGAATTATACAAAGGAAGCAAATTAAAACAGAAATTTACAATTCCTACATTTATTTTTAATATTATTTTGGAGCATTTAATGACATGATTAATTTATTTATTGGGTCATTTATTTATTTATTTTTGATTTTGGCAGTTTCAGTCCTCCATAGACAATCACGGCTGATTTACAAGAAATACAAAGTCTAAAATAAAACAAAGAGAGAAACTATCACACTACATTATTGAGACTCTTCTTTTGGGTTTTCAGAGAGTTTTGATCAATATTTGTAACAACACATCAACACTGAAGAAAACACAGCTTTACCTCTCAAGACTCCAATTACAGCAGGTCAGTTTTGTTATGATGGTTGCCTGTGTTTGCAGTGCGGAGATCCTAAAGAGCTCCTTTACTAAGGCATTCATAGCACTGTAATGGATGCACTTATAAAAGCTTTACATTTCGCCATGTTTCAACCACTGGAGACAAGTAAACATGAAGATGACCGTGGTCACTGTCAGAGACTGATGGATGCAGGTTTGTTGGCAGAGAGGATGGTGAGGTCAGTGAAGTATGAGGGAAGTTACACCACCTGTAATAGATTTGGGCCAAGTCACCCACAAGAGCAGTTACTCAGACAAGTGCGCGCGCGCGCACACGCACGCACACACACACACACACACACACACACACACATACTTCTCATCTCCATGTGACATGTCTGGCATGGCCGTTTGTCACACTGGTCATCAGCCAGTAAGAGGCAGCTTGTGAATAACACCACCGAATTATCTGCATGGCACAGGCAACAACTTTGAGGCTTTACAGCAGGTTACAGACGGGGGAATTCCCACTGAATCTGGCATCAGGTTCTCATGGCTGCTTGCTGGTATGTGCATTTGAAGGAGTTGTAAACAAAAACAAATTGCACAGACATGATTAGAAGTCCTTCAACATGACCCCATCCCACTACCTACCAGTTGGTCACTACAAACCTGCACCATACCCTGCTCTCATGGAGGCCTCTAATAATGGACCACAACTGTAATGACTATAACTAAATCCCACCACACACTCAAGCACTGTCGCAACAAATCAGATCTAAACGGCGCTGTATTCTGACTATTATAAAACTGGTTAGTATAAAAGCTATGTAATTGTATTTATATTTATATTATCTATTATTTACAAATGTTAAGTCATGTATAGTGGACTAAAAGTGCTCAAAAATGTATTAGACATGGTTCCATTTCAGCCCCTGAAAAGGTCAGACTCGCTGCATAATAGGGTTTGTGTTACACTGCTACTTTTAAGTATGAGTCATCAACAGAAGATTAAGTATTAAGTATTTATTTGTGCCTATGCTCCAGACTTCTAACTGTCGCTGGCCCATTCACCTCACACTGATAGCTTATGTTTTCTAATTAAGTGAGCTATGTCAGCTTTGGTTTAACACAACAGGCCTATGCTGCAGAATCGAAGTACTGCACTTTATGCAGTGTGGTAAAACATGACTGTGATTATATAACTCTTATGCAAAATTATTATTTCTTATCATCTGGACTAGCAGAGCAAACATCTAGCATACCTTTTAGCAACATCAGCCAAGTGGTTACATAACTAACCAAAGCTATGCAATGCTGTGCATGGCGGTCACAGAGTAAATCCCATATCTATGAGCCTAAGCAACGGAATCAAGCCTTAATGCATTTCCGTAAACTAATTTAAGAGCAAGCTATGATCAAATGTAACCTAACAATCTGCCTTCTCGGTTATGAGCCATCACACACTTGGCTTGCTATCTGGCTGCTCAATCTCCGCCAAGCATCAACGCGCGGCTGTGACTCTAGCTTCGCCGCTGGCCATGCTTTGTAAACACAGACATCAGATATGTTATGAGTAACCCAGGATCCATTTGCACACACAAACACGGAGCATGTCTTTAGCAGAGCGCCCAGGGAAAATAAAAGATGTACTTACTCAATACTGCGAAGTTGACGACACTAACGTTAAACCTGTCACTGTCACTTGGCCTTGTTTGTTTCAACTGACGACACAGTTAGCTAAGGATGCTAACGTTACCAAGGGGAAGTGTAGTCCGTATCAATACGCGTGAACCGCTAGGTAACGTTAACGTTACACAAACAACGCCAAGGTTTAACCTTACTTAACTTAACTTAACGTGGTACCGTTAGCTAACGTTAGCTAACGTACAGCTAGCAAAACATTGGATAACGCGTTGCGCTAGGATAACGCCAGGCCTTGCTTAAACACATTCACTTGCGATTTACAAACGGGTCCTTACCAAGGGGTGGCTTGCAACCCCAATAAAAGACAGTTCAAGATTAGCCTAACTGACCACGGAGCTGACTAGCCGACTCTGCAAGTACTTTGCGCCCTAAAACTATGTAGCTATACGGTTAGCTTAGGCTAAAGTTAGCTAGCCACCAAGTGAGCTTCTGTGAGCTTACCTTCTGAGAATGCTGCTGGAGGACATTCTGCTCCACGGTCATGGCGGGTTCAGAGATAAATTTAATTAAACTCAAACCAGGAGAAGCAAAACGCACGGGACACTGTTCACTAAAGCGAATTAAAACACGGTGCTACGATGTCCCCTCCTTAACCAGCGACATAACGGGCGCCATGGCGGAGTGACTAGCGCAGGTCGACAGCACGCATGAAAACATTGCTCTGCCTTGCCCGCGATCTGGGATCGATTACTCGTGTCTGTCTGTATTGCATTACGTCACGGGTCAGGCTTTTGGAAATCATGGCTAAAAAAATAAGAATAACAAAATCCTGGCCTGATATTTGTGATTTTATTGTTGACCACATCCTTCTTGGGTTTGTGTTAAGTTGTGAACATGTGTTGTTTGATCTTCATGACCTTACCGTGAACACTTCTAAGCACTTCTACCTCATTAACCTGCTTATTTTGGCAAAACTTCACATTTGTAAGAGTAAATTAAGTCCCCTTTAAAAAAAAAAACAATAAATGCAAACAATTGTATTCAGGATAGTACGAAAGCAATTACACTTGCAAATGTAGGCCCTGTGTAGTACCTTCAATATTTCTTGTGTAGTTTTTTGTATTTTTATTATTTGACTCTTCTGTTATCCCTTGGTGCATCTGTTCTGAATACATATGATGCAGTACCCATTCCCTTAAAAGAAGTAAATTAAAAAATAACCATATCATACTTCAAACTACTACCAAAATGAAATAATCTTATTTTCGTAAAATGCACTGTAAAATGTTAGAAAGATATTAGAAGGGTAGATCAGTACCTGATCATGCATGCAATAGTTTGTCCAGTGCATGTGCATATAATCCTAATATTCTGAACAAGGCTGTATGAAAACTGTTTACATTCTACAGACAAGAAAGTTGTGAAAGTTGTGTTTCTAAATATTTATCTTGCTTTACATTATTTGTTAAGTTGTGTAGGCTCTGCAGGTACAGTCTATTGTTTGTTGTTCTTATGCACCAAATCCTCAAGGCATACTTTGTTTGTGGTATTTCACTTTCCTGTTAATTTACATTCTGGGGAAAGGATTTCTGCAACAGATCCTTGAAAATGTGTTGCTATAAACAATGGTTCCAATGCAGAAGAAGCAATGTAATCAGTCTATGTCAATACTCTATTCAATTCTAAATATCCCATGATATATAAGCAACATGACAGCAGCAAGAAGAAAGGAGGGGAAATGGTGCTGTATTAAGGGGTTCGACTGTGTTATTTTCTTTTTACAAAAAGCCTTTACATGAATAAGTGTCTGCTTGAGGGTTGATATCAGTTTGATTTCCTTCAGTTTCACCTGTAAACACTTCAGCGCTTGGTTATCGACCTTAGAAATGATTAATTTTGCCCTGTTGCCATCATCTTTTATTTTGTGTTGTTTGTTCAGTATAATTTTGCTTGAGCCAGATAAAGGCTTCTACAACCCCATAGCATGTGCCCTTCACTATACCTACACTGAAATGCTCAGCTGTTACCTCCTGCTCTTTATCTTCAGCTCCTTTAAGGCAAGAGCTATCATTTGGGCTCCGGGAGGTGCTATAATATAACAACAGCACAAACTTGTGCAACTTCCACGCCATTGATATTGAAAAGGTTTACAATTTAAAAACATTTGGAAATCTGGAGTAAGTATGCGGATTCAGATACAGGTCACTGCCACAGCTTCCACAACACCACTGCTGATCATTTTTGGCTGCTATGTAACAAAGTAACTACTTTATACTTCTACTCCACTACATTTCAGAGGGAGATATTGTACTTTTTTAGTTACTTTGTAGATTAACATATTGCTTAGTGTAAACACTGCAAAAAACGTCATCTTACCAAGTAATTTGTGTCTATTGTTGGGTCCTAAAAGTCTTATTTTCTTAAAACAAGTGGACAAATCTGCCATTGTGGTAAGTCAACTAGTCAACTAGTTTTATGAATTGTCTAGAATAAGGTGACATTTCTCTTGATTCTAAAGCAGCGACCCCCCTTTTCTGTCTTCTTCCAAGAAGGGTTCTTGAAACAAGCTGATTTCTGTCAGAAACAGATGGAAATAATCTAGGCTGGTAGATTTTTAAAAACGTATTTTAAGAAAGAAACACAATATGGTCATCATATAAAATATTTTAAACAAGCACCACCTTGATCAGCTAACATTAAAATACTGTTTACATGTTAATGCACTGGTGATAGAAATTCAATAGTAGGTTATATATTGAAATACTCAAACAAGGGTCGTTCTGCATAATGAGTATTTGTACTTTTGATACTTGAATTACATTTAGCTGATGGTACTTATGTACTTGTCCTGTAGTAAAACGTAAAATGCAGGACTTTTAATGGAGTATTGTCACATTGTGGTATTGATACTTTTACTTAAGTAAAGGGTCTGGACACTTCCTCCACAACTGCTTTTTAAAAATAAATAAGCAAGGGGGTGAAAATGATTTTAGGCATTTCACATTGAATCCAATGTAAGTTCCTTTCTCAAGTTTAACATGAGTGACCACCATGTGCTAGAAGCCATTTTAAAAGTCTAAATCCTATCAGATTTGGGCCCACCTGTGTCTGACTATCAGCACATCAAAGCAGTTTGCACCTCCACTTTGAAGCTTGCAGCGATATATCTGAACCACTGACTAAACCAAGTATACCATATTCTAAGTTTGTTCATTTTAGGGACAGCTTTGATCATTTATATAGTCACAGTAACTCCTCACAGCTGTTGACCTCTACCAGCTTTACACTGTGTGAACCCTAGAATCATTACTATTTTGTTGACAGTGTAATGTAAGTGCTGGAGTCTGACATTAGGTTTCATCGGTTAAACAACACAGGTTTTGTAGTTTATGGATAAATGGACTAAATTCAGTCATCCAATTTCTGGCCTAATTATTCAGACAGATAAAATAATACCAACATCCAAACACTGGGCATTCAAATCTGTCAGCTGTGATTAATTCAGTGCAAGTTGGAAGAGAGCAGTCCTCTTACACAGAACTGGGTCATCCTTTAGATGTTCAGGAATAGCATTGTTGTAATAGTTATAACTGAAGCAGGCAGCATGCTTTGTTAACGTGAACTGTGTCATCTAACTAGTACATATAAATATTAATGGGAATAGTCAGAACTTTGTGGTGTTATTGGGGGAAGGATTTAGCAACAACAACAGGGACGTTATGAAGAAAGGTTTCATAATGATATATTTTGCAATTTCATTACACAAGAATACACAAGAATGGTTATTAAAATCATGCTGCGTGCCATTTTCTTTATATGCACAAACATATGGTAGATATCACTACATTCTGTTGCCATTGCCTTAACGCTTTATTCAGTACAAACATTAGCTTTTCAACACTGCACAGTCATTCAGACTTTTTCCAGCAGATGGCAACATCCTCCACCAGCTTGCATAACAACAGACCCATACAGTAGCAGCAGGGATGTGCAAAAGCAAATGAATCATGAAAATGTTTCCACTTGGTAAATCAAGTAGCATTATAAATCAGAAAGACTGTTCCTAATTTTCAGCACTGCACCTTAATCAATATTTTATACTTCTATGTGCAGCATGCTGAAATATTGACTGACCACCAGAGTGTGTGAAGGATACCTTAAGCACCCAGGACACCTCTTAAAACAGCCCTCTTGTCTGAGCAGACACATCACACAGTTGACCTCAAGGCAGGAGGTAGAGCTATCAGTCAGAGAATCTGGGAAGCTGTCAGGAAACCAATCAGAAAATAAGTTGATGAATCAATTGGCAAAGTCAAACAGTAGCCGCAGCAGTCTGAATAGATCCTTGGCTGACAAGCTGATATAAAGAGCTCAGACTTGTTTGTTGAAGATCAAAACGGATCCTGAAAGTGAGCCTGAGGGCTGTATGATAATAGCTTCTCTCACACCAGGACATTTAAAATCCCCCTGTTCTCCGTCTGATTCAGTAATCCACCACAAACACAATGTGGTTTCTGGGCACATACTGTATATTGTCATTCAAATTTAATGTTAAATTTCCAAATTTAATGAAGATTTACACGCTTTAGCTATTAGTTGTCATTTGACTATTGCTTTATTCCACTCGATGCATGCTTCAGATTAGCATCCACATTCCTGGGACCCTGAAAAAGAATAAGCAGGCAGAGAAAATGAATGGATGAAAATATTTTGAGAGGCGGTCCTTTTCCCCCCAGGATTCTTGTTTTTTTGTGTGTGTGTGTGTGTGTTTTTAGCAAATGTCATCAACCATGGCGCCTAGTCTGTCGCTAAAATAAGACCCTTTCCAAACAGACCAGGTTGAGTTGGCTCCATGCAGGCACTTTGTATACACATTATATTTCAACAATGTTTTGGAAACAAAATCTTGAAATGCATCCATGCTCATCTCCTCTGTGCTGCCCTCTTGAGTCTGTTTGCACACTTGCCAGGTTTTACTCACTGTCCATGTTTTACTCAGGGGTTTTAGAGACAGGCCAGGCTCCAAGGCTGCAGATGGATACTGTAGAGTTATTGTGACTAAAGCAATTTTTTTTTATTAACTAAGGGCTTGCGGCAATTACATGTCTCTGAATCTGGCTGACAAAGCATCATCCATTATCATCCACCCACTCTAGAACAGACCATTGTGCTGGTCACTATAAGAAATTGAGTTGTGATAATTTTTACGAGTGTAGTCTATCACATAATGGCTTTAAGTCCAAATGAGTTGGCACAGTCACTATGAAATGTGATATAATTGTGGGGATCTGTTCTTGAAGCAGACAGAGTCCAGTTGCTCCAAGCATACTGAAACCCATTATCTTTTACCATTTTTAAAGGCACAGAGAGTGCAACTGCTTAATTGATAAATCTTAATACCGGTTATCCAATTACACATCCATGACATGCTCTCTAACATGCAGTTAGCTTATATTTAAGAAAAGAAAATAATATGTAGGCACACATAGATTATAACCTTTATAAGCGGAAAACATTGCCAGTCAATCAATATGGCTGAATTTGATTGATATATTGATTGATTGGCCACTTCTGGGGTTTGCTGCATTGCAAACCCCAGAAGTTATTTTCAACACATAGTTTTCCAACAGGATATTTATCTGTCATAAAAGATGAAACCATAAAAAACTGATGTGTCACCTGGAAGCAGTTTTTCTTCAGACTAAAGCATGGAACCGTATATGAGGTCTTGGTCTTCATATAAGCAAGATAAGCCACAGTGTGTTTTGTGGTCAGGGGAAATTACAGCGCCACATAGACATTTTAGTAGCTGATCCTCATATTTAATATCAAATACAGACACGGACATCATAGATGTTAATATGTGATACAGAAAATAGGAACACCGTGTACCTGAGGGGCATCACAGCACAGCAAGGCTTATTTATAGTCAGTGAACACATATCATTGTATTTGGTTGGAAACAGTCATGGCAGCAATAATACATAGTTCATATAATTATAAATAACACTGATTGTGTCCTTTCCCTTTGCTGTTTTTTTCCTCAGAGAGCAATATGAGCATTGATTTTATGACAGTGTAAAGAATGACGTGGTTAAACCCTGTCGTGGCTGGTTGTAGGGCATCCTGACAAGATCTTTGTTTCTGGGGATTCCAGCCATTTCCTAGGTTTCTAATTCTTGTTATGGTAGACATTCACATTCACCACTTCCACTAGTAGGTCCCCTTCAGTAACCAACTAGATTTCATTTGTCCATATGAATATAAGTATTTTACCACCGAGTGTTGAAGAGAAAGGGAGAAAACATTTCCTTGATGACAGAGATTACATGTGGAAGATGTACTCACCTGTGCTGAGTGTAAATGAGGTTGAAAGCAACTTTATAATCCATAGTCACTGAAAATGTAGAGCCTGTGTCCTATGAAGGGTTTTAAAAATCACACATAAAATAATTTCAGGCATAAGATGCACAGAAATCTAATTTTTAGATCAAGACTAAGAGTCTACAGCCAAGCTAGCAGCCCTGTGAGGCTGTACTTTGGCACAGTGGTGCTTTGAGCCAAATGCTAACAAAAGCATGGCAACATGCTCACAATATGACAAAGCTAACATGCTAATGTTTAGCAGATATGATACTCAGCATGTTCACCATCTTAGCTAAGCATGTTAGCATAATTAGCATTGACAAAGTTAATAAAGTCATAACTTTTTCAGGTATTTGGTCGTAAAACAAAATTGAAAATTTGACCTGATGGTGGTGCTAGATGAAAAGTCAGAAGATCACCAAAGTTGTTACAATTCATTCTGAGAGGAACATGGACGTATTTACCAAATTTCATGGCAGTCCACTCAATAGTTATCGAGATCTTTCAGTTTGGACCAAAGTGGTGGACCTGCAGACTGACATCTTCAGAGCCACACTGCTAGCATGGCTAAAAACATGAGCAAAGCTAACGGTTAGATGAGCTTTCATACTGCTGTTTAGCATTACAAAATATTGAACATTTCAAACATATTTCTGTCCCTTTTTCACATCTCACAATGTGATTGTTCCTCTAAATACTGTATCACATTGTCAAACTTGTAAAGTTCTTTTTGAGATGTAACTAAATCCCTTCTGAATGCCAGATGCAGCTCTATCATTCTTTTCTGTATGATTTCACGCTGAGTGGAACATCAGAACACAAACTCAACAGAGTGAAATTTGGCATGCTTCGTCCTAAATGGCCCTTAGCCCCAGCAGCACAAAGTTCACATCCCAAGCTGGTCTCAGCCAGACTGGTTGACACTAAACTGCCCTTTCTCATTCTAGCGGGGATTTTGAGAAATGTTTACTTGGAAAGTTCATGACCCTGCAGATCAACCACGGTGTCATTGTTTGTGATGAAACATACAGGAAATTAGTGGTAAATACACTTCCTGAAGATGACATTTTTCACATGAAAGAGTTAGAATTTGGTGAGATGACTGTTAACATTGCTTTCTTTAGGTCTAAACTGAGAATAAGTTAAGGTCAGAGTCAAGTCAAGAGTGAAATGAATCACCTCTGAAAACATCATTGACCACAGAAGGGTTTTGTTTCTATCGTCAGGAATCAAAACCTTCAGATGAATGAGCAAGAGCTTCGGTGAAAAGACTTGACAAGAGAATGCTTCCACTTCTGAGAAGCTCCGCGGAGGTAGAAGACATTGGCAGACAGAGACTGACATTGCCAGTATTCCCTAGCCAGTTTGTAAAACATTTACCCTTGTGCTTATCTGACATGGCAAATAGCATCCATGTTCTTTCAGTGTCAGCCACGATTCCTCAAGCTGACAGGCTGCACTGTGGACCACAGGGACTCTCGCTAGTCATGAATATTACATTGGGTCTGTTTACATGCTTGCACATGGCCACCAATAAGGAAGCTTTATAAAATAGCTATCACTGATCTTAGCAACTATAAAAAAAAAAAAAAGTAAATTCTTGCACTTTACTCTTGTACTTTACACCTAATGGTCTCACTGGTGAAGTAAGTAGTCTTTGATTTATTGTTTCCACCCTTTCAGACTCTCTGCACATCAAGTTTATTAGTCATTCATGACTAATTACCGCTTCTTGTATGTAGACTTGGAGGCCATGGGAAGCAGCAAGGGTCAAGAGGCTATCAGGCATGAAAGGAAAGAAAGGACTCAGGCCATGCTGCCACTTGTCATATTTACACGAAACGTTAGAAGAATGGCCTGAATGTAATGCTGGGGAGGGGAGTGGGGGGAGGAAGGTGGGTGGTGCTGGTGATTCACGTGTGTATGTGTGGACAGGGAGGGTGGGGGTGCCACAGCTGCAGGCCAACAGTTGATCCTGTCCCGGGAAACAGGATCAGCCAGGTCAGGGCGGGGGGGGAGGGGGTAAAAGGTTGCGACCCTGGGGGTTAAGGAACAGACTTCACAAAGAGGTACATCTTCAAAAGCAAAGGCCCCACTGGGGGAACCGGTATAAGGTTGGGAAAATAAACCAATTTGACCTCCTTTCTTAGAGCAGGAGTTCCCCAGGTGTTTGCTTTAACCTCCTTCTTGTTGTCTGACTTGAGGCGCTGCTCTCATGTACACTTACACTCATCCAGGCACTGCAGCAGCATTACTTCAAGGCAAAGTACAGAAGGATTTTTACCGGTATCTTTTAGTAAGAAATGTGGTATTTTAGCATTTTATTAATACATTCTGCCTTTGTGCGACCCATAAAATGCTAATTACATTGTGTTTGTGTGTGTGTGTGCGTGTGTTTACATAACATGTGAGGTCAAACCATGGGCTCAAAGTTCAAACACTTGTATGAGGAGAGGGTGATCGAACATCTGTGAGCATATTTATCACACCAATCACCATGACAACTAGTGACAAGTGTTAGCTCTGTATGGCCTCCATGTGAATAAACAAAGCACCTAACAAGAAGATCTCATCAACACTCAAATCTATGCACAATAGTAGTTGGTGTTTTAAACTGTTCATGCGTTCCCATGTAGATAAAGCCTTGACTGAGCCTGTTAAGTGCAGCCATTAAGTTGTTTGTCAGAGAACAAGCATCTGTAACCCCAGGAAATAGTTTCTGGAGGCCTCATAACTATGAAATGCCTGTTGTGGGACTTCTGAGTCCTTGGCCTCTGAGTCATTGGTGGCCTGGTGTGCAGCGCTCACATCCTTTTGGCCTCATGCTGAGGTCAGGAAATCAAAGAGAGAAGCCACAGACAAACAGCCGATTGTCAAGTTTTACACCTTGACCTCAGCTTAAACTTGTGACTCCCTCCTTTATGTTTGCCGCTGCTTCAGCAATGGGAGGAAATCAAGAGGGTACTGGTGGTTCAGCCTTGATAAGAATCTTGAAATGGAGAAGTTCACAGAGGGGAAAGGTTACTGGGAGTTTAAAGAAAGTGCAGTCAGTCATGGGGAGTATTAAATAAAAGGGAAGTCAGGGCTGAGGAACCGCGCTACGATTTCAAAATTGCACTGCAGACAAAAAGCCGTCTGTTCACTCAGTGGACTTCATATCCAAATCCAGAGCAAGGGAAGTTTAGCTTGAACTCATCTTCACCTTTAGGAAGTCTCACGCTACAGGCTATTTTTGTCAAGTCAAGAAAATGATCACAAAACGGACAACTTTCTGGACTGAACACAAGAATTAAGGTTTTGTATTGACTGTACAATGAGATCTATTTGGGGTTCTAAATAAAAGATATAGTTTCCATTTTGTAAGGCACATCCTTGGGCATTCAGTGTACATCTGGTGACCTCCATGTGCCCCCCCTCCTCTCAGTGTCTTTCCTGCCTTTGTTAAGACTCAGCACTGTAGTGAACAGCCGCCAACTCAGAAGCAGAAGTTTTGGGGCAAATACAGGACATCCTCTCACCCTACTTTAATAGACCCGAGTCTTTGATTACACACAGTGCAGTTTGGCTTTGATGTTCTTTTTTAATAATGATATTCTGTATTCTGAGGCAAGTCAGATATTGGGATGTATGGTGCCACACTTTTTCTATAGGTTGCTTTGGTTTATGCTCATATGTTCTGTAAAAGTGACCACTCGCATGAATTAAAACCAGCCTGCACATGACCCTTGAACAAGAGAATACAATTAAGCTGTTTAAAATAATTTAGAGAAATACAAATGTGTTTTATGGTGGCACCTGAAAGACTTTAGCTTTCCCCAGATAACATCTTGCACACATCAATTTGTACATGAATAAAACACCCTTCTGAATGGCAAACTAGAAAAAGAGGAACACATTCATACTAGGTCATGCATTTCAGTACTTTATTTCTGAGATATCAGTGCAAATGAACACCAAAAATGAAAACATAAAAAATGAAATAATGTTTCAGGTCTTCACATGAAAAAATGAAACACCTTTTTTTATATTTGATGCTACAAATGTATTTCTTAGATGCACAATGCAGATCTATGATTGTACGTCAATCCCCCACTATAGCCCCGAGCTCTTTCACAGAGCTTTGTTAACCAGTAACAGAAAAGAAAATCACAAAAATATTCAATGCACGTTTATTTTTCACACATTTTAATCAACTTGCTCAACAGTCTGTGGTTATTTAGGGACTGTTCATATTCTAAACGGACCTCTCTCTGTGATAAAAAAAGACCTATTTTAAGACTTGACATTTTCCCCCATCACCAGTAGGGATACACAGGTAGTTCCCATGCGTCTGCATGCAACAGGCAGCAGTGAGGAGAGTCAGACATTATTACACAACACAGCGCAGGATAGATTATCATTTACCACATAGAGACACATGCAAAGAACAAACCAACCAAAAAAAGATGGGCATAGCATCCTCTGCCTTTGTATGTACACTTGTACGCATATAATTCATATTTACATATCAGGGCATTAAAAACTAGGGTAATATCTTTTCTTAAACATTACAAAATAGTCATCTTTCATACTGAAAGTACTATTTACACAAATATATTTAACCATTGTGAAAATGTATTAATAATCGAAGAGACGTACTTCATAGGTATATGTATTAAAAAGATCACAAGACTAAATGGATAAAGCAGTGTGTGAAATTAACTGAAAGGAATACAGTACAATCAAAATAAGGAGCTAGATACCAGATACCCCTCAAGACACCAAAATGTCTTGGTGTTTATTGGGGGGCAGGTACACATATCCAGCTGCTTTGAAAACAAAGATGTACCTGTGGTCTTCTCTTAATTATCATGCAATTCTTTTGACATTTTATGAGTTAAGAGACTGCCACAAAAATAAAATATGTCCATAAACCACAACAGTTAAGAAATGATGAAAAAAACCACAAATTGTCAAATTTTCAACAGATAACAATACTGACATTTTTTTTTACATGCCATTAAATTATTCTGAAAAGGACACAGAGGACTCAGCTTCGATAGTGCAAACTCTGGGCGCTCCTTTATATGAAATGAAAAAAAAGAAGCCATATGCTTGACACTCAATGTTTTTGTGTGCATGAAGAAAAGTGGTGCGGTGTTTACCCAGGATGGTAAGATAAGTTTCTTAGACACTGCAGCCTTTTAACTGTTGCTCTAGAAACCTGTTTACATACAGTTGCTCAACTGTAAGCACCACACACGCTCTGTTGACCCATCTGCTCAAAACGGCACAATCTGCAAACACATCACCCTGAATTTGCACTGTCGAATATTGCCCTTAAAAGTTAAATTCAAATAAAAGCATAATTCAATGAATTGTGACCATTCAAACCTTCATTGATATATTCTTACTCCATTGGTAATTATACCACACCATGAATCTTGAGGAAAAGCAAGAAAAAACATTCATTGTGGTAGGATCCTCACTGAAGCTACTGCAGTGTGAATATTGTTTTCAAGGTCCTCCTTTGAATGAATTTATCATGTACATTGTTGTAATAGACTGCCGTGTCTGCCCTAGACTGACTTTATTTGGAATCTTATCTAAAATTGATGGGACTCTGTCTATCTGAAAATGTTCTGATGGAGAAAATAAATAAATGTCCACTGAACTGAGCACTAACATTTTTGGAGTCATCAATAATAAATGTTGCCTGAAATGTTCTTTCTAAATGTTTTATGGCAGACAACAAAGAGGACATGGAATAGTGATATGTGTACAATTCAGATACAAATAATAAGTGTAAAACAAGACCAAATTGTAAAGGAGGACTTAATAATTGACAAAATGCAATATGTAGTGCATGATAATCACCGATGGGGAAGGTTAAATTTGTGACAGTTATGTAGTTTTGGTTGAATCAATTAGATATTTTGCTAAGATAGACCTGTTTTGTACCATTCCATGACCTCACAATTTAAAACTGAGAAACCAATGTAAGTATGCATTTGAATTTGAACTTGCTCTATTCCACTAAAAAATAATTTTGCATTCCTTGTTATTTGTCTCATCAAACCAATTTGGCAAGTCATTAAAAAAGGAAAAATAAAAGAGTCAATGAATTTGATTCCATTTTGTATTTTTTTTTTTAGTTGATACAACTTCTATTCAGATGATTGGCTCAGCCCTTGGCTCTCATGGCTGTGCTTGTCATTGTGGGTCGGTGATTGTGGGGTGGAGCTCAGACTGTGTTCATAGGCATGCATGTCACTGATTGGCTCTTCTTTGACTCTGACCACAGACTGGGTTCCCTCTGCCTGATCCCTCACCTCCTTCCTCAGCTGAATGCTGCCCTTCTGCAACATGTAATAGAGGATGGGGTTGGAACGCGAGAGCCGTGGAGAGTCCAGGTTTGAGTCACAACCATCCTCCTCCTCATTCTCCTGACTACCCCATCGCACAGGGCTCTCAGGCTCCTGTTTGACTAGAGTAGGGGGGTCCCGTTTTTGAGTGACTGGCCATGGAGCTGGGTGGCGGCTCCAGGGGGTATGGATAGGGCTGTCACCTGCAGGGGGGGTGGGCAGTGGTCTGAGATTACTCGGAAGCCCTGAGTTGAGGGAACCATGGGGGTGCCAGCCGGGCAGGTGGAGGAAGTTGTGATTATGGGCAGACTGACTGAGAATGCTGCCATTGGCCTTGCCATTGGCCTGCAGGACGGAAGGACTAGGTGTCCCTCGGGGCTGCTGGGACAGCTCCTTCAAACAGTTGTCAGAAAGCAGCAGCTGTTTGAGCACATTGAAGCCCCGACTCTCTCTAGTGAGGGTTTCACTTGGTGGGCTCCTGGGTGGAGCCTCCTCTTCCTTCAGACTCCTCTGCTGATCAGGCTCTTCCTGAACAGCAGAAGAGGCAAAAATGTTTGTGTTGCCACTGTCCACTGCTCTTGGAGAGCTGGTATTATTCAAACTGTCAGTCCGATCAGAGCAGAGGCGTCTCTTCTTGGGACTGGGGCTTGGATACTCCCTCTGTTCCTCTTTAAAATGTCTGGGCTGTGACTCAGCCTGCATAGCAGCACTGGTATAGTAGGTAGCAGTCTGTTGTTTTAGCAACTGGCTGAGGAGGCCATATTTTGCTATGACCTCTGCAGGCCGTGGTTCTGTTTTAAAGTCCTGCTGAGAATCTGAGAGAGGGCTATTCTTCTCATAGCCACTAGGTCTCTTTCTGCCACTCAGGTCCTCAGACATGGCAGGGGATGGTCCCACCTCTTCGGTGAGCTCCGTTTTGACCTTTATGTCCAAAGGGGGCCCATTGGAGCTGTCACAGATGATGGAAGCACCAGGGCTCTTCTCATAGCACCCCCCTGCCAGGTCCACACTCCTCCTACCACTGCCACTGGGCCTATCTTTGCGGCTGACTGTAGCAGTAGTCGAGCCTGTGCCTAGAAGAAGCTGCAGCACGGTACGCCTCTCTAGAAGGTTTTCAATCTGTGATGAAGGAGGAGAAGCTTCCTTACGACTGAAAGGTGTGCCACTGCCTGATGGTCCATCAGAGAGTGGAGTGGTGGTCCTGTGAACTGGAGCATTGAGCCTTTCCAATAGGGCAAGGGGCCTGTTGGCATCGGGCTCCTGACCCAGCCCTTTGTTGGAGGGGATGGGTGGAGAGGAAGAAGCTGTGCCACACTGAGCCAGATTCTGTAACAGTTTACTGGCACTGAAGGCAGGCTCTGAAGCCTTCTCAGCAGGGAAGGCTTTAGACTTACACAAATCCAATGGGCTGGACTGGACATGGGGGGAGGGGTAAGAGTAAGGGGATAGTGCACTGCTAGGGTCACGACTAAGTGAGTAGAGGGGCTGGGCTGAGGCTACAGGTCTATCTATGGGGCTTTTTGTCCTGGTCTCCTCCCAGGGCACCAGTCCCTTTGGTTGGCCTCGAGACATGTTGGCCATAGTTATATCAAGTGGCAAATCCTGGTTACCTACGCTTTTATTAACCATTTCATTATTTCTGCGCTCAAGAAGAAGCTGCATAAGTGTGACCTTAGGGTGGGATTTTAGGTCTGGGCTCATTTCAGGCTCCTTGTTCTTGGACACCTTTGATCCTGATGGCTCTGGCTTCCACTTGTTTATTAAAGATTCTGTTAGTTTGTCCAGGGAGGAGGTAGAGATAGAGGAGGAGGAAGAGGAAGAAATAGTAGTGGAAACAGAGGAGACAACAGTAGAGGATGGTGAAAAGGTTGTGGTGGAGGGTTGAGCAGAAGCTTGAGGAGAGAATGCAACTGGAGTGGAGGAAAACACTGTGGTGGAAGAAGAGAGGGTAGAGGTGGAAGAGGAGAAAGAAGAGAAGGAGGAAGAGGGGGTGGTAGTTTTGGGCCCTGTGTCTTGTGTATTTGCCCGGTTTCTCATGGAGAGATCAATGGGAGAGCAACTCGAGTAGGAACTCTCTGCATCACTGCTGTCCTTGGTCAGGCTCCTCTCCTGGGTGGAACACTCGCTGTCCGATGTGACTGAAGAGGAGCCGCTTGGCGGCAGAATGCCACAGCTGTCCTCCAGGTGCCCATTCTTGGTCAGCTGCTTCTGGTTGTTGTGGTTGTTGAGTAGCAGCAGCAGCAAGCTGCTGCATGTCTGGGGGGGACGGGTTGGACGCGAGTCAAAGCCTCGCTTCTCCCTAGGTGGTTGGCTGTGAGTGTGGTTTGGAGCATGAGGGGGAGTGGGTGGGGAGCTTTGGCTATGGCCACGCAGCAAAGAGGGGCTCTGTGGACTGGACAGGGCTGTTCGAGGGAGTGTTGTTGTTATTGTGGTTGTTGCTGTCATTCCATTTTGGGTTGTTAAGGAGCTTAGTGTGTCTGGGGCTACAGGCAGAGTCCCTCCCACACTAGGTGGCCTTTTGTCCTGGCCATGCTGCTGGTTTGCCATGGCAGCTAGTCTCTCGCTGGCAGATCTTCCCGAGAGCTGGGCTTTGAGGGCATGCTCTCTGGAGTACTGCTGGAGATGGGCTTCACTTGACAGCAGTAGAGCCAGTTGACTGCAGGCCACACTGGGCTTGGGTGAAGGTGCTGGACTAGAACGGATTTTTACCATGTTGGCCACAGCCTTCAGACGCTCAGCACAGGACACTGATTCAGCAGCTGTTGGTGCAGAGGGAGGGGTGGCGCTGTGTGCTGACCGAGGTGATTCTGGGGGTCGGTCCTGACTGTGTCCACGGCGACTGTAGGGTGTGTTGCTGTGATTTTGAAGTTTGCTCTTCCTCATTAGGCCCTTCAAGCGGCTTGAGGCTGTCCCATACACAGGAAGTGGCTCTTTGTCTGCAGGTGGTGCCTTGGAGGGAGAAGAACACTCACTGGGGGGTTTATTAGAGTGCTGAGACATTGCCACACTCTGAAGCCGTGAGCTAAATGACTGAAGCAAGGAAGCCAACAGGGTGCTCTCCCCAGCATGAGGGGATCCCTCTAGTGCTCCATTTTGCAGGCCTCCCCCTTGGCCATTCAGCTCCATTGGGGGTGAACTCATCCGCTGGTTCCCTGGATCATTCCAGGGTCCAGAGCGCAGTAGGCGGGCCTTCTTCAGGTGCTGCGAAGAACCTAGTGTTGGCCCATTGGTTCCAGCTTTGGGAGCTGTGGGGCCATGATTGGGGAGTTGGAAGGGCCCGCCCACCTTGTCACCCTGCTCCTGGTTGCTGTGGGCAGCCTCAGACCTCCCGCTTGCCGTGGCCCCAGGCCCGGCTACCACTGGATGCATCAGTAAACCTTCCAGATAAGTTAGAACAGCTGAATCCTTGTGTGTCTCAGGGCCAGGCTCCTCCCCATGAGTCATGTTCAATACTAGGATCCCCTCGTATGGTTCAGCACTGCTACTGGGAAACAAATGTCTACTAGGTCATCTGGTTGACGGTGGCATGTACTTCCTAAATACCAAAAATAGGGCAGGCAATTGTACAGAGTGAGTCTGCACAGGGCTGAAGTATGCACTGACCGGATGTGATCCCTCTCTGTAGTGGGCACAGTCAGCACTGTGGTAAAACAGCAACCATGGTTGGAGGCAATCTGGGGCAGGTGGGCCTCCTAGGCATTGTTGTATGCCTTTAAACACTGTAGGATCCCAGAAGGCCCAGCTCCAGGCCTATGTGAGTAGCAAGCGAGGAGTCAGCGGGATTTCACCGCAAAGATGTTGACACATTCCGTGGCTGTGGATGTTTGGGATGTCTGTCTTAAGGCCTGGCTGTGGTTCTGTCAGTGGCGCCTTTCAGCTTTGCAGATCTCACATGGGGGACCTATGGGAGTGAGTGAGAGAGAAAAGAGAGAGGGAGGGAGAGAGAGATGGTTGGGAGGAGAAAAAGGAGAAACTGTGTGAAAAGCAGGGATTTGCACAGCACTATATCACATTCATTTCACCACCTTGTCTGCCATCTCTGTTACTTAGCAACATTTCAGATTGACTGCACACGGCTCCTTCTCCTCTCTGCACTCTCCCCTCGCAGCCACCGAACAGACGACAAATGTAGATTAGGCCTGATTGGATCCAAATTGAAAATTCAAGCCCACTACCTTGAAAACATTCAGGTCTTGAGCTGTAAGCCCCTCACAGCGATGTCTTTCAAAAGTGAAGGGCCTTGTGAGAGCTGTGAATCATTTCTTATGCAGCTTGTCATTTCAGTGGATTATCCCCCCCCCCCCCCCCACCTCCTGCTCCTTATGCACTTGAGCAGCATCTCACACGACGCAACCCTCGATCTACACAAAGCAGGAGCCACCCACCCACCCACATGCACACAAGTAAGCACTTAAGCATTCATGCCTAGACACAAGCATGAAAATGTGCATGCACATTTGTATGTGTGCATGCATATTCTCACACATGCACAGAGTAAATGAAAACCGTTCTGGTGGCTACTCAGTCTCACCACACCACCGCACTCTTTAATAACACACCTGGGCAGCTGTGACTCCTTCACAAAGCTTAGCTCTTATGAGCCTGCATTGTTTTTAAATCAGAAGACAAGAGCAAAACATGAACTGACTTGATGCGAGTCGTGTTTACGGGTACAGTACAAAGGCAGTGAGAATCACAGCAAGGATATAGCTAACAGACAAGCTGTACTCGACTGTCAAGTGTGTGTGTATTTTTTGCGTGTGTGTATTGGGGGGTGGGGGGCTTAAGGATCAGGTGCACCTGTCACACCACACCACTGTCAGTAGGGCAGAGCCAGTGACACTGGGGTGAGCATTGTGCCAGTTGCCATGACAGTGTCAGCGGCGCTGCCCTGGGAGACCTCTGCTCTGAACCCTGTCAGCGTGGTTTCCGTGGATACAGGACACCTCCGACAGTCCTGGCCGCATCCCATAAAGGTTAATTAATACAGAGTTTCCACCTCGCCTCAGCTGCTGTCTGTGTCCTTTCCCGATGCCGTCCTCACCTTTGGTGTCCGCTGAGTGGACCAACATAGCAGGTCACACAACAGGACAGCAGCCCTTGATTATGACGAAAGGCCATGGCAACCCACGCAGCCACCAGCCTAAATACTTCACAGAGAGCAGTATCAAGGGCCAAAAACAACAAGGCAGCAGGCTTCTAATCAGGCTGAAATCCATCCCCGTGGCCAAGGTCCACAGGTTGTCATGACAGTAAGGGCAACAAGGTGTCACTTTTAATGCCACCTTGAAAATGAGCTGGGATTAGGAGCTGGATTTAAATTGATCAGTGCACAATTAAGTCTGAGTAGCAGTAGGAAAACAATCAGGTTGCCAATTTTAACAACCAAAGGTCCACAGGTTGATGAGACTCTTCAGACTGTGCAACATTGTATAGAATAGAATAATTTAACTGAGATTGGCCCATCAGTGTCAATTACAGTTCAAGGCCATTTTAAAGCTGCTGACCTAAATCTGACAACAATAAAAGCCAACCTGGTCATACTGGGCCATCTGACGTCTGCTGTCATGCTAATCTTAGATGTTCAGGATTAGGGCTATTTTCCCGCCAGCAAGCTTAACGCAATTATAATAGAATGCTCTGTAACGCCACGTTTGATCAGCACAGTGAACATGTACACATGTTTACCTTCAGCATAGCATGGCAAACTAACTAACGTGCCGTGATACAGCCCCCCAGTTAGTGAGAGAAAAAATTTAAATGGAAAAGAAACACTGACACGGTTTCAACATGGGAAATTCGGTTAATCTCTCTGCTGCTGGCAGTGAACCTTTGGAATTACAGTTGACCTTGTCTGTGCTTTTGCCCAAAGAAACTTCAATACAGAGCAGACAAGGCAGCACAGGGACACTATGACACTGCACTATATTAATTTATATACAACAGAGCTACTGCATTCCCTTTCTCACATTAAGTACGAATAACTCTTTAAACAAAGTGAGGACCTTCAGGCTCTTGAGAGACATGTAATGACAGAGTCTGTGTCAAAAAGCCCAGCTACAGCAAGGGCAAGAAAAAATATGTACTCCTCAGTGACAGATCTCTGTTAACAAATAAATGACCTAAATATAGGGAAAGCTGTCCTCTGTACTGAGCCCCTACAGCATACAGCCCTCCTCCTTTCCTCTCTCAGAATGTGTGATGTGTGCATTACTATTACATTATCTCCCCTGGTGTATACATTGAAAATGACCTTACACATCTGTTAACATGTCATCTCATTGGTGGTGGCACCCAAAAAGCCTAACCTCCACCCCCCTCCCCCACTGTGGGACACACCACCAATGAGCTGCTCTACGGTTTCTGTGGTGATTATCCATTATCCTTGACAATGTCAGCCAATGACAGTGCAGGCACCATTCTAAAGTGATTTTTACCCCAACAGACAGGAACAGGACACTGCACTCTCAGCCGCTTCCTAAGATACCAGAATTACCAGAAGCCCTACATAAAAATGTGCAGACGCAGATGTCACGGATTAGATCTCAAAATGTGACCTTCATTCCCTGCACTGACCTCCAGATTACACCCACTCCACAACCCACTGACACAGGCATGAACACACTTGCACACTTGTAATACAGCCTTTTTTTATCTTAAAAAAATTGAGTTCTTAAATGACCTTCATTGTCAGGAATGGTAATCCATTTAAGCCATTTAAAATGTATGAGACCAAACAAAAGAATTAAAAAGGGGAAGAGTCAAAGGAGCGGCAGTTAAAGTCAAGGTCACTTGATGCAACAGCTGGTGTCCATGCAAAGCTCTGGGCGTTAATAAAAAGTGACAATGCTGCCCGAGCGGTGTGTATTACTAATGTCTGACACCAGCCTGGCAGATGTGTTCTCCCTGCATTTAAGGGGAGTCAAGGTTAAAGGAATTTAAAAGGAGAGGCGATGCCTAAACACTATTATATCATGTAATCTGCAGCCCAGCCCTGCTGCACATACTCAACGGGGTAGCTCACTTACACATGCAGCGTGACCGCTATTTGTAAATTCAATATGGCCTGACATGATTAAATAAGACAAAACATAAGCTACCTGACCAAACGCAGTTGTTCCAAGCCTTCCACAAGTGAACCAGTACACCAGAGGAAAGTTGAATTAAAAGCTCTTGTTCACCTTGAGAGAGGTAAACAAGAGAATAACATGCTACCGAACAGCAGGAGAGCTAGAGCAAGAAGATGTTTTTTCAGATAAGTCAATCAGGACAAAATAACCCTGAAATGCAATACACAGACACATGCACGCCCACACAAAGAGAACTAGGGCACTCTGACCCACTTCTTAGGATGCATTGACCAAACGAGTCATGCATAGCACACATGCCTCCATGTGCGCACACAGAAAGCTGTGGATGTACCCCACATAAAGGAAATGTGATACATAAATGCTGAAAAGTC
The DNA here is from genome assembly GCA_005408345.1 of Macquaria australasica. Classification (NCBI taxonomy): domain Eukaryota; kingdom Metazoa; phylum Chordata; class Actinopteri; order Centrarchiformes; family Percichthyidae; genus Macquaria; species Macquaria australasica. The sequence continues at coordinate 330,515 of SEMN01000060.1, read as the reverse complement.
AGACCTCTTGTGTCAAGTAGCACAGGTGATCCATTGGGAAAAATCATCCTGCTCAGAGCACTTGAATGTGAGGAACGGTGTGAGATGACTGAATGCTAACATTTCAGACTTGGACGAAATGGGACCGGAGTGCTAAAGTTCTTGGCCTGCATGTGGCCTTGGATGAGGAGTGCGGGGGTGGATTTTAACTTCATCTGTACTCATCAGTGCAAAGAGTGCTTGGGGTTGAGAGAGAGCATAGAGGAATTCATGCACACTGATGAGTCATCTAAGCGGTTCAGAGCCCAGTTGACTGGCGGAGGACCCAGCGAAACTAGCCAGTGCAATGATAATATCACTGCACTGTCTTTTCCCCTTACCTTACATGCCCAGGCTAGCATGGATGTGCTTACAAAAATGTTTGTGTCCATAGTAAATATTTGTGTGCCATTTGGAAGACCCACCCAAGGGCCATTTCCTGAGTGGCTGAGAATTAGTGCATCAATTAAACACACACACATTCCTTGTTAATGAGCCGTGGCTGCCATCAATCTATATCTGATTCATTTCTATTGGGCTCCGAGGTAATCTTCTGCTTACATCGTCTGTCCAAAATGGTGCTCATTTCCCTCCCGAAACAACATGCATTTTCCATTTGTAAACACTGGTGCTGGAAATAGGAACAGCTGATTGCCCCATGGCCAGCACGCCAAAAGGCAGAGTTAGGCTCTTGAAACAGACTGCAGTGGTGATGTCTGAGGGAAATGGGCCACTTTGCAATTGAGATCAAATGTCCCACTGTCAGGCTGCCCTGAAAGCTGGATAAAACCAGCTAAAAACCTTGGCCTTTAATGAATCATTTCCATAATATCCTTGGCATTAGCCCTAAGAAGGCTATTGCAGTGAGTCAGCAAGATGTCTGGCTTTATTGGGTTAAAAGAATAGTGCATTTTTTCTTTTAACTGTGAGTAATTTGGGATGGTTTGGAGTAATATGGTGTGTGACAGAGGTCTAAGTGACAGAAAAAGAAGAGGACATATCTCTGCTATCATTTTGCCTTTCATAATGCTCCCATTGACCTACTTTCTAGTTTTTAAATCATCCTAATGCTCTGAGTGAGGTTGGAGAATGATAACACAGGGTACAATAGGTTGTGAAGGGACATTCCATTAAAATCATCAAAAAACACAATTTGTATTTTTCTTCTCCTTTTTCTTAAGTAAGAATACAGTCCTATTCAAAGTTACACAATCAAATGAATCTTTTAAATCGTTAGATACATTTAACCCAATATACTATAAACCAATTATGTGTAACCTTTTCCGAGAAAATCTCTCAGGCACCACAAATCTAGTTGGCAGGGCAGAGCTGAGTACATGCCAATGAACAGGAGACTTCAATAAGATTAGTCCTACACCTGGCCCTGATGCCCGACCCAGTGCTCACAGAGCACCCAACAAAAACAGCTTCACTCTAAATATTCCTGACAGTCTCAGATTCTAAATTAGCATCCAGGTTAATAACCAAAACCACCTTTAAATACGAGTTTTGACAATCAAGTGAAGGTGGAACAAACACATCCATTTACCTGTTAACTGAACTGGTAATCTAACTTATTATCCTGATGCTGACTATACTTCCCCACAATGCAAGGGTTTTTAGATAACACTGATAAAACAAGCAATAATATGCTTGCCATCCCACCACCCCAAAGGAACATGGACCACTGAACCCAAGTGTAATCTTTACACAGGCAACCTCAGCTATTTAAGTTAATGTTACAAGCCTCATATGATTCCTTTTCAAGCAAAACACTGGACAAAACTCATTTTAACCAATTATTAAGATATCCCTAGGCAAATTACATCAGAGATTATAATGGAATATTTGCCATCACTGCCCTGTGGGCAAAGACATTTGCTGCCGCATGGTCAAAAACACAAATTCCAAAAAGGTTGTTAAAATCAGGTGTCCTAAATGACTTTAAATGTTCCATGGGACCAAAATAAGACTAATGTAGTTGTGAGTAATTTATATGCTGATAAAAAACACATTCACTAGCTTTGTTTATACACATGGGCATGGGGATGGAACTGATAACAAGAGTGAAAGATGACGATAATAAAGCGTTGTGACACTACTTTGGATTTCAGTTTAAAACATGAACCAACACTTGACTAAAGCAGTTAGTAAACTCAACTAAACATCTTCTACGAGAAAAATATCCTTTTAAAAAAGAACCTTTTACATTATTGCGAACAGTCTCTGGAAACGTGTATCTGCTATGGTTTTACAGAAATATAAAGCTTTACATTCAATTCAATTCAATTCAGTTTTATTTATATAGCGCCATATCATAAAGTTATCTCAGGGCACTTTTTCGAATAGAGCAAGTCTAGACCGACTCTTTATATTTACAGAGACCCAACAGTTCCCAGTTAAATGGAAATTTACATCCGCCATGAACATTTTAAGACACACTACCTTTCTTTTGAAACATTTTACTGCTTATCAATTAGAGCATGATTCAACGGCAATTTCCATCTCTACAAGATAATGGGATAATTGACCCCAAAATTACTTGTTGTTGTTACATATGAAATAGGAAAAAGAAAAAAGTGTAAGAATGTATGCAAATACGCATTATGAGATAAATACAATTGTCTACAAGGATTAAGGAAGTTAAGGTGCAAAATTTCCTACAAACTCTCTTTATTTGCTAAAAGCCCTTTTCTTGATCATTATGATCTCCAATTGAAGCAGAGATAATCCATATCTTATAGGGCAAAACACACTTTATTTAGCTTGACCTCCTCCTTTTATTTAAGCCTTCTCCTCACCAGTAAATCTACCTTCTTAAATAGTCTACACCAGCCATGTTTAATTGAGCAGAGAATTTGATAAAGAACAAAATAAATATTAGCCAATAAACTATTTAAATGGATATTAAAGCTGCATTTTGGTCATGTATAATTAGTGTATGATTCAGAAGGAATATTTATCTCTATGCATCAAATTAGGTGTATGTTAGCAGGCCTCATCTATGCATTTGGTGCAATAACCACCAATTATGATGAAATAATAAACCTGCTTCTGCATTTAAATTAAATGGTCACATTCTGTCAGTGGATGGAGGGTTCATGATTTGGGCCAGGCTGGGGTCAAGCAGCTAATATAACCACTGACAACACAGTGCACACAACTGGCAAGCTGAACTGATCAGTGTAATTGGATTTGAACTAAAATTTCAGTGAAAGACATGTTCTGGGTTAAATCATTTAGACGTATCTGAAGATGAAACTGTCTTCCTTTACATATTTGGTTCAGTCACCATCACCAACGACAAAAGCAGAGGTGCAGATAAACAGAGGTATTGTATCTATGTCAGTGGGTCTCGATTCCAGTTGTCATTACTCAAACTACTGCTGGTTTTCTATCTAAGCAGAGGTTAATTGCAATTAATTGCCTTCACCTGGCAGCCCAGGTGTAATCAGCGCCTGAGTAGCTAGAATGAAAACCAGCAGGACTCTGAAGCCTGAGGACCAGAACTGAACCCGTCTTTTTAAATGAGCAGTGTGTTGATGGAAGATATGAACCAGCAAAGTGATTAATTGTATTTCGCAGGATTTTTTTGTTGCAGGTTGCCTTTACTGTAACCAAGAGAAACACCAACTAACTGTCACTGTCAGCCTAGATGCAGACAAGCACGGGGCCAAAGCTTAAAGGAAATTAGTCTGTCTTCCCTCAGTCAGCTATTGACTATTAAATCAGACAGAGAGAGATAGACAAGGCCAGCACCCAACTGCAAGCGGCCTATTATTTCGCCATAATGAAGGAGATCGAGAGGACGGGGAAGACTATCCAGTGGTAAATGTAGTAAAAAGTTCTCAGCAGAGTAACAAAAAAATCCACACCAAGCCAAATGCTAACACACCTATTCTGCTGTGGATGGGAGGTGAACACAGACACACATCATGCGCCCGTACCTTGTCATCCTTAGCTGTGGAGGCTGATACAGGTAAAGTGCAGTAATCAATTTGCTCTACTGGCAGGAGTGCTCCTTTAGAATACTAATCAGGCTTCAGCCCTCCCCTCTTCCCTCGTTCTCGCCATCCCTCCGCCACCGCCCCCTCTGCCTTTCTCCTTCCTCGTTCACCTTTCTCATGACTTGACACCCCCCCAGTGCCCCAGACCTGACCAAATGCTAAAGGAGGGCGGGCTGTCTTCTGCACAGATAACTGCTGCCACTAATCAAGCCTACGTGCACCGGGGCGTGGGATTAAAAGAGCTTGCACAGCTTGACTCAGGCACCGAATGGTGTTAGCACACACACACACACACGCACAAGCAAAACACACACCAGGTCAAAATAAAAACCTATAGGGAAGCCAGCAGCGTTTCGTCCTAGAAACACACACATACACACAAGCCTCAGACGAGCAAACACAACAAGGTCAACTTAAAAGCTGATGTTAGGTGAACATTCTCGGGCTATAAAAGAACACACACAAGAAGATTAGATCTAAATTTACTCCGCCAGTCAAAACGGGACTCGGTGGTGAGCCACCCATCTCTATCTCTCAGAACACATGTCACGCAGGGAGCTGCAGTGTTGTGCGCATCTAAAGCAAAAAAGAGGAACAAACTCGACTGTGAATTGACAGGGCCTTAATTCCCGTTCGTTTTTCATTTGGAGAGATGGCTTACAAGGGGGGGTCTCTACACCATATCAAACACATACCAGAGTTGCCTGGAGGCTGTAACAAAGCGTCCTCAATGTTACACTGTGCACACACATACACATTTACAGGCAATAGGAGTGTGTGTGTGTGTGTGTGTGTGTGTGTGTGTGACAGAGGCAGAGAGAGAGACAACGCCACCCTATGCATCAGCAGGGATATTTCATTATGTACATAACGAGTGCCATTAATCGCTCTTAACAAGAGGACACAACCTCACCTTGGCAGTCTCACGCACAGCAGGAAGGTGGGGTGGGGTGGGGGGGTTGGAGGAGTGGGGGCATGGAAATATCTACAGTGCGCACAAAAATTAAAATTCACCACACTCAAGGATCCGCCGGCTCCTTTTGACCGACCACATCGTGGCCCGGGGGTGTGTGGAGGCAAGCCAGCAGTCATATAGAAGCTGCTCATCTGATAGACACATAAAAACACATAAAAAAGTAAAAAAAAAAAAAATAATAAAAAACGAAGAAGAGGAAGGACAGGGCAAGAGAGGAAATAAATATATAAATAAAAGTGGGGGAAAATGCCGCAGTGGCGGTAGCCAGCGGGGGCTCGTGCCCTTGACATACTGACACGGGTGGAGGAGGGAGGGGGGTACTGTCATGTGACACTCTTGTCATTCGCCTGATCAACTGCCTGTCCACCTGCCTGCCCGCCTAGCCACCTGGCAAACCCCCCCCATCCAAATATCTCGCCCACCTTCGTGCGACCTCATCCTATGTTGACCTGATGGCGCTTGCCCCCCCCACCCCCCACCCCCACCTATGCCCACCACTGCCCCCCACTCCACCCCTCTGCAGTCCTAGCACCCCGCCCACCAAACCCCTAGCGCTCTGCCCCCCCCGCCCCCCCGGCTGTGCAGCAAGGTCAGGCGGGTCACCGTGTCCTCATCTGTAATCCGCTGCCATTCGTCAGCAGCCCCGGCCCAGGCTGGAGGAGAGAGAGGAGAGGGAGGAGAGGCAGGCGCTCCGACGAGGGGAGAATGCCCAATTAGGCAGCTGTCACACACACACACACACACACACACACACAGCTCAGCACAGCAGAGCAGGAGAGAGAAAAAGAGGGAGGGAGAGAGGGAGGGAGGCTGCAGAATCAGCCTACTGTCCACAGACAGAGGGGGGGTTGGGGGGTGTACATGAATCCTTTCAGCTGTGAGTGTCTGTGTATTGTTTTGGTGTGCAGAGCAGTTGGGGGGGGTCAACTACAGTTTAGACATGTATGACTACTATCTGAGGCATGTCAACAGGGAGAGCAGCAGGCTGTGCAGACTTTTGAGGATACAATAGTTTAATAAAATTTTATGACAGGGCAACTACTCTTATCTCAAAATGAAACGAGTTCTGAGTACTAACTCTCTTATCTATAACCACAGGATTGATGAGTTGATCGGGGAATGGCTGGGTGCTACTGGGGACAGAAAAACACCACAGGGCAAACTCTGTGTAACGGCCAGTTGGCCATTTAAACAAATCCAAAGGCCGGGTCAACACGTACCCAGCCAGAGTGGACTGTGGACTGGAGGTGTAGTTCCACACTGAAATTCTTTACTGTCCCAGACTAGCAGATATCAAATGGGTGACAAATATCCCATAATTGGATCATTCATCACCAGCGAACACATCTGTTTTGAGTAATGGGAAAACTAATCAGCAAAAATGATACAGAGACGACTCCACGCCAGGCACCAAGAAGATTTATGCTAGAGTGATTCAGGACTCACGCCTGTACCTATTGATTGTTTAGTCTAAATGCTTTTTCATTTAATCAAAAGAAAGAGTCAGAATGGTACTATGCCAGCTGGGTGATGTACAGATGTTATCAAGCGCCCTGGGGGCTGGGGGGGTTCAGCTGGTCAGAGGAAACTCTTGTCTTCCTTAGTTCCACTTTAAATGTCAAAGTTCATCAGGGTTCAGTGGAGCTTCAAATCCAGCTTTGAGTGGTTAGTGTTCAAAAGGATTGCGTCACAAGTGCGAGGGACACTTATCCAGTAAATCCTGTCTGAGTAGAAAGTACAGTTCATAGAGACTTAGGCTGGATGTCATACAGGCTGAATACACATGTTCCTCTACCCTAGGGGAAGACTTTCACTCGGCTACAGGTGTCTGGGGTAAACCCCTCCCTCCCTGCTAGATGGTCAACCAACACACATACAAAATGGAAGGCAGGACTGTGCAGGCAGAGGAAAAATGCCCAGGTACATTAATATAGTTAGAGCATGCAAAGGGGATAAACACTGAAATCCCCTGAGCAACACTCCACAGAAAGGACTTTCTCTGCTGCAATTTGAATGTCAATTTATTATTCATCACTGGAAGGGACTTTTTCCAAGGTAGCAACACTCTCATTTTCTATTGGTATTCTGTGGCAAAGGATAAACCATTTACTAGTACAAGTTGTGCAGTAACGCACGTAAAATGGTACAGTAAATGTGATTACTTTTTTCAGTAATGAGTACAGTGTAAGGGATTACAATTGGAAATTCAGCCATTACATTAAAGTTACTAATCCCTGTTACATTGACATTTTGTCGGCTTGTCAGCCCTCCCCAGCTTATCAGTTTTTACTGAACCAGTCTGCCTGGGACGTGATCGCTTGGCGCAGGGGCTTATGGTGGGGCGATGGAGTTAGCCTCTACCAAAAGAGGTGAAATGCGACTTCATTCGCATTCCACAGTTGTCTTATTCACATGTGTTCTTAGCTGGTCTACTAACGTTAGCCACGGGTACGCCTCCATTCAGGAATCAATTCAGTTCAAATTTAGCATGCTTTATTGGCATGAATGTCAGGCGAACAATATTGCCAAAGCATCAAGGGTAATACAGTTCAATAATGAGATGAGGAAAAAAAAAAAAGAAAAGAGAAGTACAGCTGAGGTCTGGACTTCTGGAGGATTTGGAGTTGTTTAAAGGCACCTTTGACGGAACTGGACTGAATAATGTAACGCATTACTTTTGCTACTGAGTAATTAGTAATGTATTAACTTTTTCAATGAGTAACGTATAATGAGTAATTGATTACAGTTTTCAAGTAACTTGCCCAACACTGTTTAATAGTATTAGCATATATTTTAGCATATAGTGTAAAGAAATAATGCGCATTCATTATTTCAATTAATAATAATTTATAGAAAAAGAAAGCCTACTGAATTACTGAATTAATAAAACATAAAAACTGAAACTCCACTGGTACCCTAGAATACTCCTTTTACAACATACCACACATTGACTTTGGTTACTTTGACGTGCTGGAAAGACTTTCAGCATCAACTGCATTTTCTGAAATCAATGTAAATGATATGTACTCTGCAAATAAATGTGACTTTGATAAAAGAAAAAAAACTGCAATCCAATCCTACTCCTATACTTTGGAACAATGTAATAGGAAAAGGAATACTGCGATACCGTATGAGACGAGAGATACTATAAAGTCCCTATGGGACTACTTTAGTCATTTCTGTTGGGCGACTCCACCCATCTCTGTGATTGTTATTATAATGACTCAGTGTTTTGTTGGCCTGTTCTTGCTCCGTTCTTCCAGCACTGAATGTACCTAAAGTGCTCCAAAAGTCTAAAGATTGTAATCTGTGATGTCATATTGATGCATAGCCTGAAGCAGCTCCATTAGCAGCCTGACTGACTTTGTGGACTCATACATACAATGTCTGCCTGTACTTTTACATCTACAAGGAAATTTAGATGATAGTAGGGCTATTAGTCTCAGAAGACATAGCCTTATCTTTGTCCAAAAATCATCCCCATTACTTTCACCTTGTACTTCTATTCCAATACATTGTATATTGGTGTAAAGTCATAGATGAGGAGGTATTTCTCATTGCTGGCTATGGATGATAAAAACTGTACTAGTCTATGAGGCTAAATGTCAGCTGTATAAAGTAATGATTGGATTCCATTAATAATATGATACTTTATTGAGGGAAATCATCTTCACTTTCCCTGTCACAGGCAGGTCAGAGGTCAGGGTCAGTTACATAGCTGAGCTCCTGGACCGGAGGTGGTAGTGATCCAGTGTTTCTCTTAAAGACAGTTCAGTGCAGCATACAGTATGCAGCCAAAAACAGGGACTTGAACTCAGCTCCTCAGGCTAAAAGACTCTCTGTAAACTCACTACACCACTCTGAGTGGTCCTCCTTAAGTGCAGCTCTGATGTGAACAGCTGTGTGCTGCCGCAAGACAAGACATTGTGCTCACTGTGCAGTCACACTGTAATGGGCACTGCAAGCGATACCTGATTGACCGATGGACACATGACTACAATGTAAACAAAAAGTGGACAAGCAAGTCAGATACTGTATACTACAATTTATTATCTATACTCTCAGTATACCTGGATGATATTCAGTGATGAGCTCATTTTTGTTGCTATGATATAAAAACATAAAACAAAAGTATGACTGCTATTGATGTTGCAAATGTGTATAAATATAGCTATTGATTAACCATATTCAAGTTGATTTTGTAATATCTGTCTATAGGGACAGATTAAAAATAACCTTTTGGTTAACTCACATTAAAAGCAGTGATTATTAATGGGCCCTGTCCGTGAAAAATAAATCAATCAATAAATAAAACAGGGGTTATCACAACTAACTCACCTGTCAGAAAATGAGTAAGAAAGAAGCACCTGAAGCATTTGCCTATCATTTATTTATCATGTATCAATCCCAAAAAAGAGACACCATTACATTATAATAATTGATATATTACACAAATCTCCACATAAACATTTTGACTTGACAAAGTAGGAACACCACAGGTGTTACTAATAACATTAACAATGGCTCTGGTCTATTCAGGTGTCCCAGTAAGACATGACAGTGTGACAGTGAGCCAGCATGCACAATACCAGGACATTGAAACTGAAGCAGCTAAATGGAATTCAGCCTTCATTCATTTTTTTAAATTTACACCTGTGCTTTTCCTATTGTGATGTGTCAAAATATGTTTAAAAGGCCTGTTGTCACTAGTGTGCACCCCCCTAACTTCCCCTGCAGAGTATTTCTGTCTCATGGGGAATGCTGATGTTCAAATGAGCACTTCAGGAACCCACTGGGTGTGTAGGATAACATGGTTTTGTTGGCTTGACATCATTAAAATGCTGAGTAATTGTACCAAAAAATGTTTATATTCACATTGGAGCCATTTAGCTACCACTGCTAATCAGTGTGACAAAAGGTAACAACAGTTACAAAAATTAAAACACCTGAACCTGTGACTCTATGTCTACTACTACTCCATTTGAAACCACCTGCTGATGCACTACAGTTTGCCTGTGCAGCAGTGTGTGCTCTTTGGAGTGAAGGCTGACTGGTCAAAAAAGGTGAAATTCACTTAAGCTAAAAACACACTTTAGTCTCAGCCCTCAACAGAAAAACATTTTGGAAGCGACTGCCACTGGTTCGCTGTCCCTTTAAATAACTTTAAGACCTTTTTTCTCTTCTCTACCTCCCTCCCCTGAGGTTTATCACTGTGACTCTTCTCTCTTTCACACACACACAAATGCTGCCTGCATGTGTGGCTGGCAACTACTGTACAAAGCAGTTAGCCAAGCATCTCTTGGCTCTGTGCAGAGAGAATAAGACGCTCTCATTACTGCCTTTAAAAAGCTCTTGCCCTAACAAAATCCACTGTAGACCCAGACAGCGGTGCAGCAAGTCACAGGAAAGACTGAAGGAATTAAAGGCCACTTTCCACCTTACAACTCAATTCTGTGTGAGTGTGTGTGTGTGTATGTCTGTGGTTGATGGTGTCAGCCCCCCCACCCCGGTTCCCCTTTCCTGTTCCTCTTTAATGTCACAGGGCTGGCTCATATGACCTTGAGCAGCAGCGTTGGCAAGGCAAGCGCGAGAGCTGCCTTGCCTGCGGGCGCCCTTGAACTGGATCTGCAAGACAAAAAAAAAAACTTCACGCGGCCTTGATAGACATCTCAGCCCCCCCCCCCCCCAAAAATCTATCCTCCCCCATCTATCCTCCCCCTTTCTCCTCAGCTCTTTTATTCAATCTACGCCACTCCTTATCTGTTCCCCCTGGTGGGAAGAGATTTATCAGGATGCTGTATCTTTAACCTCTCTATCAGACTGAGATAGAAACAGAATTTCAAAATGTCTGACCGGCCTGCGCGGATTTATTTTTAAACCACCACCACCTCCTCCTCCTCCTCCATGCACAAGCCCCGTGCCATTTCAGGAAATGGGATGGGGGTGGGGTGGAGGAGGGGGGGGGGGGGGTGCTTTATGGAATACACCTGTGTGATGAGATGGCCATCCACTCCAGAGGTGTTGTTTACATCCAAGGAAATTCCAGACTGTTTTTCCTCCCCATCTCTGCTCTGAGACATTGGCACAAAGTGACCTGTAGCTTCAAAACAAATATCCCAGCCCCTGTTCCAAGGATGAGCGTCGGCTTAATCAAGGTTCTCTGACTAAGAGAGGGGGTGGCGCCTCAGAGCCAGTGTTTTGACAGGTTGATGATGACCTGCTGGGTCCCAATGAAGACCTCTGATTTTCTAAAGAAAACACCATGGTCCATAGTCCAAAGTCTAGCTCTGCACTGTCAAACTCTGCTCTTGCATTAGAGCTGAGTGTAGTCTACTGCAAAAGCAGAAAGACGGGTTTTATCAGCATGCAAATATTGCGGCACCCTCCCTGCGACTGCGACTCAGGCCACCGAGGTTCAAGTAATACAGTAAATATTTGCAGTACAGTAAATATTTGCATTGCCCTGTTAGAAGCAGTGAGTTCAATACTTGGTGTTTGAAAATTCTTAAAAGGCCTTTTTATTTTTAACATAACGCACATACACTGCACAATAGTGTGTGTGCGTGCGTGCGTGCGCAAAGGACTGTATTGGAGGTTTGCATACTCGGAGACTGGCCTAGCCCTCCTACTGGTTCTCTTCATGCCTGACCTTTCAAAACTGTAATGTTATCACATGTCATATGCAGGCCTGCTGAAAACCATCTGCTAAAGGCACTGTGGTGGCTCCCTATCACCAAAAAAAAAAAAAAGGAAAAAAAGGGAAAAATACAACACAACACTGGCTGGAGTGGCCAAGTACTAGTTCTGACTGGTTTACTGCTCAGCACGTCTCACCTTCACACACACACACACACACACAGACACGCACACACACAGAAAGACAGACGGTGACACGCATACACCCCCTCAGAGGCTGTTGTTGAGCGACATGAGCCATGAGCAGTCTCCTCAATTAGCGTTAAGGGGCTTTCGCACAGAGACATGAAGTTCTGGGGCTAAGAATAACATTAGACAGGTCTGCTGCTCGGCAGTGGCAGGGCTCGGGAGCTGTGGCACTGAAGAGAGCCGGGTGTGTGTACTAACTGAAGTCTTGCTGCTAATCCGATCCCCCGCAATGTTTAGCCCCACCTCGGGATATTATGTTATGTTTGTTAGTGTGACACCTTGGCTAATAAGGCTGTTTTATACCGGGCGAAACCAATATGATTAACATTAGTCAGGACTGATATAGGAAAAGAAAAAAGACACAAACTATAATGTAAAATCTCTCCCATCAAAAACAAAAATCTAGTTTTCATATCAGGGAGATGGGTGAGTTGAAATATTAAAAAGCCCACTATAGATCCCCCCCCCCCGCAGAAGAGCCCAAAGACTTGGTTGTGGAGGCACCACAGTGTCCTGGGAGATTCATTACAGGCAGATTTGTTCCACATAGTGAAATATGAGTGAGCTCTACTGCCTGAAAATTGCATTGCTCCATAAGCAGACCCCAATGTAAGAATAAGGCCCGATTTTCAGTCCTAAAAGGTCTTAGCTCAATACAACAATTATTTGTGAGGAGGAGATCAAACCCAGTGTTTATCCCGCTTTGTCTGTCTGAGACACAGTAGGAAGACACAAAGGATATGAAACAACAAGCGATGGCACAGACCCATTTAAATCAATAACAAAAATATATGTTGACTGTGGATAATGTCTTCCCCGGTTCTTGTACATACATAAGATCAACAATCGGGTCTGCTCTGGTTTAGCCAGCACTGCAGCAATATCAGGTCTCCTTTGAAAAGTTTACCAGAATGAGTTAAATAAAAGCCCTTTTTTTTGGTCAGAAAAAATCTCATGAGGGCTCATGTAAGCAAATTATCTATTCACATGTCTGGCTTTGGCACTGATGATATGCAAAGAGGTCATTGCAGCTGAATAAGCATCTGTATTGCTCATTTCTAAACCACAGTTGAACTTGGTACAGTAAATAACCTGACCTGAATAAAGTCGAGCAAATCTGGGAGAAAGCGTCCTATATTTAGCAAACAGCAACCCGTGTGTCAGACAAAGAGAAATGTGAAAAGATCCTTTACTTAAAAGCCTGTGTGGCTCAGGCTTTGAGCTTGTCAGGTCTGACTGCAGTAATCAAACGCTATTACTGGAGACTGAGAGGGGAAAGGAGGAACTTATAGGAGGTGGCAGTGCTTCAGAGACTCCTGCACTACTGTAAGGCTTATATGTGCGTGTGCTTTTTGAAGTGTGGGGCTGAGGAGTGAGGAGAGACCTCAGTGCTCAGCTTGGGGCGTATAATCTATGGTTCATTTGCAGCTTTTCTCCCCAGTATGACAAGCCGTTTACAAGACGTAGCCTCTGCTGCTGACCCAGTTCTGAGTGGCTGCGTCTCGCGACAAGGCCCTGCCTCCCCATCAGGCCCCGCTCCTCGTCTAACTGACGATAACACCGCCACCCTCTGCCTCCGTGAACTGTGGGGAAAAAAAATAGGTCGCCCTGACCCACTTTTCTTCCTCTTTTTTTTCCTCCCCTCCCTAAGATCGTGCAAGGAGTTCTGCAGAGCATGATCGAGGGAGACAGTAAAAGGGTAAGAGAGAGAGAGGGAAACAAAGGAAGAAGTAAAAAAAAAAAAAAAACAGACAGACTCTGAGGCTTCTCTGTGATGAGTCTTTGCATTTTGGCGATGTGTTCCTGTGGCCTTTGGAATAGAGGGGACCCTTATCTGTTGGCCTGCTGTATGTTTGGCAAAACCCCTCCCACGCCTTGATACAACAACTGCTCCCGAGGTTAACACCATCTACAGGCCTCACCAGTCCACCCCACCTCCTGATTTCTACATCTCATCGTCTAGGTGGCCATTATCTCATGTCTTACTCAGAATGCTAAATGGGATCCTCTGCCTCATTTAAACACAGACGTACACACTGCTTTTTACAGTCATTTAACACCCATGAAAGTATGACATGTCATCCAGCCAGAAAAAAAATTAGGAGCCTCTCTTGGCTAGGGGACATATTACGGGGCTAGCTGAGCTGGGAGCTGCCCTAATGCCTGGTAGCATGACACTGCCCCCCTCAAATGCCTCTGTGTGGGTTAGGACAGCTCATGATATATCTCAGATCACGCACGGTGCTCTCACGCAAACCCATCCCTCATTAAGCTGCGCTCACTCATGCATTGCATTTGTAATCCCTCCATACATTAACCATGGCTCCCCTCGACGGGCACGTTCCTCTGACAACAGCTCAGAGTTTCATTAATTTATAAAACAGGTAGTTTGTTCTGCAACACCCTTTGTATCAGTGTTGGATTCCTGTTTGAAGCCATTGTGAAATACCTAATCAACGCACACCTTTGACTGCTAATTTAAATATTAATGCACCAGCCAAAAATCATCACTCATCACTCACTGGAGCCTTGGTGTCGCTTAGCAACCTTTGTTTAGCTTCTGTTCAAGAGCTATATTTGTAGGAGTGAGAGTGACATTTAATTATTACCTTTTAAAAAGCTTTTACCTTTAAAGAGACTTACTGAACTGATCAATTCTACTTCAGCTATAGTGTGCTACCTCTTCTTTTATAGCAGTAGTAAGCTACTCATCACTACGCATCACAGTGACTTTACACATGTTCTAAAACCACAGCATGACTTGTGTAACCAAAGTTAAAACATTTGGTAACAAATAGACTCTCCGAACATTAGCGTGCCTTATGTTAGCACCCCGGTGTCACAGTTTGCCCGTACAAGAACATTAGTCCCACCAGATGCTAGCGACTACATGTGTTTGCGTGTGTACTCATTTGCATCAGCCACAGTTTGACACTCCACTTTAAAAACCAGAGGAGGGTTGACCTGCCGCTAAACTCTCACCAGCCTGGTGCTAAGCCCCTGCGTGCTAATGGTGACCTAGTGCACACAGACATGTTGGTGCCTCAGAGACGAGTCATGAAGCCCGCTGCTCCACTTTTCTCTGCTGCCAGACACGCTGCAAAACTGGTGGAGCTGCGCTGTATCTTACTTTTATGTGTTAAGTGCAGCAAATATGACCAGAGACACAGAGAAAATGGTTGTTGGTGAAAGTAGAATAGGGTGTCAAGCTCTCTTTATTCGGTGGAGGTTCTAGTTCCAGTTAAGGGGGTGGATGTAGGTCAAGCCCTGCCTCCTCATAAGCACCAAGGTCAACGCTGAATGGAAGGGAAGGTGGCTTAGAGAGAAAGAGGCCCTGGATAAACCACATTCGTCTAGCTCTTGTGCCAGCACCAGCCCCAGACGTGTAAACACAGTTACACAAGCACACAGCTCCTCTGTGCTAACCCTAGGTGTGTGCGTGTGTGTGTGTGTGCAAAAAAAAGATCACACACGTTACACAAGCTTTACTGTAGCTTCCATTACCTTTTATAACCCAAACAAGGCTTATCTTAAAATGACATGAGTTAGCAACACTGTTGAGCTCCTCTCTTTGGACATGATATAGTTATACAAGAGGAGCACCTCTGATGGGCTAAGGCTGAAAATCAACACCCAAATGATACAAGCTACAGGTTCCTTGAGGCTGCTTTGTGTGTGTGAGCTAAGGGTGTATCCAGGCGGGCAGCAATTGATGTCTGATTTTAAATGTCAAATCCTAGCAGGAGATCCCCCTTATTTTAGTTGTGCCTTAACAAGACAACTCTCTGCACATAATCAAGGAAGCTTATGAAGTGTTGGGACCACAGGGGAGAGCACTGCACTAACGATGCCAGGATTTGGAGTTTGATTCCCACTGGGGCCATCCGTGATAAAAAAAATAAAATAAAACATCTGATAAACAAGCATTGAATTAACATTTCAATATTTGTCAACGAAAACTTGGTTATACAAAAGTAAAGTTAAGTAAGGACACTCTCAAGCTAAAAAGTGTGAAAATTCAACAGTTCTTTTAGATACAGGACATATGCTCATCTCCCCTACTGAAGCCTCTCTGTCCATCCTGACAATGGCAACAGTCTTGTATAATGCCTTACGCCTTCCAGCACAAGATCAGTTCATTTTATTAAAGCTGAAGATTATGGTATGTCTCTGCCTAACGTCTAATTAATGAGAATTAATGAATGAGAATTAATGACATTTGGCTCCATAGCGAGTAAAGAAAACAAGACTGGAAATTTTATTTTTGCTTCTTCATATAGTTGACCCTGCCCTGGACCCTGTGTGCAGCCTGGATGCCTTTCATGCCAGATACAGTATTACATTCATATCAGTGGGGTAGCTTAACCAATGACATTATGGGTCGTTTTTCATCACATGATAAAATGCCCTTTTATTTTGCTGAACTAATACCATTTTGCATTTTTATGGTGCATTACATTGTATTATTTTGATGTTACATTTCAGTTGTGGATTAAAATGTTAAGATTCCCTAAATTGTATTACACTGGGATTTCAGGAACAGATAAAAACAGTCTCATTTTCTACGCTATATGGAAACATGGCATCATAATAGGCTGCAATGTGCCTAAAAGGACCTGAGGGACCTCCCTCTGATTGTCCAATTCTACAAAGCAGAGCACAATATTCTGAAAAAGTGAAAAGTGATCGAATGCAGAAAGACTGTCATTTGGCTAGGGTGCATTATAGCATGTGTTAACAAAGTGGGCCAGGATCCTGATTTACCCAGCCATATGGTAAACATATCCAGGGGGTAGAAATGTTAACGTACTAGCATAAAAATACTCTCAAGCAGAGACAGTAGAGTGCTCTAAAGCGAGACAGTGAGCCAGCGTGGTTTAAACAGCGGGGCAGCTGTAGGGAGTGAGTGAAGGCAACTGCAATAACACAAATCCTAGCAGCCAGCTCACTCTGGACATGAATCACTCTGGATATGAAACGACCTTTCCCTGACATATGCTGGTATCAGTGATTAAGAATTGAGAGGATGACTAAACCTGTTCACTTCGTCACCACGGTCAAACAGGGTGGAAACTTGTGGCCCTGCCATTCCCAAATTCAGATAGGGGCAGGGGGTCGTCGGAGCCACACTGCTCTTTCTGACATGACCTTGACCCCATTTGACCTTGGAGCGATTACCCAATTGAATGACAACGCCTGCACATGCTTGCATGCATGTGGCGACTGTCTCCACCCCCCTCACCCTCGTAGACATACAAGGTCAGGAGAGAGAGGATAGGGGGTGAGGCTGGGTGAAGGGTGTCACATGATTGGATCTCCTTCAGGAGAGTTACTTAAAAAGCCCCTCAGCAATCAGGTCAAGGTCATGCTCTAGCCTTTATGCCACAGGAAAAGAGAGTCTGTGAATGTGTGTGTGTGTGTACGGGAGAGTGCACAAAGACAAATGAGAGGGGGGAGGGGGGACTACGTACTCCTCTACATGTTCAGCAGTCCTGGGTCCTTGATAACTTGAAAACACAAGCTATGATTCTATTAGCTGTATTAATCTTCCTGCTTAGTGGACACTTTTATTCAAAGTCACTTACACGATTATCACTCTTGCACATCTCTTTCCCTTTCTACAGCTGGATATTTACTGGAGGAATCCAGGTTAATTGCCTTTGCTCAAGGGCAGAGGGTGAGCAGAGTATGAGCCAGCAATCTTCTGGTCACCAGTCCATTTTCCCAAAGTAATAGGTCATATGGCTGCCTCAAGTCATCAGCCCAGTGCTCTCCATCTCCTCTCAAATGGCCTCTCTACTACTGGCCACCTTCTAACACAGTTATGAGAACGCTGTACTTCTGAACCACAGTCTTTCAGTCTGTTTACCCAGCTCTAGCAAGGATGCGCTGAATAACGCCACCTTACTAATGGATTTCAAAGTGGGCTGGAGGTTCACAAAAGGACAGCATGTTTCAGAAATTTAAGAGACCACTCTCAGCGAAAGAGGGGGGCTGGGGTTATACCAAATGTCCTCGCTCCTTGCTTTGTGGTGTGGGAGTGCATTCATTTTTAAATTTAGAGATGTGCCACTTATTTAACCATGTTCTGTTATAAGATGTTTATTGAAAGTGCAATGAGTCATTTATGTATTCATTGACAAATTTAAAATGGAGCGAAGGGAAGCTGTAATGTCAGAGCCATTACAAGGCTGGTCTTTATGCATCTTAGAAGACAGACTTAAATGGAATATTATTTTAAATGGACGACAAATCATCTGGCTTGGAATAACGTGCAAAAAATAAGGTATTTCACAGGGGATTCAGAGACAGTCCTCTATTGGAAACACGAATAATGTGCTGCAGATCTATCTGAACTCACATAGCTCCGACTCTCCACGGCCACCCGCACAGGTCCCTTGTTGCCCAGCAACAATTCAGCTCATCACTAGAAGCCAAAAAGTTACACAATTACAGTTCAAGCCAAAAGAGGATTTGGGGTGTGCAGCACGTAACATCATTCAGCAAGTTATATCCAACTTCTATAAGATGTGGGTCTGAATGAATGAGGAATTGGGGAAACCCCAGCTCTTGCATTTTCCAACCATCCTGCAAAGCCAAGCAATGTGAAAGTATGCGAGTGTTCACAGGGTTACACTGCAAATAACCCAAATATTGACAGTAGAATGGTGTACTATGAATTCTGAAGTGTTGCAGCAGTGATGGCATAAAGGAGCAGCTCTTAGGTGCAAAGTTTAATGATGCCTGAATTTCCCCGAACTTCACCCGTTTCGCAATGGAAATAAATCTCAGAGACAGAACCTCGCAGCATATATACTGCATATGCATCCCCCGCTCCCTCTTGCCCTCCCTCCCTCCTTCCCCTGTCGTCCTGTGCAATATATCCATCACTCATTCATAAATTCTGAAAACTCCTCTTTAGTTAATTGCCTGGGAAAATTTAATTTCAAACGAAAGCTTTTAAAAGAGAAAGATATAATTAAGTTGCAGGGATCGCTATGCCCCCTCCTTGTCCAGGGGGGCTGAGGGGACATGTGCTGTGAGCTGTGCAGCTCTGCACCGCACTGCTCCGTGTCAGGGAAGTCATACACCCATGTTTAAAGCAGAACGTTACGTAAAGCCTCCCCCTCTGCACAGGCTTACTGCACCAGACGCTGTGTCCTTGCCTGGGCTGCTCAAGGTTCCCAAAAGGACAGGCTGCTAAGAAGTTGGGAAGGACGGGGCCCTGTGATAGCCTGCAAAGGGAGGGAGGGAGGGAGGGAGTGGGGAGAGAGCTGCTGCCTGTGACAGCATTGGACTTTGAATTCAGCGCCAGACAGGCTCATGCATCAATCCCTCAACTTACAAAGACAAGCCACTAACCTTGACGAGGCCAGGGACTCTTCAGGAATGAGTGGCATTTTCACTTAGCCCCAGCTTCTCACCTGCACTCCTGCCACATAACCTGGTTAAAATAAGACACAGTTGAATAACAGCCGACCTCCATCTCTGGACTTTGTGACCCGTTGTTCTAGCCTTCAACCCTTAGGCTTCTTAGAACATGCCAGGGACTGGCATGCAATAATACATTTGGAGGCAACACAAATAGCATTTAGTGCACTAGGTGCAGTAGCCTTGTCTGATGCCTTTCAGAAGCCGTTTTGTTTTGAGTGAGGCATGCCGCAAGCTCATGTGAATCCATGTTTGCTATGATCCTTGGGATCAACGACTGTATTATCACAGACTTAATTACGTACATCCTGTGACTGTTGCAGCTAAACAATTGCAACAACATGCAGACAAGTATCTGCCGTCTTCATCCTTTGTGTTCCTCTGTTAGAAAACAAGGCAGACACTCTCTGTCACAGGCTGGGTATTCCTACTATCTATGAGCGCCTGTCCTCATTCCCCTTGCAGACCGCTCACTCTGTCACGCCTGCGACATTGGCCTGCTTGTGGCAAAGCAGAGACCTTCCCCTCGTCTGACTGCAGCATCCTGGCAGCACGCTCGCCACAGTGGTAGAGAAACCTTCCTACTGCACCTCTACAGCCCGGGGGCAGCAGCTCTGCTACAGGAACAAGAGAGGCAGAGAGGGAGGGAAGGAGCAAGGGAGGGAGTCAGTTCCACTCTGCTCCTCTGCTGTGACCACACCAGCCCGGCCAGGAAAAGAGTCAGCTCCTCTCACATCACCCAGGAGGTCTGCTGCTCCACGCTACATCTCCTCAGTCTTTACTTAACGTATCAGAGGAGAGGGACATTGGAAACTGGGTGTTGAACTGGTAGCTCTGTCACCACAGTACAAGGTAGCTTGATGCCGTTTCCCTGCTCTGCTTCATTGATCGGCACAGTTAGGCTTCCACAGCTGTTGTTTTCAAAACGGACCGATGCTTCACGTGGGTAACGTGTAATTTATTTGACCCGCAATATCTTTCTCTTTTGGCCTCCCTCCCCTTTAGTGAGCAATTTCAGCAAAGTCTAAATAATTCACGGCAATTGCAATCAGCAGCGATCAATCGGTGGAGATAATTGAGGGGCTTGTCATTGCGCCAAGGCCAAGGTGAAGCGTGAAGGCAGAGGGGTGGAGAGTTGGAGGTGAGGGTGAAGGGGGGGTGGGGGTGGGAGGGGAGTCATTCAACAGATGAGCTCTGGCTAGTATAGCTCTCAGGGGTTGCAGCGGCGGCGTCCATCTTTCTTCCTCGCATTTCGTCATTCCAGCTCGCATCCAGGAGCGATGGCTGTAAAGGCGCATTTAGCAGTTCCTGCCTTGTCATCAAAATGAGGCCCATTGACTTTGGTTGCCTTCTGTTCACGACAGAAGCACCAACAGGAGCTGGAGTGATTGTCTCTGAATGAGATAGTGCTGCTATAACTGAAAGCCCTTACTAAACCCTATCTTCTAAGCAGCACACAGTGGGAATACTCGAAAACTGCCCACACAATGATCTTATTTCACAAAGCAAAATTGACTTTGGTTGTTTTGTGCCTTGTTTTCTGACACAGTCTCATTCTTTGGGTATTCTAGTGGCAGAATATTCTGAGAACATATACTAAAATACACAGTAAACAGCAAGTTCCCACGTGCCTCTTTATATATCTGCCTAACTCATTAAACACTGGCTCAGAAAAGTGGAGCTCCACTTTTAATGTCTGTATCGTATATTCATTTTTTATTCAATTTTGTTGGCTTCAGTGGTTCTTCAGTCGCAACATCAATCTGCGTATGTTTACACTTTAACCACTCAAGCCATGACATTTTAGCCTCGTCTTCATCACATCTATTTCAAGACATTTTCTATTCCAATTTTATGCAGTCGGGCCCTGTTGTGGTATCAAGCGTGTGTGTGATACTGTAGTCTGCATTGTGTGTGTTTGAAATCCATTGAGAGATAAAATGTGTGGCGGAAGAAGCACAGAGAAGAGTCAAGATACTTAGGAGTGCCAACATCCTCCACTGAAAGGTGACCATTTCAAACACCTTGATCAAGTTCAACATTGACTAGTCTTATATTGTGTTTTTGTCTTGCCAACAGTCCGACGATGAAATTTACAGCATAATTGTTGTGGTGTAAATCTCTGCCCAATAACAGCAGTAGTATTGAGTATTGTTATTAGTAGAGAGTGTCTACTGAACAAACAAACAATAAAGAGAACAATAAAATGATTTGGCTTAATGCATGCTCCACACAAATATTATAGAGCCCAAACAATTAGAGAAATGAGCTCGTGGCCAGAAGGTCTCTGGGTTGAATCCTCAGTGGGCTGACAAAGTAAGTACGGGCCTGTAAGTAGATGAGAAATGCACTTGTATTCCTCAACATCTACTGTCAAAGTGCCCTTGAACAATGTTCGGTGGCCAACAACACAAGTTCTGGGCAGCTCCCAGGTCTATAATAAATCAAAAACTCTGCAGTAAATGCATGACACTTGTTCTGGTAGATTGCACATTAGTTTGGTTTTTTGCTGAGTATCTGAGCGATCAAAAAGCGGGATGCCGCCCTCAATTCTGTCTGGCCTGTGTCTCATGCTATCGTGACTGACAGATTTACAAACAGTGGGGTTTAGAGTTGGCACAGTGGTAGTAGTTAGAGAGGCTGTTAGTAGAGATAAGTGCCTGGGCAGGTTCTCCTGTATCTGTGGCGTCACCCTGTATGAAAATAAATTTAAAATAATTTAAAAGGAGAAAGGAAAGTCACTAAGAGGGAACAAGCAGTGTGATTATATAATTTATTAATATGTTTTTTATGCTATTACAAAATACATCATCTATAAAACATGTGCAAAAAATGATGTGGAGAACACACCCACATGTGCACAATCACACACCCGTCAAAACATGTCGCTTTCATACAGCAGCAGCGGTGTTTTGATGGCAGATAAGATTTGCTGTCATGAAAGGCAGCCAGTGGATAAGAGAGTAGAGTGCAGAGTCCAGTCTTGTGACTTCTCAGCAGCCTCGACATCATTTGCATTTGGCCATTTGAATGTCCTCTGGTTCTGTTGCAGGCACATCACTCAAAAAGCAGCTCCCTGGACAATAGCAGGTGACCCAGTCACATCAAGCTACATCCAATACATAGGGTCCTCTGAGTTACAGCACACTGGCCAGACCACTCAAACAAATGTACTTTTAAAGTGCAACTTTAAAGTTGGGCTATAAATGTGCAGGTTTTAGTTATCTATGGCAAAAGAGGACAAGCCGAACTACCTTGAACATCTTGTGTAAGTTCAGGTCAAATAATTAAGCAGCTTAAATGCTCAACAAAAGAAAGGCTAAAAGGCAGACCCCCAGACACAGACAGTATTTAGAAGGCTTTAGAAAAGTTTGACTTTTCTCTACATTACTTTATACTGTTAGTCTAAGTTACAGTGGTTCTGGTAAAGATAACACATTAAGTGAACACACCGTATTTTTTTTTTGTCCTCATATTACGACATCCAAACAGGTTGCCTTCTAGGAAGCTTTGTAAATTGCCCTTATAGAACCTGAACTGAAGATGTACTCTGCCCTCTTTCCTGTAACTTGCGGCAAACTTCAGCCCCTGACCCTTTGCCTCCACACTGATCCAAAGTTCAATGAAGCAATAGGACATTTCAGGGAAAAGGAACACCAACGCAAAGGCCATTCAAAAAGCCTCTCTGGCAGTTACTGAAAAACATCCAAGTCTTTGAACTCTATCAAAACATATCTGACATGATGACACGGTGATGTGACAGGCTGCAACAGACCAACTTCAACCAATTGCGTTTCGGTCTACAGACTGAACTAGTATCCTTTCAGAAACTTGAAGGGACCCGCTGGTGCTAACAGACAAGGAGATTTGTTTTAAGAATGTGGTGTAGGTAAGGCAAAACAAATGACCATTAATGTGGATCATTAACTAAGCCATGAGTCCAAATCATGGCTGTTTATAGTTCATTAAAAGGCCAAATGTTACCTTCATACTGATTGTAATATAGACTTGTTGTAGCAACAAACAGTGAGACAATGTTTTGTAACATTTTTAGCTACCTTCGCCTACGCTGTATTTACAGTATATGCCCGGGGGTTCGTGCCATTGTCACTGACTTTCCCTCAGTGTTAAAAAAAACACAGAAAATGACACTGCAGACAGCATACAAATATATGCAAGGGGAATTTAAGACTCTTTCAGACATGAACACAATTTAGAACCACTTCCAACCCAAAAAATTTAAAAAGTAAAAAGCTCACAGTGAAGTATGAGTCTGGGCAAGCTGCAGGGAGATTTCTCATTAAGTAGCCTAATGCATCCAGGACAAAGCTATATTTTAACACGTCAGGAACCCTATTTATGACTCAAGCTCAACATATACCTGCACTTCAGTCCCTTTCAAGGCCTTTAAAAACCTTCAAGATCTTTTTAAGAAGCAGGACCTGCCAATAGCAATTTACAGAACAGTGCAACTGTGAAGTGTTTCCCATTGGTGGTGCTAAAACTACTTCAAAATAGGCGGCTGTCTACTGTTTTGACCCAATGTGACGAACTACATTAGCTGTACGAACGTTACATTACAACTCCTTTGACATGGACAGCCCCACAGTGTGTATTGTTATTAAATGAGCCCACGGGGTGACATTATTCATTCAGTGCTCATATGGCCAGTATGTGACAGTAGCGCTACAAAAATAGGCTACACTTAGAAAATTAGCAGGACGGCTTTATTTGATTCAGTCCATAGATGAGGATAAATCAACTAGAATTGACATTTCAGCAGATTTTTACACAGATAAACATCTCTATTGTAGGCCTAATTTACCGCTCATATGGTAGCCAGGGAATACAGACAGTGGCCGTTATTAATGGACGACTTTGTGGGCTAAAACAGAAGGCTATAACACCGCACACAGCCAGGTCTATTCTCCACTTCTTTATGCAGCGTTTTCAGCGCTATATCCATATGCGCCTCTCTCTGCTCGCCTTACGACACACAACCAGCCTTTCCTATCATCGAAAAAAAAACACGCTAGAATGTAGTATAGTCCTCGACACCGCGTCCCATATGCCCACCCGTGTATTTTTTTCACCCCCGGTTGTAATATTAATTCTCCACATATGACAGTGCGTTTATCTGTAGCACGTAGAGCCCCTACCTGCGTTGTCCACCCCACAGTCAGCCGGAGAGGCGCATCGTTATTATTCGACAGGAGGAGGCAAATCCAATGAAAATGGTCGCATCCGTCTTGACACTCTCGGCAGGAAGCAGAAATGGCGAGGCAGGCTGTAAAAATCTAAATGTTAGTCCAAAAATAGCCTCGTTTTGATTTTTGATTTTTTTTTTTTTCGTTGTGCTGCAACTGTGAGCGGACTGAGGTGTGTGGCGTGTATAGTCTGTGGGAACTGTTTATTCTCTGAGTCCCCTCGCTGTGGAGAAGTGAGCGCAGACAGCCACACTCCTCCTACTCTGCCTGCCGCTGACACCACCCTTAAAGGAACAAGCCTTCACTCAGCAGCTGCACACACACTCCCACTGCTAAGAATAATAATAATAATTATAATATATACAATATAAATGTTGTTAGTATATAAGTAGTAGTTGTTCCACTAGTAGCAGAAACTATTAACAGGGACAGTACTATTAGTAGTGGCAGTGGTAGCTGTAACAGAAGCAGCAGTAGGCTATAGGCTACTGTATTTTAGCACTTTTGTGAAATACAACCATGTCCACAAAGCAAGTAAATATCAGCAGGGTCTAGAGTCTAAGATGGCAATTTTAAAAGTTCTTGATTTTATTTTATTTTATTTTATTTTAGTTTATTTGCACATATATATAAAAAAAGACAGTAAGAATTAAATAAAGGTTTGAACATTGTGCGGGAGATGTTAGAAGCCAAAAATGTGTTATGAAGATACCTCCCCTATAAGATATAAATAGTAATACTTGAAAAAAGAAACAAAAAAAGATAAAATCAAAGATTGTGTAATTCGTCAACTAAGTAGTAACACAAAATTGATTGTACAATTTACATAGAAGTGTGTGTTTACAAGTTGAGACATATTACAATGACATCCATGAAGTGTTATAAATCTTTGCTAATTAGAATCCTTTTCAGATGTTTTTTGACTAATAATGATGTAGATGTTGATTGTAGTGATGGAAGTAGGTTGTTCGGTCCTCTGTATTCAGATTTGGAGCTTCACCCATAGTAAGGACTAAAAATCTGAATATGTTGGCCTCAGCTGCATCTATTTTGACCATTTGTTTTATTAATGTGACTCTCACAAGTCTCCCAACTGCATGGAAGTGTAATGCTAAATCACTAGAGGGACCCTTTAAGGCTGATTATTTTTAGGGTCTACATGACGTACTCTAATGGAGGATCATCCTAAAGGCACTTTTCTTTTTATTTCTGGAATATGAGAGATTGTTCTCCTTCATTGGGCCAACATAAAACATAATGAAGAAAAATAAAATGTATCCTTTATTATACCACAGTTAGTACCTTTGTACATAATCTCCATATGTTTTGTTTTATAATGAACAGTCAAATACCTATTAATGGGCTGTCTGAAATCAAAAACCTTAATGGAGTCTATACAGTAACTCCTTAACCTATTCCCTTATAACAAAAGCGGGTTAATAAAATGGCCTTTCAGTTAAATGAAGAATTAAGTAAGAAGTGCCCCAACCAACCTTTTATTCAGCATCTCTAAACAAATCATTAGGCCTCTCCTTGGATGAGCTCCAAAATATGAGCGTTAAAAGAATATATCTGCCACAGTACTGGAGATTTACTACCTGCCTCAGCAGCACACAGTAACCAAGTGGAGAAAATGAACATCAACGCCATCGAGGTGCCCTTGAACAAGGCAGCTCCCAGGTGTGAACATGTCACTAAAGTGTGAAGCAGGGTGTCATTCACAAACAGCAGATGTGCCTATGGAAACTATTTAAATGACTTAAAATCATCGTCATTATGATGAAATGGTTTCACAGTAGACCATACCAGTGTAAATCTAAATGTATGATTGTGAACCAGCTGCTTCCAAATAACTTTTTTTCTTTCTTTTCCGACATCATGTGCTAATCTGTGCTATCAGGTCCACTGGCCTGCAGTCTGTCTTCTCAACGTGGCCTTGAACAAAATGTCTCTAAGGACCTGGGGAACATCAGAGTTCTCATGAATAAGAACACAACAACATAACCTACTTCTACCCATCCCTGTCTCTGTTTTCCTTTTCAAATCCAGGATGGGGGGTAGAGACAGAGTGTGTGTGTGTGTGTGTGTGTGTGTGTGTGTGTGGGGGTGGGGGTGGGGGGCTCCTCCTCCTCCCACTGCTCTGCGATCACATCATGCTGTGTTATTGGCCACTTGTATTCAGCCAGTTGGATGCTGTGCCTTCTAACCTGCTGTAACCCCACCGCAGTGTTTAAACAGTAATTCATTTCATTGCCAGTAGTATAAACAGAGGTGGCACTCAACATGTCAGTCAGGTAAATTGGATAGTTTTCTTTTACAAGGCTGTTGTTCACAATAGGTGTTACCTGCAATTTGCATTTTGAGTACAACAGCAGTTAAAAGTCTGATCAAAGTCCTCGCCAAAGTGCCATTCATAAAAAGTTGATGTTGCTGCGTTTATTGTTGTTGTGTGATTGCACCACGAGTGCTGCTCAGGACATTATTTTTGTGTTCGGCCTTAAGTCAGACGAGCAGACTGGCTCAGCAATTTGGATGGTATCTCACCTTGTAACCTCTGAACTGGAGCGACCTTTCATCTTTGAACTCTGACCCCGAATGCCACATAAATGGAGATACAATATCCTCCCTTTCATTCCTTCCCCCAACAAGAACGGGCTGAACTTTGCCCCTGAAGCTTTCCACAGAAATGAGGTTCAGCAAACTCTATCCTTTGACCTGAAGCATAGGGACCGATTGTGGCTAACAAAAAAGTCTGCAGCAATTTTGAAAAAGTTTTGTCATGATCTTTATTTATGAATGTGCTTTAACCCATAAGTGTAGAAAAAGTTGGTTACAGATGTTGACAGGCTGGTTGCAGTGTTTGGCTTCATGCAGCTGTGGCCAGTGACAAAAGAAGTGAAGAAAATGGAAAAAGTGTGTCGCATTATAAAAGGGAAGGTTAACGAGCATTTCAGCATCATTAGCAAACCGACTTTGTTGGTTTACAAGACTGACTTTTTACAATCATGTTAACACAGTGTTGTATTAAATGTGTAAAACAGTGCTGGAGTGGGATTATGTAACTGAACAGCTGTAGAATACAGTGAAAATGAGAATTTAAAATTTCAGGTGTTTTCTTCTGACAACAGACAAAGAGAGACAAGTGAAAGACATAAGTCAAGACTTTAAAAAACAAACGAGTCATATCCTCATGTAGAATATAGTTAATTAAAGCAGAAGAAGTATTTTGTGAAGCAACATAACTAAAAGCAGAAATGCTTCAGTTGACAAATACATATTTCAAAACTATGCACTGTTTCATCTGTATAATAATATAGCCATTTCATCTGTGACTCACACTCATGTCAGCACGAGTTCACTGAGCGGTTACTGGGGCAGATTATCATTCAAATCTTTGGATGGGATATGCAGATTTGAGTTTCTCCTACGTCCAGGAATAGCGTAATCTGACCTTTGTCCTCTGTAAAATGGGTTTTCTATACACTTATACTGTACTCCACTGAATATGTCACGGTAAAGAAGAAAAAATAGATGGAAAACATATGAATGCGTGGGCAAAGGTCAGCTCTGCAGTGGCGTTCTCTTGGCCCGGTAGTGCAAACAGAGGAGAGTTTAGATTCAGACGCCTGATTGTCTCAGAGGGAGGGAGCCGGAGTGTCAGCAGACATTAACCCTCCACCTTTGACCTCTACTCCCCAATTTCAGCCGCAGTGTCTCCCAAGGTTTGGAGTGAAGGAGGGCTCTCTTGGGCAGGAGGCAGGTGCGAGCTGCAGTGGGAGGGCCCACTGGAAGTCACACCATACTGTAACCTTTGAACTGGAATGAGTATGGGATGGTTGTGACATTCCTCACGTATACAGCTGCAGGGAAGGTTCTACTACAACCATATGACGCAGCAAAACCTGCCCACAGAGGGACAGATGTTGCATATTTGATATCTTCAACTGTTTTGCTTGAATAAAACCCTGCCGAGGCCACATATTTAATTCAACTAAGCAAATAAAGGAATAAGCAGGTGCATCTACATTCACTTTTTAAAGTAATTGTGACAAGGTCGATGATGGAACTTGCCAAACATTGAACGCCATCATGAAAGTGACATCTTTTTACAGCCTTGTGATGAGTGGATTATTCATTAACGAGTGAAACTGTCTTTATTGGTGCAACAAACTATTGGACGGAGAAGAAAATGCATGACCTCTGTTCAAAATAAACAGACAAGAGTGATTATGACTGGATTATGGCAGACATGCTAAACAGTCATCTCTGCCATCTCAGTAAATATTCCACTTTTGTCCTTGAAGTGTGTCAGGGAGATGAAACTGTGTCTGATAGACAAGATAGATAATTCCAGTACAACACGGCACTGCGCTAAGAGAGGAGATACAAGAATGTCACAGCTGCCACTGTCAGAAAAGGTGTGCCAAACTACTGATTCAATATGATGAGCCCATCGCTCCCATTTCACATTATTTTCTCATCAGACTCGCAATCAGTAGGTTCTGTGAGTTATTTAAGTTTGCGCTGCCAGGAAAAGTGCTCCAGGAAAGCAACATTATATTTGACTGAGGTCATCATGGGACACTGAGAAATGTCTTCTGGGGTATTGACGCTCAGACAGTTGATACTACGGTCACTGTCCAGGTATGTCAGTGTTATTTAGTGCAGCAGCCCCGTGTTGAGTTTCTCTGGGGAGCCAATGATCTGATTGAAAGGATCCACTCAGAGCAGAGCCCTGCAAAGGGATATCATGATGTGGGCCTCACAATAGGGATGGTGTCTGCTTTCCCATTCAACAGTTTCTTCATTCTGCTACCGGCACAGAGAAGAATAGGCTTCATAAACACCTATGGTTTAAAAAAAAAAAAAAAGGCCGTCCTGCTTGTAGCTGTTTTGTTAAGGTGTGACTGTGAAACTGCTGTTATTCAGTAGTCTACATGACCTGAACGCACATGGCATGTAAAGTTTCGAACAGTTAGTTTGCTCCAAAAAAAGGACATCCTCACTTGTTAAAACTGTTCATTTTATCATTTTGCTTTTACCCGGCAAAGCAAATGTTCTGCCAGGGAATCAATTGTAAGGCTGCTGACAGCAGTGGGAATGTTTACATCTCCCCACGCCTGTCCTCATATCTACAGCTTAACCCATACCCACTTGCTCTGAAATAGAAAAATCAAGAGGAATTTTGAAGTTGTTTTTGGATAACTGTCAAAGTATGGGAAAACAGGTCACTGCGTAAGCGTGACTGCCTCTGTGTGAGACCGTGGTGTTTGTGTGTGTGTGTGAGAGAGACACACACAGTTCACGCGTGTGAATAGGAACGCAGGCAAGACTAGGTCAACTCCTGTGTGGGTGAGCTGCCTCGCGTCCCCGTGTACATGCACTGGCCCTGCATCTTGTTGACCTACTTGGTGCTCTTTGACTAATCCCTGACGATTCTGCGGGTGGTCTGGGAGGAGCTCTCCTCCAGTTTCCTCTGCATTTGAATATCAGATGGCAAAGGCGGGGCTTCGTGGAAAAAAACCCCATCTCTGGACTGCCAAGGGATTTGACTAGAGTGCCTGCCAACACAACACGCAATGTTTTTTTAGTGCTCCCTGCACCTCCTCTCTCTCTCTCTCTCTCTCTCTCTCCCTCTCTCGTATGCTATCATGGGTCTTCTTCTTTCATCCACTTGTCAGACATAAAAGGCACCCATATTTTTTGCCCGTATTGACCCACTGGTTTAAAGTGACACTGATACTTTCATTGTGTTTGTGTGTCCGAGTGTGTGTTTATTCTGAGCGATTAGAGGGCCGGGTTGTAGCCTCGATCATGTAGCCATCCACATTATTCAGCTATCAGTGCTGGTCTCTCAGCTTACACGTGTAACAGGAGTTTTCCCGCTGACACACAGCTGACATGCTCTCTTCTTGTATTAGGTTTTATTACTTATGTTTGGGTGATCCAATTATTCTTTCACCTTGTGGTTTATGGCTCTTCTAACCCACTTCTTCACTCAGTATGGGCCATTTGCAAGCATAATGAGTCACAGATATGCTGTTAATGCATACACCGCCATATTTCTGTACAACACCCTCAGAATGATGTTAGGCTGGGAGTGATCGTGTAAAAACAAGCCTCTGTTTAAAGCCACTACCAAGTTTCTGCCATTGTTTTTTCATATGATAGTGGACATATGTTTTATAATGTGCATATTTGTTTAACGTGTGTGACAAATGAAGCAGTAGAACAACGCCTAATCCGTAGTCAAAGCTGCTGTGTTGATGTTGGTTTTAAACTGGGCGAGCTGCTTTGTTTGACTGAGGCTTTACTGGGAGGACACAGCGGGGGCTGAGCTGAAGAGTCAAATATCAGGGACAGAGGCACCTTACTGTCCCTGCTGCACTCTTACACATGCACTCACTCACACACACACATGCACACACACAGATGGTGGTGAGCGAGGACAGTGAAAACACAGCTCAGTGTCCCTGGGCCCTCGTCCTTCCTCCACCCATCCACCACCAGCCGTTCCCACGGGGCCGTTAACATCCTATTGACCCTGCTCACTCATTATCAGATCAGCATGGAACACACTGGGGCACTTTAACCCACTCTATATACACATACACACATCCTCACACTCCACATGCACACACACTGGTTGCAGATTACTCTGCTCTCAGAACAGTGTTTTGGCCCCGCTGCTTCATAGCAACCCTACCCTCAAACCCACAGTAGGGCACTAAACTAGCTCCGGCGATCACTCCTCAGTGTTGTTGTGTTTTGGCAGAGTGCTCAACCAGGAGCTCCACACCCACTGGTACGTCTCCCCCACAGATGCTGGCGGGTCCCGTGGGACATCCACGACTTCCCAGTACCCCCACCACCACCCCCACCCACTGATTGTCAGTTATAGAGTTGACATAAATGTAGTGTGGCTACTAATGAGCTGCCAACCAACAACCACTGCTAGCTCCTTAAGACCTGTCAATACAAGACGGAGGCTGGTTTTAGTTCATTACACTAAGATGTCTAACAATAGATTAAAGCATACATTCACAGTATTTTATTCATCTGAAGGCCAAATCATCAGCCTGGAAAATATCTCACAGACATTAGAATGCAGTGTGGACATGTGTAGTCTGTGACAGCCCTTTCCACCAATTGAAATTCATGACAGGTCCGAGGTAGTGTGATACTCATGTAGGCACAAAGCCTGCACATCTAATGTTTATTGATAGCAAAGCCTACATAGGCTGTTATAATTTCAAGGCAGTATGGGAAGGCTTAGTTTCATTGTCTGCATGTGTGTGCGCGCGTGTGCTGCCTGTGTGTATGTGTACACGGCCTCAGTGTTTGTTTGTGTCACACAAAAAACAGATTAGTGAAAACACTGAGGTAAAATAAGCAGCCTGACCTTGCTCTGAAACTGAAAGGCAATCCTCTGAATGATCTGCGGGTCAGTAGCTTTGTCCTTCAGACAGTTAAAGTCTATCCTTCTCATCCCCTCCCTCCCCCTGCCTGTCTCTCTGTTTCCTCCTCCATCCCTCTCTCTCTTTGCCATTCTTCTACAGTAGTTGCATTCACGTTAAATCCCTCTTTTTCTGCACCTTACATAAAACTTATTCTCCTGTATCCTTACAAAAGTGTCTGTCTTAATGTGGCACACACACACACGCTCAAGCACAATAATGTATTCAGAACTCTTGATATGCATGTCATCTTTTCATGTCTGGTCTTTGAACACGGCTGTTTGTGTTATTTCAAGACATGATTGTTCCTCATGACAAGCCATGATGGCACTGATGTGTCTGATCTGCCGCTACACCTCAAAGGCAGACGAGCAAGATGCAAAGGCAGCAGCAGATACTACCAGCCATATTAAAGACTTCCCCCGCAAACTCTTTGAGCTGTGAAATATTTGACGCTTTAAGAGCGTAGCCAAAGCAGGTTGCCAGGTGAGCACTGGCAACCCCTGCATCATTTCATGCATACGATGCCTTAAGAGTTGCTGCATTCACTGGAAATTACGAGTGTGTCAGCGAGTTCCAGATGTCAGTTATGCAATGTTTAATTACAGCAAGAAGCGTGGCTTTTTGTGTTACTTAGCTAGTGTGTTTCTCTGTGTCCGTGCTTGTACACATATGCATGTTTAGGTGGCAGCTCATTGGAGTTTATGTTAAATAAGAAGGCCATCACTTGAATGCTCTATTGCATTTTAAGTTTAAATTGTATTCAAATAATTGCAGTACATCATTTTTAGTATGTTTGAATTTATTTAAGTCATTGTCTCGCCTCACAGATTTGTTCACTTTAAAGGTAAAGTGCACATTTCAGAGATTATATCCTGTAACCTGCTGTAATAACCAACATGGCATTCATGTCATTTGAGTTCTCACACATTTGCTGTCCTGTAATTTAACTCATCTGAGTTGCACTTTAATCTACTGTGCTGTGAAACTGAAAGGAAAGATCACAAACCAATCAACAACTGCCATGAGTGTTTTCTTTTTTCACTGAGCTGCTGAATGGCTAGATTGGGGCCAAACCCACAGGATATGCAGTGCAAGAAGAGTTACCACAGCTTCTGGGGTTAACCGGGGTGAACAAATCATTTTGAGTTTAATCTCCAGATTATGAAGGAACATTAGCATACCTTACTTCAGTGTATCTGTGTCGTGATAAAACCTGCTGCAGATGGACAGATAGATGGATATCACTGCCACCCAGCATCATGTACATTTCTCAGTGTGAGATTATCTGTAGATATGACATTCATTTTCAGTGGTATGCTGATGACAGTCAACTGTATGTGTATGAACAGTTGCTCCTAATTTAGCCTTTATTTATTTTATTGATCAGGGAAAGCACACAGGAATTAACATCAGCGTGATGTAAATGTGGCAGATCTGCTTAAAACCAGGAGTATCAGCAAAACCGAAAGCTTGAAACAGCACACATGCCTCAGCCATTATGTGCAGTAACTTGTCTTTTACTCGTAAGTTGCCTTAATTACAAATCTGACATTTGTAGTTTTTAGTGGCATATCTTGACAACTAATGAATTGCCATTATATTTGGTTCAGATGTTCATGTTCTCCTCAGGATGGATTGTAATAACTTTGGTGATCCCTTAACTTCTCCTCCAGCCCCATCATAAGGTCAAACGTTTAATGTATCCAGTGCTTTGGTTTATGACCAAATACCTGCAAAACTAATGACATTTCCATCAGCCTCAGCTGCACTGTGTTTATAGAGCTGATTAACAAATATTAGCAGGGTAACATGCTAAACTAAGATTGGTACATGGTAAACATTACACCTGCAAAATCTCAGCATGCACTAGTTCAGGTGTTAGTTCAGGTTTGATAATTTCATTTGTTTCCAAATCATTTTCCCTTGTCCACTAGTATCAGGCGTCACAGGATACAAGAGTGTTCTAAAACAGGTCCATTTACACTTGAAATTAATAAAAGACTAATAAGACTAAGTGATTAGTTGAGATTTCTTCTATTTGCTATAAAAATACTGGATATTTGCAGAACCTGTGTAGCTGTTTGAAACATATTTCCAGTAATTGGGAACTGACACCAATGACTGTATCGCAGATTAAATGAGTGAGCTTCTTTTTCTAACCGTGACCTTTAGCTGCGTCAGGTCTGCCTCCTGCCCATAAGAATAGCCCTGTGTGGTCTATCACAAACAGAAGGCATCCATCACTTTGAAATACATGCATAAAACCATATAGAGCAGGCATGTATGCATGTGTGCATGAGGCATTATGAGCAGGAACTCATATTCAATAGCAAAACAAAGCAGTGTTCCTTGTAGATTTCTTTGAACATAGTTAAAGCAATGCGCTGATCAAATACAGGTTGCCAGTGTGGTTATAAATACAGCTGTGTGTGCTGTTATGTTAAAAAAAAAGCCATTGCGTTATTAGAGCACACTGACCCCCCGCTCCCTCCCGGCCAACCCCCACCACCTTTACCACTGCCAGAGAATGACGGATCGATTGAAGAGTGACAGCAGTGAGGAAATAGAGAGAGATTCAAGATTTACATCGTCCTCTGACACGCTCATATAAACGCCCCCCAATGATAAAGAGACTACACTCTGACAAGGACACCAGTCCTCGTTTAGCTGCTCACAAGTTAAAAGATTTGCCATCTCCCCTCCCTCTTTCTCTCTGTCTCTCTCTTTTAGCAGATTTCAGTGCAAAGCATATAACCTTTGTGAATTATTTAGTTTATTGACCTCTGCGGGGATTTAATATGAAGGTCGTTTCCTGCTGGCAGAGTGAGCGCCGGCGGGGTCCTCAGGTGACACGGCCAAGGTCGCCCGTCTCCCTCCAGTTAATAATATATTTGTCACACGCAGTGTGTTAGCCCCCGACACAGCGCTACTGCCTTCCACTTGATTAGTGCAACCAATAAGGACTGCCAAAGATAATAAAGTAGACATTGGCTTAAGGAGATGTGTCAAATGTCCACAGCATCTCTCTCTATCTCCCCCCACACAGATACTCTGAGCACACGCACACACACACACACACACACACACACACACACACACACACACACACACACACACACACACACACACACACACACACACACACACACATTCACACCCTCTCTTTCCCTCCTCCTCCTCCTCCTCCTCCTCCTCTCCGTTCTTGTTTTATTGTTTCCTAGATGAAGGTTAAAGGGAGATGCTGAACAGACAGAACAGCCTGAGGGCCGTGGAGGGCCTGGCTGCCTGGCTGCCTGGCTGCGGCAGGCAGTGCTGTGGGTACCAGCCGCAGCCAACCTCTGCACCTCCCTCCGTCCCTCCACAAGGCCATACAGTGCACTGGTGTGTCAGAGGGGCAAGAGGGTGAGTTGGCCAGAGCCATAGGGGCAAGTGGGTTACAGCAGCTGATGTACATTGGGGGCAGTAGAGAGCTGCTGGTCCTTGACCGTGCCTGTCACTGATAATAATCACAGAGAGCTATGGAGCCTTATTAGCACTGCCATTTGGCTTAGACAAAATGGCACCCCATAGGTGAAACCCAGGTGAATTATGGCGAGGGGGGAGGAAAGCTTTGCAGCAGAGGTGGCAAATATATACTGGCTGTAATGAAGTTGGTGGAGTCTGTTAGGATATAGAGCAGGAGGTTTAAATCTTTAAGGGGTGAACAAGCCTTAAGTGCAACATTACTGATTTGATTGCATGAGTGCTGGTGATAATGGAGAATACAGGAGGCCCGGCAAAGACAGGCAGATGATGGTGGTGGACAAGGTGTTGCAGTCAAGGCTGAGCTGCAGTCTGTCCCTTTCCTGGAATAGTTTACATCAGGAGGTGACTCCAAGGTGAGTCTGACAACCATATAGGGCCAACACCTGTGAGATACTGGAGATAATGGGATCAGTCAGGTATTACAGACACTGAATGTACGGTATGCAAACATACAGACACACTGGTTGTACAAAATAACAAAATCTTTGCACAACATATTGCAATCCAATACAACAACACCAAAAACTTAAAAATAACCATAGAGTTTTCCATATTTCAAAAGAGGATAAAACCGCTTTTGGACAAACCGTGCAAGCTTCAGGACTCTGGTTGGGCGTGTTTGACTGACATTTGGGTGCCAGTGTTGCTAGGAGATGCACTGTCAATTCCTTTGGTGCGCTAGTGCGTCATAGCCCTCTGTAGCCTATGAACGCTGATATAAGATGGTTTTTGTCCTTTTTTAACAAACCTACATAGCGCTAGTTATGTGCCGTTAGTGATTTAAGGCATCTGTCCTATTACAACATTAAACATTTTGGAGGGCCCATTGCACGTTTAAGTTTGTATTTCTCTCAGAAAGTGGAATCTATCAAGCTAGGCTAACTCAGAAAGTGGATGCTATTTAGTTTAGATGCCTAACATTAGCACTGATTCCCATTAGACTTTTCTTTTTGTTCATGTTATTTCAACACCACATGTTGCATTATAGAAAGGAGGGGGTCTAGCTAGCATTAGCTGTCTCTATTTCATGGGTCTAGTTGCGATGACATCAAATAACCAGACTGAAAACTCACATTAATGGACAGTCCTGTAACCTCAGCCCGTTCGTCACTCTGTGATTCGAATCACGACTGAGTAACTAACGTGTGGAGTCCAAGCGGAGTCACAGAGTAACACTTGGAGTGCTGGAATCCCAGAT
Source organism: Macquaria australasica (assembly GCA_005408345.1). Taxonomy (NCBI): domain Eukaryota; kingdom Metazoa; phylum Chordata; class Actinopteri; order Centrarchiformes; family Percichthyidae; genus Macquaria; species Macquaria australasica. The sequence goes on along the minus strand of SEMN01000060.1, from coordinate 293,808 downwards.
GGGACTAACATCAAAAAGCAATGGCTCACAACGTCGGCCCCCCTGCAGGCTATCTGCTTGTGTGTCTGTTGGAACTGTAGTGATATTATGAGCTATTTTTAGTGCCCACCCACATAAATATTTGACCAATCAAATTACAGTACCAACATCGTCAGCAGGAACCAAACATTCATGCCCATTTGAGAAATAAAACTTTACATATACAAGTACATATAAGTACAAGTCAAAACAAACAACAAGAATATATCTGTATGCTGTTTTCTTCAAAAAAAAATTCAACTTTGAATTTATCAGTTACTAATAATGAAACATTAGCACTGACACAATTGTATTGATGTTCCTCAGGTAATGCCTGCAGAAATAACTACCCACTAGATTTTTCTGCTTTATTGGAGTTTCCTGAAAATCAAAGGACAAAAACAAAGCCCCAATGAACTCTTCACATGTAAGAGTGTCAGTGGGAGCTGATGAAGCTGATATCATCCCAAATTAAACAGTGGAGAGCAAGTCAGGATGGGAGGTGAAATCTGCCAGAGCATTAGCATGATCTATGATTCGACTGGTGGAAGGACACAGTACATTTTCACAGAAAGAACAGATTTGTTGAGTCTATTAATGACCTTCTATTCTAGACCTTTTTCTCTATTATCTGAACTGCCCAGCGCCATCCATAACACGGCCGATTCCTATCGTATAAATCATTGTTCCTATCCCCATCTTTGCTCTATCATGACAATTAGGCTCAATGCTAGGATTCGTGTTTGCTAAATCCAGATAAACTCATCCCACCCCTGTATCTATAGAACATATGAGGAGGATTAATGGATACAATGCGCTCCATTATATTTGAGACTGCCTTGTGTCAGAAGGAATTAACATTAGAGAGACCTTAATCACTGCACTTAGTTCTAATGCTATAAGGTGACACATTTTTCAGCCATGACATTATAAAAAAATGACTTCCCTTTGCAAGTACTACTCCAGCCATGCCCTAAAATTGCAAAACACAACACTAATAGACTGACCTGCTGGGTAAAATAGTCAGTTTGAGTATGTTGCTTGCAGATTTGACTCTGTGTGTGTGTAAAGATAATGATCCCTTCCTTTGGGGATCTCTGCTGCAGGGCTCCCCCAGGCATATGACTGGAGAGGTCACCAGTGCTGACACTTATTGGCCTATTCATTAAGGCGGACTGGGGCAGAAGTCTAGGGTAAGGTCTCCACTTCCAAAGTAACTCTGCTGCTCAGACCTCATTTGCAACCAGACAAGCCCATTGTAACAGCAAATAAAACAATATTGATTTTGCAAGTGGCAATGGGGCTGTGCATCTTATTGATCAGGATCAAGCACTTATCACTCTCCAGACCCAGAGTGTGCCAATGTTAAGCGCAGGTCTTAATTACGATGGTGGCCTTTACATGGTTCCTCGCCTAATGATGCTCCAATAACACCGCTGCGTTTGACCTTCCCTATCGGCTGGGTAGACAAAGGTGCGGTTCCTCTAACACAGGATAAAATTTTACTGTTCAATAATTTTATAAATAGAACTGACCTGTGTTGGACTTATATCTTGCATATTCTTGTTATTTAATCTTTTACGTCTCTCCTGATGTATCTACTTACGCTGCTGAGCTGCTGATCTCTGTCAGTAGAGATCTATAGATACCTGTGAGCAGGCGAGGTGTCAGGACAACCTTGTGCACAAAGTGACTGCTCTGTTAATGGAAGGTTACAGTTTGTACGTCACACGTTTGACCGCGGCAAGGCACTTAAACCCTGTGTGGAAAGTAACTGAGTACATTTATTCAAGTAGTGTGTTAGCATACTTAAGTACAATTTGATGCTCTCTATACTTGTACTCCACTACATTTCAGGCAAATATTGTACTTTTTACTCCAGTACATTTATCTGACAGCTATAGTTACTAGTCACTTTGCAGATTAAGATTTTACAGACAAATATATGATCAGATTATAAAATATGATGAATAAAGTTTAGCTCCACCTTGAATAGCTACAATTTATTTGGAAGAGAGACAAAGGCGAATGGTAAAACTATTACCCAAACTGTCTGTTGTAAACATCCATCACAGTTTACAGACTGGCCTTCTGGATCACTTTTGACCTGCTGTACTTACCATAGCTGTGTGTGGAGCTTTCTTGTGCAAAGATGGGTTATTACTGACATTTGGGCTGCACTCACTTTAGTGGCTTTAATAAACTGTTGGTTTGTTTAAAACCTGCCTGGTCCTCTGATTGTTTCTTCCCCCATTTGGACTTTGTTGTTGTCATGTTGACTTGGTTTGGTAAGTACAATGTTATAACCAATGGAAAGGATTGCCAAAACTAAAAAGACTTGTATTAAGTCAGAATTATTCTTTATGTCACTCAGGATCCAAACATGAGGTAAATGCTTGAATATTCTATATTTTTCTTATTGCCAACAAATCCCATGCAAAGACCAAAACCAACAGTGTGTTAGTCTGTCTCTCAACAATACGTTCTGACATATCTGAAGACGTAAATATTTAAAAAATGGTTTATAGTATTGCATTTTTTTAATGCTTAATAATTTCCTAAAACAGCAGGCCACTGTAGTGTTTAGCTTAGTTACTCAAACGGCTGTAAATTGTGTATTTGTTGAGGACTATTTTTAGCTGTGGATTAATACACATTTTGTGGGCTACACTGCAAAAAAGCCCAACTAGAAATAAGCCAAATATTCTTAAATATAATCAAATTGTCTTGTATTGAGTAAAAAAAATCTGCCAATGGGGTAAGCCAATTTTGCTTGGCTAGAATTCTTAAAACTAGCAAAACAGTCTAGCCACTGAAAGACCATAATGGGCCTTAAAACTAGCCAAAATGCCAAAATTTAAGCAAATTGTGCTTTGAAAATGTGCTTAAATGTAGTGCCATTGTCTTATAGGCTATATAACCTAGAATTTAAAGTGAAAAAAATAGTATATTGTGCTTACAAAAGTAGCCAACCAGTGGAGTCAAAGCAGATACTTTCTGTCTGTGAGGCAACAGTGCTAACCACTACACCACCATAATGCTTTGAGTAGGCAAGCCATTAATCTCACATTTCTTTTTACTTCTTTATTGTTGACTCAGTTTATCCAGAGGCTGCACAGAACAAAGGATCCAAAAACAACATAAAGACCATTGGTGGTCAAGGTGAAAATGAAAATGTAAATGTAAGATCTATGGCAAGATAACAAATGTAACAGTGCTTTAAACCTTCTTATCATAAACAGCGTTCGTACAGCTTCACTGTAAAAGTCAAGCACTTTCAAGGTACCTAAACCAAAAATATCCAGACTCTCGAAGCCTTTATCATCACATCTAAATTGTGCCTATAAATAGCAGGAGACAACGTTTCATTTCAAACATTAAAAGATTTTAGGTTTACATGAGTGACTGTAGATGAAACACCAGATGTTTAAATGTTGAAAATCAAGCATTTTTCAAGGAGTATATTCAAATTCAAGCATGTTCCTAACCTTGAAAACATAACAGTGAAAATTTTCCAAACTTTCAAGACTTTGTACGAACCCTGTTAATTTCGGGGGAGTTAATTCTGGTAATTCTTGTTTCCAGCATTAAGTTACTCAGAACCACTAATACAATCTCAGCAACAAGTTAAAGTATCTTATTAAGTACTTGAAGACTAAAAAGCTTGAAACACATGAAATGCTCTGACATAAAAACTGCCTGGTAAAGAAATATCTTGTCAGACAAAAAACAAGCATATGTTGCCTTGATTTAAAATATTTCACCTTACTTAGATTTCGCTTCTTAAATTGAGAAGTTGTGCAAGAGGTCTTATTCTTAAAATAAGTAAAACAATCTTGTTCCTCTGCTGGAATATTATGGAAACCATTGTTGTAGCTAGTTACTGGTTAAATCTAGCTGAAATATCTTATTAAGACAAAGCTAGATATATTTTCTTAAAATGAGATTATTTTTCTAATGTAAAACATGCTTGACAAGATTATTTTTCTTTTTAGACAAAAAATAAGACAAATGTACCAGAAACAAGGAATTTTTACTTTCTTGAAATTTCTTTTTTGCATTGTAGTGAGTATTTATTTACTACAGCAGGACAATGTATTGAGCCCAAATATACTACTGTATGTGTGTCACCCAGTGTAACAGTGTGGCTCAGTGATGTGTTTTTAATATTTTTTGGACAACAATGGAGCTCTATGGCACAGAGGAATAATATATTACATTTATTTGTATTCATATTTTTTAACTGCATTTCAACTACATTTATTATAATTATTATTAGTTTTATTTTAATTCATTTTTTACTTATCTGTATATATATATATTTCTAACAGCAAAATCACAATTCTTCTGTTTATGTACGTGTTTTTATTTCACACTTGCTTTGGCAATGTAAATGTCTGTTTCCCATGCCAATAAAGCCACTTTGAATTTAATTAATATATATCAGGCTTTGGCAAACAATACAGTATTGGTCACTTCATTGTTTGTTTTTGTCTTTTAATAGGATTGGGATTGGTTGACAACAACAATAACATAGAATATCACCACACATGTCCTTTAAAATGTAAAAACAAAAAGAAGATCTCATGTTGGTAATGTCAGATAGGCCTTTGGAACAGACTGCAGACACTCTTTTGCCTCTATAAAGGGCTTGAAAGTGCTGCTGTGTCAACTCCACGGTGAGTATTCATGCATTTCTAAGACAAATCAACTTGTTTGCATGCTGTGGTCACCAACTTGTTGTGTTAGACGCTGTCACACGAGGCTCTGCGACTCATCTCACCTAAGTTAAACTCCAACTCTGAGTCTACTGCAGCTGGAGCCTCGGCAGATGATTGCCCCCAGACCGAGCTTAACATAATGATAAAAATAAAATGAAATTATCCTTTAATAGCCACTACACATACAAACCTGCTTATGGTGATGACATGCAGCTTGCGTTTATATTATCTGCCTTGGAGGTAAAGAAGTATGGTTTTGATTCTTGGAGATGTCATGCTGTCTGAAAGATGCACTGCATTATGAAAATAAAATAAACCATTCAAAAACTCATGAATATATTTACTCAGCCCTGCCAGGTCAACAAACCTTGATAAGACCATGAAAGAAACAAACATACTGCATGCACAGCCAACCATAATGTGTAGTGAGTAGAATATGGTCTTAATAAGGTGATGCATTAGACATGGTTAAGATCTTCCTAACGGTGTATTCAATGTAACAGCGATGGGTTTTCACAAGTACAGCTACATTTTTTTCCCCCTGAATGTCTCAACATGTTTGGATAGGAAAAGATTTGGCCTCTATCTGTAAGGATTTATAAAACAGTAGTCAACAGTGGACTTGAAGAATATTATTTCCAAAAAACAAATGTGGAAGTGGAGGAGTTTATACACTATGGGCTAAATGCACCCAATCATGGTGAAAAAAAATCTGGCAAAAGCCAAAATTGAAAACGTATTGTTTATTGAAGAAAGATTACAAATGTGAAAAATATGTTAAGTATAATTTGCCTAAAACGTTAGAGATCACTCTGTGCACAGTTAAGATGGGAAGATATAGAGGTGATTGAAAATGAAAGACTAGAATATTGTGAGCTAAACGAAGTGGAGAACAAAATACATTTCATTTTTTACCGTCCTTTATATCATAGTTTACGACAAATATTGTGTAAAAATGTTCCTGATTTAGATTTGATAGGTATCGAGAATTGAGCTTTAACTGAATACCTTTAAGATAATGTTTTTGCATTTTCTGAATATCTCTCTAAATTATGGGATAGGAGGAGAAAAGTAACATATGATAGATAACTCCCTCAGACTCTTGTTTTTGTCTTGCTTGGATTTGTGTATTGTGTCTAGTGCTTAGGGGGGGCTGTGTTTGTGTGTTTGCATATCTGTTGTATTTCCATTGTGTGTTATTTCCTGGAGCATTATGTTTGTGAGGTTTATGTTTATGTCTGGATGATGTTTGTGCTTATATGTATGTTTGGATGATGTTGATGTAATGATGATGGTGGGGTAACACGCAGGAAAGTTTGTTACTAGTGAATGTGTCTGAATAATCCCATGAGGGATGGGTTATGTAAATGACTAGAGATGAAAATAAAATATTCATTCATTCATTCATTCATTCATTCATTCATATAAAACAGTAGTCCCTGACTGTACCGGGGATCTCTGTCATAGATTAGTGGGCTACGAGGGAGCATTGCCACTCAAGGTTCTGCTGTCAATTGTTGAATCTCGTTACTAGGTCAGTCAATGGTTCTGCTCTCCCTCTCTCTCTCTCTCTCTCTCTCTCTCTGTCTCTCTCTCTCTCTCTCTAGTGATCTTCTCAGATCAGTGAAGGAGGGAGAAAAATCAATGGAGTAAAGTAATCACTTGGCGGAAGATACAGCGAAGGCCCGAGGCCCACCCAGCTACCTGAGTTCCATTTCACGCATCAGCAGCTGCAACACAAACACACAGTGCTAGCCTGTACTCCCATCTTAAACAACATGAGCAGCGCGACGCTCTGTACCCCCTGTGACCTATTCCTCCCCAGAGGAAACTCCCAGATTGCACTGCAGCACACCGCCACTGTCTACCCAATAGCTGGCTATTGATCTGCAGTCCTACACACTCAGGCTCTGACAGCAATGGTCATACTACATTTCCAAAATGCCAAGTGGCAAAAATATGCCTCCCTGCCTCTGACATCATCAGCTAATGCGCGCAGGGACGATGTCATGTCGAGCCCGTACGGCCCCTGGTCGATAATGCAATAGTTTTACAGCTCCACGTCTACAAAATGGTGCAGTGAGCCATTTAATAAATTAAACAAATGGCTCAATTTGAATTGAGTCATTCACCATCAAGTTGAGGAGTCTCTGGCATGTGGAGGATGCAGCAAAGCTAGTTAAACTTGTATCCCTTTTGTTGAGTGTTTCTTCACTCATACGAATTATTTAACCCCTGACCCCGCTCTCTCTGGCTAACATTTGGAGCAGCCTTCACCGTATGCCTGCTATTACCTTTGCTTGGCTTGAGAGGAGAGTGGGTGGAGGGTCACAGTGGGTGGCAGGGAGAAGGAGCCATGGGTGGGTATTTGTTTAACAATTCTAAAATGCAAATGATTGTATACACTGAAGAACTGCTGTACTAACAAAGGACCTAAGGGAGAGGTCAGCAGTGTTTCAGAAGGTTCGGCAAAGGAGGGATGGCTGCTGCATTAAATCCTAACTAGACAAATTTCAGCATGTCCCAAGGTCTCAGCACCCATGTTGTTTATGTATGGGGTCAATATAGGCCAGTCATTTCTGGTGGGGTTGTCCATTTTAAGCTGCCCTTGTTGAGCTTTAGTAGTTTTATTAGTTTGCATAGGAGCAGAGGGGAGGATACTGCAGCTGTGAACTGTGAAGTATATGAGGTCATGTTTTGGAAGAGAGTCAGTTTTTAATATACTTATCAGACATGGTAAAATATTGCTTTGAGGAAGAGAATAAATATGCAATAGTTAGTAAGGAATGGGGTGAAAAGGGAATTTAAAATAATCAAATGCAAATTAAATACTGAATTTAAATGACATGTTCAAAAAGCAGTCAGATCTAAGAGGAGGTAAAGAATATTGGTTGTACCATCGTTGTGTAACGATATGAGAGAACATTTGGTCACTTCATAGAATAAAACAGCATGCCAGGACTCCAGTTTCAATCTTGCATATATATCTATTTAAAGGATAAGTCTGGTGATATTCTATATTTTTCTTGTTATCAACGAATCCCATGACAAGACCAAGACCAACATTGAATTGATCCTACTAAGTACTGCCTATGCATCCAAAGCCTGATATAGCTTTCCTCTGAGCCATCGAGCCCTTGTTGTCCACACTGTCGCACTGTGTGACATGTTCCTTCATTACAATGACTATGGCCATTGTAGCATATTTTACTCTGTCTCACAGCCATAAATACGTACTAGTGGACTAAAATTGGCAATGCTAACATGCTGATGGTAAGCATGTTCACTATCTTAGTTTAGCGTGTTAGCATGCTTTTGGACAAACTGAGATGTTGACCTGATGATGGCACTAGATGAAAGATCAGTGAATCACCAACATTATTACAATTCATTTCGATGGAAACATGAATGGACATTTCATTCAAAACAACATGTGTTAACCACATGGTGGCACTAGAGGAAAAGTCAGAGGATCACCAAAGTCAGTAGGCTTTATCCTCTGTGCATCACAGATGTCTGTAAAAAATGTACAACATTGACCAACATTGCGAGCCATGCCTAAAAATAAAGAAAATATTCTTTAACTGATGACATTTTGTCACTTCTCATGTTCACTAAAGCAGCTTAAATCAACTTTAACGTATCTGTTTGGACCTTCTGTTTTGGAGATGTTATGTGCTTGTCAGTGTGCAAATTTAAACTTTTTCTTTTTTTGGGGGGGGTATAGCAGACAGTTGTCGTCAAGCTAACATTTGTGCTAGAAGATGCCTCTGGCTCTTCAGAGTCAATTGTTTTCTTTTTGACACAGGCCTATCTGTATGCCTGAGTTAAAGTGAGTGAAGTTTATGATATCGCGCTGCCACGCTTCAATGGTGATGGCAAGAATAGCATGCATGCCGGTGTCTTTATTAAAGTGAATTAGTGATGCGTCAATCATACATCGATAATAGCCTAAATTTAAGCATGATCCATGATGATGAAGATATAGAAAAATAGAAATGCATGTAAAAAATAGCATATTGTCAATATTTTAGAGACCCCCCAAAATTTTGCAAATCACGTTTTCAGAGGAGCTCATGTCTTATTAAGAGGAGACAAGCTCCCCCTGGCTCCCCTGTAGTTCGCACCATGGTGCTTGTAGTGCTTACAAGCATGGCAATTTATTGGCTACCTTGAAAAAAATCCAAATTTTCAACAATGATTTCATTTATTGACTTTTTGCTACTCTTTGTTAAATGTTGCACTCCTGCCTCTGAAGATGTTTCCTGTCATTGTTATCAGGCTCTTCCATGCAGCCGAGGTTTTACTGTTTGTAAAAGTGTGACTCTGGATGTATGGCCATTTATTGAGGACTGTTAAACTAAGTTTTTAAGTCCCTGTGTGACCACTGACAGCTCTGTCCTTTTTGCCACAGACTGATGCACATCTTGATCAGGCTCGCTCAATTTAAATAAGGAGTTTGTTTTGCTTTGATGGTAGGTAGGCTCAATTAAACCTGACATATCTCAAAGCAAGACACCATCTGCTGTGATGTTTTTGTGAGTGTGCTCCCTCAATCTCCCCCCACTTTGGGACCTCCTTGGAAAATATTTCCCCTCTGTGAAGTTAGTTCTGAGAATTGTTGGGCCTGTTGTGTCTCTAATAACCTTTTACTGTATGAGGGTTTAGACCAGGTGTATATTTATCCTCTGCTGTCCTCTCAGAGAGACTTGGCTAAACCTTTCGCCAAAACATGCCTCTACCATGTCAGGCAGAGTTTTGAGAGCGCCGTGGCCCTGCACTGCCGCAACATGCTCACTGTCAAGGCCGAGTCCCCAGGATGTTGACAGCGGAGAGATTACTCTGTGGCAAACTTCAGGCTTTCCTTTAGCTTATAGGCAGAACATGTTCCTGAGTGGCGCAGGGTCACCCTGATCTCTGATGACTCCCCCCCTCCTCCTGCCTTCTCCCTCGTTCTCCCTCTCCTTGTCTGTGTTTTTTTTTTTGCGATGTTATCTTTTCACTCTCCTCCCACTCACTGCTGTTCCCTGAAGCTGTCTCGGGGATGAACGCCTCATTGTTTTTGTCCTTGCACTGCTTTCCAAAAGTGCGTTACTGGATGTGGATGTTGAGCAGCTTCACACTCTGTTTGACCTTTTTGTTTTTAAAGACGGGAGGTCATGTCTAGGCCAATTACACTTTATGCAATTACACATTTCACTTTGAATTCGTCCAGATTCAGTTTCATTCATGAGGTTTATTACGAGAGACTGTTTGTTCCCAGTTCATGAGCTTCCATTTGCTGCCTTTTTCTAATTGTAAAATGCAGACATAACCATGTAACTTGTGCAGTTATCTGGTGCTGTACAAATATTGCATTTTGGAAATGCACAGTAAGTATGACTTACAGAGCACCATATTGTTTTTGACAACTGCCAAGTTACTAATCAGTTGCCTTCCAGTTGTTACATGTTCTCTGAAGCCGTCTAGAGCCACATGTTGAGGTGCTATCCATCTGTTTACCCAGGTTGTGTCTGTTTGTTTTTTATTCTGATCATGCACGGTACCGGGTTCCACACAAATCAAGTGCACCTTCAGATGTCGTCTCTCCACAGGGGGCTGAGTGATCGAGGAGGAGATGCAGTGCCTTCTCATGAGGGCTCTAAAATTGATGTGCCCTTTTGGCTGTAGTGAGGGTGACCTTAAAAAATCAGAAACACTCAGCGAGAGGCACAGCCACTGTCTCACTGCTGATCAATCTCAATCCTCCACTCAGCTCTCCTCCACGCTATTCAGACTTTGGAGCAGTCAAATACCAAGTGCTCATGTGCTTAAATTCCTGTTATGTGCGGGCAGGTTGAGAGAATGCCACACAGCCGTGCAGTCAGATAGTGTGCGCTTTGTTGAATATTGAATGTCTTGTGCATAACTACATTATGTCAGATAGTGAGACAGCCTTGATGGAAAAAGAAAGCTATTAGAGAGAATGTATGAAGAAGCAGATGGTCCCAGAATTCAAATGTGGCAGGCCCTGACTACGACTGACAAGCTACCAGTATCTGACATCGTCTCAGACGTGGTGAGGAAGAATTTGGGGGGAAAAGTCTCTTTCAAACCTTTTATCAACGGTGGGCTCAGGAATAATTATGGCCCTTTGGCTGGCTTTTGCATTTAGTTATTTGATAATTGCTGTTGTCCCTGGAGATTTCTCATTAGGGTGTTGACCTTGGAGAGGTGCACGCACCATTGACATCTTAACTATAGACTGGAACATGCTTGCATAATGCACATGGAGGGACACTCTGATCGCATTGTTCGCTGAGAGCCAACTGGAGCGGAAAAGGCAGTGGAAGTTCAGGAAGCGTGGATAAAAAACTGAATGTGATGAAGTGCTGCAAGGGCAAGACGTCTTCATCGACCCCCCCCCCCTCGACTCCCCTCCAACCAGAGCTCGCACACACTGGGATTTCAAACGCCAGGACACACATACACGCTCCCTATAGCCCATTACCTCAACCTGCCTCTCCACCTCCCCCTGACCCTGTCATCCCGTCCTCCCCCCTCCGACTCATTACTCCCTCACCACCTATCTGCCACCGCTCTCCAGCCCTCCACCTGTTCTCTCCCCTCGTCTCGCTCTCGCTCGCTCCCCGCAGGTTGGCTCTCTGTTTATGTCAAGGTAGGCGGCGCGGTGAGTAATTCTCCCAGTGATACCGCGCTCCTGACCTTTCATTGCACCTTAAGGAAAGAGGGATTTTTCTCCCTCCTCACCGGCGTCACTCCTCATCGGCCATGACGGCTCCTGGTGCATTCTGGGGCTCTGGCCTGGCCCTGGACTAGGAGGAGGAGGCGGGAGAGCTTGGTGTATGTGTGTGTGTGTGTGTGTGTGTGTGTGGGGGGGGTGCTTATGCTGTCACAGCACAGAGTGTCAGGCCTGACCCCCCAGGTGGCCTACAGGCTGACAGCAGACAGACCTGCTATTTGTTGCCTGAAACACCTCTGAGGAAGATGTCAGGTGGCATCACAGCCGCACATTACCTGCCCCTGAGGCCTCTCTACGCACTCCGCCTTCACTTTTATGAACAACCTCCATCCAATCACTGTACAAGTGACATACATCACATCCACTGCGTCCATACAGTGGCCACAAGCATTTGAGCAATGCCCTTATTTGGCGTGTGATCGGAAATCCTTTTCCAACTGCAGAATCATCACCCTGAAGATGAAGTCTGTTTGAAAGTCCTTCTCAGAAAGCCAAATGGTGAAATGATCCTCCATGCCACTTGACTATAGTCATAATCCTGTGTTTTGTCTGAGTTCTCCTGACAGTCAGCACTGTAGTAGAGAGTGTGTGTGGGGGGTGTTCCTGTGTTCTGTGGTTTGCCATGAGAGAAAGGTGTTTGATTTCCTCCCAGCATAACCGCTGTAGAAAACACAAAGCCAGCAAACACATTTGATAACACGGCATCGCATGGAATGAAGAGATGAGATGAGAAAACTCGAGGCGAAGCGTGGAGGTGCACAGGGAGCATCAGCGGCTGCATTTCAGTTCACACAGGGGTTAGGGGAATCGACAGAGCTAAAGTGTAAGTCACATTAATAAAAAATGAAGCAGGACTTAATGTGAGATCCTGTCTATGTCCTCCCCTCCTCCTTCTGGCCTTCAAAGCCTCTTTTCTGCGGCTTTTCCTAATTTATACCGAGCCAGAAGAATGGGTAATTGCTGACCAGAAAACAGGTTTATTTTGCTATCCTATTAAAAACACACATGGTGACAATGTCCTTCCTGTGCCGCCGTGCGATCACAGAGGCAGCACTAATGCTCTCTGCTTCACACAGTTGAATACACACGTAGGGGTGGGAATCTCAAAATTAGAAGTGGGATCACATCGGTCTTATAACAAGCGACAGCTCTTCTTTTATTTTATTTTTTTAAGGAGGGTGTTGGTTGTTGTACGAGCCTCTTGCTCAGTCCTAATTTCCTCACGGTCCCACAGTGACAAACCCTTTGTCAGCGACGAGGGCTTTGTACATATTTATGTGCCTGGGGAGAGAATTTTTTTTATTATTACTATTCCAAACAATGGAGCTCACACAGGGACAGAAATGGGTCACAGATGGATTATCTATTTTGTGTTTGTTTGTTTTTTGACACCACTTTCATTGCGTTCTATATTTAGATGTTGTAAGGAAGCGTTTCATTATTGTGCCTTTGATAAAGTGGTGGCTGAGTTGTGCAGCCGCAGCGCGCAGGAGCGCTTTGAGTCATAAAATGAAAACGCAGAAGCTCCTCTGATCTGCAGCTGAGTTTTACAGTGCAAAGTAAACTCCCTCAAAAAGGGAAAGATATTGACTGAAGGAAAGAGAACTATGTATATCTGCCAATGTCTGTGCTGATAATTAAGAAAACGTTCAATACTTACCACCATTCTGTCATGAAGAGCACTGTGTTACAAAGGGGTAGTCTGCTCCAGTAGCTGCTTTCAGGGAAAAGATGCATTTCTATAAGGGAATATAATTGTGAACATATATCATAATGCTCTATTCTTATATTGGGAGCCAGAGCACCCATGGGCCACACATACACACTCACACAGGAGGTACCAAATTATTTTCACTGTAACAAACTTTTTTTTGCACTTTCTTTGAGTTATTAAACTGTCACATTTTGCACCAATTTAAATCACATGTGTAGATAATAAAGATTTTGTAGACCAGCACCACATCAGAAACTGGCCAGCTGTAAATATATTCTTCATACCTGTACGTGATGGGGTTCAATTAACTGAATGTTATTAAATACTCACATGTGTATGTAATAGAAGTTTAGTTAAACCTGTGTGAACTCAACACTGACATATCATCACCTTTTAAGTTGATATGGTGAACTTGTTAGCAAACAGTTGCTTATTTACACATCCAGCAGTTACAGAGCAACATTAGCATTCATTTAAAGTCATGTTTCTGGTAGCTTGATAAATTCAAATAATATAAGTCCAGTATTCACTCTGTTTTAGCTCTGTTTTTGTCTCCATCAACTCCTGAGGGAAATATCTGGCTCTTTAACTGCTAAATGCTCCACTATGTTCATCAGCTAATCACTAACGTATTTTTGCACAAACATAATACCCACTACTCCCCACACCTTATTCATTAATGAACATAAAAGACAACAGCATTAGTGCACCACTAAATGAGCACCAGCATTATATTGCTTTGTCATGCTACAGCCATAACTCCTTTTATGGCTCTCACAGGCACACTGTGCAGGTAATTACCCTGGCTGTCACCACACCAGTGGGAATGAAAGGGCACCCCATGACCTCTGGGTCACGCTGGATCAAAGGTCACTTCAGGGCCAATGGTAAGACAGGTGAGCACACATCAACTGTGCACATAAGCTCACACAAAGTTCGCTGAGCCTCATTACATTTTCCAGTGTATCTTTGAGTTTAACGACCTACACTGACACAGTAGATTATGTAAAAGAGGAGTAAACAGCAGCCTTAAAGAGGCGGAGACGAGGTCTGGCTGCCCTCTCCTCTTTGCTACATTACTGTAAGGTTGAAGGGTGAATGTGGCTCTGGGGACACGAGCCAGTAGATGGTGATGGGTTTACTGAGAGTGACATTTAAGATAGAAATGACATCAAGTGTGGCACCGCTGTGCCCTGTGGCAAGCCACCACATGGAGGCAATGTCAGCATGATCTGACTTAGCCCCAAAATGCTGTAGATCCCCCACCCCTCTGACAGCGTACACACACACACACACACAGACACACACACACACACACACACACACACACACGCACACACATATCTCTTACACATGTCAACTGCATCTCATGTCAAGTGACAGTTAACAAGAGCTGCCATTTTCCAGATGTGGATGTGCTGTTCTTGCCTTGGGGCGGATTTAGTTGCATGAGATTTATATAAAACACACAATAAATGTTCTTCTATTTTGGGTTTTTTTTGGGATATTCTTTTTTTTAGCATTGGGAGCATTAAAGCTAAATCCTCATTGCTACATTTAAAATTATATCTATCTGACTGAGGTATTCAGCTATATCTAAGCTAAATGTGCTCAGGATGAGCAGAGGTGTCTTACTGTACCAGCAGTGTTCAAGAAAATAGATTTCATATCACATGAGAGCAAAACGGGGGCGGGGGTGAATTACAGTTGTTGGGGCGAGTAGCTGCATCACCCGGTAAGCTCTCAGTATCAGGAAGCCTCAAAATGCAATTATCTTATTCATACATTGCACAATGACCTTTGACTTAACATTCAAATGGTCAATTTTAGCAGAACTCAGAACCACAGGAGGCATGAGAAATTGTTTTTCCTTTTGCTGGAAGCTTATCTTAAACTGGGGTTATATTTTATAAGAGATCTGTTTTGTGTCCTACATACGTCATCGGAACTACAACTCCCAAGGAGAATGGAGATCAGATAGGGAGGTCCGACATCAAGGACAGGGAAGCCATTTAAAGGTGACATTTCAGTCAATGCAGCAGATGCTGCAAATCTATCTTTGCACGTCTCCATCTCCTGCCCTCGTTTTACATCCCTATCTCTTCCTCTCTCTGCCTCTCAAGCTCTCTTTCTCTTTTGGCTTTCTTTTGCTTTCCTCCTCTTTCTCATTTTGCTGCCCCCCCCCCTACACACACACACCTCCCTCCTCCCACCATCCCCCGCTCTGTGACGTGCTGACGAGGCAGCAGGGAGGAAGCGGTGTAATAAAAGGAAGCGCTAATGAAAGGTTGAGCGGGGTCAACATACTCGCATACCTTTGCCGGACAAGGGGAAGAGAGGTCATTTATTCCAAGGGGACAAACTGTTTCACTTTTTGACTGGGGGGTGTCAAAAGTTCAAAAGGTCGCAATAAAGGACACCAGGTCGTAGCCTCTGGGCTGAGATTCTGTGCGTCCTGGGGTCAGAGGTCAGCGCAGGAATGCTGGACAAACGGGAGGTTGGGAGCAGGGTCAAAGGTGTAGTCATCACCCCCCGATTGGATGAACATGTCTGGGTAAATGTGAATTGTACTCTGTGTTATTCCTGAGACTAGAGGTCAAACTGTACCTACAGCAGCAGCAGCAGGTTTAGGCTGAAGGTGTAACTGTGATTTAATATTATAATTACACACAGTGGAAGGCATATAACGGGAACTGATGGATCATATTATATTCAGTCTGTCAAAAGAAGAATTGCGGCGTTTAATTAAACTTTTCAAGAATAACTGTTGCTGCATTGAATAAAATGTATGCAACTAATATAAGATGCCATGGCAGCCACTCTTTCAAAGACTCAAAATGTCTGGAGCTTATTACAAAACTGAAGGATATTGAATAATTTAAATAAACACATGTAGAATATGTGACATTATAGAAGATAAAGCTCAAAAATGTCAGTTTCCATACATTTCTGCTTGACATTCCTAATATGAAGTACTGATAATAACAGTATAGAACTCAGCTGTAATGACAGATGAGATGAGCCACTTTGAGATCAGTAGGTGTTACACTGCCATCTACAGGAGCAGTATAACTCAGCAAACAGTAAAGTCAGCGTCCCAGTTCCAGGAAATGATACAATGAATGACACAAGTTTAATGTGATGATTAAGATCTCTGGTAGAAGCGTGAACACATGTGAAAGAAAGGGATTAATGGTGCTAGATTAATTAGACTACACAGTAAATGACAGAATTTGGACCTAGTGATTGTTCTCTGGGTATGAAAGGCTCAGACATGGAATTGCCCCTTACTCACTCTGCATAATTAAAGAGTACCACCTTCAGTAAATAGCTAACACATGTAAAGTTAAAAACCTTGATAATAGCTCATGATATATATTGTGATGTCTCACTGTGAGGCTTGTTTCATAACTGTGCTTCAGTCTCATCTGGACACAAAAGACAGCAGAGACTATTTTCGTCATTGCTGATTATTAGGTTGGAACATTCAAGGATTAAAGTAAGGCCTACTGAATCTGTGAATATTTCAGCTTGTGTTCCTGACCAGTCCCAGTAGAGGGCAGTACACCGGCACTCACTACCAACACTGGTCACACAACAAAAATGGCATTTTGATTATTATTTGACATGTGCATAGGATCTCTACATGATGACACAGGTAAAGTTTTTACATTTCTTGTGGAGGAGTGTTGCCATTGGATATCCTTTGACGGTGCCAACAATAATAAAGCAATGGAAAAATATATATTTTTTGTATTTCTTGGTTCCTTTGGGCAATAACAACAGTAAAAAACAGTAACCACACAGTTTGAGTGGATCATGACCAAAATGTTGAGATACCCATTTTTAATGGAAGTGTTCTTTCAACAATCTGCATACTTGTCTCCATTTAAGTGAAATACAAATGGACAAGATTAATGTGTAAAACTCGAGAAATAAAAACATTTTACATATAACATAAGCATGAAACATTTTTTTAAAGATGAATAAATGAACCATTGCTGACTTGTACCCAAACACAAGAAAACTGAGTATTTCCTGTTCACTTTAATTTCAGTTTCAATTCAACACAACATTTGGGCAGAGGTGCCATCACCCCAGTGATCTGAATGAGGCGGTTCAAGACCACAAATATTTCTGTACAATGCAATAAAATAACATAAGATTTATCATACTGACAACAGTTATATATAATCAGAAAACCTTCTATTGCAGGGTAATGTTCAGTTTTGGTAAAGAATTGTTAGAAAAACAAGATTAATGGACATCGCAATTGAGTATGTTTTTTTAAAGGTTTTTACTAAGTCATCAGACTTTTATGGGGATTTTAATCCATGCTCTTCTTTTCAGTAAGCCCTTTAAAACTAAACTAAAACAACAAAATATGATTAGTTTTTTTTTCTGAGGCTAACTGGAAGGGGGCCAGTTGTAAAGGTCTGAGATGGCTCAGAGATGGCTCAGCCAGGTTGAGTTAAGCGCAACATATTTTTCGACAGGATATCCAAACTCTTAATGTGCCACAAAAGGCTTAAAGGCATGAAACCAGACCAGGATTTCCACATCAGCACTGTTGTCATACAATACATCTGACTGTGACAGATGTTCTGCAGCAGTGGTCACAATCCTGCAGCAGCAGCCATAACATTAAATATGCAGCCATAACATTTTAATATGCTGCAGCACTAATAGCTACTTAGAGGATTGTGCCTGAAGCCAGATGAGCTACAGTGGGCTTGTGGTGAAAGGTAGCCCAGAGGTTACCGAGACAACCAGTACCACTGCTAACATGCCCTTGAGCAAGGCACTTAATCCCCAAACTGCTCAGTGGCCAAGAGATCAGACTGTGGTTATACTGGGCAGCTTCCAGGTTTGGAAGTGTGTAACTGGGTAAGTGTGAAGCAGGGCGTTCAATAAAAAAGGCTTTCATGCTCAGTGATCTGACCCTGGACACATTTTTAAAAAAGAAAACTAATAGGTGTCCACCAGAGTTTGGATTTTATGTATTCATATGAATATGTAAAATCAAAGGCTTGATCAGAATTCATTATTTGCTTCATTATTTGCAATAAACAACTTCGACATCAGTATTCATCAATACAGTGGGGATGTTTTTTGACCATGTTGGCATATTAGATACAAAGATAATCATTAAAAATCTATAATATGCAATACACAATACATCTAAAATCTATTCTACAAAAATAATAATCTCTCTGAAGTCTGAAAAATTACCATTATTATTGCATTATGGGAAGTGTAGGGTCTGGCGTTTTTTGAATTTGACACGAGGGACTAAAGTCAGAATATCTAAGCCTCTGCTGCTTCGATTTTGACCATTCTTTTTTTAATCTGTTCCTCGTGAGTCTCCAAACTTTATGAAAGTGCAATGCTATATAGCAGGATTACCCCTTTAATCACATATGTAAGTGTCTATTACTCATTTCTACCAGATCATGACATGCTATCAGCTATGTGGCAACCTATAATTTGAAATAACTAAAGCAATACTATTTTTATTGACAATTTTGATATTGCAAATTTGATTTGCATTAATATCTGTAAAATGCCATTTTTAGTCAAATAAAACCTTGCTGCAGTAAACACAGAGATGGAAATGTGAGTTACACTGTTGGATAAATAGCAGTAATACTCTTGAGTAAAATATAGGTAGCATATTTGTTTCACATTGTTCTCATTCCCTGACCTAATTCTGCAGCGGAGCTCTGATCACAACAACATGAAAGGTCTTCTTTATCTCTGGATGAGAGACAAAAAGACAGCAGGGCAGGAGAAGGTGTAGACAACTGCACTGGGGAGGAAAGGGGGGGGGGGGATTAACATTGAGCCTGACATCAATAATCATTGTAATAATAATGTTATTTTCAGAAGCCTGTTCACCGGGACCACTGGTGAGAGAATAAGAATCTGATGTTTATCTTCAGAATATAGATGGAAAGAAATGACTGTAATAAGAGGTTTGTATTTAGAGATTTATGGGATTTGTCAGAGTGAAACACAGATATTTCCTCAAGTATCACTACATAGAGAGTAGCCTCTGCAGCTTCCCTCTGGAAACACACACTGTTTGAAAAGGAGCACCTCAGTTAGGTAAAAGAAATGTAATAGAAATGTAATGCATTTGTTCTAGCTGTCAAATGCAGGTTTGTTTCCTAACGCGAGATTAGAAACAATGGAAGACATAGGATTAAAAGTATTCCTGGGCTGATTACAAACTGTATTATGCAAACCTTGGCTTCAACATGTGTCCAAACACACGAAACACATTTGATAACATGTGACAAAACCTCATGTGATATTTGTATTCTGCATGAATAATAACAAAAACTCATTAGTAAATCATCTTTTTTTCCCTAGTAAACACAGTCACCAGAAGTTTAACCTCACTTAGTGATTACTTAATCTCTATCAGGTCAATACCGTAATCATTTCAGACACATGCAAAACAAAGCTGGCCTGTGTTGTTTATTGTCTTCTTGTCACGGGTGGCCGGACTCTTTCTGGGGCCAGTGTTGGACAGCGATGGCTCACTGCATCTATTGGATTATGTGAGGGATTTTAAACTAGGATTAGGCCATTGGGCTGTAGACAGCATGGGGGCTGCGTGAGCTTTTACATCACAGGGGTGTGTTAGGGTGCATGTGTGTGTGTGTGTGTTTGAGCGGGAGGGTGGTGTGTAAAAGTATGTTTGTGCATCCCAGAGGGCCACGGTGTGCAGCTTGTCTCCACTTGGCTCCATTGTCTTTGGCACGGACCTTCCAACATGAACCTGTTCTGCTTCACGCTGGTAAGACACATCATCTTCTGAATTCCTGTAAAAATGTGAGTTTTGTCTGTCAGGAGCACTTGTTTAGTCCCCGCAGCCTTAAAAGAGCAGAGGATACTCAGTGTGCCGCTGTGGGAGAGCCTGGTGATGTTATTGTTGTTGACAAGGATCTGAAATGGTCTCTCTGGGGAACGAGCCAAAATTGCAAACAACTTTCCCTCTTTTTAAGACTCATTAGGTTCCTTAGATGTGGTCTTCCTTTGCTGTGCTTGCATTTACTGTGTTGTATTGGCTACTTATGTAAATGTAATATCTTTATATTAGTGTAATTAATGATTATATAAGCCTGTTAACATGACCCATTTTCCAACAATTTAACAACTTTCTAACTTTGTCTAATGTAATCACAGTCACATTTAGTGCATAATACTATTTCTTGAATTTCTTATCAGTTAATATGTTTAAGAAAGGATGAATCTGCTTGGTCTTAACATGACAAACTCAATAATATCACAAGAAAATAAATCATAAAATGAATGGAATGAAAACTTTGTCATGTGATTAAAACACCAGTAGCTGCAGCTTGTTGTTGGAAGTGATTACCTTTACAGTTGTAACATGTAACATGGTTGCATATGTTCAATTAGATCATTAGTGACAATTTATAGTGGTAGCTGTTAATACCACACTGACTCCTCTTCCACTCAGTGCCAGATCTGGGGCTTTACTCCAAATTTAGCTACACAAACAGTACACACTGTCATCAGCTTCATGAACTCAACACTGTAAAAACATAACAGCATAGGACGTTCTTCTCACCTGAACAAACCATGGCAGATTTATATCAGTGGTTACACAACTGGTCTCACTAATTAAGGCTGAACATTTGTGTAAATGTATGTAATTTAAAATGGGGAAGGATTTATTGGGGAGATGCTGTAAATCCACAACATGCAACCTGAAACATAAATCAAAAGTTGTCATCTTACACACACACACACGTCAGTGACTGAACAGCTTACAGTATCTGTGTTACAGTCTTAAGGTCAGATGATTGGGCTTCTTACCCATCAGTCACATCCTGTTCTGTACATAAACAAATAGTGGCTGTGGTGACGTTGCTGATCCGGCAGAACATGACATGAGGGACCAGTTCACAAAGAATGAGCAGTTTGTATCATAAGCAGAGTTTGTTGTGAGTATAAGGTTGTTACCAGGATTTTAGAAATAGTGAGGGCATGGGTCTAAGCAGAACCCCACCCACCAGTCAAACTCTCACCCTTCAGTCAAAATGTTTTTATTCATTTAATTGTTTGATTATATTTTCTGTAATTTTAGCATATATGCAAGCTCAGTTTTAATCCATTTTTACATATTGCATACTTCTCACACAGAACATAATTCAGCATGTTCCCTGTCACATGGCCAGACATCTAATCAGAGAGTTCATGGCAGGCTGCTGACCTGCACTGCCCTCGGACTGAGAAAATTAAGATAAAAAGTGCACCAAAGTGCGATGAATATTGATTATACATGTTTGAGAAACACGCTGTATGTGCAGAATAATCACACTGGTGTAGATTACAGATTAGATTGGAAGACATGTTCATCTCTCCCTGATGTAAGGCTTTTCATTGATTTTGTATTGTGTAGTCGGACTGATGAATGATTCCAGACAATTCCTCCTTGATGAGCCTCAACAACAGGATATATTTAGTCTAAAAGTTCCAACAGATCCAATCAGTGTACTGCAGTATTTAAACCAGGCTGCTGTCACCATGCAGACTGATGACTGTTCTTGTCCCCAGGAGGGCTCCACAGAAAGTATATATGAACCAGCCTACAGCCAAACACTAAAGGAAGTCCTACCCAAGTACCAGTGCAGCCCTGCTCTTCGGAGGCGTAAGACTGAATGGGGTGGCTCAGATCCATCCATCAACTCTGTAAGTTTGTTATATTTATGTTTTATTCAGGCCTAGACCTGATCAAACATTGATGATGCACATAGTAGACAATGCCCAAACATTCAAACCAATGTGAAACCACTGAGTTTGGAGACTTGTGACACTCCTCAGATCACTTAGTGGCCACACAAAGAGTGTCTGTGTGATACAGGATGAAAGCCTGCTCTGCTCAACCATGGGTCAACCTCTGGAAACCAGAAAGAGAGCCAGAAAGAGGGTTAAGGATGGTGTAGATCAGCCATGTTCATTGATTCCGTTCACCTCTCTTAGACTGGAATTAAACCTGTTCCTATATTGTGTGTTGCTGGATCATGCACAGCTGATGCGGGTACAAGGCTGTGCAACAGTGTGATTAAAAAGGAAACAATAGTAAGAGTCTACAGCCATGCTGCTAGCAGTTCTGTGAGTCTGTACAGCACGGCACGGCAGTCCTTTGAACTAAAAGCCAACGTCAGCATGCTCAAAATCAACTTGCTGATGTTAAGAAGGTGTAATGTTCACCATGATCACCTTCTTGGTTTAGTGCATTAGCATGGTGGTTACTTAGTTAGTTTTTGTGACATGCACATACAAGTGCCCAGACACCAAAAATACTGTTGCAGTGGTGAAACATATGTCAAACATGAACAAAACTTGTTGCATATAACATTACATTGCAAGCATGCTAACATTTGTTAATTAGAACAAAACACAAATCAAATGTCAATAGTTGGTCAAAAACCAAAGTGTTGGACAAATTCAAGTTTTGACCTGATGATGTCACTAGATGAAAAGTTAAGGGATCATCAAAGTTGTGACAATTCATCCTGAGGGAGACACATGTGTGAGTGTAACAAATTTCATGGCAATCCATCCAGCAGTTGTTGAGATATTTCAGTCTGGACCAAAGTGGTGACAGACACTGACATCTGAGGAGCCACTAGCATGGCTAAAAAAGGCACAGCTAGCGCACTTGCTGTAACAATAACAGTGTCCAGATAAGTTGGCTAATGGCTGGTGCATCCTATTTATTATTTCTATTATTTATTTTGTTCTTTTTAAATTCTTTCCTTACTGATTTTGCTATAAGTTATGTGTGTTTGTGTGTCCCCAAGGGTCGACCTCAGAGTACAATCAAAGTAAAAATTAATAATAGAAGGTATGTAAGTTTTGGTAGCTCATTTTGTACAGTAATATAAACCCACTGCATTTCTTAATAATAATCTCATTAAATCTTCTGTAGTTTTGTTTGTATTTCACTCATTAGAATCAACTTATTTCCCATTAAGACATTAAAATATTTGTTATTATTTGCCATTTCAGGTCATGTGTGCCTACATCACCCTTGGACAATGACACATTAGGTTGGTACAAACTGATCACTGATCATATTTTGAATGTTTTGGGCTTTTTTTTTTAGATGGTTAAGACTTTATGCAAAAGTAACTTCAGGCTCACACTGCTCATCCTATATTCCATGTTGAACCTTTCTGTATACAGTTAAAGATGTGACAGCATGTCACCTGTTTCTGCTGCCCCTCCACCTTGTCTGTTGCAGACAAAGACATTAATCATGTCTGCTGGATGTCATCAGGCGACAAGAAGGACTTATCTCATCAAATGAAAGTCCAGAAGAGAGGTAAAGAAATATGTCTACCTCAGCAAAACCAAAGTGCTTATACTAGGAAACCATGGTCCACTGTGGTTAGAGATTAGACTATAGAATTTAGTGAATGTATGACAGCTGAAGGAAGCCAGATGAAAGCAGATATATAATGATGAAGGGAAGAGTAGCTGGTGTTATTCACCCTATATCTGGGATCAATGCTAATGACATTATTGATTTGTATGTTTTAAAATATGTGATTTAGGAGGAAATAAAAAAAATGGTCTGACCTGTGTGGATTGATCCTACAGAGGCGTGTAAAACTCCCTGTCAGAGCAGCATGTTGACAAGAGATGACAGAGTGAAGGAGCTGAACTCTGACAGGACGCAGACAGATCGACCTGCTCAGGTAAAACCACATTACTGTCACCTTAGAGCAGTTTCACCCTCCAGCAGAGCCACATTAAAAACTAAAATTAAGTCTATATTCACTAAATAAAAATCCCACTTTGGACTGGAGCCAGTGCATACAGAGCACTACGACAGACAAAATTGGCATTTTTCACACTTCAAATGAGAAGATCTCATCATTCCCACGTGGACACAATCACTTTAGTACCACAAATGATGATTATTTGCAAAGCTGTGTGGTTGTCAAAGTTGAATCATTTGTAATCCCGTACCCACATGACTGTGTTTGCCAGACAGGCAGGTACCTGGTGTACCTGGAGGATTGTGCACATGTTAGTGCACGTGAGGGAAATGTCAGTGGTTGTTTATCTTTGCTCATCTTCCACGCTCTGCTTATATAACTGAGAAAAACATGGGACAGATGATATTACAGTAAACCACGGGTAAGGGGCTAATAAAAATAGCATATTAGGCTCTTTGACAGTAGATAAAAGTACATTATATCTGTCTTTTAAATGTGTGAACACAGAAATCTGGCTAATGTCTCAAAGTCAACTCACTTTTGTAGTATGTTTGTGTGGTACGGACGCAGGTTACAGAGGGTAAAAAGTGAATGTGAGGTAAACCTGAGGGAGGTCAGTTGTATGTCAGCCAAATCAGATCCACTGTTCACTTTAATCTGCTTTATAATCTTTAATCTCCTTTATAAGGCCCTTTTATATCTGCCCTGTCCAGGACACCTGGATTTTGTACTTTTCATGCCAACAGCTGATAGTTGAGAGGGGGGCATCACAACAGGGCAGCAATCTCATCCACACAAAGAACTCATGGACATCTGAAATGTAACAGGCCCCAACTAAACACTGCCGAAGTGATTAGGAACCACTGGTTTAATCTAGAGCAGTGGATTGTACTTCATAAGATAATCATTTGTTTTTTAAGAAAAATCTTCATCTGACAGGTAACTAGTAACTATATCTGTCAAATAAATGTAGTGAGTAAAAGTACAATATTTGCCTCTGAAATGTGGAGGAGTAGAAGCAGTGGTGGAAAGTAACTAAGTACATTTACTCAAGTACAATTTAAAGGTACTTGAACTTTGAAAATATGTTGTATGCAAACACATTGTTAAAGATTGTGTTTATAAAGTAGTTCAAACTAACTCCACTTCGATCAGCTACAACAGTAAAGTGCTGCTTACACATTGGTGCATCAAATGTCACAATCGTCATCAGTCACAGGGGACACTACTGAACGAGTACTTTTACTTGTGATACTTTAAGTGCATGAAGCGGAAACTTCTGCACCTTATCCATCACTGAGTACAACTAAAGTGTCATGAAGTGGAAATCAAGGAAAGTACAAATACCTCAGAATTGTACTACTTTCCCTGTTTCCACTGAGGACAGTAATATGTTTATAAGAACTCTATTCCTCTAATATATTCCACTGTTTTTATAAGACAATACTTGACGCGGTTAGTGCTGAATGTGTGCACACGGCACTGAATGCACATATTGTTTCTTTATTACAGGGCAGTGACACAGCAGAATCAATACACACCTCAGGAAAACTAAAGAAGTTACAGAATCTGGTGCAAACAAAGAAGGGACGTCAGAGTGGAGCTGGGAAAGGGAAGAGCACATCTGAGAATGGTGAGTTATTGTGGATGATGTTCTTCAACGTGTGCAAGAAGCTGCGTTGAATCTGTTATTATTAACAATAGTTTCTGCTCCTCTTCAGATCATCTGGCAGATGTGTTGAGTAACAACAATCCAGTGCTAACCTGCATCGGCCTGGGGAAGAGAACAGAGAAGAAGCCCTCTAAAACGCCTCCATCACCACGGCTGCAGCAACAACAGGCCAAAGATGTCCATGAAGATCCAGAGGAGGAAGGAGTTTGGAGCCCACGGGCTGGAAATTATCTGTGGAACCCATTTGAGTGTCCACAGCCCTGGACTCCCTTCTACCACACCTGTCACCAACCTCGACATGAACTGTGGGTCTGTGGTGGCACCTTATCACCGCCCCGGACAACAGAATGGGATCGTTTCGAGAGTTTGATACAGGAACTGGACAGCAAACAGTCTGATCCGTCTCCTCCACAGACCATCTGCTCCATCACAGATCTACAGCTCCCACAAAACACAGTAAGACGTGCCTTGGTATTATTACCATCAGAAAATGAGACCAGATTGACAGCCTCTAACCAGCTAAATCAGTAGTGTTGTCAGTGAAAGTTTTGCACAAAATCTAGCATACTGTCGCATCTTAAAGAAATAGTCCTACATTTTGGGAAATCAGCTTATATTTGCTTTCTGTAGAGTTGGATGAGAAGATTGATACCACTCTCATGTCTGTTAAATATCAAGCTACATTAGCTACATTAGTGAGCTCTAAAGTTCAGTTTACACTTTACATCTTATTTGTTTAATCCATACAAAAAAAAGTGTAAAATTTAAGTTAAGCTCTGTAGTCTGGTTATATGCCGTACTGCCAAGAAATAGTCTGGAACATAACTGCCATGTAAAACAGAATTGTTGCTTTTACACTTTGATTTCTGCATGGATTAAACAAACAAAATATAATGTGTTAATTAGCAAGCTTTAGAGCTGCTGGTAGGTGGATTTTGTTACCTTTAGACAGAGCCAGGCTAGCTGTTTCCACCCGTTTCCAGTCTCTAGCTAAGCTAAGCGGTCACTAGCTGTAGCCTTACGGTACATTTACCAGGCAGTTATGAGAGTAGTATTAATTTTCATCTTTGAACTGTCGAGCTGAAAGCGAATAAAGATGAATAAAGTTTCCCAAAATGTTGAACTATTCCTTTAAGTGGCTTTCTCTTTGGCTTTGTTGAAACATGGGAGTTATTGCTCCATCAGCCTTTCACTCCTTCTGCCAACTAGTATTGCTACAAAACCAACGTCCTGTGAAGTCTGACCTGGGTGGTGAAAGAGGCAGTGTACATTACGTGGCTAAACTAGTGAACTCAAGGGCAGACTGAGATGAGGAGACAGGAATAAGGTTAACAGGGTGTTTATTCAAAGGCACGAGGGAGCTTTGGCTGGTAGCTGGAAACCAGAGCTGAGGCTCCTGCTCTGACTCCAGCACACCTGTCTCCATTCACACAATCAAACTCACACACACACACACAGGGAGAGAGAGGGAGAAAACCACTCGGGGAGTGGCAGCAGATTAGGGAGACAGGATGGGAGATAGAGGGTGTGGCAGGTGACATCACAGAAGCAGATCTAACATGTCTCAAATGATGTTAAAATATGACACATATGATCTTTAAATAGCTTTTATTTTACTTGATTTTTAAAAAAATTAAGTTTGTGCCAAAGTGCAGTAGAAACCAACATTAAGGCTACAGTCTATAATGTCTCTCACTATTTCTGTTGCTGCAGTTTATCTGTAGCCTGCTCCCAGATCTCCAAAGTATCATTAAACTGTGCTTTGCAGGGCCTGACTTTCTAATTGCAGCTCAGCGCTCTTCAGGGAACATTTAGACTAACTGAACTGTAATTGAAATTTCCAGCTAATACTTGTTTTTTATTGCTTTTAGGGTATTCTGAACCAAACTCTTTACAGCTTAGTTTCATTTTCAGCCTCAGTTAGCTCCTCTAATGCATCATAAAGTGCTATTTAATAATATCATGATCATTATGAAAACAAAACAGATGTAATGAGGAGGTACTGGAAGTGTGTAGACCATCCTGCTGAAACAGGTAAAGGAAGTTCTCCTTAAATAACGTGCAACAATTTTTCTCCCTTAGAGTTTACAGATGAAGTCTGGTAACCAGGAAGTGAGCCGCAGCAGATCCAGAAGAGATAAATAAGAGGCTCATGTATGATGAACTGATGGGCTTGGAGACTACAAATTTATATGCTTGTGTCCAACAAAATATGCTATTAAGTTGCATTATGGGAAGTGTAGGCTCCAGGGTTTTAGGAGCTTGACCAATACTAGGGACTAAAAGTCAGGATAACTCGGCCTCTGGTGCTTCAATTTGACAATTATTATTTATTATTCTGTCTCTTGTGAGTCCCCCCAACATCATAACAAACATCTTTTGAAAAGTAAGGTTTTATGATCCATTATCTAGCACATAATTGTATAGTAATTTACACTTTCATGGCAGTGCTGTGCAGTGACAAAGCATCCAGAATTAGTGTAAAATACAGCTGATCTCAGACAGTTATTAAGCAGGTCAGAGTAAATATGATCGACTCTCTCAAGACTTGAGAGCCTGATGTCATCAAGGGGCAGTAAAAAGTGGATTCTTTGTTTGACCCAGACTCCTAATCAATATCTTCTTCCCAATCACTAGTTATCCTTTAGCTCAGCATTCAGTAAGAGAGGTTATTCTCTCACGTATGCTAGTGGTGGAGTTATGAATAAGACAGTTTTGTTGAATGACTGATTGAAATCAGACTCCACACTACACATCAGAGCACATGATCGCATGTTTCAGAGAGAGACCCAAAAACCATAGCCATATTAATCCAAAGAATTTGGATTAATATGGCTATGGTTTCATATAATTGCAAAGAGGAAACAATGCACTACAAATAGTAATTATATCCACTTTTGTAATTTGTTTCCAGTGTTGAGGACAATGGTATTAATCGTTGCTTATCCAACCATTTAGTGTGTGACAGTGAGGCCTCAGTTCACCAACGGTCAATGTTGGGAAATAAGCCAAAAGTCAGTGTAGCAGATGTTCTGAGAGGAGCGCTGAATGACCGCTAAACTGAAGCTAATGGCAAAGCAGTAAAGAATACTGTCTCCCCTTTAATGACACTTGGGTATGAAAATACAAGAATATAAATAAACAGGTTATAAAAAATAAGCAGGACGGAATAAACTGTAAAATATCTTGACAAAAATAACAGTGAAGGTCTCCCCAAATGATACTGACATAATATATTTTTTAACACAACACAGAAAATAGTCCAAGATCAGTGCAACGTGATCATTCAAATACAAGCTACAATATTTTGACTCAGGATGAAGAACTGGGTTTAACCCAATTCAGAACCCAAATCATAAACAGGGAATAAACACAAACTGTTTATGTCGTTGGGTCACAGGGAGAACACACACACAGGCAGATAATATGCCCATCTGTCACCAGAAAACACACATTTTAATCTCTCTTTTACCCAAACAGTTGACCAGATTTGGGAGATTTGACGTCTTCAGACAGCACTCGCCTTTAATAAAACCACAGGATAATGGAAGCTCTCTGGTAAGAGAACCAACCTCCTCTATCTGCCAGCTTGTCCATCTAGGAATTTAACTTTCTCAAACATCCTCCACATCACGCCAAATCTGATTTTTAGACAGAAAATGTGCACCATGTTAATTTGGCAGTTGTGGGGGAGAGCTCTGTTTACAGTGTGCTTTGTTTTTAAAGCAAAAGCAGGAGGAGAATGTTGATCCAACAAAACTGAGCCTGCAGAGGAGGGAAATGGAGACCTCATCACATAGTGACAGGAAGCACGTCAAGGCCTCACCAGAGAAAACGCTGACAGCCATCATTGTATGTCATGCACTCTACAAAGCTTATGTTAATACAGCCAGTTTTAAGTTCATGGCACCTTGCGTTTGCTGTGGTTCACACCTAATGAAACAACATCTGTTACCAAGCAGACACAGCTGTCAGCCCCACACCTGTTCTGCCAGACTGCAAGCTATCATCTGCCATTTTACAGAAAGGGCTTTACAGACTAGTGTTGAAACTAGCACTAAAAGTACAGCAGGCGCTGACAGGTGCAACATGTATGCCACCTCATCTGGTTAACCTGCTTTAAAAATGACTACAGCTTTAAAACATGGGTTAACACAAGAATATGAATATATATGTAAAGTTTCATCTGAGTATCATCATATTTTTGACATCTATAGTGCATATTCATCAGTAATAATTACAATGTGACCGTTTGAATGATAATTTGAAATATTTCCAGATGTATTTTTGCTTCCTTTTAAGATAAAATGACACCCCATCATCCAGACATTTGAGCAAATCTTGACCGGACATTACAGATATTTGCAGTTCATGTATGACTAATTAATAAGTATTAATTGTATTAATTAATAAGAATTTTGGGTAGCGTTTATAATAATGATGAAATTGACGTTTTTAATGTGTCTACTTGGTGCTATTATTATACAACCTTATTATTACCTAATCTCTGGCTTTAGAAGAGTCTGACAGAACCCAATCAAATCCAATCATATTTTTCGTAAACGGCATACCAGTGCAGTTTAAGTGCAGCTCATCCTTAAAAAACTGCACTTTGATGGACTGGTGCAAATATGGTCCATGGTGTGAAAGTCCCTGTACAGGAACAGGAAGTTAAAAGCTGAGCACAGGTAGTTGGGGATTAAGCTCACCACACACCTCCTCAGGTCTCAGCTATAAAAAGCAAGGCAGCTCTTGCAGGATTAAGTATTTTGCTTGCCAAAAGAGCTGCGTGTCCCAGCATAAACTGGGATACTGAGCTGCTCCATCACATGAGGAATCAAACACAGCAGCTCAGGGCCCTGACTCAGCTTTCTGGTTGGTTAGCTTTCTCTTTTGTGTGCCTGTAGTGGAAGATAATGAATGAAAGAGCACCAAAAGCATATAAGGCTGAATAAAAATGTGACTTGGTGTTTTTACTGTGCAGAATGGAGACACACAGAAAGATGAAGCAGAGAAGAGGGAAGCTGGTGGTGGGGGACCATTTACTAAAGGACACCGGCAGGCCAGTAACTCTGTGGAAAGCCTCTACAGTCTCAACAGTGGACAAAGCTCCTCAAGTAAGCACCTTCAGGCACCGAGCCAGGTGTACTCTTCACACCACAACATGATGAATTATGCAATCCTTGCTTGTAGACTTAAGTATCCTGTTACTACCCTTTAGATGCACTAATTTGTAGAGCTACAGTAACCTCTGACAGATCAAAAACTAAAATCTCAACTCAGACTTCAGCTATCTTATTATTGACATGTGGATGACTCAGTTATAAAATGGCAGAACTGAATGCAGTAATTAGCTTGCCCTTTATTGAACCCTCTTGTTTGTCTGCTGTTCCTCAGGTGGAGTCACCAGTGGGTCAGACTGCTCCAGTAACAGAGACAGTCTGAGGCTGGAGGAGGATCTATTGTACGCAAGACATCTCTGTGGCAGAGCTAGAGTCCATACAGACTTTGTGCCAAGTCCATATGACACAGAATCCCTCAGACTCAAGGTAAACAAGTCTGGAGAGTAAATGGAAATGAAATAAAATAACTGTAGGACTGTATTATTGTATTATACTGGGGCTGGACTGCTGCAGGTTTTAGGATGACAATTATTGGCCACTATCTTAAGGTGTTTTTAGCCATGCTAGCTGCGTGGATCTAGGGATGGCAATGTCGGTCGGTCTGGTTAGTCCAACACTTTGGTCCAGACTTAATTATATTTCAACAACCATTTGATAGATTGCCATGGAAATTTTGTACAGACATTCATGGTCCCCAGATGATGTATCCCACTGACTTTAGTGGTCCCCTAGACTTTTCCTCTGGCGCCGCCATGAGACTGACTATTAAAAAATCCCTTCCTAATGTTCTGTAAGAAATAGGGGGATAAATCCAGAGTCCTCATTGCTAATGTATCCAAAAGTTTATCTTAATCTTATATGAGGATTCAGTAGTCCGAATTAGTCAAATCAAGTATCAAGAAAAACCTGTTTCAAATGTGTCCAATACTTGGTTTATGACCTGCAAAACTAACAAAGTTCCCATCAGCCTCAGCTGTAGCCTATTTTGTGTTTAGTGCTAATAAGTAAATGTTAGCATGCTAAAATGCTAAAGTAAGATGGTGAACATGGTAACATTATACCTACTAACCATCAGTATGTTAGCCTGTTAGCATGGCTGTAGACTCTTAGTCTTAATAATAAATGGCCACTTTGCCTCAGCATATCAGTGTTACTGTATTTTGTGTTAGTGTCTGCTAAAAGAAATGATTAGTAGTAGTAGTAGTATTTTGGAAATTTGTGTTAATTGTGTTTAGTAATAGTGTGTCTACATACCCAGGGAGCACAAATGGAAAGTAGCTATATCTAAATCTGGTACGAGCATCTCTTCTCTGTGTATAAGATGAATGTTTTTTTGTATGGTCCCAGTAAAATAAATGTAATAAAGCTAAACTTTCATTCAGGTGGGAGATGTGATTGACATCATCGCCAAGCCCCCCATGGGAATATGGACAGGCATGCTGAAGGGCAGAATGGGAAATTTCAAGTTCATTTATGTGGATGTGCTAACAGAGGAGAGTCCTGATACACACAAGGAAACACAAACCCACGGAGTGAGACAGAAATCAACAATCCAGGAAGTGTTAAAGTGCCTCAGTTTGGAGGTATTTCGGTTTTATTTGTTTGGACTGATTAAATGTAGCAACAATCATCTTCCATACAAGAGGGTGTTCCTTCCTTCTGAATGGTGTTTTTTCCACTGGCTTCACTAGGAGTATTCCTCATCTCTGCAGCTGAACGGTTACCAAACAGTAGACGACTTGATGAGGCTGAGGGAGCATCACCTGACGGAGCTGAATGTGACTGATCCAGAGCACAGGCATCGTCTGCTCGCTGCTGTTGACTCCCTGCAGCAACTGCTCTGTGAGTAATGGGAAACCCAGAAAAGGTCATCCAATGACAGTGCCATCGCACACATTTTGTGACGTGATAAAACCGGAGAAAGATATGCTGAGACGTTTGGATTCAGACAGGAAAAGGGACAAGTGACATTGCACCTCATGTAGATAAGACTGGGAGGGTATCCGGGCCACAGCTAAAGAGGTTAAGTATAACAGGATAACCCCACAGAGTGTTTCTGAGAATAGAGCAGGACACACGAGCTGCAGACAGATAGGCTGTTGAGCCTTAATGCACAGGAATAATGGCTGTAAAGGATTACTTACTGCTCATCCATTCAACTCTGTGACAGTACACCCAACCAACCCATCTTCTCTGCTTTACAGCTGATAGTCAGTTGGAGAATGAGGCCAATCAGGAGGCCAAGACCCCCAGCGAGAACAAGAAGGCAGATATGAACAATTGCCCAAGAGACTCCGGCTGCCACATGCCATGTGACAGCCCCGACAACAGCACAGAGGATGCAGACCTTCACCATATCTCTGAATACCTTCTACCAGCTGAGACAACAGCTCCATGAGAATAATCCATTCTTTATAATGCCTGTTTTATTATTTATGTTTCTGTTGAGATGACTTTTTTACGTCTTGTAACTGTGTAATTTCTAATTATGTACAATAAAATGCCCATGCTTAATGCTCAACTCCACTACTGGACTTGTATCTATAAAATGTAAGATTATGATTTGTTTCCTCAAATAAAAGATTTCATGAATCTGTTTTCTTTTTAGCATAATTATATTTTATTTTGGCTTGTGACAGACATCAGAGAGAATCAACATGAAATGTATAAATGCACTCCATTAGTACGCAACATTACACTGAAGTCGGTTGACTCCACTGACAGTCCTGTACAAAGTAGACCATTTTAAGTGGTACAGATGCCTAAGGCTGCAACAAACAATTATTTTCATTATAAATGAATCTGCCAACTATTTTCTTGATTAATTGATTAATTGTTTGGTCTACATTTTCCCAGAGCCGAGGACGACGTCCTCAAATTGCTTGTTTTGACCAACCAACAATCCATAGGATTTTCAAACGACTATTGTAGAAAACAAAGAAAAAACATTTGAAACATCTGAAAAGCTGGAATCTGTGAATTTTGGGCATTTTTGAGTAAAAAATTACTTTAATTAATTTACGATTAATTGGTTATCAAAATTGCTGTCGATTAATTCTCTGTTGATCAGCTGATCAACTAATCGTCTAATCATCTCAGCTCTACAGATGTCATCATTTTGAAACTACTCAGTGTAATGATGTCATTTTTTCGTCTAATAATTTCTAATATCATTCATATTGATACTGCTGTTGCATTCATATTGTTTGAAACATTTCATGCAACATATAAAGTGTTGAAGATTTTCTGAGCAGCTAACATGACTGTAATCATAGTAACAAAGTGTTGTGCATCCTCACTTCCTGTCGTAGCCAGAACTTTACAAACACATTGATAGTTATATGAGAATTTCACTACAAAATATGATAAAAGTGACTCTCAGTTCCAATTACATTGTCATCTGTTTTGCAGGTATTTGGTCATAAACCAATGTACTGGACAAAAGGATCACCAAAGTTATTTTAATTAATCCTAAGGGGGATGTGAATGTGTATACCAAATAGCAATCCACCCAATAGTTGTTGAGACATTTCACTCAGAACCACAAATGTCAACCTCATGGTGGTGCTAGAGGAAAAGTCAGCTCACCAAAGGCAGTGGGATTCATCCTCTAGTGACCATAAATCTTTGCACAACATTTTAAATCCATCCAGTAGTTGTCGAGATATTTCAGTCTGGACACTGCCCCCCACAGAGCCACGCTGCTAGGTAGAAATTCATTTTTCATATCTTAACTATTAGGCATACTGGTAAAATGCAAGCAAGTGTTAAAGTAGCTCAGTTTTCTGATCTATTTTAAGTGAATCCAAGATTTATTCCCCAATTTTTATTTCCATTCTGAGTATATAGTTTTAATGCTTTTAGATTTATTTGTTCTTCCACACAAGACAACCTGCACATTTTTCAAAGAGAAAAGATCACTTTTATTGAACAGCTGACATGTCTGTAGCTAAAAGTACAGTTGTAACTTGAAATGTGTACCCCTATTATTAAACCAAAAGACCAAAAATATTCAACAATATTCTACTAGTCCATTAATTTAACAAAAAGGCAGCCATGTGAAAGTTGCAATAGCTAATATGACTATAAAATAAATCAATCATGGCATGACAGAAAAGAGGCAGAAAAAAAGATTACATCATTGACCACAATATACTCTCAAAACTCCCCCAAACCCCCTGCCCAAAGAGCATTGCAACTGCAAGAAAATAAATTTTCACGTGCCCTAATCTGTCTTTCACACTTAAAGAAGACATAATTATAATAAATGCAAACATAAAATATACAATTGATATGTCCAAACCATTGAAAAAATCATGTGAAACAGCTCATATTTACATCAGTTTATAATACAGGACACTACACAGCCCCTTCCCTCTGTTATAAAACAACAGTGAAGTACATGACGTGGAAAAATACAACATTACAGCCTTTATTAGCTAAAATACAACTTTTGAGAAGGTCACTCAAGCAAACAGACAGAACAGAGATTTTTACTCCTGGTAGTCAGATGGATTTTTGGCCCAATCACCACACACATCACCAAATTAGTCTAGAAATAATGTTGAATGAGCAGCAGTCATTTTTCGGTTCCAAGAAGACAAAGTTTCTACATTAAAATGTGATTTGAAGATGTTTTGAATCAAGAGAAACATAAATTCCTGTTTGCTGTTTTTGAGAGATGTGCCCATTGGCTGGGTAACCCCTAAAGTGATGACAACATAGACACATACCAGCTATGTGTTCCCAGTAAATATATAACTTGCACATAAACAAGAGAATAATGTGTTCAGTCAATAGGCCAAATAGAAGAAACTTTCATTGTCCATACTTTAGACCAGATTTGGTATCCATGCTGTCATCACTTAATAGGTCAGTTTCTCTGGCATGCTCCTTTATCCTCTGACAAGAAAATCCCGATCAGTCAGTAAAGCTCAGAAATCAGACTAACATCCAGCAAGATTGACCAGCTGTGGCAGCGTGTGTTGTTCATCGACTGAGGCCTCCGTGAGAGTATCTCACGTAACCGTTCTCAGGATACAGAGAAAGCTCCTCTGTGCTGCTGAGCCCATTGTTAAGTTCTGAAAAAGACGACAGAACAAAGATTGATGATGCTATATGAACAAAATGAACATATTTTGATTTAGCTAAAATGATTTAGTTTGATCACATGAACAGCTGGCATTTATATATTGTACCATCAGACCTGTTTTACACATACCATATTGTAAATAGGTGCACTATTTACACTTCACTTAAACTATTCATGTAAGTACAGTAAAAGCCACCATGTGAAGAATGGTGGTAGTGTCATAAAACTCTATACTCAGGCCATACTTGAGATATTTGCAACTAGTCAAGTGCCTATTTGTGTGATGTATTTCCAATAACTGCCAACAGTACCCAAGTGCCCCTTAAGACTGCAGTGTGAAAGTTTATCAGAACACACTGGAAGGAACGTCTTTCTAAAAATGATTGATAAAAGGATATAATATTTAATATTTATGCCCCCCCCCCTTTATTAATGCAATGGGACACAGTACAAAAGGTAACAAATTAGACAGACATAGGTGTAAGAAAATATACAGACAATAACACAAAACAGTAACACATAACAAAAAGAGTTTCGAGTTGAATTTGGTACAGATTTGTAGTTGTTTATTTTAATGGCAGAACTACATATTGACATTTCGTGCTTGTTTAGGTTTCTGTGCATGTATGTGACCAGAGGGGATGTGCAGGTATGTGCGGGAAGTAAGAAGAGGAGAGAATAAATTATAGTAATAAATTATTAGTGAGAAGAAGGTTTTGCAAGGATTTAATATTTATGTTGACAATGTCAGATACAGTATATTACTATTATTATCAGTGTCATTATGATGAAATAGATTTTTGAATTAAGTGCTAACCAGCTGTGGAGGTTCTGCTGTAACTGTGTAGTGTTTGGACATGAATAAAAATGTTATAGCTCCTTCATTTCTGTTGATTATCGTCAGTTGTTGAACCAGCTTCTAGATGCATCACTGCCAACACCTGGACTGGTGCTGCACAGTGGATCATGGTGAACTGTGGGATACACTGAGCTCTGAAAATGGATAAGTGTGTGTCAGGTGTGGTTTAAGTGCACTGTGTGTTGGCATTTTTCAGATGTGGGACACACTACCTGACGGCGTGTGCTCACTTGTAGTGGGTTTTTGAACAGACCTCGTCTTATAATGGGAAATACTAATTATGTGCTATAACAATGGATAAAAGTATGTGTGATCAGCACAGGAGCTGTTTGCGAGTTTAGAACCTCATGGCTGTATTTCCACCTGGATTTTATGCATGTTTGCTCTGTGCAGCTACATCCTGAACCATTAATTTCCAGATGTGAATGTAGTCAAAGCTGCACCTGAGAATATGAGCTTCTCCTTCATGATGTTGACGTCTCGACTGGACCGCCGCGCCACAGCGCTCAGCATGATCTGTTCTGGGTTATAGTTCTGCATCCCACTTATCCTCCACCTGTTCCAGCACACACAGGTACAAACCATTACAAGCACATGGAGGCAATGATTCCAACTGTGTCATTAACCTTTACAGTTCAATAATTATGGTGCCAGACTGGGCCTTTAAGATACTCATACACGGAAAATAATACATACGTTTAATGGAATGTACATTGATAAACAAGAGGTAAACAAGTACAGTGAAAGAAAGGAAGGAATCGGCCTTGAGGTGTCGGGCAGAAAAAGCACAAGGAGGACAGACAAGGCCAAGGCAGTCGCAGCAGTTACCTGATCATATGATAGCTGACAGATGCCAGGGGGCAGTGGAGGAAGGTTGCATGCAGATTAGGCAGAGCACAGGACAAGGTAAGAATGTGAAAGGAGAAAGAAAGGAAGAGAGGACAGACAGGACAAAGAGAGGTTATAGCAGGGAGGAGACACATGAAAACATTCAAAAGACAAAAGATGGAAAAAAAAAAAAGAACAAAATAGATAAGAAAGAAAAGAGCAGAATGAACAGTCAGTGTAGAAGAAGAAGACTGAACAGGGCCAGACTCAGAGGCTGGTGTTAGCACTGTGCAGTCACAGAAAACACTTTCAACACCTTCAGCTTCTTCATGTTGTTAATATATTCAGATATGTGCTGCTCCTGCCAACATTTAGATCATATTTGACTGAACACGCAGTGAAGGTAATGAAATTATTAATGAGCTAAAGAAAAACACATTTACTGTATTTCTACAGGAGCCTAACTGTGTTAACTAAAGCAGATAAAATGTTTAATTATATCAATACCAATACGCAGCCATAACACGAAGCTTGTCACTGTGTGGTAAAATAAGACCTCATGATTTCATGAGTTCACCCAAATTGTAATAAAAACATATTTGTCCAGGTTTGGAGATACCCAACTCTTATATAGAAATATAGGAATAGAATAAAAGCAGTGGCGATTGTAGAGTCTGTTGAGGCCCTAGGCAAAAATTCCCAGGGGCCCCCTCCAACCAGTTCATCACCATTATGTTACAGATAATCTGACACCAATGAAAAATGTTACGAAATCTAAACTTTTTTTTATTTCAAATTTTCTAAATATAAAGAACAATAAAAACCTGCAAAAAAAAAAAGAATATGCAAGTTCGACAGGAATGACATGGGGCCCCTTTAGAGAGGTTAATAATAGAACTGAATTTCTGTGTTTGATATATATTTTTTGGTGCTTATGCATTAAGGGTGTGTGTTTGTCAATGTATGTTTGTGACCTTCAACACAATCACAGTGCCAAACTGTACTTACTTCTGAAAACCGAAAATCCCTATGACTATGGCGAGGGAGACCAGATCCGAAGTGATCCAGATGAAGTTGTAAGCATTCTGGCTCTGCAAGACAACAAGAACAGAAAGGCAATTTCCAGTCAACGCCAGCGGAGGTCACTAATAACATGCACGTCTCCTGAAGCTAGCACAAGGCCGTGACTCAGACAGCTGCTTTTTAGTTCAGATCTGTGCCCTTGTCTCAAACTGTCTCAGACTCTTTCCCAGGGTCCTGTTGTTCTCTAACGCCACGCTGAGCTAAAGTCTGCCGCTGAGCTCCCTCATATTTCTCTGCGTCCTTGCCCCCGAGTCTTGCTGGGCCCTCGTCAGTCTCTGTCCTCTCTCCTGCTGTCCTCTCATCTCGCTGTGTGACCTTGTCTGCATCTGTGTGTGTGTGTGTGTGTGTGTGGTGTCAGATGAGAGACAGAAAGAGGAGAGCTGTTTACCATGAGCCAGATGGGGTAAGGCACCTTTCCGAGGACTTGGGGGGCATCAGAGGACACAGAAGGCACCCCGCTACACCACAGAATGGAGTAGAGCCAGGGCTCATTCACTGGGTAGACAGTCACACTCACATTATTGGCCAGATACTCCCTGGGGAAAGGAAAAACACATGTCAACACTGAGAAAAAAAAGGTCCTTTCCCTTTCACTCGTTAACTCACAGCACTCTGCACTTCCATGATCATTCTGCAATCACGGGAAACATTACACCTGCACTTTTACATCTAAAGATGTGTGTGTCTCCCTGATGAAGGCAAAGTCTGTGTTTAAAGGATCATAACAGTGTAATTTTAACATATGCAATAAAGGCCAATCAACTTCTTACTATGAGTAATGGGGTGCTATGTGAACACACAATTTTCTGCCAGAGTTAGAACTATTTTGGAGTGATTTTCAGTATTTTCTTGTTTTTTTCTCTGTGCTCTCTGTGCGACTATTTAGAAGTACTGTGGCTGGGGCTCACTTAGGAAAAGGTGATGTCACATTATGTCAGTGTACCAATCAGAGCTGAATACCATTTGAATCAAAATCCAGTGATAGTTGTGAGGTCGGCTTCCTGTACTCTTCAGAATTCAGTTCAAGATCCTCCCAATCACATTCCAAGCCCTCCATGGCATGGCACCCTCCTCTGTTTCTGAACTTATATAACCCAATACTCTGCACCAAGAGTACTCAGATCTGTTCAGATAGTGCTTGAAGCAACAAACAAAGCTCCCTCTTATCTCCTCCACAGTTTTTCTGAGCACTTCCCTTGTTGCATAGCAGTACTTACTGTATGTCTCTGTGGCTGGCCTTGCTGTAGTGGAGGGTCAGGCTTGTTATTCCCCTCTGCCTTATCTCTTCCACTGACAGCTTCTCCTTTGCGGTCTGCTGAAGCCCTCGCACCCTCCCCCTGTCCGTGTCGGGGGTCCACATCACCTGGCACAAAACACATATGACATGGGAAGACCCTGATCAGACAGAGTGTAGTATGGGCTTCATATCCAGAGATGTTACACTTTTATGGTAATAAAAGGTGCTACTTGTAGAATTTAAAACATGAATATGATGTTGTGATACCTTGGTATACAGTAATTACAGTTTTTGGTGCCAATCTGGCACCCTGTTTGGGATTTTTAGTCAAACTTAAACCTTTTTGGTGCTATTTATCCCTCTCCTCCTCCCTGTTGTTACCAAGGGTGTGTTTCACGTTTATTTGGCCTAACACACTAGGTTGGAATAGATTTTTCCTTTGGGGTATCAATCTTTGCAGCAGTTTGCAACAGTTTTCAGCTGAAACAACAGAACAGTTTTGTGCCAAAAAGCAGTCCAGTATTGTCCATAGTAACACTATGTAAAAATCAGTATGCTGTAGGACAATACCTGCCAATCTCACTGACAGTTGTTTATGTACTCATGATTTACTGGGGTTGCAGTCCTCCAAGCAGCACCTTTAAGTAATCGAAGGATTATTACGGAGGGACCTACAGTCCTCACCCTCTTCTGGGAAATCCCTGCTTTCTGCACGGCCCACAGCGTGTCCATGAACCAGTTTCGGTAGCGCGGGTGCTCTGGTGGAGGCTTGTGGATGTTGAGCAGTGCAGAGCTGTTGGCCCTGGCCGTCAGACGCAGCATTTCCACCAGACTGCAAACCGTCTGGTTGCCTATTCTGCTCCGGTCCCTCGCTGTCAGGGTTTCTACTGTCCAGTAGGGGTCACTCTGCAAGCAGAGGGAAGCAACAGAGAGATGCAACACACAAGGTTCATACAAAGTGAATGTTAGATGGAAATGAATGTAGATGTTAGATTTAGACATGTATGTTGTTCATATATTTTTTTCTTTTTGTCTTTGAATCACTATTCTACTGAAAAGAAATCAAAGCATCTGCACACTTATCTCCATTACAAACACCCAGTTTGTTGTCTGTTAAAACTGTAGGTTTTACTACATTTTATAGGCACAAAAATTCCTTGCATCACATTCTAAATACAATTTCACCGCTATCCAACAAAGTTGTGGCAGACAATTAATTGTCCTGCACGATACTTTCATAATTCCTCCAGGAATCCTTCAAAACTGACACTAAAGGACTTTTTGTTGTTGATGTGGTGTCATTTAAGGTAAAAAAAAATGCATTTGATAGCTGTCATGGAATCTGCATGAACAAATGAGGGTGAGTTGAGGTGAAGTAGACTTCAGTACCTCCAAAAACCACTGGCCTGCATTTAGAGAGCGAATCTCTGTCCAGTTGAAGAAAGAGGCATCATCATACTGCCTGGCTGGGAAGACCTTACTAACATCTGTGGTCCGTCTCACGGTGCGGTCTCGCATGAGGAAGGGAACCCCGTCCACACTGGAAGAGACAACATGGTCAGAAAATGTTGTACTTTAGAATTTCAATTATGATTTAGTATATATAAGAACTATAATAATATATATAATAATATATATAATAACATCAAAAAGCAGAGGTGGAATGTGCTGATAATCACCTGACATTGCTTCATTCAATGAATAGCTGCATCTCTCTCATTAAATTTAAGTGTTTCTACCAAACAACCACAGTATATGTTGGCTGTGGGATCTATATGTGGAACTTCAGAGCACAGTAAGTTCATTAAATATAAACAACCCAGGATTAAAATGTTATTAATGTGTGATTAATAACCTGATGGTGACGTCTGCCTCCAGAGAGCTGGCTCCATGCTGCAGGGCTCTGTTAAAGGACACCATGGTGTTTTCTGGAGCCAGCTAGAGCAGAGAGGAGACAGACAGGAGGTCTACTGTCAGTCACTGTGTGTAGAAAACACACATCAAGGGGAAGTGATAGAATTATAAAAGAACATTTAAATAGAGAAACATGATGTATTGAAAACACATTGGTGGGAAATGATGAAAAGTGAAACCTAAGAGGTACAGTACCTCATTCTTAAATTCTATATGCCAAATGACTTTACATTTATCATAATTTACTTCTAACATTTTCAAATAGATAATTAGCACAGTTACCAAAGGGCTACAATACTGCCCTAGTCAGACAAAATATCTTTGTCAGGCATTGTGAAATAACCACCATCAAGTGTGCACAGTGCAACTTTACTTACAAATGTCATTTGTTTACTCATCTGCATTCCAGCAAAAAACTCCACATTAACGGTATCATTACTTGTAACACAACCTCATCTGCATGATCAAATGTCCTTGCGGCTTGGCTTACATAGGAAAAACAACACGCTGTCTTCAGACCCGTATTTCAGAGCACAGCAGTAGCATACGCACTAATGACCAAAAGAACCCTGTGGCTGTACATTTTAATCTGTTTAAACACAATCCATCTACACTGAGATACATTGGGATTGAAAACCCACAGAATGGGAGAGGACATCAGCAACATCTGAAAAGAGATCACTCTATATCTTTACTGAACACCCTACCACCTAAGGGCTGGAACTTAGATTTTGCTCTCAAACCTTTTTTGTAAGTGGTTATAGTTAGAAAAAAACATTTTTTTCATTTCATTTTTTTAATCAAGTATG
This sequence comes from Macquaria australasica, assembly GCA_005408345.1. NCBI lineage: Eukaryota > Metazoa > Chordata > Actinopteri > Centrarchiformes > Percichthyidae > Macquaria > Macquaria australasica. The sequence continues at coordinate 251,230 of SEMN01000060.1, read as the reverse complement.
ATTAGTAGATCCTTTTTTTTAATATGAATATGTTTTGATTGTCTCTTTCAAGAGTTATTATCTGTTGTCCCCCAAAAAACCTTGCTAAACTCCTGCTAAAGGTAACTAGCCAAGCAGAGTAGCAGCTCCTGATTCTAGTGGAATTCACGAGATTTGGTAAGGTTAAGCTACCTTTAAATGACAAAGTTAGCAGTTTGCCATGGCTGACAAGTTAGCCAAGTTAGCAGTTTGTCAGCCATGCAGCCTGAAAACTTTTAACCTTTTTTCCTCGACTTCACTGCCTCTGTATCAGAATACATTACAATACAATTCCCAACAGGCAGGCAGCAAAAACAAAAGAGCTCCGACGTCCAATGAATTAATCTCCATATTTCTGATAACGCATGGTCTTTGACTAGTGTTTTCAATGCCTATTCAGCTTTAGTCAATCATCTGTTTATAGCAGGTGATCGGTCAGTGATCGTCTCCAAGTCTATAAAATCTCTATCACTATAGGTATGTGTTTCCCAGCTGAGAGATGTGAGTATTGAATTCATAACTGAGTAATTCAGATGGTACTGTCTTGATGTTTTTAGTCATAAAAACAATATACAAAACATATTCATTTATCCAAAAGCTTTTGGTCTGTTATTTATTTAAAACCTCCACAGAGCTCAGGTACACTGCAGAGAGGCGAAGGTGTGTATGTGTATACTATGTACTGCATGAGTGTGTGTGTGTGTGTGTGTGCATTTAGAGGGCAGGAAAACACAGCTCTGAACATCACTGTACATTTGTTTATAGCTAGTCATCTGGAACAGTATTTGCTTGCCCAGCTGTGAGATGACAGTTCAGTGTTGTTGACTCTCATGCTTACTGAGCCTGATAACAGCAGGCTCATGTACTGTAGCTGTACACAACTCCACTGTGTAAAATATAGTGCAGAGGCATGCACACACTCAGTCTACATACAAGTAAAAAGTGAAAATATATCTATTGATCTATCAGCATGGGATGTTGATATATCAATTCTTAAGAAAAAAAATGATCACAAAACATATTAAAAACATAGGCCACTTTTACCAGCACTTTTTTTGCACTTTTATCCAGAGTATCTGCAGTAAATGAACACCTGACAGGTCTTGGCAGTGACATGTTCTCCCCACAGAGCTGCACATCATCCATCTGAACAATTAACTGGATCAGACAGTGAGTTTCTGGCAAAGCACCAACTCACCATAGGAGCTCCCCGGCGACCAATGATGTCTGGTCGAGGTTTGAGGCTGTGGCGGTCCATGATGCAGGGGCAGTTGAATGTGAGCGGTGCCAAATAGAGAGCCAGGAGGATGATGACGTAGATCAGCAACACCATCACCTGGAAATCTAAGAGGGGGGAGTAAGGAGGTTTTAAGAGTCACTTTATTCAACTTCAGTTCATCTCATCTACTCATCATGACAAGACATTTTTAGCTGGCATAGCAGAGGGGAAAATAATTTTCTAATGCCTGGAAGATTTTTACATATTTTCAATTTAACATATGTAGTTAAACACCTATACTGTACCACACAACATCTTCATGTGGTGTCTCAAAATATTACATGACAGCAGGTGGAGAACTATAGCTTTATTCCTGATATAATCGTAAAACAAGATCTTCTTCAGTCTTTATCACTCTGTATAAGCCAAAGAAAGCAAAAATCTGCCCTGGTGATGACAGAGATCTTTACTTGAAATGCAAGTCAACACTTACTGGATCTCTCTCTGCGGACCACATATCCTGCTACCAACCAGCTGATAGCTGTGACTGTTGCCAGGGCTCCAATGTGCAGGAAAGGTGCTGTGGACTGGTAACAAAAAACAAATGTAGAACACTTGTGTTAATTGGTGGTGACTTATTAGAGAGAGTACAACAGAGATCAACTTGAAGGACAATATGTCAGAACAGTGTGATCATCCGAGCTCTTTCTAAGTGTGTTACAGGAGAAATAGAGTAAATAAGATTGTGTCTGTCCCTTAGAACAAAAAAATCATGTGTGTACTGTACTAGGGGTTGATGTGGTTGTTGGTCAGTGCTATGTTGTTGGTAAGGTTAATTCACTTTCAGTAATTCAATAGCCATTTTTATCATTGCAAGTATGTCATACAGCAGTTTTTCAATATTCAAGAGCCAACATTTGGGTTTAACTGTCATTAATCGGTACAAGATGTCAGCTTGGACAGGATTTAAATTACCATAACACCCTCACTGATATAAAGGGGGTGAAAAAAAAAAAACTTAAACTTAACCTCCCATGAAAAACTAACACCATCCAAATGATTACAAGTGCTGAGACTTCTAGCTTTCAGAACTCTTTTTTTTTTGTACTGTTTTGGAATACCCCAGTATCCCACTTTAAATCCTAATTCAAAGGATTAATTGATGCCCCTTTATGGAAACTGCCAGTCAATTCATTTGCAATGTATTACTCCTCCCTTTAACTGTCACTATTATATACTGTATGTAATTTGAGTCCAAAAGTGGGGACCTAAATGGGTAAAAACACAACAGCAAAAACAAAACATGCAGTAAGGTTCTAGACCAACCTGCAGTGATACAAGCAGGATGTCCCACTCATCTCCCCATATGTCATCGACAGAGACGACACCAGAGATAGTGGTGAGCAGCGTAGCCAACACTCCAATCTGTAGAGACGAGACAGACGATGATTTCAAAAGTGTGTGTGGAGTAAATCCATGGCAAAAATTGAAGATGTAAATCACAGCACCTTGTGAACCCAGTAGAGGTTCAGCTGCTGGCCCAAGGATATATGGAAAAGTGCTAAAATCTGAAAAAGAAGCAGGATTTAGTGAGTTATATCGTAACTGAGCAATAAGCAAGTTTGCTAACATTCAGGCGTTTGAAAAAGACTGTTACCATTAAGAATGTGATGTAGCTGAATCCCACGGTGGTGGATGCGAGGATGGGGATCGTCTCATCCCTCCATTCTCCAGAGCGGTTGTATACTGACCTGGGGTGTGAACAGGTAAGGTTTGACTGATCTATGCTGATGGTAAGACTAATTAACTCTTGCCTCGAATATGCAGCCTGGTTACACCAAGAACCCACTATACAATGGCATTAGTTCTTGATACATTCTCACATGTTGGCAGGTCTGGTTGCCCCCCTGCTGCTGTAAGGTCAGCACCCCGCTGTTCACAACCTCATCTGGAACTAGTTCCATCCTCATTAAAAATGCTGGTCACAAACAGCTTTTCACTTACAGCCACATAGTGAGATAACTGACTCACCAGTTGAACTCGTTGAAATCATTCTGAGCCACCAACCAGAAGTACGCCCAAAAGAGAAGCAGAAGGAAAGAGCTGCACAAGATGAGGAACCATGTACACTCCCACTGTGAAGGAAAATACAAACAACAAGACTATTTCATACATTTTATACAGAAAATGAAGAGTGTGTTCCTTAACTCCATACCAGGAAATAAGGAACACACTCTGAGAAGAAAAGATTAAAACTGGTATAATCAATATTTTTATATAAACAATGGATCAGATGATTATATGTAAGGTGAAATGGGGTTGGTCATAGTGACAAACCCACAGATAATCTCCCCACTCTGCAGTTCCTCTCAGCCAACAGACAAAGTTAGCAACTAGCTGGTGAGCTAGTGGAGCATTTAGCTCTTTAAGAGGCAGATATTTCCAGCCAGAGTTGGTGGAGACCAAAACCAGAGCTAAAGGAAGAATGAATATTCTACTTACATTCACATGTTGATCAGAAACATGGCATAGGCAACTGTTTGCTAACACGTTTACCATATCAACGTTACATGGTGATAATGTGTCAACATGGTGTTTACAGCTTGTTTCTGCTGCCCCCAAGTGGCCAAGAATGGTTGAAACAAGTTTAAAGTTTTTTAATTAAATAAAATGGTTACTTTTAGCTTGGCTGACAAAATTACAAATCAATGAAGTTGTTATACTCAGTGGTTAAAGGAGTCCGTTTCTCAGGCAAACATTTTAAGCCTTATATTTAAAACATCTTTGGTGACATGTGGTCATTACTATGGCATCTTTGCACTGCACTTCCCAGAGATCACTTTTCAATCAAATATTTCCTTGAACTTTCTCTTGGTTTGAGATTCTGTTGGTGGAGCTCTTTTATTTGTCTGTTCAGTCATGGTGACTATCACTCCTCAGGCTAACTACCCAGTTCTGCTATTTTCTCAAAACAGTCTAATGACTTCCTGTAATTCCTGCATGCCATTACAAAGACATAGCCAAAACCAGATGTTTAAAATAGCATATATAATATATATAAGACGTTTTGTCTTTACCAGGTTTTAACCCCTTGCTGTACAGTCTTCTGGCTTGACATGTGGGACAAAGGTATAGAGGAGAGCTTGTGCAGCCCTCAAGGACTCTTCCCTTCAGTAGTTAACAGGATTAGGAGCTAATGCCATGTGAAGGGAGGTGTAGAGTATGATAGGCCAGTCATCAGATTCTGTTGAGCATTAATCAGCTTTGCACCACACCATGCCTGGACTCACCATTTCCAGTGGCTTATGTACAGTAAGAGGCTGGGAGATAATTAGATGTGTGTGCAGGTAAAGAGCAAATGCACTGATGAAGCAGCTGAGTCTACACAGAACGTGTTGTGAAAGGTTTCAGTTTTAGTCTGGAACGGAGAGGGATGGAGATGGCATGAATATGCATCAGGGAATGTCTCCTAACCTGATGCAGCCAGGAACAACATGACAGCAGAAGTGGAGATATGATGAGCACCGGTGGCTGTTTTTAATAATGGTTTAGCAGCTACCTGGAGGTCAGGTGACTGTACATGGCTATGAGGCACTGAGCCAGAGTCACGTTGTCAATTTACCAAACAGCAGTGGAAATAGTGTCCTAGATATGAGTCACTTTTATCCCTCCATGGATGAACTAAGTCTGCAAGTTTCCACACTAAGTGGGCTTGCATTGGAAGGAAATATCTGAACACCACCGTTAAATAAATTCTAGTTGACAGTATTTCTGAAAAAATCATCAGATTATAAAATTCCCTGATATAACCTAATTTTCCTAACCAAATTCCAGATTTATTTTTCTTATTTAAAATTCTCCTCTGTTTATTTATATGTCTCCACTAGAGACCGGTCATTTGGTAGATTAGGATTCCAGTTTCAGGCAGCGGTTCACCAGTGGGGTCAGAGAAAGGTTGTGACTAACAGGTCAAGTAATCCCTGGTGAAGAAAATGGTGATGAGGAGAAGCCTGCTCCTCAGTAACTACTGTCAAAGTTTCCTTTAGCAAGACATTCAACACTCAACTGCACCAGTGGGGCTGTCTATTCTGCCTCCACCAGCTGGGACTACCACTGAATAGAACTGGGCAATATGGATTTTCTGTAAATGCAATTCTATGTCACAACAATATAGTTTGGAAATTTAGAGACAATTGATCATTTTTATCAAATCGATGCAAAAATCCTCTAAACCCGATAAAAGCAGTCCTGCTCATTGATTTGCAACATGGCCTTCCATGGCGTAATGCAACCAGAGAAATTAAAGGGATACTTGCCAAAACCTCCATTATAATACAAGAGAAACGCTTTATAGTGGAAGGGGATCTACAAAACGGTATATCTGTGCTTGAAAAACATGCTCATGAGAAAAGTTGTTTGAGGGTTTCTCATACTGTCTGTGGTAGTTACCTCCATATCACATTTTCCTACCTTTAGCAGGCCACTCACACTGTGCTGTACTAGTCATTTTCAGGGGAGCTGTGTGAGATCTGACACTTCTCTGTGAGTGCTACATAGCCCTCAAAGGTCTCTCCATCCCTCCAATTAGAACTGCTAACTTCTGACAGCGCTCATAAATCCTGATCTAGGTGCTGACTTCACCGTAAATGATGAACCTCTCCCTCCTTCTTTCCTCCGCTGATAAATACTGTACAGAATGGCCTGTATCAAACAAGGTCAGTGTCAGCTGAACATGGACACTGATAAAGCAAGCTAAGGATAAAAAACAGAACATACAACAGCTGAATAATAATAATGCAGTGTGCAGGTATGCAAGTATAAAGTATGAATATGTTACATTTAAATGGGCATGTGTAATGTAAGAACAACCACTGATTATACTAGTGGTTCACTAGTTAATTGAAATGACCTGAATCCTCTATGGAGTCATATGTTGCATGATGTATGTTGCATTGTCAAAATGTTTAATAGATAAATGTCTAACATGTGCTGGGACTGAAAGAAACAAAAAAAAGGTGTTTATAAACGAAAACAACTGGTAAATAATTAATGGGAAGTAACATATAAAAATACTTTTTAAACCTGCATTTCTTTTTTGACCCCCTGGTGGCTGCACAACAAGCTGTAAACAGATATTATAGACGGATATTATCATCTTATAAAGTTGATTTGGCAAACATGTTAGCAAACAGTTGCCTATTAACACATCCAGCAGACACAGAGCAACATGTCTCTGGCCACCACTGTGTAAGTCCAATATTCACTTACTCTTTTAGCTCTGTTTTGGTGCTGACTAACTCCTTTGAGGAAATAACTGGCTCCTTAGAGCCTTAGATGTTCCACTTTCTTCACCAGTGAGTCGCTAACTTATCAGAGTTTTTTTTTTGCTGAAAACAGTAGCCTGCGGTGTCTGGAAACAAGGCTGATAAGAGCGGTGAGAGAGAACCAAAACAGTGAAGTTGCGTGCCATAAAACCAAAACAATAAGCTGAAAGATGATAAATCGCTCTGTAGAACTGAGGGGAACGGCAGAGTTGGCTGATAATTCTCTGAGGGGTTTGTGACTACAAGGTCAATATTTTGCCCAATCCTGCACAGAACTGTACAGCTCTTTCATTTAAATAAATATTTTTTTCACATTTTATTGTCAATTTTATATATTATATTAATGCTTCTTGACTTGCAGTTCTTGCTTTATCTTTCTTTGTAGTTTATACTCACTATGTTTATTGTAATATACCAAGGCAAATTCCTTGTATGTGAAACTTGGCAATAAACCCGATTCTGATTCTGATGCATTAAATGTAGTCATTTGATCCAGTCTTAATATCAAAATATTGATTATTGCAGCTTCCTTTAAATGGTCATGCACACATACTGTATAAACTCTCCGTTTTCTTGGTGTAACTGTGTGATATTGTTGTGGGCCACGGTGCCATAATGCAAAGTTTCCACAAAGGTGAGAGCAGCAGAAATGCCCTGAAAAGTACTGAAGATGTCTAAGAGAACATTAAGCCTGATACCCAAAGAAGCACTGAGGGGGTAAACTGTCCTTACTAAAAAAAAGGACTGTCTGTAATGATAAAATCAATCACACAACACTGTGTTCCAGTGTAAACAGACAGCATTTCAGTGCATGAATGCTAACCTCTCTGCTTATGTGCAATCACTGCATGTGTGTCTACATGAAGCTTTGTAAATGGAGACAGAAAGAAAAATGGGGCAGCTGTGTGCTTGTATTTTATCCTCTTGGTCAGCAGCACATCATCAGTGCCCGGCTCACACATTCATTAAATGGACTAATTTATGGCTGAGCCACTGGCTCTTTGTGATAAAGAAGACATCCAGCAGCAGTAGCTGGCTGCCCAGTGGGTATCCAACACAGCTGGGTGTCTGGCCCTGCTTCAAACATCCAAACACTGCACTGATTCTCTTACTTGCTTTATTGTAAGGATCGTTTTCCCCAGTTACTAGGGACTGGTCTAGAAGTCACTTAGGAATTCAGCAAAAAAAAAAAAAACATCAGACAGAAAGACATCAACTTCTAATGGATTAGTTTTGGAAACAACCTTTCTCATTTAAAAAGATTCCTGAAATTCCTAAAACATTACGAAAAAATTAAGCTTGATTGAATGAAGCTACAAACCTTACACACACCTTGGAAGGATAACAAATGTTAGGCTAGCAGTTCATCAGTTTTTAGTGAAGTATATGGCCACACAACTCTCCATTGCGATAAGAATACCTGTTTAGACAACTTTATCATACAATCATTTAGTATGTGCACAGGATGTACGTACATACAGTAGATGTATACACACATCTCCCTTAGCTAATCAGTCCTGTTTCTTGTTCTTATCATTGCAACCTATAAGATTGCAACTTAGTCCAGAGGGCTGATGACTGAGCTGTAAGCCATGTTCCAACTAAAACAGCATCAGCATTTCGCAGATGCACTATAATTACTATGGCTGAAACACCTATGATTAACATAATAACCATGGTTCTGTACTCTTCCTCCCTACTACAGTTACTACAGCTAAAGTATGATGAGCAGTTGAAAGATGACACTCAAATTCAGCTTTCTTTGTCTGTTTTCTGTTTTTCTGTGTAATGACTGTTTCACTTTAGGGCTACAAAGCATTACACGTTACAGTGTCGCAATTACTGTAGTTTTTTCAGTAATAAGTAGTGGAATGGATTATAATTTGAAATGTAGTAATTACATTACATTTACTAATCAAAGTAACACTCCGTTACTTTGACGTTTGGTGGCCGGCCTGTTAGCAGTCATAGTGGGAGTTAGTTAGATGGAGGGTTAATATAAGTATAAAACGCGTAGCTGAGGTTGGGACTTCTGGAGAGCTGTCTGCAGTCACTGATGCTAAGCTATCTGCTGATGGTCAATAAATCCCTCCCAATTGCAGGCTACCAGTTTGTTGTTTTCTATTTCTACACGTTAAATACAGAAGATGTGATGTGTGGGTGTGGAGGATTTGGAGTTGTTTAAAGGCATCTTTGACAGAGCTGGACTGAGTAATGAAAGTACTTTTGCTGCTGAGTAATTAGTGAAGGAACGTAATTACTTTTTCAATGAGTCATGCGTAATGAGTAATTGATTACATTTTTCAAGTAACTTGTCCAATACTTGTTGGAGACAATTTAAGCATGTCTGACATACCCACTGTATAAAGGGAGAATGTCCAAAGATAGGGCTGGGTATCAAACCTCAGTACTTTTTTTTTGTTACTGACTGAGATGTGTCTGTAGTGTCTGGTCAGATTCATAGTCTTGTTATTCTTGGATCAGATATTTCATGATTTGAATCAAAATTTTGCCAATTTTAGACTATATAAAAATAAAAGGCAAAGTTCTTGTTCTGCTGCTTAGATGTTTAACATTTGAGACCTATGGCTGTTTTTTGTTAAATGAAATGGATTTTGTAGAAAAACACATTGACCACTCTCAAAGTAAATGTTTCTGTTCGGGGCATCAACATGTGGAATTCCTTACCTACAGAACTCAGACTGGATCCTGACTGGGATCATTTTAAACTCAAACTGAAACAGTTTTTGAAGAGGGATTAGTCATGTAGTCATGAATGATCTGGTGCTTCTTGTTTTATGGTTTATTTGTGTATTTGTATTTGTGTCCTGTATTGTTTTGTCTGTAGTTTTGGATTTTGAGTTTTTAATGCATGTACCTGTTGTTGCGTTTGAGTTTTATGCATTTTAAAGGCTCATCTAGACACGGGCATTGCAAATGAGCTCAGGCTATAAATGCTGTGGTGTGTTGCATTGGTTTCTGCTACATACTTGTCTCTATACAAATAAACATTAAAATAAAATATCTAAAAAAGTATTGTTTTGGAACTAAAATTCAGTATTGTATTGACTAGTACTTAAAAATACCAATCAATAACCATCTTTAACTTTAATCAAAGACTGAAGATTTAATCATTCATCTGCATACAATTATAACAATAGTACTACAGTAATACCATAAGGTTGTAACAGTAAAAGTTCTTACTATGTTTTCATTAGTATACCATGCAAGTAATATTTGAATTTTATATAAATATGTTATTATGATATTCATACTTAATGATCAGTGGTTGTCTTACCCTGGAGCTGTCGTCTTGGGAACGCTGGTAGCGTTTCCAGCGGCAACCATAGATCCCAGTGACAAAGGACACAAAGACCTGCTTCTCATAGACCTGTAAGGGTTGGTGTTTCACCATGCTCCTTCAGCCTCAACGCGCCACCAGTCCGTTAACATCCCACACAGGACTGGGAACCCTGAAGAAGATCAAAGTGTTACCAAACAGAACACACTTTCAAATAATTAGCTCAGTCTTTGTACATACAATTATATTTTTCATCAACATGCCAAGTCGCGTCATGTTGCTGAGGTATATTTTCACAAAACACAGTGAATACGTTGACAGTCCTGGGCCTTGTTTGGAGCAACAACACCTGGGAGAGGAAGTCAACACGCTGTTCAATAGTGAGTCATGTCTGGGACAGACATAATAATATGGTATATGCTTTACAGTCATGATCTAAGGATTTATGACTGTGGAAAAGAGGCAAATAGGCTTGATCCGTTAATAAGAAGAACATCAGTAAAAAAGCAAAGAGTAAGATGGAGTCAGTACATTGCACTCAAACTTACTTCTGCCTCAGAGAAAAGCTTGTTGCCTTGGTGGCAGGTAAAAATGTCTTGGCACAGAAGGTGTTGTTTTGCATGGCTCTCTGGAAGAGATGGTGTTGTGCCTTGTCTCTTGTTTTTTAACTTTTCTTTAAGCACTTCCAGATCATTTCTGTATGGAGTAGCTTACAGACAGAATTATGGAATTGCTTCATATTAACTCATGTAACCTACATGTTGTTGGACCAGGCAACTGACTGGCAATCACTGCCACCCCCAGAGCCATGTCGTTAGCATGGCTAAAATATTAGCAAAAGATGATTAAGAATGAATGATGATGAAAATAAGATTATTTGTCATTTGAAGATGTAAAGATGGATGATACAGATAACAGATACTGCTCTTAATCAGCAATATGGGCCTTCTCCTTCATACAGTATATTTTATCAAGGTTATCAAATGAAATTTACTGTATAACAGGATTACTTAAAAACTAATATTATTATCTCCAGTTGGTCAGTGTTGACACCTTGGCAGCAAAGCCTGAGGGCTTGAGTTGGACATTTTGCCAGCAAACCTTAAAAACAAAAAAAATTATCAATATTTTTTTAGAAATGATGTGCTGGTGGTCCACAACAACTCCCACTTGTACTTCTCTTTTTTTAGTGTTTGACAGAAATACATAAATTACTTAAAAACATAATAAGAATAACAAAATCTAATCAAACTGCATGCTATCTGGCTCAGTGTCTATGTACTTCACATTTGCATGAAAATACAACACAGTTTTGTTGGATACTGTGTGTAGTATTTGAGCTGTGTATCCTATTCAGGTTTTCTCAGGGGATAAGTGTGAATGTTTCTTTAGGATTCGCTGCTAACCTAAATTTTCACAACAATCTTCAAAAGGAGGAAATTGTTATGCATCCACCTTGCAGGGCTGCATCCTTTGTCTGTTATTATATGGGGACTCCCAGGCCTGAGGGAGCCTTCTCCTGGATTCAGAGGAATTGGCAGATTCCCAGCATTCATATCCCGACCCCATCCTCAAACAAGGGCCAACTGGAGCTGAAATCATGGGGGCTTTATTCCAGCCAGGTTGGCCTATTGTCTCACTCTGGCTTTCTACCAGGGTGCTATCGTCACAGAGCTGCGGTCATCATGAGGTAAAGTAGGGTCAGTCAGTCAGGGCTGAGACACTTCACTCCTCTATTTCAAGATTCTTTACAGTGAACTGAAAAGAACTCCACATAAATGTTGTTTGGTACACTATGTATTCAGTGCAATTATGAATAGTTTGTCTTCCCATATTCACCTTTCTTTTCCACTGGGTGTGAACCAGAATACAGGAAATAAAGCTGATATGGTCCCTAATGCGGATAAAAGGGATATTTTTTTCTCAAGAAGTACATCTTTGCTTCTGTTTCTGTCTGACATCAGGGTTAATGCCATGATGATCAGGTGTTTTAATGGAGCGAAGCTGTGCAAAGAACAAAGGCAATGCTCGTTGCAACACAAAATATCATTAAAGAGATCCAAGATAAGGTGCAACTGTATTGGAAAATGACAATTTTTTCCTGGATCCAAGACTTCCATCAACACTTGACAGAAAAGTGTATGTATCTGCTAATAAAAATATGTGCAGCATAAACTACCGTGCCTTTGAAGGGATGTGTTCAACACAGGTTCTATTTACAGTAAAAACTGTGAGCAACCACACAGACAATTCTGAGAACACTACAAACAAGTTTTTGACTTCAATGAATGTGATGAACCTGCATTTACCTGATGAAAATAATCATTAGCGATATTATACTAGTTGCATTTTTTGTTAGAAGTTCAATGTGGTTTAATGTGCTATTCATTTTAATCTATTGTTTCCTTTAGCTTCTTTTACATTCTGTGTACAGTATAGAGTGCTGCAGGAATGAGTCCTAAAACCCAGAAACTTCCCTCGTCTGGAAGTCAGTGGGTATCTTGAGTGGGTTTTTGGTTAGATGCCTGAAATAAGGTCTTTGGTTAACAAGAGAGAGATTTTCATGTTTTGTTCTACAACATAAAATACATCAGTAAATACCCCACTGATGAATTTTGAAGCTTTTACGTGTCTTAAAACAGGCGGTTGCTAACAAGTGGCTAAATGAGACTACAGAGGTCATTAACCGTCATCAAGCTGAACACAGAAACTCACGTACTCACTTGTCTGCCTTTACAGCCTCGTTGTGTTTCGCTTCAAAAATCATAAAAGTGGTGTTCATTTGTGAGGATTATCTTGCTGAACAAAACGTGTAAGTATCATAAACTTCTGTTTGCCACAGAGCTTATTTTGTGCAAGAATCCAAAATCCAATGGAAAAATCCCATTGGCTTTTGAGGGAAACCAGGGCGATGCTAACTTCAGGGTTGGCCTACAAAAATATGTCATCCCTGCAGCACTCTATAGTCTCTCCCCTGTGTCAGGACAAGCCTAAGAACTGCACTTTTTTAATCTGTTAATGTTGCATTTACGGCCAGCACCTTGCAGCTTTGTGAAGAGGAGAACTCTCCAAATATTACTCTAATTCACCCAGGTTCACCTGTATTCGGCCTACAACAAAGCTCGCTCTTGTGGACTTTCAGCTGGCCTCTCATTCAGCTGGTTTCAGGCCAGTTTCCTCTCATGAACCTGCCATTTACCTGAGAGGAGAGGACTACTCTCCCCACTCCATGCCAGCTTCCAGGAGTAACCTAGATACTATCAACACCCCTCCAAGGCTGCAGGCACCTCGCTGTGTCAAAGTTGTCAGTGGGGATAGAATTATGTGCTCATTGAATAATAATAATGCAATAATCCACTAAGTCTCTGCCAACCAATTGCCACCGAGCTTCTGCCATATCTGTCTATTATTAGCCTTTTATCTCGGTCACTGTCACCTCTTTCCAGGCTTCCATCGTTCACTCCTTCATGAAATTTATATATGCATGCATTAACAGTATCTTTAATCTTTCAGTGGATTTAGCCAAAAATAGAGTTTCCATTAGTGCCACGCGCTCATTATACACACACAGGGAGGGGTGGTGTGAGGGCACGGACTGGAAACAAAGGTGCTGTTGAATCCAAGGAGTTTATTTTAGTAAATGCTGTTTTCTGTCACCCTGTGCTTTTTAAAATGGGAACATCTACCAGCCACTGACAGATAGGCTAAATGTTCAAATTCACCAGCCACTCAGTAGTAAATCATTATTTTGTGTCTGAACTCTACCAGCCCACTTTCATATTTTACCAGTATTTGGCTGGTGCCTGCTGCTAATTTCCATCCCTGCAGGCTGCATCCAGCAGGTGGTCATAAGATGTAAGCTTCTGTTCTTGTTGGAGTGAGACCCTGTTCTCCTGCCCTGATGTGCAAAGCAGGAGATTCAAGCAACACCTGCCATTTCTAAGGCAATCTCTGATTTATTAAAGATGATTAAGATAATGTAAGTGGCGCTACAGGAAAGCCAGGGCACAGATAGAGATGAAAAGTAGTCAGATATATCTTCTATTAATCAGATTTGGGAGGACAAAAGGACAAACCAATGTGATTAAAGCTTGATTCATTTGCTTTGCAATGATGATGACATCACCACTCGGCTGTCAAAGACTTTTGTTCAAAAAACTCACTACAGATCAATCAGCCTTTAAATGCCTTTATTACATATTAACATTCAGTCAAACTGTGAAACTATGTACAGTATATGGGGACAACTGAGTTATATGCAGTTTAAGGATAAGTTAATATTTTTTAGTAATAATTAACCAAAGAGGCTCTCTCTGCCTCACTGGTTCAGCGTTTACCCTGTCAGAAAAATGGTCTCCATTACCCAGAAGTTGCATGCATGATGGGAAATGGAGTCAGGTCAAAATAATTCAGTTCAGTGAGTGAGTTCATGTAACCATTTCTTATTTTTGTGTACTTCCAAACACTGACACTGCGTTTCTGTGTCTGTACCAAAGTAACTTCTTACACAGCAGGCGTCACTGACGTTGCTCAGTTAACAAAAGCAGTTTCACTTATTTCACAACTATCAATCAACCATCATGCAGGAGAACACATGGAAACTAATGATCTGTTTTTCCTCCATCCACTATACTTTAATCTTTCATCTCTATAATAAAATGTATGCCCTGAGGGAGACAGTAGTGTGATAGGATGATACATAATGCTGCTGCTGATAGCCTGTGCTGATATTGGCTATAATAATAAATCAATGAAAGAGGGTCTTCAGAAGATCTTATTGGAAACATAATGTATGAATGCATTCACGCTTATAAAAGCACCCAGTGAGGACAGATTCACTCAAATTGATCCACCAATTGATCACAAAACTAAACACAGTGCCAAGTGACAGTTACTCAGATTATATGAGGATAATCCGATAAAGTGCGCACTAACACTTACCTTACCTCCACGACAGCCTTTGTATCCGGGACAATGTTGAAAACGTCAGAAGCTCTCGGTTAATCAGTGATTTCCATGGATGTTGACATAATGTCTTCTCTCTCTTCACACTTACGGATTCATATATAAGTCTTCAAAGTTACTTTCAGCGGCCGAATGAGACAGACCAATGGCACACATCACCTTACTTTATACCCGAACAGCGGCGGCCAGTTTTAACGCAGCAGTTTTTTAAATCACGTTTTAAATAGTGACTGTTTTAATAAATCACAGAATAGTTTCTCCTTGACTAGAGACGTACCTTCAGTGTTTATAGAAGAGTTAAAAAACTGTAATCTGCCCGACACGGTGTGGGTGGAGCTGTGGGGAACACTGCAAAAAATATTCCATCCAAGTAGTTTTCAGACCAACCACAGAACTAACAGACGTGTTGAAACGTGTACTTTTTATAGTGTGCACGGCGTGTTTGTCAGAGGTAGATGGACCTGGGCAGCAATACTGCACTTTTACATGGAGGAGGAAATGTTGATACGAGGTTTTGCGGTTAAAATCAATGTATTAACGATTCATTAAGCATTTATCAAAGAATAATCCAATAGTAACAACTAGGCTACATTGTTGCCAAATAGACACCAGCCAAAGGGATTTTACACGACCTGCAAACACAATCTTTTTCTTAATAATGACTTATAACTGATCTATAAAGCATTAGTAAATGATTTATTACTTGTTACTGACACTGATCATTAAGTTAATATTCATAAACCCTTTATAAAGGGTACCACATTCTTATCTTTTATCATTTTATTTAGCTGTTGAAGCTATTGTATTCACACTGCAAAAATATCCAAACAGTCCATTTTCACAGGTTGGTGGCTCACTTTCAATCAATAATATTCTGAAATAAAGAGAAGTATTTAGTAAAGTTGCAGACTTCTTTTCAACATAGCTTAATTTGCTTCAAGAACCTTCTAGAAACTAGATATTACTGTCTAGAGACAAGGCAATCTCTCTACTTGTATCAAACAGTATGGAGATGTGAAATTATCTAATCCCCCTGCCATATTTTCTGTGTTTTCAGAAGATTTGAAGACTCTCTACTTGATTAAATGTGTGGCTGACGTTTGCAGTGTGAGGAAACATCACGGCAAACACACGGAACATCAATAAGTCTGTTTCAATCCGTTCTGCAGACATAAATCTTATTCCATATATTTGGTATTATGGATATTAAAATTGCAGAGGGATAAGACGGCTGAAACAGAGAAGATAGACGTAGCGAGGCGGAGGACACACACGAGAAGTTATCTGGAGTCATCTGAGATTTGTGCCTCTTCATGTGTCCATCTTTGTTTGTTCCATGTTGAAGGTTTCAGACAGCTGATGGACATGATATAGGCAGTGAGGACCAATTTGCCTCATGTTAAATCAAGTATGTTGCCAGTTTGGTGTAGTGGAGATGTCAGGAAGGCGAGATCAAAAGGGGATAAGAGAGAAATAATTTAATTAAACTTCTCTGTGGGGGGGCTGAAGTTGCCAAGGAGGGTTGGCATTGGCCCCATCTCTAGGAAATGTGTGTGTTTCTGGGAATTTACCAAGCAAAACTACAAGGGAGGAGGTGAGGAGGTTTGGATAGGGCTGATGGTACCACAGTGTGAGGGAGAGTTTCCACAGAGCAGACAAGAGCTCAGAGGCTAAACGAAGAGATGACGTGTATGCTGCTGAAATTGGGACAGAGATATCAGAAATTAGATGATTTATTTTGATGGATCTGTTATTTTACTGCCACTCTGATTTGTAAAATAGACTGGAAGCCCCAAGAAGTATTACTTACTATAGTGACTGTAAATCCAACTCATACTCTCTGAAAAGCTGCATTTCATTTGTTTGACTGTTTTTCCCAGCCGGTTTGTCTCCTTATACAAAGTCAAATTTGACATGTCTGGTGAAATCTTCTCATATCCAGAAAGGACCAACACTCTTGCATTTACCTTGCTGACATTACATTTCTGACACTATCCAGTCGCTTTGAAAGGTTTTTCATCAGTAAGTGGTCAGAAAATGCTCTCAACATTTAGAGAAGCATGGAATCTTAAAATGGGGTTTGGACATGTCAGTAGTCTGCTCTTCTCTTTACTTTAGTGCCACTAGACTATTTAGACGTTTGAATTCATTGTTGTAATAATTATGTAACACTCAGTTGTACATCACTGCACAAGACCAGGGAGGCCGTCCATTACCAACACCTGGCAAAGAGGTAGAGCAGAGGAGTAATGTCTTGTAAGAGATCTATTCCAGGCCCAGCAGTCAGAGATTAACCCTTGGCTTGGGAGAATTACGTCAGATCCCTTTAATCCCAAACAATTTAGCAGCGGCAGGGACGGGCCCTCAACTAGAAGTTCTCTTACAGATGAAATGCATGCTGGTCCTGTGACGGTGTCTTTGTGGAAAAGACAAATGTCAGGAATGGAAAATGTCAGGAGAGGCATATTAGTAAAACCTAATAATAGGTAAATCCAAATCTGCTTTACATGTTCAAATGTGTACTTGTAATTCAACTCATCCCAGTGTAACTAAAACAATATAATTCCTTTGAGTAAGTCGAGTATGACGATGATAATAAAGGTATCTGTGGTGGTGATAGTAACAGTAACCTAGCAGCTGCACTAGTACTAACAGTACGGTAGTTTATAGAGAATGCTATTTTGCCTCCTGTTTTTATTGCTAGCCTTGTATCGGCCTCTAGTGGTCATGGCAAGTACTCCTACTGCTCAGCTGAGAGTCAGTATTTCAGCCAGCAGAGGGCACCTGCACCCACTTGTCTCTCTTTTGAATGATAGTGAGAAAGGCAAAACGTGAGTTTTCTTTTTTTTATTAATTGCTTAATCTGGGTGTTGTAGTTATCCTGTATAAAGCTCAGATAAACAAGACCCAGAGACAGCTATACCAAAAATACATTTTATTTACAATGAATTCAAATTAAGTTCCACTTTAGAACACACAGAAAAGGCCTAATGGAAGGCTTAAATGAAGACCAAAAAATGGATACAGTAAACAATTACAGTAAATAAATGAATGAATCAGTAATAAAACTCCTTAAACATTGGTTTTTCTGTATCATCAAACTGTTGACAGTGAAAAGAAACAGGAAACATGGCAGTAAATCTCACCAAACGCAGGCCAAGTAAACAACAACACAGGTGCAGACTGTTAAATAATTAAAGGGCCACTCCACAGATTTTACACATGATGTTTTTGCTATTGGTTGCATTATGGGAAATGTGGGATATAGACTTTTGGGAGCTTGACATGTACGAGGGACTAATTTGATTTTTTAAATGTGTTTCTTGCAAGCCTTTCTACTAGGACTGCAACGAACAATTACTTTCATTATCGATTAATCTGCCAGAATTTTTCATGATTCACTGATTCATTGTTTAGTCTATAAAATGTCAAAAAAAAGTGACAATCACAATTTCCCAAAGCCCAAAGTGACGTCTTCAAATTGCTTCTTTTGTCCGACCAACAGACTCTTCATTTGCTGTCATAAATGACAAAGAAAAGCAGCAAATCCCCACATTTAAGAAGCTGGAACCAGCAAATGTTTGACATTTTTGCTTGAAAAATGACTGAAACAATGAATCGATTATCAAAATAGCTGGCAATTAATTTTCTTTTGATCAACTAATCGATTTACTGACTAATCGTTGCAGCTCTACTTCCAACTTTGTTTAAGTGCAGTACCAAATCGCGGAGTACTCCTTTAAACAAATATATGTACTTGCTGTAGTCAAAGCACAATATGATAGGGACATAACATGCATTGCTAGAATAGTACAAGTGACCACTGACCAAAAGCTAACAAAAGTAAGAAACAACATTAAACCTGGAATTAATATCTTTCCCTCTGAACTATTACATCTTATCATACCTGGATTAGAAGTGAAATGGGTAAGATGATAGCTAGTTACGTAATATTGCAACAGTGAATTAAAACCACTGGTTATGGACTATGGAGAATTTGCATTTCATTATGTTACAGAAATATAAAGAAATTCACTTGAATTAATCAGAGTAACTGCAGAAGATATATGAAATCTGTTTTTCTATCTCCAACCTCTAAAGATTTACTGTGCCTCTTACTGTGAGTCAGTAATGTATGGCAAAAAGACACAACAGAATGATACACTTTTACTCCATTAACAACAGATTCATAATTCTTTGTATGTGATATAATGTTCTGCATGTGTGTATGAATGATTTCCACCAGGCCCAAAGTGTATAACAACAGCTGTATAGATGTATAGATAGAAGCTCTAGAGAACAGGGGCAGTGTTACACCGGACATGCATCCGCTCCTACTGTAACTTCCTGCTGCCTGATCCACTTCCAAACACAGAGCGACTCCCAAGCAGGGGGAGGATACACATACCAGCAAGCAACACCAGCAAGAAGAGAAGGAAGCATTCATGGGAAAAATGCAACCAGAGCACTCAGTTCCCATACCCCCCTCCCACTTCAGATTTATACATACTGAACTGACTGTACAGATTTTTCATGGATGAATTTAAAAATGTTTCTGTAATACTGAATATGTCTGTAAAAGTTACTGAACTAGCAAGTTTGCCTTCCCCTGTTGTTGTGGAGAGCTTGAATCAAACTCACACAGGTGGTGTTGACAATGAGGGTACTTGTGGGAGAAAAATCCCAGATGTCTTCAGGATCTTCACCACACTATAAGTACACTTCAGTAGTCAAAAATAATTCAACTGAGTCAAAAGAGTTCAAATATGAATAGAGTTTACTGACAAATCAACAAGTACAGCAAACCCGAGTTAGTTCATGGAACAACCAACAGTCAAGCATACAAGCACACACAAACCTGAGTCAGTCCATGAAGTAACTGACAATCCAATGCACATATCTAGTTATAGCCATCTTCACCCCACCTTCTGTGGGCCCAAAGTTGTATAACCACCTGCTGATCTTGGCCTAATTTCTGTGATGTTTTCAACCTGTTCTGAGCCAGACACCATGGTTTCCTCCCTTTTTTTTTGCATATTACTCTTTGGTCAATGAACAATTGTGTCCACTGAAGAGCTTCCTGTTGTGGCATATCTCCTTGGCCACCTCCCTGATCAGTAGATAAGTGTACCAACTGAGGAACTGCTTGTTTTCACTTAAGGACTCTTTCCCACTGTCTTCAGAATAATACTCCTTTGTCTGATACACTCTAACCTCCCACTGCCAGCTGCTGCACTTACTTAAGAATACATGACTTCTATGATTATGCCCACATCCAACAACACATGACTACATCATGATTATGACCGAACCTGACTTTACTTGACAACCTAACCATTATCAATATGACTGACTTTGATTGACTTATACATAATACTGTAATATTGATTATGACTTATTTGATCTCTCTGACCTTATCCTGCAATGATTCAATACTGATTCAACATTATACCATCAACATTATACCACATTTGGTAAATAAAATTTCCCACATACTGACAGAGTTAGCAGGAAGAATCGGGCAGAGACTACACCAGATCCTGTCTGCCTCTCCAGTCTTTCTACTGTGTTCATGGGACTAGCAGCAAAAATCATACCATCTCAGCAGATTTAATGAACATAACTGTATAAGTGGCCTACATTTTTCATAGGATCACATACTATGTTGCTGCCAAGTTCACCACATTTGTGTCAGTAAGGTGTTTAACCTGGCCAATCCACCTCTCTGACACTATCAGCCCTATATGTTGTGTAACACTGAGCTATCAGACATGTAGCTTGGGGTTATGTTTTATTCGTGTTATTGTCGGATGGACTGGTTTGGTTTCAAAGAACATCCTGTTTGTCTCCTGTGCATTCCACTAGTGATAGGGCTGTGCAGCTAACATAATGTAACCGGATTTCCCTACAGAGGTCTCTTGTTTAAAGGGGCACCGGTTTTATACATAAAGGTCAGTTTACTCATGATGGACAATACTATTCAGACTGCACACAGCTGTAGGATGTCTTCTGTGGATCTCAGAAGGCCTGAGACTTACTGAGCATTATGAACTGTGGGCATGGACTTTAAAAGATGAGGGTATAAAACAGGCAGGGAGGGTCTCATGAAAGACGATTTTGAGTCGCATTATGGGAATTGTACGATCCAGTGGTTTTGAAGCTTGACTCAATCTAGGGGATAAAAGTCAGGCTATCTCAGCCACTGTTGCTTTGATTTTGACCATTCTTTTATATATACAAAATTTGTAATTGATTTACACAACTGTATTACATTTTATATTTTAATTATTTGTATCAAATTATCTACCCTTTATCTATCAGATTATTTTCCCTAATTGTAAAGTTTTAATGGCTTTTTATTAGATAACTGTGGTATTGTCTTTTCTCTGTTAGTATATCAATTTGCTGTTGTTTTTCTCTTTCTTTGCTTTTATAATTGACTCTATGTCATTGTAAATGAGAGTCACCCCTCAATTATCTCTTGAGTATAAATAAAGGTTGACTGCCCCTTTAATACAGTGGGTGGGGGAAAGAGTTTGTGTGATTAGATTTTGATATTATTTTAGAGTAATCACCAGAACATGTTATTATTAATTATTAATAAATGTTTTGCTTCTCTGCTGCTGATCTGATTAATAGATGTATATCCTGCTCTATACAGTCTTGTAGGTCTTTCCCAGGAAAAACTGTACAGGTAATTATGCACTTTATAATTTTTTTTGATTTAAAAACAAGAAAAACAGGATAGCTTAGCAAATAAAGCAAACTAAGTAAAGGACTGAAATACATTTGAGGTTCTTCAGACATACTCCTTTTAAGCTTATGCCTTTGGTAAATTCACTTTAACTTTAAACAGGACCTCCGGCTACCCCCACTGGGTGGCAGAGGTGCAATTATAGGGTGGAGGAGGGAAGAAAAAAGGCAATCAAAGCTCTGAGGCAACAATAAAGATCATTAATTAACACTACTTGTCAGCGCCACCATTTCCCGTACGCCCAAAATACAAAAAAGTCTAGAAGGAGTAACAGTGAATACCATGCATTTTTCATGACCCGCAAAGTTTGTTTTGCCTTGTAGATCAGATCAGTAGTGAAGCCACCATAAAAACTGGAATTATACATCAAGATACCATCATGGTTTGGCTATATGTCATGTAAGTACAAACAATTAATGTCCAAAAAAGACACCATTTAACAAACAGTAACACCACCTTTACTTTGTGTATCACAAATATTTAAATATACAAAAATATACAAATATTTATATAAAAATAATATAAATTGTGTAATTTATTTTAGTGGAGGAGCTGAGAAAATACTGATGACACTGATACTATCATAAGTTTCAGTACAACCATAATCAGTAAGTATGAGGGGTAACTTTATTATGGCTCACTGGGTGGTAGACATCTGTGTTCTCCAATTGGACTACAAATACAGGCTTTAGGACCTGGAGGGGGAGGATTCTTTTCCCACTGCCCCTGGGTACTATGGGCGGGCCCAGCCTGGAAATAAAATTCCAGTGCAGAGATTTTAAGGCTCTGAAAACCAGGAGCATGACAACTCCTGCAACTGTCTCATACAATTCTGTTTCTGACCATTAAATACTTTAACTTCACATAGAGCAGATCGGCACTGGGATCTATTTGCAAGCAGCTTGACGAAAACCTGCTGAATTATTGAAAGAGCCTAATAAGGTAAGATAAAACTACTGGGAGGAAGGGGGGAAGGGAGAGTATCCAGTGCACTGCTCAACTGGTGGGAAATGCCCAGGCATGTGAAAAGAGGCCACATAGTCAGATCTGTGATATGCAGTTTAAGATGCCATTGTAGATTGAAGCAGTGTGGTTCATCCATGTTGTTGGATAGGTTTTAAAAAGAAATAAAAAAAGTAGAAGGAATTGTAAAAAGTATGTTGCACAAAATTTGAAATGCATGGGAGTTCATTTAGGGAGTTAGCTGCAACATTTGACCTGATTTCATCTGTGACATGGGACATCTCCTGTCCCTTTGTCTACATATTACACTGCCAATTACACAATGCTTTACAAAACACATGAGTTTTATTGGTGATATGCACACTCATCATTCATTCATACACCAAGTTTCGTGTCCGCTTAGATGAACTTTTCATAGGTGACAGACTCAAAAGTAATGGCTTACAAAGGGCATGATTAGAGCGGTCTAAACATTATGAAACTGTAAGGATCTATGAAAGGCTCTGAAGAACACAAATGAAAATACATACAAACTAAATATACCAATATTAGTCAGTGGGTCATTTAAAGGAACAGAGTATGATTTCAAAATGTCAAATGCACTGTGAGTTACTTTTCAAATGCTATTTAGATCACATCATCAGCATTTAATACATGTATTAATCCTTATTTATTCTGTTCTAAACTTGCTAGCAACTCAGAAAAGAGTAATCATTAAGTACTAATTTAAAAATACTACTAAAGACACTGTTAATCTAAACTTTCTGCTTTTTTTGATCTCTTTCGTACACACTGAGGTCTGATATCGCTTCATCTTCCTCTGTGGGCCTGTGTGAACCTGCAAAAACATGTCTAGGAAGCTGCTGAAAAGAGATTCTTGATGTATAAAATCCTTTTCTCTTAATGAGTTTTATTTAGAGGTTGATACTTGGCCAATTCATCTGTCAGTACACAGTTACTATAACTATAACTATAACTGTAACTGATACTATGCACAAAACCTCTTCTGAAAGCACACACATCTACTCTATATACGTGGACTGGAGTAAAAACCTACATGGGTTTTGTGTATGTCAGCACGTGATCACTTCTTCCACACCACGGGGAACCAATCAGCGTCAACCAGACACATTTCTCTGCAAAGAATTTTTGAAATCTTAAATCTTTTGTGTTGACAAGACATGAAGAACTCAGACGTAGCTGGCCAATATTTTGGCTTAGACACATCCTGCAGCTGCCTACGTGGCTGTTATGTAAGTCTTGCCTCGAGGTCTACTGGGAAAGATTTTATTTGGATGGCATCCCCCTGCTATTATCCTTAGAAACTGCAGAGTAAACCCTAAATATGCCACTAAATGGGCTTCCTGAGTTTGGAAAAGTATGGTGAACAGAATATTTCAAACTGAAACAGAGTAAACATCAACCCAGACAAGATGTCGTCTCTCTTCTCAGGTCATCAGATTACTTTAATGACTTGTCTTCGTGTCTTCTCATAGGTTTTCTCTGATTAGCATTACACCATGTGTGTGACAAACCTTTTAGCCCTGGTCCTCCTGGCCACTTCAGCCTCAGCTGCCACCTCGGCTTCAGCAGACAAAGTCCTGAGTAACCACGCCACCATCCTGGCTGACAACAGCGCAAACTTGGCTTTCAGTCTCTACCAAAACATGGCGAAGGAAAAAAATGTTGAAAACATCCTCATTTCCCCTGTAGTAGTGGCCTCCTCTCTGGGTCTGGTGGCTCTTGGGGGCAAAGCCTCCACTGCTTCTCAGGTAAAAACCCTTCTGAATGCAGATAAAGTTAAAGATGAGCAGCTGCACTCTGGTCTGGCTGAGCTCCTGACTGAGGTGAGCGACCCAAAGACCCGCAATGTCACCTGGAAGATTAGCAACCGCCTGTATGGACCCAGCTCTGTCACCTTTGTGGATGATTTTGTCAAGAGCAGCAAAAAGCACTATAACTGTGACCACTCCAAGATAAACTTCAGAGACAAGAAGACTGCTGTGGACTCCATCAATGAGTGGGCGGCCAAGTCTACTGATGGCAAACTGCCTGAGGTCACCAAGGATGTAGAAAAGACTGATGGGGCAATGATCATCAATGCTATGTTTTTCAAACGTGAGTCTGTATAAACATGTGTATGTGCAGTATTACTCCTTTAAATGCTCTCAAAATGAACTGAATTTATTTTCTCACAGCTCACTGGGATGAGCAGTTCCATCATAAGATGGTGGACAACCGTGGATTCATGGTATCCCGTAGCTACACTGTTTCAGTACAGATGATGCACCGCACTGGTAAGTGGAGACAGTCCATTTAAAGGAACAGTTTGACTTTTTGGGAAATATGATTAAGTGTAAAAACAACAATTTGCCTTTTTTTTTATGCGCCGGACTATTTCTTGGCTCTGAGCAGTAACTTCCTGGCCTGTGTCCGAAATCACTCCTTATTTACAATATAGGTTGTCTTGCAAATTGTTTTGAGTGTTCAAATGTATCCACTATATAGAGAGCCAAAGTGAAACTTAAACTTTCATGTTCTGTTCAAAAGGTAAGACAATCTCATTCAAAATCACACTGACATTTGTAATAATGCAAATAACTAAAGATCCAGCCTTGGAGCATAAGCTCACTCAATAGTGTTTTGTGTGGTTCACTCAACATGTCTGGATAAGGATTGGAATTTACTTTAAATTTAACAATCTAATATTGTTGTTTATTCAATATTTCTGATTTTAGTGGCGTCCCCGTAAGCCCTAGACCATTACAGGTCAAACATCAGGGCTCAACAAAATAGTGCTCTCAATAATTCCCACAATGGAACAGAAAATTGTGTCCACTTCTTTCTGCTAACAATCAGACAATGAGACATTCCACACCTGTCAGTGATGACGCAAAATGACAATGATTGATAAGTGTCTGAAATCTCATTTTAATGCTCAAATAGAGTAAACTATTGAGTGTCTATTATATAGGGAGTAGTGGGTGAGTAAATGAGGGAGTGATTTCGGACACAGTATGGTGTCTCCGCTGGTTTCCTGGCAACTGCTCAGAGCCAAGATGTAGTCCGGCACACAACCCCCCATAAAATGGCAAATTGTCATTTTTACAGTTACGTTTTTGTACAGATTAAACAAATACGATGTATTAGTGAGCTTTACAGGTGCTGGTAGGCAGATTTTGTTAACTTTGGACAGAGCCAGGCTAGCTGTTTCCACCTGTTTACAGTTTTTATGCTAAGCTAAGCTAACTAGCTGCTGGCTGTAGCTTTATATTAGTGGGGTATCATTTAACTATCTACAAGAAAGCGAATCAGAGTATTTCCCAAAATGTTGAACTATTACATAAAAATTACTGCACTTGTTGCTCATAGAAACAAGAGCTCAACAAGAGCTCCTTCATAACATCTTTACATGCATACTTATTCATGCCCTGTGTTGGCTTCATGTAGGTGTATATGCAGCACTAAATATTATCTGTAACACAGCAATACATCTACCTGCTGTATAGGACAAGGGGAAACCCCTGGTTCACAGCATAAAGCTTAAGAGGTTCCCTAAAATGTATTGAAAGCAGAGATTGCTAATATTTGTAATACATTTCATTTGTTTCCTCAGGTCTCTATGACTTCTATGATGACATAACCAATAAGCTGTCCATCCTGAGCATGCCTCTGGCTCATAAGAAGTCCACTGTGGTGTTCATCATGCCCTACCACGTGGAGTCTCTGGAGAGACTGGAGAAGTTGCTGACCAAGAAGCAGCTGGATACGTGGATAGGCAAGCTGCAGCAGACAGCAGTAGCCGTGTCTCTGCCCAAAGGCAGCATCGAAGTCAGTCACAACCTGCAGGTAAAAGATGCAAGACTAAAAATGACTACACCTCAGCCTTAACTTCTGCCTCAACTTTTTCTTGTATATACAGTATAATCTGAATTACACCTTAATTCTCTGCCCTCATTTAGAAACACCTCGGGGAGTTGGGCCTGACAGAGGCTGTGGACAAATCCAAAGCGGACTTGTCCAACATCTCTGGGAAGAAGAACCTCTACCTGTCCAGTGTGTTTCACGCCTCTGCCATGGAATGGGACACTGATGGAAATGAAATTGACACCAGCGTCTTTGGCACTGACAAGCTGAAAAACCCTAAGCTGTTCTACGCTGACCACCCTTTCATCTTCCTAGTGAAGGACCAGAAGACAAACTCCATCCTGTTCATTGGCCGGATGGTCAGGCCAAAGGGAGAAAAGATGAGAGATGAATTGTAACCATGTGTTGACCTGAGTGTCTAAGTTAAATGCCTGACTGTGTGTGTGAGTGTATAGTTTCTCCTGCAATATGCTGAGAGAAATGAGATGTACGGTTGATATCGCTCAAGTGCATTCCTTTACGTCACATGCCAAACAGCATTCCTCAATACATGACTGAAGAGATGTGTTTAAACATTTTGTCCTGTGTTTTAGTCAGCAAAGCATTGTGCACACCTTTGATTTTTATCTTGAAGAATATTTGATATCACTATGTGGCTTTTTTGTTATGTATTGGCAGATCACACTATGGACTGAAGACTTACATTAAGTATGATTTCCCTGATTAATGCCTAAAATGTATAGAGGAGGAGGAGGAGGTGGAGAATACCTGTGAAACATTATCAGTAGTATATGCAAGCACAAACAATGTTTCCACTGTCAAGTCTTAACAAAGATTTTATGGTGCTTGCTGTTTAATTTAACAAAATATGTTTTGTCAAGCATGGCTGCTTTTAATTTGCTAAGTCCAACGATCTTCAAAATTTTCATCCTTTGCACTGCTTTCCACCGCAAGCATTTTTTTTTAACAAAGAGGCTACATTGCTGTTTTTCTTGGTATAGATCTACCCTGAATGCACTGGTCTACACTGGCAAACAAACCAAATTATGGCTCATTTACTAATAACTATCTTTATAACAATGTGTGCACACATAAATGGTTTTAGACTGTTACAAATCAACTTTTTTGCAATAAAAATGTGGGCAAAAAACAAGTGTCATCTTAACTTTAGATTTGGTGCTGGCATTTTCCTTTGTGTACCTGAACGTCTGTTTGCAATTGCATTTTAGCCTTGAGCGTGTCTGTTAAAGTTAGGCCTCCAGTGGGATTTTCCAGCTGAATAACATGAGAAAAGTCCAGTGAGAGTGATAGTGCAACCTCCTGGGCAGTTCTACTTCAGCAAAGAATGTATTAGAGTGACGATGGTATACACTATATGGTAAACATAGCCTCTTAATCAATAAACTGTAAATATTTAGACGTCAACAAAATGTTTGGGTACATCCAGATGAGTTCTGCAGCTGCTCCAATGAGCAAAGCACAAGCTGAGTATTTTGTATTGTCATTGTTTCAGTGTATTCTGGGACCTTTTTTTAGTGTATCACACCACCTAGAGGGCATCTGGATTTACAACAGATCAGTGGTCGTTTTTCATGTAGTAAACAAATGGCATAATTTATACAATAATCTATCATAAGACATGTATCATACTTTTTTTTTATATTTGCTTTCTTTGGCTGTGTGAGATGAATGCATGCAATCATACTGCAATTCTTGGAAAACTTGGAGAATTGCTTAAAGAATGTGCAATCTAAATAGTTATACTTCATTATAAAACCTAAAGGTGGGGCAATGATAGACATAAAGTTTATGAATATAGGCCTTTATTTTGCTTCAAAAATACTATTTAGAAGTCTAAAAGCTTCACCCACAATGATTAAACAAAATAGTAACACTATTACTTATGAGTAACAGCTTTATGTGCAATGTTGGCAAAATGCTTAGAATTCAGCAACATTTTTCGTAGAAATTATGCCCAATGTCTTTGTTACTATGAATTCAAGATAAGTGTAATGTAAGTAAATCTTAGGATTCAAGTGAGTACTTTAAATCAATTTAAATTCTCTTTACTTGTACAATGGGAAGTGGTTGAGTCCTGTGTATAATACAGGAGGAGTTTCTAAAAAAAAAGTGCTTGTTTGCCTGGAAATTATGTTGTAACATTACAGCGTCATCATCTTAAACCTGGCAATTACAGTAGAACAGCGTTGCAACTTACTTGAAGAAAGACTCATACAGTAGGAGCTGTGGATGTTGTGCTCTATAATGATGACTCAGCCTTCTGTAGAAACAGAGGAGCTGGTTATGTGGTGTGATGTATACAGTCTTGTAGCTAACCTCCTTAAAAGGAAGTACGCAGTTCATCAGTCACCTGCTAGGGTGGGAGATGCAGGAGCATAAAATGCAGGACTGCTTCAAAGACAGCACTTACCCAAACCAGCCTTCACTCTATAATTCAACAAGCTGACTACTAAATCTTTTTATCTTTTTTTTTTCTTATAGCCTCTTGTAAATCCCGGGCTGCTTATGTCACTATCTTGTCTGTGCTTGCAG
Source organism: Macquaria australasica (assembly GCA_005408345.1). Lineage (NCBI taxonomy): Eukaryota > Metazoa > Chordata > Actinopteri > Centrarchiformes > Percichthyidae > Macquaria > Macquaria australasica. Next base: position 222,266 of record SEMN01000060.1, on the reverse strand, counting down.
TCCTGTGATCCTCTTTTATCTCTGTTGCATGACAAATTTCTGTCAAATTACTGATGTGGCAATAAAGTACAGAACTGAAACCTGTTTTATTTATTGGTTACAATGGCTTGCTATATACTTTAATAAAATAACCATTAAGGTTTTTCTTGCACTAATAATAATACACCATAGTGAACATCACCAGGAGACACGTCTAAACATTAAAGTGTAACAAATAAAACAAAATAAAAAAATGTTACATTTTTAACATAATTAGTACATATGGTTCATTTTAGGTTAAAACTGAGCTTAAGTATCAATTATAACACTTACATTTGTTTGCACCCATGGACCCAAGTCTGATCTGTAGCTAAATAACAGTTTTTCTTTACTTGGTGCTAACAGTAAAAGGTTAGTCTACGACTTACAAGCTACTGCTGTGTTTTTCTGTTGTGTATTACTGTTGCAGCAGTTGTACTGGACTTTATTCTTTGCCTTTTCTTCGCTGGTGAGGAGGAGGGCTCGAGGAGTGCTCGTGCTGTGATGGGACTACAAATCCGTTAGCACCCACATCCTCCTCCTCCTCTTCCATCATGGCTCCCTCGGCAGACAGGCAGGGATACTGGGGCCGGCCGACCTCAACGTTGGACTGGTGTGAAGAAAATTATGTCGTCTCTTTTTACATAGCGGAATTTTGTAAGTAAAATATAATTGCGTCATTCATATCAAAAATTGTGAATGTGTGGTTCGTTTTTGGGAAGGACGGCCATAGTACGTACGTACAGTCGTCCCTGAATAACGTAAACATGAAGTAGGAGCAGCAGATGTGGATTCATGTTATCGTGTTAGCTCCGCTGATATATACCTAGTATAGGCAAAGCTAACCAAAGTGTTAGCTCATATGGCATTTAACCAGCTAGAGCTGTAATGAGGAAAAAGAAAAACTGTCCGCCGCGGAGATACTCGACCTGTTCTGTGTCGAGCTGTTTTTCGTATAACGTTCGCTAGTGTCAGCTAACGTTGCCATAGACACACCGCAGTTTAACATGATTCCACATTACCACGATTTGTATTTCAAGTCGACTCTGGAACGCGGCATTGCATGTTTCCCTGTACAAGGTGCATTAGTCATCACAGGCACCACTTGAAACGTGATAAAACATTTCCTCCATACTGTCAGGGCTCCTCTTTGCTTTGTCTAATGATAAAAAAAAACTGGTTCCTCAGGAAACATTATCTTAGATTTAAACGCTGTGTCAAACTATTCAAAAAGCTGATATGTCAGCGGGACTTCGTGCAGATATGACATAATGGCAGAGGCTTCAGCTTTTACTAACATGCAGTGACACAAAAGCGTTTAGTCAAACTACATTAGACAAACATTTCCACTGAAAATAGTTTAAAGTTACTCAGTATTGTGCAGGCAATTTAAGCTCTTGGAAGTGCACTAGGTTATATGTATTCCAAAGGATACATAGCCAGCCCTCTTTAAGCTGTGATTCATATATCCTACAAATTCATTGAGTTTTCATTGTAGAATTGAAGATATCACTTTATGTTGGAGACCTTCCAGTTGCTGTTGTAATGTCGTCAATGGTGCTCAGGATACTAAGTGATGCAACAGTTAGCTCAAGTTAAACTTAAGCCAAGTAGGTCAGAGTTTAGTTACATTACTGCTTTTTCACCTTCTCTATATCTTGTCAATGCCAAGTGACCTTTGTAGTGCTGAACACATAATTTTATTGTACTAAAAAGTCATATTCTAAGACAGTAATTGTGGAGTACATGTTGTCGGCCTATTGTATTCCGCATACTGTATTCATTGATTTCAATGAAACGTTTCTAAACATTGGTACAGGTGTAAACGTAGCATATCAAGGATACTGACAGTTGAAGCTTTTGTTTGCACAAATGACACATGCTTGCCTAGCTAGATAGTTGTTTTCAGCAACAGACAGAATGTTTGGCATTGAAACGGTGATTCAGGTTACAATGGCTGGAATGTGGGATTGTTCATATGGAAAAGAGACAGTGGCATGATTTTAATCCCCATTTCATGTGTGCTTTTGTGCATTATTTGTCTTTTTAAAACATCAGCACACGGTGACAGTAGAAGGCAGACACAGAGGGAGGCCATAAAGAGTCTCTCACAGAGGGGACACACGTCTCATCACATTCAGATGTTTGTTTCATTGAAATGTGAAAAACAAAACACAAGCTGTGGTATTCTTGGCGTGTGGTGCATTTATTATCAGTGATCAAAGTCCACACATTTTACAAAGGTCACTCCGAAGACTCATGGAAATGCGTTGGCTTTTATCTGACGCCTACAGATAAATGTCATGGTGTTTATGATAATACTAGTAAGCAGTATTAGTTTTCAAACTACTTAACATCCTGGTAAGCCTGATTGTTTCCACACCTGTGGTTTGTACACAACCACACCCAGAAAAAGCAACATTAGGATTAGTGTTGAGCTCTTTTTTATCAGATTTCTTGTGGGCCTGATAACAGTACAGTTAGTACACAGCAATGGCCTAAGGGAAGGAGGTTTACAAACACAAACACTGACACCAGTTTAACCACAGGCCACTTTTGCAGAAAAGGCTTAAACATTTTGCTTGAGGCAAATTTAAAGATAGTTGTTGACACCTCTTTCACCTCCTCACCCCAGGTAGTCCCAGCTGTTTTCGTGTTTCAAACCAGCAGTGCTGTCATCACACTTCAGTACAGTTTGGCTTCTTTACTAAAGGGTACAATTAATAGATTTTTCATCTTTTAGCTAATTTCCTACAATCAGTGAAAATTTAATCTGCTGATTATTTTCTTGATTCTTTGGTTAATCACTTGGTCTATAAAACATTAGAAAACAGTGAACAATGCCCATCACAATATCCTAAAGCCCAAGGTGACTTCTTGAAATGTCTAGTTACGTCAGACTAACAGTCCAAGACCAAATAATATTCAATTTACTTTAATGTAAGACCAAGGAAAACAGCAAATTCACACTTCTGAGAATCTGAAACTATCACATTTATGTCAATTATTGAAATAGTTGCTGATTAATTTTGTCAGTCCTTTAATCAATTAATCGACTAACCCATGCAGCTCTAAAAACAACAGAAAAGTGTCATTGAAGCCCATCCATCATTTACTATCTGCTCACTTATCTGTTACCTGTATGTGTAATTACTAACTCAAATACTGCTATATTACACGAAAATTCATGGCAGCAAACATGGCTGCAGAGGTGTGTGAACTTCTAGTGCAGTGATCAGGTTTCTGTAATAAGATACCATTCATGCTGTTGACTGTTGTTAATAATAATAATAATGATCGCCTGGGTTAGGCTGTCTCACTGAACTCTCACTCCTTTCATGTCACCCAATCACAGAGGCATTCTGAGGTTTTCACAGATCGTCATCTGGCTGTAATTTGTCTCTTTTATTCTAACAGGGAACACTGTCAGCAACCTGATTATGATTCTTCCTCCTATTTGTGGGGCCATCCAGACATTTCGTGACGGCCTTGAGTTTCGCTACATTTGCTCTTTCCTCGGACTGGCAGGTTAGTGTGTTGAAACCACAAATTACCTGGCTCTACTTTAGTGGCAATACTGATCTTGTTTACATATCGCATTAACAACAGCCTTTCCACTTGTACAGTATTTACTGCTGATGCCATCAATCATGTTGTGCATATGTGAGAATGTCCTGACGTTCAGTTTTAATGTTTTGTGGGATTGTCTGTGTGTCGCCCAGCTGTTGGTGTTGGTTCCTGGTGCTTCCACATGACGCTGCTATATGAGATGCAGGTGGGCTACAGTGTTACATTGAATCCTCAATATGTCAGCAAAAAGTGTATGCACACGATCACGGGAGGGTGACTGTTGAGGGTTATCTTTTTTTCTAATAACCTCAATTTCTTGCTGAAACTGCATGAATCAGACTCATTGTTGCCATGGGGAATATTTGTAATGGAAATAAGAGGTCAAGCACTTGCTGCCTAATGCGATGTTAAGTTATGCTAAAACAATGTAATCCTATAGTGATGTGTTTTCTCTGTATTCTCATTTGCAGTTACTGGACGAGTTGCCAATGATTTACAGTACATGCGTCTTTGTCTACTGTCTGTAAGCGGCTCAACTTTTTGGATTCATCGCTGTTTATTCTGGAATAACACTGGAAAATTGGCCTTTAGTTTTTGTGCACCAAACACATGGAATTATTATTAATTATTAATTAACATACTCAAGATTGAAACTCTCACTACCTGTGGACAATTCAAGATGATGATCTCAAACCACTTCACCTCAGCAATTGTTTTCACTGTCCCCTTTTGATTAGTTTAACTCGTATGCATATTTCTATGTATCTTGACATCATTGCAAATGTGGGAAACCTCAATGATATTCGAGGCTTAAATAAAGGTTTAAATGAATGAATGTTGAAGCACTTAAGACTGACGGTCACTGAGAACATATTTAGTGTAATTGTGGCTGTAAAATGAACCAGTGAATCCCTTACTGATCACTTGATTCATTCCACAAAAGTACAGTGTGACATCTTCTTGTGGCTGTATGTAATGGAACTATTGATTCTAAACTGGATTTGAGTATCTCTTTCCACTTTAGATGAGCTTTGGGGTCAGTCCCCATACATATAAGAGACTATCTCTCCACCCTATATATTCCCTCTAACCTTCTGTTATTTGCTCTTTATTCTTTATGGTTATTCAAGCTGAACATGTAAGATAAACCCATCTGTTTCTTTTTTCAGATATGAGTGCTTCAAGCAAGAGAACAACATCAGCTTATTTCCTATTGCATTATTATTAATCTTCAGCATCTCAGTCACTGTGGTGAGTGTCCACTTTCTCTATAACGGTGATCATTTACTTTGAACTATTTTGTAAATGACACAAAATACCCACCATATCCTCTGGAGTAATTTCTGTATTACTATATTTTGCAGGTATACTTACAGTGGAAGGAGCCAGTGTTTCACCAGGTAAGGGAGTGCTCTGTGTTATGCTCACCTGGCTCAGACTGCTCATTGTTTGCTATTGAGGCTCAGTGTGCCTTAAGTCATTTTTACCTTGTGTAAACATTGGGCTTGTCAACACAGCATGCAACACTCAGTTTGGTGCATGCTGGTTGTTAAATACAGGGTTCGTACAAAGTCTTGAAAGTTTGGAAAAATGCTTAATCTTAACTGTTATGTTTTGAAGGTTAGGAATATGCTTGATTTCGAATATATTCCTTAAAAATGCTTGATTTTGAACATAATCTGGTGTTTCATCTACACATGTAAACCAAAAATCTTTTCATATTTGAAATGAATCGATCCCATCGTCATATTTGTTTGTTGTCTCCTGGCATTTATAGTAGCAATTTAGATGTGATGAGTCTTTGAGAGTCTGGAAATTTTTGGTTTAGGTATCTTGAAAGTGCTTGAATTTTACTCTTAAAAAGCAGTACGAACCCTGTAAATATAAAGTAGCATTTCATAGCAAAGCAGATATGCAAAATGCAACATTTAATGGTATTTTACTGTTTGTTGGCGCTCAGTTAAGTGTTTATTAAGGTGAAGCATTAAAAAAACACAGATACTAAGCCCTAAACTCAGCACTAAATCTTTAACTATGGGATCAAACCAAAGTCAACATTTGTTGCCAAGAAGAAGAAGAATCTCATAACCAAACCATATGCAGTGACCACATGCACATTTAAAGACGAGCACAGCCACTTCTGTTATACCCAGTGTTTGTCTGTACTTGCTTAGAGTCTCACACTGTGTGTGTGTGTGTGTGTGTGTGTGTGTGTGTGTGTGTGTGTGTGTGTGTGTTGCTTTACAACAGTAAGGACAATGTGACAAAGCTGCCTTTGTTTACTCTTTGGAGCTGACTTTGTTTACTAATCACACTGCTCTATGGTGGTTCATGCAGTTTGCCTATAGAACCAACAGAGGTGTTGAGGATGCAACTGCCACTTAACTTCACTATTTGTATAACACCTAGAGGGCACAAAAACTCATGTGAGACTTTTATTTATTGACTTTTCATCTGCCAAATACAATCCAGCCTTTCGTTTTAGCCAATAAACTGCTGTCTTTTCAATCTTGATGTTAGCATTGTTAGGTGGATTGTGGATTTCCTGACATGGAGGCCCCAGAGGGTCAGGGTTAATGGTGCCTACTCACAGCAGTGCCTATCTCCTACTGGAGCACCACAAGGATGTGTGCATTTCCCTTTACTGTGCATCCTCTATACCAACGACTGTAGTAGCTGCATTTACATGGACCCTAATATTCCACTAATAATCGGAATAATATATATAACAGCCCAATCAGAATAAAGATGCCTCACTTAACCACCTCAATCAGAAGAGACTGGCCTGATCGGAAGGAATTTTCTATCGGGTTGAGAGGGTGGTGTAAACCTTTGATAATCCGTTCAAATCGGAAAATATTATCACATATAACCATGTAAACGCTTAATCCGATCGTTTCTCTCTGGTTGGAATAAATATATTCTTTCGGCGCATGTTTGCCCCACGTGGGGGGAACATTAGGTGACGTGAACAAGTTTCCGGGAGGGACAGAAACATGGCGGCAGCAAAACCAAACTGCTCTGTGGCTGATTTAAGGTTTTAATTAAGGTTTGATGGTCGAAAGGCTCGAAACAAGGAGTTGTTCAAACAAGTGTTTGAAAAGATGAACAAAGACAGAAACACTGTGCACATGTCAAAAGAGTTCTATTCTGATTAAATGCTTCGGGCATGTAAACGCACATCTGATCAGATCTGCTTATTTAGCGTCCATGTAAACAGTTCAATTTGAATCTCTAATCAGAGTGATTTCAGTTGGGTTGAATAAATATTGTCCATGGAACTGAGGCAACTATAGTGACAGACACATCCTTAGATTTGCTGATGACACTGTTATTATCAGTCTGCTCCAAGATGGGGAGACATCTCATGGGCCTGTTGTTGACGAGTTTATACACTGGAGTGATGATCATTGACGCTGAACACCACTGAAACAAAAGATATGGCCATTGACTTTAGACGATCAGCATCACTCCCACCCTCCCAGACCACAGTCAAAGGTGAGGGAGTATATATATAATTGAGAGCTACAATTATCTTAGTACATTTATTGACAAAAAACTTTGATCTGAACACTGCGGCAATCTGTAAGAAAGGCCAGCAAAGACTGTATTTCCTACTGAAGCTTAATATCTTTGATGTTGACCGTAAGTGAATGGTTTTACAGATTGTTTCATTTTAAGGATTATTAGACCTGAAGAAGTAAAAGTTAGCCTGTTCTACATTTCTGAATCACCATCCACATCTCCAGTCAGAAAAGTTAAACCTAATTTTGTGTGACAGATATTTTTTGGGTATTCCTTTAATCTAGAAGGCTATGTTAGCATTGATCTCAATGTACAGCTTAGGCTGCCTGGAATTCAGCAATTGAAACACTGAGCTCTGGTGACTTAATAAAATACGTAAAAAGTTGCCCTTGTGGTGTTTCAAAGCCAAATAAATAATTGTTTTCTTCCAGGTCATGTATGGTGCTCTAGTAGCTTGCCTGGTGATGCGATCTATTTTCATTGTTACATGGTAAGTTTGCCAAGAGGACTGTTAAAATTAAAAACATTAACACATCATAGGAATGGTTGTTCATTAATATTCAATGGAGTAACAACTTACTTGTTTTTTTCCCCTGTTGTTTTTGTCTCAATGTCAGGGTGTACCCATGGCTCAGACCACTGTGTTACACCTCCTTAGGAGTCTTTATGCTAGGGTTCCTACTGTGGAACATTGACAATATCTTCTGTGACACATTAAGGTGAGTATATGTGGTGGAAAAATACAAAGGGTCTTGTTATTATGTATCGACTTCCTCAAAGTTAATTTTGGAATTCTGAGAGCAAAGTTAATGATCCTCCTTTTAACAGCAGTGGTGTGCAAAATGTTCACATCAATAGTCAGTGACATACAACGTTAATGTAATGCATTTTTCCCATCTCAAGGACAAGTCAGGCAAACCCAGTAATGTCAAAACCTGAAAATGTATCAGCTAATTTACCGTGGAATAAGAAATCTAACTTGAATTTTATTTATTTTATCAAAAATGTATGATACATGTTTAGATTTTGATATGAAAACATTTATAAAGTAATGTCCTTTTAGACAATTTATTAGCACCCTCCTCTGGAGAATTTCATACATTTAAGTTGTTGGGTCAACACTTTATTTGGTCTCTCAGAGCCAGTAGACAAACGCTTCCCCCTGGTGTTGGAGTAGTAACACAGTTCCATGCCTGGTGGCACATCTTCACAGGCCTTGGATCCTACCTGCATATACTTCTCAGGTAAGCTCCCGTCAGTAAATGACAGGAGTCAGCTGCAGTGACTTTTACTGTGGTGAGACATTAAAATCTAATGTACATCATCTTTTAGCCTGCAGATCAGGTCAACCTACCTCAAGTACAGACCAAAAGTAAAGGTATGTTTAGCCCTTAGCCTTTTTTATATATTGTAGGTTTTATTTAATTGCATTCATTCATTCATTCATGAATTCATGTCCTTTCTCATCCTTATTTTGCTCAGTTTCTTTGTGGAGTTTGGCCCACATTGCACACTGAACCACAGAAGACGAGCTGAAATGAAGGGATGGCGACCAACTGAAGGATGGTGACTGCCATATCCAGACACCATCGGCACAGGGACCTGCCATTGCCCACTGTTGGCAAAACAGCCCATAACTAGGGGGTAGGTGGACCCCAAGACACCACCCAAGGGACCCTTTTGGTTCTGCACTGCGGGGATTTGCTAAGTACAGTATAGCACTGAGTCCAGTTTTAAGAAATTCATGATTTTTTTATTAATCATAATTTATTAGACTAGCATTTCTGTAATTTTATTGAAGTGTAATATTGTATTTGCACATTCATTTTCAATGCAAATATGATGTGTAGTCCACTGCGGTGGTAAATGTTGAAGGGGTTATGAATGTTATCTTAATTAGAGTTTGGGTTTGGGAAAAGGGTTACAGTGTTGATTGATTCAGAATTCACATTAGCATATTTATTGTTGTATTTTTTTTGATTCTGTGGATATTTGAATCTCCTAAGCCTGAAGATATCTAAATAGATCCTTAAACTCAAGTGTAACTGAGGTTTTTGCTTATGTGTAGTTTTACAAGCAGCTGAGGGAGCTCTGCTTACAACACAGTGTTGTCATATCCCTTTTCAAGGAGTATGGTATTGTTTTCGGATGTGCTCACTACATATGGAATAATAACTTCCAGCTAGAAAATGAAAGTGATACTGTGTTAGTGTAGCTCAGCTGTCTTATCTAGAAGATCCTCCTTCATTTGCTTGAAATGTTCAATCAAAACATGCCAAGACTGGAATTATTCATCTCTGTTTATTTTTCTTTTATTGCCAAAGTTGCTTTGCTCTGGGATTTAAAACAGTCATGTAATGTGGAAGACATGTTCATCTTTTACCTTGTTATAACCAACGAGATGCAATGCTTATAGTTTTGTTACACAACCTCCAACTCTCAATTCCAGCTGTTTAGGACAGGGTTGAAATTTCCCCAGGTACTGTTCACATAGCAAGTTGAACTACTTTCTACATCTCAAGTTTCTGTGGACAAAGAAACGCTTTTACACTCTTTAAAGTGATACTGCACACACATTTGTGCTCTGTGGAGGACTAGACTTTGATAGCCACCCCTCAAGCACACGGGGGTGAGCACTGGGTTGTATCAGAATCACAATGAGCCTGCCTCAGTGTGTGTTATGTTAAGAAACCCTCTTTGTTGGGATTCGACCAGCATTTGGAGGATCTGATCAGGCACAAATAATGCAAACATGCAGAAACGTAACTGGGAACTTGCCCGTAGTCTATCTCAAGTCATCATCAGTGACAAGATCATTGTGGCTGATGTGTACAGCTAGCTTAGAGGGTAGTTAAAGTGAGTTCAAATGCTGATAGTTGAAACCCAGCTAACAAAGCCAGCAAACCACCTGTTTCAGAGGAAGATTTCCTGTTTGTAATTGTTAACATTCAGTCAAAGGACCAAGTGAATGAATAGAACATGTCTGAATCATTGCATCTTCATAAGCTGCAGGGAATGGTGTAGAGACAGCCAGTTGTGAGCAGGCTTTTTGTCTCCTGCTTCGTTACACTGAATCTCTTTAATACCTGTTGTCACGCTACAGAAGAGTAATGGTGGTTGAGGGCCCTCCCTGCTTATTTGAAAAATACTGGATTTAAATCAAGAGTAAACATCCCTTTATCTTCAGGTACTTAAGACTTAAACATATCCCATAATAATACTACATGTATTTATTACACTTATTTATTAATCCTTTTTTCTTTCATTTACTTATACCATGGCATCAAGGTGAAGAGTCAAATGGCACATATACACCTTGTAGAGGAATATCTTTGTGAATCAGTCTATGATACAATCACTAGGTGGCATACATTTCCAGCTTATTTCAGACATTGCCAAGCATGCCATAGTGCATGAAAGAACTACCACCTGCCTACTGTAGAAATCCTAGGCTCTTTTCCTCAGTTTTCATGTAGCCTACTGGATCTGCGGTGTGAAATGAAGGGCTTTTCATTTACAATGTTTGTTTTGCTACTGTGAAACTGCAGATATGTAATGGTAACAATATAAGTAATTGTGGTACATTGGAAGATGCACAACATTATTGTTGTAGGGAGATATTTGTATTTGTGTGGCGTCCTAAACTGCTGAGACAACACATTCATATTTCATTATGCCTACATGCTGTGTCACTAACTCTCATATGCTTGGGTATAACAGTTGTGTGAACCCAGTGTTACAAACATCCACAAGCACAGTGTATAAAAAATAAGTATTAACATTGTTCAAATGTCTGTGGAATCTTCAGTGTATGTTATTATCTTGAAATCACTGCTCATCAGTAGAGGCGAGCAATTGTCAAAGAGGCCTTATTGTTATCCTTGCAGTGTAATCCAAGTTGCCTTGATGTTCATGATAAACAAACCATTCTTTTTCTCCCTTGTGTTGTGCAGTGTGCCCTTCCACTGAGTATTAGCAGTTAAAGCATCAGGAGGACAAACAATAACAGCTTCTAATGCAAAGTCTGTGCCTGATTATTTGGCCTTCCATACATTTTATGTGTCCAACATCTTAGTTGCAGGTTGTTCTAATGCTGTTAACTGTAGCTGTGAGTGATGATACTTACGTGTTGAGGACAGAAGAGCAAACTCTGCCAACTATTTTGTTGAACTTTGGTCATGTGCCAGTCTTTAATGATGTCCTGTATTGTCAAATAAAAGAAAATGTGTCTACAGGAGAACTGTATGCTGTCTTAGTCCTTTGTTTGAAGCCATACACTGTATTTCACTTCATGTTTATAACATGTTGATTTTTGGGAACTGCTCAGAGCAGCCACTTACAACAAATGTATAAATGTATGTAAATAGGGCCTCCTAAAATAGGTGTTATAGTTCGCAGAGCTTTATGTCATAGTATGATCAAATGTCACACTTTTGACATACAACATTACTGTGCAACCAACTCTATGCAGAGGTTGAGGAAACAGTCTGTACTTTGAAGAAGTATTGTTTTTATTTTGCATCACTGTAGACCATAAAAAATGCAGCATGCAAGGCTTGTTCCACAGCAAAACAGCTTGTTTGTGTTGGACACAGCTCAAAGTGTGCGTCACCTGGACTTTTCTTTTTTTCAAGGATTCAGTTACTGATTTGCCCCTTTAGTCCCTGAGTCCTTTGTTAGTCTCATGAGTTTGTCACACAGAACTGCCCACATGTTCCTGAGAAGTTGAAGGTGTATGCTGTTTGTGTTGCTGTATGCGCAGTAGAGCATGTTGGGACAAAGACAGTTCACCATCATGTCACAAGAACTATGCATAATGATAGTTATGTGAATATAACTACACTTTGAAAGGGTGACCCTTTAGGTAGACAAACAGTTATCTGAATTCTCTCAAACTCAAGCACTGGATCAGCACTCATTCTGCACTCTTACTTTAGACTTCTTTCACAGCATAGCTCCTTTCAAAAGCTGATGAGAAGAACAGCGAACTGCATGCAGATACACATGCAGAACGATGCTCGATTAGAGTCCCTAATCAATCACTTAGAATTGATTGTCATGTTGATGACATCTGCTGACCAGATGTTAATTTAAAATCCTTTTGATTGTTCCTCTCTCTTCTTTTCCTAACATTTTTCTAATATCTATTAGTTTGTCAACATAATATTCAGTTGTTTTGTTTTTCAAGTCTCAATAAAGAACCTAAAATATAAATGGTAACATATTTACACTTTTTTCCCCTACCAAATAATGCTCTTGGTGAACTTCTGACAAGTGCTTAATGTGTTTGTTTTCCATGTCCATTGTTTGTCCACTGGTTGTCACTGAGAGAATGATCATTACAAACACACACAGAGAGAGAGAGAGAGAGAGAGAGGAAAGAGTGTATCAGGGTAGGGCCCCAGTTTTTTGGTTTTTAGCATATTGTATATGGGATACTAAATGAACCTAATTTTGTGGTATGGTTGGATTTTGATAATTAGTGCCATTGGTGCCACGTGTTAAAGATGGTATGTTACATCTTTGATTACAATAGAATAGTCTGTATAGCACATTTTAAATCAGTAAAATGTTTAACCATTGCTAAAAGGGTTCAGCATTTAGCAGCAGGTCATTTGTAGAAACACCTAAGCAGCCAGACACCAGACTATTCACAGGTGTTTGAGCGTACTAGAGACCAGCATAAGTGTTTGTTGTATTTTTCTGTGAATACCCAGAGTGTGTTCTGTGTAGACTGTTTTAGGACAGAATAAAACCTAACCAAACCAAAACTATGTATTCTGTGATGTGGTCTTCCGCCCATTGCTAATACTGGGGACCTGTAAGCTTACTGCAAAGAGGACACTTACAACAGTTTTAAACAAATCCTCATTTGGCTTTCAAAACACTTCAGAATCTCTCAAACAATGGAATATTATATCATTCTAAAAGGTGTACTTGAAACAGGGGTTTGTATCTGTAACTGAAGTTTTGCAAACTTGTGCATTGAAGTTTGTATCTGTAAGCTTAGTTTTGCAGACTTGTACATTTTGTTTTGTCTGCAAACTCCGTTTTGCCAGTCTGCACATTCAGACACAGACTGCAAAATCATTTTCACAATCGCGGCGGCAAAAGTACTTACGCACGTGTGCTCACACAAGCTTACGGACTTGTGACACATTTACCACGTGGTGTGTTTTCTAAACAGGGTTTCGCAAAAGAAACAGAGTATCCGCAAGGGAGAGAGGGCGGGACCTCCAGCTTCTGACCAATCAGTGTCTTTGGATTCGCTACGAACAACGCAGTTGGCTAGTCAACACTGTCAGTCAACCATCGTGCTCAGTCAACTCAGAGCCTGTAAAGAGAACCAACTCCTGAACAGTTATATTTTGAAGATTTATTCTCTGTAGCCCCTGATTTAAGCTACATTGACTTTTATTGAAGTTTTTCTTCTGTTTTAATATTTTTCATTTACCTTTTCATATTCCATTTGATTATTTAATTTATTGTATTCTCTAATCTTAATTTGTACAAAGATGTTCATTTCATGTCCACAAGCTGGTTGTCTGTATGTTTATAATGTTCAATAAAAAAAAAAGATGGCCTCCACCAGGCCTCTGTGACCAGTCAGTCAACAAAATACATCCACTTGTGTCAGAAAAGGTACAAAAAACAATGTTTAGAAATACAGTAATATGTTTTAATAATGGGTCGTCCTACTCAGGTAACAACAACACAACAGTAAGAAAACAGACTATATTATATACAGTATATAGTGAGTAGAAACACTAGCGTTACCACTATCCCAACCAAGGACTGGTTCAAGTTCACTTTATGCTAATGCTAGTTAGCTGGCTGGCTAACGTTAGCTAGCTAACTAGGCCCATTATTAAAAAACATTTCTAAACTTTTTGGGGTTTTTACTTTTCCAAAAAAGTTAATGTTACATCTGACACAAGTTGATGTATTTTGTTGACTTACTGGCGGTTGTGGAGGCCTCCTCATGGATAAATTGATTTGACCATTTTATTGTTTTTGTGGGGGGGACTGACAGTGTTGACTAGGCAACTGCGTTGTTCGTAGCGATTCCAAAGACACTGATTGGTCAGAAGCTGGAGGTCCCGCCCTCTCTCCCTTGCGGATACTCTGTTTCTTTTGCGAAACCCTGTTTAGAAAACACACCACGTGGTAAATGTGTCACAAGTCCGTAAGCTTGTGTGAGCACACGTGCGTAAGTACTTTTGCCGCCGCGATTGTGAAAATGATTTTGCAGTCTGTGTCTGAATGTGCAGACTGGCAAAACGGAGTTTGCAGACAAAACAAAATGTACAAGTCTGCAAAACTAAGCTTACAGATACAAACCCCTGTTTTCAAGTACACCTTTTAGAATGATATAATATTCCATAATATTGTAAATTAATCAGTACAATAATCCAAAAATAGTGCATCACTCACACGTCATTCTCCTCCTGTATCTTTTAATCTCGCAGTCCTACTTTTTTCAGCAGTAGGAGGAATCAAGTCATGATGTGTAATGTACAGCAAGTATATGGACATTCGGTATTTGGCTGCAATTGTCCCTGACAATCAAGAAGAGCAAGTTTAGACAAAGAATCATTTCAACATGTATTGGCTACAACACATTCCTCTCTGGGTATCATACATAAACATTGTTATGTAAAGGCAGTCGATGCTGAATGTTCCGTAAGTGCTGTTACTGTGTGAACACAAACACATCCTTTCACTGTCTTTTTCAACAGTATGTAGGATCGTTGTCAGTATGCTATAGAAACAGAACTGTCATTCGTTGATCCAGATGATGTCATTTTGCTGTATGCCCATCAATCAAGCTTTGCATTAATAGTATAATACACACACCCTGCAGTATTCAGCAGAGGGAGGTATCCTGAACATAAGAGATCATAAACTGTCATTGCTCAAAACACAGAGCTCTGGCTTAAACCTCTCAGAGTTTTTGCAAAAAACACATCTACATTCCACACCTGGCACAGCTTTAAGCACTTGTTTGACACAACTCCATTGGTTTATTGAGAAAAGGAGGAAAACATCTCTTCACTGTGGTGACCAATCTGTGAAAATCCCCTGCCTTCTTCAATGGCCTGGCATGTGAACAACTCTCTACTTTTCCTTCCCATTTAAAACACTGATGGAGACGTTTGGACTTTGATATTTGATGCCATAAACCTGTTTCAAACCTTGTAGTATAAAACAATTTAGCATTTCCTCCCCATGTTGACAAAAGGAAGAAATGACAAATGATTAAGATTTGTTTAATGTTTAATGTAATCTTTTCAAAATGATTTTCATTTGGAGATCAGTCAGAGCAGTATGCAATGTCATTTGCACCATGTGCATGCTGAAACAACATAGTATCTGGGACTGAGAGCAATAACTTTAAATCATCACCCAGATCCTTTACTTAAGTAAGAGTACTAATACCAAACTGTAAAAATATTCCATTACAAGTAAAAGTCCTGCATTGAAAATGTTACTTAAGTAAAAGTATGTAATCAGAAAAAGGGCCCCTGTGACTGTACTACTATAGAACAGAATAGAATAGAATAGAATAGAATTCAACTTTATTGTCCAAGACCGGAAAATCACCTTTGGTCTCACCAAATACAATAAAAACATCACATTCCATCAATACAGCAAATCTCATTACATAACAACAATTGTACAACAATTAACACAACACACACACAGTGTACAGCATACATTCAACACAGAGGAGTGCAAATTAGTGCAGTTTGTTGATGGAATTTCTTGCATTAGGAACAAAAGATCCCTTGTAGGGGTACTCTGCAGCGTCGCCCTGAGGGGAGCAACTCATCATGGTGGTTGAGAATAAAAACAATATGACAGCAGAACAAACTATAAAACAAACAGTAAAACATGCTAAAAACAATAAAACCAAGAACGGTGAGACACGGGGCCAGCAGCACAGCCGCGCTCATTAGATTATTAGTACTCTTAATATAAAAGCAGAATTTTACTGTTGTAGTTGGTCGAGGTGGAGTAATTTATTTGTATAGGACTGCAACTACTGATTATTTTCATTATGGATCAATCTGATGATTGTTTTCTTGATTGAGAGCCTGCTATCATTAAAATAGTTGCCAATTCATTTTCTGTCAATTGACTAATTGATTTAGCAACTGATCATTTCAGTTGTACTTGTTGGGTAGTTTAATTTGTATGCAAAACTCTTATTTGTAAAGTAACTAGTAACTTAAGCTGTCTGATAAATGTATTGAAGTAAAAAGTACAATATTTCTCTCTGAAATGTAGTGCAGTAGAAGTAGACCGTGGCATGAAAAGAAAAGACTCAAGTAAAGTACAAGTACCTCAGATTTGTACTTAAGTACTTAAAGTACTTGAGTAAATGTACTTAGTTACACTGCACCACTGTCATCACCCAGGTATTGCAAAACAACAGCGCTTCATTCATGTAATGTTACAGGTTTTATTGGAAACCTCAAATCCAGTCTCAGCCTGCAGGGATAGTATGTTATGAGTCAGTGTGAAGCTGTGTGTAATGAGTGTCATTAGCAGGTTTTTCCCAGTGTGCCCACTTCCTTTGACTCAGTGTGGGTTTTATCTACTGATACTCGTCATTAGATTGTCTTCAGACATAGAGGTTTTGGTCCTGGCGAGGGTGCATGTCGCAGCTGTAAAACCGATTGAATCTGGGTGAGGTCTTGTCATTACTGAGCTGACTCATGTTGGGAATGCCTGAGTTTCTGAAGAGGGTGATTAGCTGACAAAAGCACCTACGGAAAGGCTGCTGTTCTGATGTCACAGCTGTAACACTTGGCATACTTTTGTTAGTTGGCATACTTCCTTGTTTTTTAAAAATGTTTCTGTACATTTTAAGGTAGAATAGACATGCAGTTTTCCGTGTATTTTAATCTTAATACGTCACTGCATAAATAATTCTTTGTTTTCTCTTTTCTAACTGCACTTTAGGTTTAGTTGTTGGCAGTTTTCACTGTAAACATGAAAGTGAAGACATAGTTGAGCATTATTTTCTTAATCCTAATTTAGTCTAGGTCCTGGCTACTTAAATTGTATTAATGCAAATTTTTAAGGGAATTGGGATTTCAGTGCTCATCATCATGTAATGATGACGGTCAACTACTGTAATGGTGTGTACACCTGTCTATGAGGAGAACTTGTGTAAAGAACCTCACCAGAACTACTTCGCAACTCGGGAAGTGGGGCCATCCGAGGAGCACATAAATGCAGCATTAAACACAGCAGTGCTTTGAGCTAAATGCTAACATCGATATGCTAACATACTCTCATGAAAATGCTTACATGGTGGTGACATTTAGCAGGTATAATGTTCACCATGTTCGCTATCCTAGTTGTCACATGTTAGCCTGCTAATAATTATTAAAAAACTATTTAGCCCTGCAGACAAAATACAGCAGAGGCTGATGGGAAAGCCATTAGCTTTGTAGGTATTTGGTCATAAACCAAAGTGTTGGACAGGTTAAAACTTTGTCCTGATGATGGTTAAGGGATCACCAAAGTTATTACAACTCATTCTGAGAAGAACACACAATGTCTGTAGATATTTCAGTCTGGACCAAAGTGGTCGGCCGACAGACAATGCCATCCATAGAGCCATGCTGTTGGCATAAAAATCCTAAAAGTATGTTTATTCACTACTACAGTGAGATGATCTAATTTGGGCACTAAATGGACATTTAAATTGAATTGAAATGAACTGGATTCAATAATTTTGAATATTCAGAATACAAAGTTGCTAATCAAATTTGTAATTACTTATTCTACTGATTGATTGATCAGACCTGATTTCGAGAGTCATCAGCCAAACAATCATAGATCTCTCGGAGCAGTTTTGAGACAATAAAAAGAAAAAGGATACAGTGCAATAAATCAGCCATATTTTTTTCACCTTGCAGACAGTTCAGTAAAGGTAAAGACTATAATTAATGTTTGTCTGTGGGCTATAACCCAGAGTGCCTATCTACATTTTTAACCCTTCAATTACCTGACATAATAAAATGACACTGTAATGTTCTGTAACACTTCGAATATAGAAATCCTTGGCATCATGGATCCATAGCTATATTTTACCAAAACAAAATAAATGACACACATGATACAAAATTATATGAAATGGCTTAGAGACCAGCTGGTTTCAATCATAATTTATGAGATGCTTTCTTTGGCACTGTCTGCTCCCAAGGTCCAGGTGCATCATGGACACCTGGGCCTTTTGGCCACAACATTAAGGATCATACATGCAGAAACAATTTGTGTTGATTCCTTCTATAATCTCATACAGTGCAGTGCTGTTTGAGATGCAATATAAAGGACTCACAGTAGTTCCATCTCAAATCAGCACACTTGTAAATGAGATTCAAGGTATGTTTTCATACAAGTGTAAAATGAAAGCACTTGTGTTCTGCAGAGCACACACAGGATTATCCCTGACAGAAGAATTTTAAATGTAATATTTGTAGCATACGTTGTTGTTATTTTAAACTTCCCAAGTGCATACTTTGTTTGCCATCCTTGTCCACTTGCAGGTTAAGACAGCTCCGCAGTTCCCATGAATGATGCAGGAGATAGGGCAGTTACCTACACTAGGTTAGCAATGTTGATAAAATTGTTTTCCTCCTAAATCTAAAATAGGATCAAAAATATTTCTGAGAATTTTCCTACTCTGACAAGCTTGATAAATAAGGGCCTCTAAAGAAGAGAAGACAGACATCAAAGAAGACCCTGTTATGCATGGAGTCACTGGGCTGTTCTTGTTGGGGCAGGAGCACTCACTCATAATTAACAGGTGGTCCCCACTGCAGCTTTGCATATAGCACTGGGCATCAGCAGCTGTACATCTCAAAGACAGACTGACTTGCTGGGACTCCTGTCTGTCAAACATGAAGATGCTCTGGCTGAGTCTAATGACTCTTATGATGCCCAGCCAAACTCTTGTCATGGCCTTGCCTCTCCGAACCTCAGATCTGCCTACGCAACCCCATGCCGAACCATCTGAAGCTGACCAGGAGTTTGCAGAGGTATTTATTGGTTTATATGGGATCTGACCCCTGTAAGAAAGGTTTACAGGTCTCTGTGCTGGGATAGTGTTGTTTTATTTATGGGAGATTCACTCTGGACAGATTTATAGCCCCACTACCTTGACCTGAGTGGAGCTTTGCTCAGGCATGGGTGTGATTTGTTAGTTCAGCTATGTGCTGGATTTCCCTAAAAGCTTCTTAAAGGACCTCGTTGTTGACCCACTGATATCTGTGTTTCCGTTTCCAGAAAAATATATGGCTCCACAGATCCTTTTCCACGGGTCCACAAATTTAGGCAACTAAAATTGTTTGTAGAATTGTTTATTTGGGGATACTTTAACATTTAATAGAAATATTGAAAGAATTCATTCCATGTTCACTATTTTATTTGTGGCTTGTTACATAGGCAAACATTTCTCTAGAGGTATAATTGTTTTTCTTTGTTTATTGGCATTTTTTCTTTATGATAAACACCGATGGAAGTCATAGTTTCCCTTCCATTTTTTCACCACTACATTACCAAAACTTATATTCAATAACATGACAGTAACCATTTTAAGCAGGAAAAACTCATACAGCCATACGATAGTTAATGTTAATTAATGTCTGGTGGGTTAAGTACCCATGGTGTTTAGTGAGAGCTGGTCAAAACTGTTGTTTTTTATTGTGGAGCAAAATCAGGTTTAAAACAGCTACTAAAATAAAAACAGCATATTACTCATTAATTGAAATGGGTCTTGATAAATGTATATCTATGCATTGCACATCTCCAGTTTTCAATTCTTGATGTCTAATAATACACAGCTTTGATTACTTATAATGATAAGAGAGCAAAAGAAGATCTTGATATCATAATTCCTGCGATTTCTGCCCCTGTGAAATCTAAACTGAAGGTGCACTGATAATGATTCTTTAAGTGCTCTCCTGAATGTCTGCCAGTTGGCTCCACTATGAGTCTGACTAGACTCACTTCTTAAGAAGGCAGTAACAATGGGAGATGTCTACAAAGCCAGCGTTTGAACAGCCATGAACAGCAGTCAAAATATATATGAGCAACCTCACCCACACTGTCACTGTAAGTTTGCCAAGTGCGACATATTGTATGACTGCCAATGCTGCGTTTAAATGTCAGCTCAATGTTGGAATGATCTTGAACTTATATATTCCAAATGTAACATTTTCTGATAAAACATTATAATGGTCCTAATTAACTGAGATTTTTCATATTTCACATATTCAGTGAAATGAAAAAATATATATTTTCTGTAAATATTAGTTCTAAACACTGTTTCAAAGCCTTCTCAGCACTGCCAGGAATACAATTCTGCTGGAGAGTTACTGAGTCCCTTGTAGGCCTGGGTATTGAAAATAAATACATCCTGAATACTGACTGACAGTTTGATAGCATCTATCCAAAATTGTCAAGTATAGAAAGTTGGTATCATATTTAACATATTTTGTCCAAAATAAAATATGTCAAATATGTTTATATTTCCCATAATAAGGTTTCATATAGGCACCAACAATAATACCCAATGCTAGTTCTATAATGAAAGTCCAATTATACACTGATTTATTTATCAGTATGTGGACAGCTACTGGTGTCCTTAGATGGACTTTTAATAATAACACTATATATATATATATATATATATATATATATATATATATATATATAAAATTCTGTTCTATAAAACTTCTATATATTCTTTTGTAAACTTTCTTTACTCCCTTGTCGCTGTGCTTTGTTCTTTATGTATTACACTTTCTTTTTTTTAATTTGAAATGTACAAAATCAATCACAAACAATCAATACTCACATTATAGAGGTGTTACAGTGAATGGAATATTTGGCCATTGAGGTTACTGTACAATGTAATACAAGAGCTGCAGTAATACTATAAGTCAGAGGCTACAGTATCTGTAGTTCTTGTGTAGCTGTTGTTGACACCTACAATTACATGAGTGCAGCAACGATTCTGCACTGTTCTATTATTAAAGGTTTGAGAAAATGTTTGGAATGTTTACTGTAAAGACTGTAAGGCAAGGCAAGTTTATTTGTATGGCACCTTTCAACAACAAGGCAAGTCAAAGTGCTTTAAGACAGAAAGGCGTTAAGATATAAAAGAAACACAAGGCAACATATAAAGACTATATATAAAGACTTACATAAATAAGACTTTAAAAAAGTTTAAAACAAAATAAAGTAGAAGATAAATGTAGATCCAAATAGAATAAGACAAACAGTGAAATAAAAATGACAATGCAGCTTCAGTGCAGTCAGGATATGAATAAATAGTCCCAAGCAAACAGAACCGTTTTAAGCCCTGGTGTAAAAGAACTGAGAGTTGAAGCAGACCTCCAGTTTTCTGGGAGTTGGTTCCAGATATGTGCATAAAATCTGAATGCTGCTTCTCCATGTTGAGTTTTGACCCTGGGGACAGTAAGCAGACCTGTCCCGGACCACCTGAAAGGTCTGGAGGCTTCATAACGGATCAGAAGATCAAAAGAGACAATTCAGTGCTTTATAAACCAACAGTAGAGTTTTAAAATCAGTTCTTTGACACAAGAAGCCAATGTAAAGATCTAAGAACTGGAGAGATGTGATCCACTCTCCTGTCTGATCAACTTTTTAGAGACCTGTAGAGACAGTGTTACAGTAGTCATGCCTACTGAAGATAAACACATGGAGAAGTTTTTCTAAATCCTGCTGAGACATAAGTCCTTTAATTCTTGATATATTCTTAGGGTGACAATAGGCTGATTTTGTAATTGTCTTAATGTATGTAGATGTAGAAAGAAGAAAACATTGTTCAATTTGTTGCTCAACATACACTCATTACCTTTTGACTGCAGTAATGCATCATTTTGAATACTGACTGAATTATCTTCTTCAGGAATATCTATGGCACTTCTATGGCTACAAGCCCAAGTCAGGGAGACAGAAGAGGACTTGGACAGACACAGATGAAAATGCTGATTGGACGACTGGACTCTGTGACAGCGTCCAGAAGATGCAGCGCTTCTTTGGTTTGCCTCCAAGTGGAGAGCTGACCAAAGAGACTCTGGCAGTTATGAAAAGGCCGCGCTGTGGTCTGTCAGATGTGGAACGATTTGGAGAGAGAATTCGCTGGAAGAAGAGCACCCTCAGCTACAGGTTAGAAATGATCAGAAAGCAGTGCAGTAAAAATGGCGCTAATGGGATTTTTATGGAAAAGTAAGCACTTTCCCATCAGACTGCACAGACTGCAACAATGAAGAGCATCCCATTACCACTGTGAGACTGTAACTTGCAAACACAAGCATGGCAACATGAACACAATAACAATGCTAACATTCTAATGTTTACCACGTTCACCATCTTAGTTCTTAACATTGGCTAATTAGCACTAAAAACAAAATACAGCTGAGGCTGATGGGAATGTCATTAATTTTGCAGGTATTTGGTCATAAAAAAAGTATTGGACAAATTTATATTTTGACCTGACGATGACACTAGAGGAAATGTCAAGGGATCACAAAAGTGATTACAATTCACTCTGAGGAGGCCATGAATGTCTGTACCAAATTTCATGGCAATCCATCCAATAGTTGTTGACATTTGACTCAAAACCACAAATGTGAGCCCGATGGTGGTGCTACAGAAAAAGTCTGGGGAATCACCAAAGTCAGTAGAATTCATCTTCTGGGTACCATGAATGTTTGTACAAAACTTTATGGCAATCCAGCCAAGTGGTGGACCGACAAACCGATATTACCATTCACAGAACCATGCCACGAGCCAAAAAGATTATTCTACTCTTCTTCCTGTGAAAGGGAAAGACAAAAAGCATTAAATGTGTCAGATAAGTAAAGATTAATCCAATTAAGTAGTAAAGTTCTATCTTTGTTCCTCAGGACCGCTGGCTACAACCTCCCCATTTCAGACTCGAAGGTTCACAAAGTCTTCAGAGCAGCATGGAAGCTCTGGTCCAACGTTGCACCAATGAAATTTCGCAAGCGGAGCAGGAAAGAGGCTGACATTGTCATCTCCTTCCACAATGGCGGTGAGCTTTAAAGAGACCAAATCTCCTCAGTCAAGTTGCATTGCACAGTGATCCTCCTGACACAGACACATGGCATAAAGGATTTACTGAGTATAATGGTTAACTGTACTGTTTGTTGCAGACCATAAGGATGGCTCACCTTTTGACGGCAAAGGAGGAATCCTGGCTCATGCATTTCTGCCTGGGTCTGGTATTGGTGGAGACATACACTTTGATGCTGATGAAGACTGGAGCTTTAATTCTACTGGTAGAGTTAGCAATCTCACACACTAAAAACAGAAAGAAAAAAAAACTTTTGGTAGGTTGACATTAAGGAATAGACTTTAACAACATTTTGGGAAATAGGCTTATTCACTTTCTTGCAGAGAGTTAGATGAGAAGATGGATTCCACTCTCATGTCTGTAAGGTAAAAGCTACAGCCAGGAGACGGTTAGCATAGCTTAGCATAAAGACTGGGAGAAGGGGGAAACAGCTAGCCTAGCTCTGTCTAAAACTAAACAATATGCCTATCAGTACTTCTAAAGCTCACTAATAAACACATTCTATCTTTTTTTGTTTAGCCAGTAGTAAAACCAACCAGTTGTGGTTTTATAGGCAGCTATTTATGCTATATGCATCCCCTTGCTTCTAGTCTTTGTGTTAAGCTAATCTAATTAGCTGCTGGCTGTACGGACAGACTTTGTGATATACATCTTCCCATCTAACTTTTGGCAAGAAAGTGAATACGCATATGTTGCAAAATGTTGAACTATTCTTTTAACTTGATCAGAATACTTCAAATGTAAAGATTTTGCATATACTGTATATCACATTTTGTTGGAAACTGAACTGGAAGGTAACCACACCTGGAGTAACCACAGATTCCCAAATTAAATTCTGATATGAGATAAGTTGAGAACATATCAGCACAAATGGTGGTGACAAGTCTGAATTGAAAAGAAAAGAATTCACACAAAAATATGTTTGGTTGAATGTTTTGGTAGAATAGCAGCATCGCAGGCCAGAAAGTCCTTTTCCTCTCACTGACATTAAACTGTTTTGTGCAGCTTTACAACCTTTCGGTGCCATAAAACCCTCACGAGGTTTGTGTTCCTGCTACAGGTTTCAACCTGTTTGCTGTAGCAGTCCATGAATTTGGACATGCACTTGGCCTACCCCACTCATCTGACCCCGGAGCTGTCATGTACCCAGCATACAACTTTGCCCCCAATTATGAACTTCAGCTCTCCTTCCGCGATGTTCAAGATGTCCAACACCTGTATGGTGAGTTCAGCTGGATTCAAAAGATGAAGCATCACTGCACTGCTTGGATTCAGAAAGGTTGCTGATTCTTTATCAAAGCAGACAGATAGAAAATAAAATGTGACTGCATTGTGAGATAGACTATAATCTTCAAAACTCCTCTTTAACTTTGTTCTCAACCTAAAAGTTTATTACATTTTTTAAACTGAATACACACATGTATCTCGGATAGTCTTTCCATATAAAATATTTACAGTGTCAATTAGTTGCATGCACAAAATTAGTACATATACACATGATGACATTGTGTAATCAAACAGTAATTTGTTGTAGACATTTTTGTGTTCCCACTGCAGTGGTGTGAGAAACCAGCTCCCACAGCTAAAAACCACAACATCCTCTTTTTAACATGTCATCATTATTATGCTGAAATTTGTTCAGTGACGATAAAGTCACTTGAGAATGACAAGCGTTTTTGGGTTTTTTTCGAATCTAAATTCTCCAGATTTCACAGTCTTAGATTCCTTTTCCAATCTGTATTATTCTAAAGACAATACATAAGAGAGTCATCTGCATTTTGAAATAAATGCATAATGGTTAAATCACATTAACATACTGTATACAGTCTATTGCATTAGACATTGAATTTTGTATGTAAGAATACAGGCTGTTAATGTAAATCACTGTTTTAGCTCACAAAAGCAGCTCATTAGGAAGAGTGAAATCAATGCAATAATTAATGTTTGATGGGAAGCATAACACACTACACACAAATGTCCAGTAATTACCAAATGTTCACCATAACATTAGCACTGCAACAATTGGTCGATTAATCGATTAGTCGATCAAAAGAAAATTAACCATTTTCTGGTTCCAGCTTCTTAAATGTGAAGATTTGCTGCTTTTCTTTGTCATTAATGACAGTAAATGAAGAATCTTTGGTTTTGGACTGTTGAGCGGACAAAAGAAGCAATTTGAAGACGTCACTTTGGGCTCTGGGAAATTGTGATGAGCATTTTCCACAATTTTTAAACATTTTATAGACTAAACGATTAATCAATTAATCGTAAAAATATTCAGCAGATTAATCAATAATGAAAATAATCGTTAGTTGCAGCTCTACATAACATGTGTTCATCACTCTTACTAAGGCATGCATACATATTATTCACCTTGCAGACTTTGGCTTGGAATTGATTATATTATTTGCTGATAATATATTCTTGTAAATCACAGTATCCTTGTACCTGTCAGGCAGCTTTTATTTGACTTTATTTGAAAAGAAAAAATACTGAGCTGGGCGCATTTCAAAGCGTCTTATTGTTTCTGTCAAAAATTACTTTTTAAACTGTTTACTTGTGTTGCCTGCAGGTATCAATCCCAATTTTGCTTCACTCTTCTCAAAAAAACCTCCTCCAAGAACACCTTACAAATGTGATCCAGATCTGTCCTTTGATGCTGTAACTGGATTACAACAGGAGGTCCTGTTCTTCAAAGACAGGTATGTAAACTGTCCCAGTACCTGTGACACCCTGACACCCTATGTCTACGTCACAAAGGGTGTCAGGCAGACTTCTCACCTGGTGTCTCCTTGGTTCAAGGCTACTGGACAAAACAATGATTGACATGGTGTTTGAGATAACTTTCTGCCTTTTCAGATTCATGTGGCGCAAACATCCTCAGTTTGATGAGACAGGAATCACCCTGATTAGCAGTCTGTGGCCAGACAGTGTACCTCCCTACTTGGACGCTGTCTACGAGAATGTGGAGAGGAATGTTATTTTGTTTTTCAAAGGTAAACTCAAGTAATATTCTAAAAGAGCATCATGAGCTGTGCACTATTCACTTTAATTGACTTTTCTAATGATAAAAAAAGGTATACCTGATTGGGTGGTGGATATAATATATAGATAATCTACTGTATCTGTAAATGTGAGACTAATGTTTTTGTTTCAGGTCATCAATACTGGATGCTGAAGCAGTTAAAACTTGAAGAGGGTTTTCCAAGAAACATCTCGGACTTGGGCTTCCCCTCCAGAATAAAATCTGTAGATGCTGCTCTTCACTTCAGAAATGACCGCTACACTGTGTTCTTCACTGGCCATGAGTGCTGGAGGTATTTAAGATCCTACAGTTTCCTACAGCTGTGTCCCCCAGTTGCCAGTCTTTATGCTAAGCAAAGCTAAGTGTGCAATGACTGTATGTTGCATCGATAAATATCTTAAAATAATAAATATTATTCCTTAACAATGTAAAATGGGATGAGACGCTCAAGTTTTAAAAACCTTTGTACTTCATTACATTTATATGGAGCAAAGTTCAGTATTCAGTATTTACCTGTGGGACATGTTGAGTTAGCCCGTCCTGAGATCTGGTCTAATGAAGGATAGTTTTAAATTTGAGAAGAGATGCAACCTTCAGCCTTTCTAAACAAAAATGATAGTGACTGTGTCCGAAATCATTCACTACTCACTACAAAGTCCACACTATAGTGAGTTTGCCATTTTGTAGTGCCGTCCGAATGTATAGTGAGAATTATTATAACCTTATACAGTGGACTCAAAGTATCCCACAATGCATCGTGAAAAGC
Organism: Macquaria australasica; assembly: GCA_005408345.1. Lineage (NCBI taxonomy): Eukaryota > Metazoa > Chordata > Actinopteri > Centrarchiformes > Percichthyidae > Macquaria > Macquaria australasica. Next base: position 195,218 of record SEMN01000060.1, on the reverse strand, counting down.
AGCACAACCGATGGTCACTAACCAAACACTATATACCATCGTGCGTTGCGCTGAAAGAAAAATATCACACGAATGAGGAGAGATGAGCTCACTATACAGTCCTCTACATAGAACTCCCTACATAGTGAGTAGGGAGTCATGAATGAGTGAATGAATTTGGACACAGCCGGTGTGTACTTCTCTTCTTGTTGCTAGTGAGGACCATTTCATCTTATGGTAAACTGCATCGAGTTGTTTTTAAAGTGGAATGAACAGCATGTGTGTACAGGTATGGTTTTCCTGTCCTCAAGAGAGATTCTGAAATAAAACAACCATCATCAGTTTCTGTCCCATTTGTTCCATATGAGTTTGAAAAGTAAGACTGTTACTGTATCCAACCTAATTTCTGGATATCTATAAGAACTTCAAATGCAGTAACATTAAGTGAATGACAGGAAGATGTATGATTTATTATCATGGCTTCTTAAGAATAAAACACATCGCCCTATCATCATATAGTGCAAGTTTAAGTTGATATAGATATCCGAAGAATGCCAACACGGACATCGAATTGAGGGTCGTAAAACTGAGCAGACTATAAAACCCCTTGAACCAAATTTGTGATCCAGCTATATAAATAAAACTCACTTAACCTGACTTAACCACTTCCTTACACATTTCCTGTGTGCGTAAAGCAGACTGGCTTTGCTATTTCTTATCCATTGTGGGTTTTCAGCTTATTAATCAGGATGACTTTGCTGATGCCGTTAGACACAGCAGGCTGTGGATTACCATGTAAACTATGAGCAGGAAAACATAGAGACAACGCTCTACCATGTTTTCTTTGTGTACAATATTTAGGTACAATGAGCAGCAGAAGATGATGGAGGGGCCACCGACACTTATAGAGCAGCAGTGGCCGGGGATTCCAACTCCAGTAGATGCAGCTGTCTTCTATGATGGTAATAACATCACCTTCCCTTTCTGCCTTCAGCTTCATAAAATGTGCCACACATAACATGTTTTCATGAAATTAAATGTCATTTAAATAAAAACAGTGCACAGTGCATTTCACATCAACACCAGGCGGTTTTCTTCATCTCTGCCCCAAAGTTATGTGCCAAGTCAAATAAAGTATGAAAAATGACTTGCAAGCAGGGTGACAAAACATAAAGGCAATAGGAACCTCTTTGCTTTCAAAGAAGTAAAGTATTTATTATAGCTTCCAATTAGCCCCATGCAATAACAAAGCCACACTCAAAGGACAAATGTCAGTGAGGCTCTTGCAATACATGCAGACAGGATGGCTTCCCTTCTAATACCGATTCTGATACCTAAAATTAGGGTATTATCCAATGCTAATGTTGTTTCTCTTCTTTCTTTTTTTAAATGATTACTTCTACTACTACTGCTACTACGGATCCCACTTCCTCTGTAAGATAGCATGAGGCTGTAACTACACATCTACAATGCTTAACTAGAAGGAGATGATCATACGCCAACATTGTTGCATTGTTTCAATTTCATAACATCATTGCTTGAAACAGTATTCAATGTGGATTGTCCTGTCTGGCTGATCCATTTCAAATTGTCCGTATCGATGCTGGTATTAGTCCATATTAGACTGATCATGTATAACCTATATGCATGTACTGCTATAGTTTCTTTGATGTTCATTGTATTGCTCCATTGCTACTTAATTTATGCTTTAGTTTTTGTGGCTATATTACAGTCTTCAATAAATATGAACATCTTTTGCAAGCATGTGATAGCAGAGGCTACAAATGAAGCTCCATAGTTTCCTGCAGTGACAGATGGTGAAAGGAGTGACCAATCACTTCATGTTCATAAAGCAAAAGATAAAACAAGTTTAAGATAGCATTTCAACAAAATGATGAGTCCCAGTGTCCAGTTAGTTAGCATTACCACTGTAAACAATGATAAGCTCATGTTTCCTTCAGTGTGTGAGCTTAAATTTGAACCCCCTGATAATGTACATTTTATGTATCGCAATAATGCATCTTCATTCCCAACAGAATTTGTGCACTTCTTCAAGGGAAACATCCACCACAAATTTGACTCCAACTCCAGACGTGTCGTCTCCACCGGCCCTGTTAATGACCTGCTGGAATGCAAGAAGGAGGACGACAATGAAACACTGACAGAGAGGAGGTAATAGAAGGAAAGCACTTCATGTAGCTTGACGATGATGATGGTGCTGAGTATCCGCAGTGTGTGTATACACAAAGTGTTTCAAAACTGTATATTCAGCAATAACCACAATGTACCTAATACCAAATTGGGAACTGATGAATAATCCAGGGAAGTGGTTGAAAGTGTTACCTCAGTGTGTAATACAGTGTTGTAATAATGGCATTTGTACCTTGTATCAAAGTACATTTTTTTGTGTTGTGTTTGCAAATGTGTGTGATTCTTTAAAAGATTTGAAACATCTCCTATAATACCTGCATTTCTATTAAAGATACTCGACAAAATGTAAAGTGTATTTTATGGTTCTACCTTTGCATCACTGTGATCTATTGTTCACCGATTTGAGGTAAAGTGTTAAAAGAAATTGTGTTGTTACTTTTTTATTGCAACACATTAATTCTCTCCAAGCGTCTGCACACGTCTGCACTGGTGTTGATCAATTTACCTCAGACAATACATTGCATCAGACATTACTGTTCCTCTGTGTCCACTATTAGGTAACAGTGACCAAAATGTAGCTTCCCAATAACATTGATGTACAAAGTGGTAAGAGATTATTATAGACAAATCTGTGAGAAAAACAACCACCTATAGTTGACAAGTGTTTCTAATGCACCCATTAATATGTTATAGAATAAACTGACTTTGATGTTTTCATAAACTCAATAGAAGTTATAGTAGAAAAGATGATTAAGCCAAAATGAATGATATTTTCCCATATGTGAGTACTATCTAACCTGTCAGAACTTTTAATTTGAAATCTATAGTAACAGGGCTTTTGTTCATAATGACGTCACACAACATGTCTGTGTTTGCTCGCAATGCACGTCACTGTTCCACCTGTAGCAACAACAGCATGAGGGCTGAAGAAGAGTTTGTAAGTCAAAGGTCACACTGTCTTAGAAAAAAATCAGAGGGGCAAATGGGCTTTCAAACTCACAAAAACACCTGAACAAAGTATTAAAAGAAATGGTCAAACACATACAAAATGGCTGTTAAACTTCTCAGATTGCATACATGTCTTTGAGAATGAAGTAAATCACAAATAAAGAAGAAGTTGGCACCCTAGTCATCATTCTTTTTACATTTTAATCCAATATTTAATTTATCTAAGGTCCTGTTTATTTGTTTGTCTATTATTTCGTTGTTATTTTAATTAAACCACTTTACAGGTTTTAATTCAGTCTGGTGGAAAATCAGAAGATGACTCCAAAAACAAATTATTTGTTTTTTTCACATTTCAACCAATTTGACTTTTTTTTAAAGGCTGACAAAACAATGTCATCATATGGTCCATTTAGCAGCACAGACATATTTTTGATGAAATGTAATATGAACTATTGCAGTTACCTGACTTAAAACAATCTACCACATGTATCTCATGCATGTCTGTCACTGTTTTCCATATTTTGAGGCAGATCTGGATCCTGATACAAATTTAATATAATCATATAAGAAACATTTTTAAATGTTTCTTATATGAGCAACACAACTGCAACACAACTGTAACTGTAAAACTGTGCAAAATTAAACACATTTTAAAACTAAATCTGCAGGTGAATCTGAAAGAGATACAGAGGTACTACATTTTGTGGCAGATTCATGAGATTGTTCTGATTTTTAATTCATAAACAAATCTTCCCAACCATAGTCTATTACATGTAGCAGTCCAAAATTTGTCACGTCATCATAATTACAGTGTCTTGTTTGGGAAACATTTTTGTCGGATGAGCAATGAAAGTCATACTTCCTCTCTTATCCATAAAAGGAATATTGAGTCACCGACTCAAGCAGGTAGTTGCTCAACACGCCCTGTCCTCAGTGTATATAACCACTGCCTCCAGCACAGAAACACAAGTTGAATTCAACAAATCATGAAGACTTTCAGTCTGTGTGTTCTACTAAGCCTGGCAGTCGCAGTTTACTGCGTGCCAGTACCGAAGGTTACTGTGCAAGATGAGAATTTTGCAGAGGTATGTATGTTTTGCTTTGCTTTTTATGCCTGTATTCTCACTATTTTGTATTAAAGTGCATGTGGAAACTTTAAGGTTCTAGAACTTCTGTGTGATAGACACATGACAAAATCCAGTACCTGCTAAATCTCTGCTGTAAATAGCTCTCTGCATATTAACAAACAGATTCCTTCTTCCTACATAGAGTATATTATGTACATTCTACTGTTGATGCATATTTAAGTATCCAAATCTTGTCCTTTCTTGCAGAGCTACCTGAAGAAATTCTTCAACCTAACAGAGGAGAGAGGTCCAACTATCAGACGGGGGATCAGCCCAGTGAGCAGGAAGCTGAGTGAAATGCAACGATTCTTTGGTCTCAACATCACCGGGACGCTGGATGCTGATACCTTAGAGATGATGAAGAAGCCCCGCTGTGGGGTTCCAGACGGAAAGATTGCCAGTTACTCCACCTTTGGAAATAGCCTCAAGTGGCAGAAGAACAGTCTCACCTACAGGTGAATGATCGACAAAGAGAAAGTGTGTGAAATAGTAACTGTAGTAATTCCATCTAATAATATTCTTGACTATTTTTCTGTCCTACAGGATCGTGAACTACACACCTGACATGTCTGTGTCAGAGGTAGATGACTCCCTAGAGAAAGCGCTGCAGGTTTGGGCCAAAGTCACTCCTCTGAGATTCACCAGAATCCACAGTGGCACCGCTGATATCATGATCTCCTTTGGCCGCCTAGGTGAGAACAGCATGACTTTTCCTGTGTCTTTCCCAGTTATGTACTCTCCCTGTGCTCCCTTTATTGGTTGTGACGTCCCATAAAGCAGCTTAACTTTAACTACATGTGTTTTCTACTAAGATACTAAGATCTGAAAACCCAGTTCTGATATTCAGTTTTTTACTCTGATTCAGTTATTGGCTTGTAGCTCTATTTGTTTGCAAAACTTGACATGAATGTGTTCTTGCTAACAGAACATGGTGATTCTTACCCTTTTGATGGCCCTGATGGCACTCTTGCCCATGCCTTCGCCCCTGCCCCTGGCATTGGAGGAGATGCTCATTTTGATGACGATGAGACCTTCACTTTCCGCTCAAATACCGGTCAGTTTGTTATTTCTTTTACTTTCTAACTACTCTGTCAGTGTAAATTTTTACATGATGTATGCTCATCACCGAGAGGAGCTGTAACTGACCTGTAATTCGGTGTTTTCTGCTGTAGGCTACGTCCTCTTCATGGTGGCTGCCCATGAGTTTGGCCACTCCCTGGGCTTGTCTCACTCTGATGATCCTGGTGCTCTCATGTACCCTGTGTACACATACAGAAACCCTGACACCTTTGTTCTGCCCCGGGATGATGTCAACGGCATCCAGTCTCTCTATGGTTAGTACTAACTGCCTGCATCATCGATGCCTGTTTGCACAAATAGCACTTGAACAAAATCCCTTAAAGAACTCCTGCACAATCTTTGATAATGTCACACAACTTTGTTGCAATGAGATGCTGATTTTATTTAACCTCCAGGTCCAAACCCTGACAAGGATCCTGTTCAGCCTGGACCTACACCCCCCTCCACCCCTGATGCCTGTGATTCAACCATGGTCTTGGACGCTGTCGCCACCCTGCGAGGAGAAATGCTCTTCTTCAAGGACAGGTATTGCACACGTACAGTAGAAGGCTCAAATATCTGAATGCTGGCGTACATTTCTTCTCTTCACTCAAGAGCTGATTAATAAACTAATCTCTGTTCTTGTGTTTTCTCAGCTTCTTCTGGCGTAGCTACCCCCAGAGCAGCACACCTCAGCAAAGTCTCATCACAAACTTCTGGCCCAATGCCCCCATCAACATCGACGCTGCTTATGAAAGCCAACAATCAGACAGTGTCTTACTCTTTAAAGGTACTGTATTTGTTCTTTTAATCTACCTAAAGCTCCTAATCTGACACTATTTTCAAGACTACATTATTTGCCTTTACATGCATATACTAAAAAGTATTCTTCTTCTTTTTCTCTCTATACAGATCGTAGAGTGTGGGCTTTCAGTGGCTATGATCTTGTCCGTGGCTATCCTAAATCAATTTCCAGTTTTGGTCTGCCCTCAACCGTGAAGAAAGTCGATGCAGCCCTTTATGATGCGGACTCTCGCAAGACTCTGTTCTTTGTAGGCACAGATTACTACAGGTGTGTGCAAGTAATGTGATGTGAAATGAATTAGGTATATTGATGTTTTCCAAGATGGTTTACAAATGGTGAATCAGTCTAATTACTCTCTGTGTTTCTTCAGTTATGATGAGGCCAAAAAGACTATGGACCGGGGATTCCCCAAGCGATTGGACGAGACCTTCTCTGGCCTGACTGGCAAGGTGACTGCAGCTTTGCAGTACAGAGGTGAGTAGCATTCAAAGCTTATCCAAGTCAAGACTACTGACATGAAAGAAAGTCTGCACAGCAACTAACAGTGAACCTCTGTCCTGCAGGTTATACCTACATCTACAGTGGAACCTACATGTTTGAGTACAGCCTGAGCAGCGGCAGGCTGTTCCGTGTGCTGAGAAACAACTACTTCTTGAGATGCACTAACTAGAGTATGCTACCTAGGTCGTTTGTGTAGACACTCTGAATGACAATGAAGGCACCACAGTTAAACAGTGTCCATAATATCACACTCAGGGGTATATACTGGATATGTGCCCTTCCTGAGAACAGCACGTTATATGTTTTTTTAATACTTTTTTATTTTTGTGATGTCAGCCATTGCTATTGTTAATTTATCTCTATTTTATCTAATCTTATTTATGTCATATTCATTGTTTAATTATTGCTGTTGCTTTTGTTATTATTTTTGTATTTAATGAGGTTTAACTGTGTAACATGTTACATAAATTGATTTTAATTGTTACAATTGCACATCTACACAGATTTTAACACCGCTGTGATAAAACATCTGAATGTATGTATGCAAATAGTAAAAAGAAATGTGACAGAGTGGAAATAAAATATGCATATATATAAATTATAATTCTTGCACATTTTGTCAACATTTTTTTAGTATATGAAGAACAAAGTTGCCACTGGTTAGTCAAATATATTGGCCATTTAAAATGTAATTGTGCAGTGCAGTAGTGCAGAGAAATTTTTCATCAATAGAGAAATTTAAAAAAAATGCAGTGATATACAGTATCTGTATTGCATTATAAAGACTTGAAGGAAGAACATTACTATGTGAGAAACATATAAACAAATACAACTAATAATGCTATAGAGATGTCAAGAACCACATACACCCTAATACCAAATTGTACTGAGACTTCAGCATGTATAATGTTTACCATGTTCAATCAATCAATCTATCAACCAACAAATCAATCAGTCCATCAATCAATCAAGTCAGTATTATTTGTCACATGTAATCATATAAGGCACAATCACAATGAAATGTAAACAGTCTTAGTTTAGCGTGTTAGCATGCTAACAGTTGCTAATTAGCTCTAAACGCAAAGTACAGCTGAGGCTGATGGGAATGTCATTAGTTTTGCAGGTATATGATCATAAACCAAAGCATTGGACAAATTGAAAAAATTTGACCTGATGATGGCACTAGAGTTAAGGGATCATCAAAGTTATAACAGATCATCCTGAGGGGGACATGAAGGTCTGAACCAAATGTCATGGCAATCCATTCAATAGCTGTTGAGACATTTCACTATGAACCACAAATGTGAACCTCATGGTGGCGCTAGAGGAAAAGTCAGGGGATCACCAAGTCATTAGGCTAAATTGTCTGGGAACCATGAACATCTGTACAACATTTTTTCCCAATCCATCCTGTAGATGTTGAGATATTTCACCAGATAAGTGACAGTTTTCACCTGCTGGTGGTGCTAAAGGAAAAGTCAGGAGATCACCAAAGTCAGTGGACTTCTGACATCTTCTGGAGATCATGGATATCTGTCCAAAATTTCATGGCAATCCATCCAATAGTTAAAGAAATATTTCAGTCTGGACAAAAGTGGTGGACTGACTGATCGACTGTCTAACCCATATCTATGAGGCTGATAACCACTGATAACGCCAATTTAGCCGAGTGATAACATTCCAATTGGGTGGACAGATAGACATTGCCTTAAGGGAGACAGAGTCTCTGAGGGGTTTGGAGAGTTTCAGCAATGTCAGCTCAGTAGTTTCTCCTATACCACCAACACCTGAAAACTTACCTCAGTAAACAGCAGTCAGGCACATAATCAAGCTGTCTTACCCAAGACAACATCAGTGTAGGTGAGTAAGTAAGTAAGTAAATAAAACTTTATTTATATAGTACCTTTTTTTAACACAGGTTATAAAGTGCTTTACATCAACATCAATACAAAACATATATACACATAATAATAAAACACAAACACAAAGTGCATATAAAAATGAGAAAATATAAAATCTCACCACCACCCAGAACACACCCTGAAGAATTACAGAAGTGCCAATCTAAAGAAGTGTGTTTTTAATTGTTATTTGAAAGAGTCAACAGACTCAGCTGATCTAATGTGAGGGGGGAGATTGTTCTCCCTGGGCGTCTGGGTGCTAGGACAGCAAAAGAACAGTCGTCTTTGGTTTTGCATTTCGCATGCGGTATAGCCAACAGGTTTTGGTTGGATGACCTAAGTTAACACTTCTTACCACAAATTCAGTGATTAATTAGTTGTTTCTGTGAATGCATAATCTTACTGCAAATTCATTTAGACCCGACAGGATTAAAACATGAATGCTTGTTGCCGGTTGTAACACATGAAAGACAGTGTAACACATAACAGCTAACTTTAACCGGTACAACACATGTCATGAATGCTGACTTAACCTCATGTGAGTTTTCATGCAAGGCCTTGTGAAATCTTTATGGTATTTGTGATGGAAGACTAGTAACAGTGGAAATATACAGAAATCATTACAATAAAACATGATCTTGTACAGTGAAATACAGTTTTAGTATAAGGTTGTGTTATATATGGAAAAAAATATTGTAATTTCTCTCAGATATATTTAATGCAGCTAAATAGCCAGAGAATCCTGTTTGTGTGTGTGTGTGTGTGATATATCCGGCATTACCCACATTATGTCTAGGAATAGACTGGTCACTGATGAATAATATGGGGGGGGGGGGGGGGGTAAAAAGTGGTAACATCAGCATGTAATACAGTGTTGGAATGATGACGTTAGTGATGTGCCCTAAAATAGACAGACTTATATTTTCTCCTGGAAACAGAAATGATTGTTTTCCTGTATTAATTAGAGCTTTGTGTGTTTTCTGTTGATTTGGTGTGTGTATGATAAGCTTTTTAAATGTTTGAAGAAGTTAGTTTTTTTTTTTTTTTTTACATTGTTCAAAAGAGGATTCCACTTTTTAAAAGCAGATTTTACAAAATGTAAAATGTCTTTCATTTTTTTTACTTTGCAGCACAGCTCAATTAGTCACAGATTTTAAAAGCAAAATGCTAAGATTTAAAGAAAAAAAGATTTAAAATGACTTAGATGCTGCTTTTCTATTGCAACACTTTCATCCCTGCTGTCTGCACTTACTTGTCTTGGTCAATTTACCTGAGACACAAGTTGCACAACAAAGACAGTTGCTCCTCCCAGTGTCCAGTGTTAGGAAACAGTATGTAGTTTTCCACTAACAATAATTTACAAATGTTACATACATAGATACATTAATACACATTAAAATAAATGTTTACAGATATACAGTATCAGGTTTGAAAATAACCTAGTTGACCAAAGGAAGCATGCATAACTTCTCTATCAATAGAAATACAACAGAATAAATATATCTTAATATTGTCATAAAGTGAGGGAACCTTTGACGATGATGATGCCAAAAGTATTAATATTGACTCACAACCATAAATTAATTGTTACAGCTGTTGTGAAGTGAAGAAGGACTTTTGTTCATGACATGACACAGCTTGTCTGTGTTAGCTCACAAGGCACATCACTTGTCTCGTCTTATCAGTACAGCAACAGCAGCCTGAGGGTTAGAGAAGGCAATTTGTGAGTAAGGGGCTTTGAGCTCATGACAGACAACCTTTAAAATCTGAGTAGAATATCAAAATATCACTCAGAATATAACCTTAAGTAAGTGAAGAAATCAGCAAATATGTTTGAAATAAAATAACAAATATTCAGTCAAGGTAGCTTGGCCAACTCCTCCTGTTCAATTGCTCAGAGACAAAGCTGTATGTTTGAATATGAAGCAAAGCACTGATAAAGAAAATTACTGGAATCCTCGCATTTGTATGAGTTTGAAGGTTGCGTGTGTCAGATATGAATATAGGCATCTAAGTATACACTTCCAAATCACTTATTTTATTATTCCAGTTAATATTTGATTTTAAAATATGTTGTCTGTCTAATGTCATGTGTTATATCATCATAATTACAGTCTTATTTTGGGGAATTTTTTGTTGTTGGTGGATGAGTAATCAAAGCCAATCTTCTCTTGTCATCCTTAAATGGAATACTTCTTGAGTCACTGAGTCAAGAAGGTAGTTGCTCAACACGCCCACTCCCCAACACATACACTCCTCAGCCTATATAACAGCTAACTCCAGAACAGAAACACAAGTCGCATTCAACGAGGAAGCATGAGGTCTTGCAGTCTGTGCATCATACTAAGCTTGGCAGTAGCAGTGTACTGCGTGCCAGTATCACAGGTTGCTGTGCAAGATGAAAGTTTCGCAGAGGTATGTGTTTGCTTTGCCTTGTCATGCATTTAAGATGTGTTCAAGATGTGCATTTTGGGAACTTCGTTGTCCCAAAAATTCTGAAGATCATTTCTGACTAGAAGGTATTCAATTGTCATCTTCTTTTACAGAGCTACCTGAAGAAATTCTTCAACCTAACAGAGGAGAGAGGTCCAACTATCAGACGGGGGATCAGCCCAGTGAGCAGGAAGCTGAGTGAAATGCAGCGATTCTTTGGTCTCAACATCACCGGGACGTTGGATGCTGATACCTTAGAGATGATGAAGAAGCCCCGCTGTGGGGTTCCAGATGGAAAGATTGCCAGTTACTCCACCTTTGGAAATAGCCTCAAGTGGCAGAAGAACAGTCTCACCTACAGGTGAATGATCGACAAAGAGAAAGTGTGTGAAATAGTAACTGTAGTAATTCCATCTAATAATATTCTTGACTATTTTTCTGTCCTACAGGATCGTGAACTACACACCTGACATGTCTGTGTCAGAGGTAGATGACTCCATAGAGAAAGCGCTGCAGGTTTGGGCCAAAGTCACTCCTCTGAGATTCGCCAGAATCCACAGTGGCACCGCTGATATCATGATCTCCTTTGGCCGCCTAGGTGAGAACAGCATGACTTTTCCTGTGTCTTTCCCAGTTATGTACTCTCCCTGTGCTCCCTTTATTGGTTGTGACGTCCCATAAAGCAGCTTAGCTTTAACTACATGTGTTTTCTACTAAGATACTAAGATCTGAAAACCCAGTTCTGATATTCAGTTTTTTACTCTGATTCAGTTATTGGCTTGTAGCTCTATTTGTTTGCAAAACTTGACATGAATGTGTTCTTGCTAACAGAACATGGTGATTCTTACCCTTTTGATGGCCCTGATGGCACTCTTGCCCATGCCTTCGCCCCTGCCCCTGGCATTGGAGGAGATGCTCATTTTGATGACGATGAGACCTTCACTTTCCGCTCAAATAGAGGTGAGTTTATTATTTATGTCCTGTGTGGGACAGTGCTGGAAATACCTAAATACATTTACTCTAATGCTCAATGCTCTTGAGGTACTTGTGCTTTAGTTGAATATTTCCATTTTGTGCTACTTTATAAGATACCTATAGTTTTATTACATTTTACTCCACTACATTTATTGTAGTTGTAACTACAGTTGTAATTGCTAGCTATTTTTCAGATTTAGATTGTACATAAAAAATATGATAGGCTTCTTAAAATACAGCACACTGTTAAAAATAGAACAAGTGGTTCCAAACCTTTTTGGCTTGTAAACATTTACATGTGCTGCTGGGGCTTCTTGTTATGTTTCAGATGTCTATGAGTTGTTGGCAATTTCCCCTCTAAACTTCTCAAATGGTTCCATTGACATAATAACATAATAATAATACAATTGTCCTATATTTCACAAAAAAGCAAAGATCAGAGAAAAGTCAAAAAAATGAATACAAATTTGTGTAGCAGAACGTTGTTCTTTCTTCTTTCCTTTCCCATTAAACACCTCATGATAAATCATCAGATTTATCTTGTGACCCCTAGGCTGGGAACCACTCCACCAAACTACCTAACTGTATATAATTAGTAGTAGTTAAAACTAGTAGTGATAAGTAGTTAAAACTAGTTCCACCTTAAGCAGCTACAACAGTAAAATGCTGCTTACATATTCATGCATTGGTATGAACAATCTCATAGTGTCGTATATGATATATCAGTCACAGAGAACATTTGTTTTGCTGATCCAGTGCTTTATTTTTTGATACAGTACTTTTACTTAAGATAAGATTTTAAATGCAGGACTTTTACTTAGAGTATTTTTAAATTGTCATATTGGTACTTTTACTTGAGTAACGGATCTGAGTCCGTCTTCCACCACTGCCATGGAAGGATATTTTAAAGAATAACTCCACAGTGTGTATTTTGACATGAAAAATTGCTCATCATCCAGAAGAAGTGTAACTGTATCTGTTACTGTATCTGTATCTGCTGTAGGCTACGTCCTCTTCATGGTGGCTGCCCATGAGTTTGGCCACTCCCTGGGCTTGTCTCACTCTGATGATCCTGGTGCTCTCATGTACCCTGTGTACACATACAGAAACCCTGACACCTTTGTTCTGCCCCGGGATGATGTCAACGGCATCCAGTCTCTCTATGGTTAGTACTAACTGCCTGCATCATCGATGCCTGTTTGCACAAATAGCACTTGAACAAAATCCCTTAAAGAACTCCTGCACAATCTTTGATAATGTCACACAACTTTGTTGCAATGAGATGCTGATTTTATTTAACCTCCAGGTCCAAACCCTGACAAGGATCCTGTTAGGCCTGGACCTCCACCCCCCTCCACCCCTGATGCCTGTGATTCAACCATGGTCTTGGACGCTGTCACCACCCTGCGAGGAGAAATGCTCTTCTTCAAGGACAGGTATTGCACACGTACAGTAGAACGCTCAAATATCTGAATGCTGAACTCCATTAAGAGTGTTTTCTCTTCACTCAAGAGCTGATTTAGGAACATATTTCTGTTCTTGTGTTTTCTCAGCTTCTTCTGGCGTAGCTACCCCCAGAGCAGCACACCTCAGCAAAGTCTCATTACAAACTTCTGGCCCAGTGCCCCCATCAACATCGACGCTGCTTATGAAAGCCAACAATCAGACAGAATCTTTCTTTTTAAAGGTATGTGTTCTCCTTATCTTCCCCAGGCACCAATCTGACACCATTTCAAAGTTTACCTAAGTCAACATTATGCTTTTAAAAAAAATATTTTCCTGTCTGCAGGTCGTAACGTGTGGGCCTTCGCTGGCTATAATCCTGTACTTGGCTATCCTAAAAAACTTACCAGTTTTGGTCTGCCAAGAGGCATAAGGAAAATCGATGCGGCCCTCTATGACGTGGGATCTGGCAAGACTCTGTTCTTTGTAGGCAACTATTACTTCAGGTGTGTTCAAAGTATACATTCATTTCTGATTTCAGTATGAGCTATTCTTTACCTTTCACCTTTATTGAATGTATCTAAGTACTGTCTGTGTTTTTTCAGTTATGATGAGGCCAAAAAGACTATGGACCGGGGATTCCCCAAGCAATTGAATCAGACCTTCCCCAACCTGACCGGCAAGGTGACTGCAGCTTTCCAGTACAGAGGTGAGTAGCATTCAAAGCTGACCTGAGTTTTCCAAGTCAAAACTACTGGCATGAGATGTTCACAGTTTTTCTGACAAATGGATGAATGCTGAGAGTTACATGAGAAGATCGATACCACTCTCATATTTGTCCGTGAAACATGAAGATAGCCAGGAGATAATTAGCTTAGCTTAGCATAAAAAAGACTGAAAACAGAAGGAAACAGCTACAGCGACAAGTTGTGGTTTTACTGGGGGTTGAACACTATTTCTTGGCCAAGCACAGGGACTTCCTGGAGGCTCCGCTGGTTGCTTGGAAATTAGTGATGTGTTAATTTGTGAGCTTCAGAAGCGCTAGTAGGCAGATTTTCTTACCATTTGACAGAGTCAGGCTAACTGTTTTCCCTGCTGACCTGCCTTTATGCTAAGCTAAGTTAACTGCCTTCTGGCTCCAGCTTTGTATTTAACGGACAGATATGAGAGTGGTTTCAATCTTCTCATCTATCGCCTGGCAAGAAAGCGAATAAGTGTATTTCTCAGATTGTTGAACTATTCCTTTAGCTAGCACAGAATCTAACAGTGAGCCTCTGTTCTGCAGATTTTACGTACATCAGCAGTGGACCCTACATGTTCGAGTACAACCTGAGGACGGGGAGGTTGTACCGTGTGCTGAGGAACAGCTACTTCTTGCGCTGCACTAACGTCTAGGCCAGTTTGCTAGCTAAGTTGTTTATGTAGCGACCCTGGATGAGAATGAATGTACACGAACAGTGTTGAAATAGTACATTTTAAATATTTCTATTATTCTAAATATTATATTTTCAACATTTAATTCTATGACATGCATTTATTGTCTGAATTACTTCATTAATCCCCCTCAGTTTAGATTTATTTTGAGCTGTAAACATACAGTATAAAGAATATATTAATAAAATTTTATATTATTTTTACATTGTCTACATGTCTTTTATATGTACTTTGCAGCGTTGATGCTGTGTATGAGACCTTTCAGTCATCCTGGAAATCGGATTAAATCTGAGTTCCTGCTACTGTCAGAAACGGCCTCTGATTAGTGATGAAACATCTTGAGGATATTTTTTCAAGACAGCATTTGGCCTAGGGTTAGGGGGTTACTACTGGTAATATTGCTACTGTTCTTTATGCCCATAATCTAATGATATTATAGATGACCTCGAAAGCTTTGCACTCCATTAATAAATACATCAAACTATAAAGCAGTTTATCAATTTATATGTAATTGGACAATAAAATCAGGTCTAACAAAGGTCTAAATAATTACAATTAATACAACGTCAATACAAAAATCAACCTTTGTCATGGCTCTCAGGGTCTTCCATACTGGACGTATGATTTTATGTTCGCATGCAAAACTGGTGCAAAATTCAAACAATTTGGCACCATCAATTTACGAATAGATTTTTTTAGTAAGACATTTTAATGTTTCTATTTTGTAAGTGAAGATCAATATGTCTAGTGAGTGCACTATTTTTTTGCCATTATTGAAGTTCTTACTCATAGTAAAGAATACAGTTGTATACAGTTGTGCTTCCTAATCCAGTCTGATGCTGTCTTGGGTGACATATAAACAATACAGGTAGTACCAGTCATTCAAAGATTTGTCCATTTGTCCTCTAATCAATGAAAAGTACATTTATAGTGAGCCAGTGAGTTATTTTCATCATTGAGATCTAAAAATATGGTGACACCTTGCATGGCAGCCATACCTGTTATCTGTCATATGTGTATATATACCCTGTCGACAAAACACATAAAAGAGTGATAGCACAAACTGCCTCAAATCCAGGAATTCTGCAGATGCCAACACACAAACAACTGTGAAGTACTCACATTTTAAAAAATGCACTCCAAATCAAGACACTGAGCAAATGTTCAAGGCAATCATTCAATAGTTGATATTTAGTTGGTTAAAAGTGGTCTATCACCAAATATCTGTGTTTTCACCCATTTCCAGCCTTATTCGGAGCACATTTTTCTCAATGTTTGTGTTTCACTCTTGTATGTGTTTTAGGGGTCACCATAGTCCATGGAGGAAGTCCTTTATGCTGTAAAGAACATAAATACACACACAGTGGCGGCCTAATAATTATAACATGCGCATGACAGCTTGTAATTTTAAATATTTTAGTGGAAACCGAATTGCTGTGAAAAGTGCTTGCATTTCATTTTGTGACTGTTCTGCCACTTATGCTGTTATTCCATTGGGTATTGGCCTGTCTGAGAAAGAGTGAGACAAAAAGGAAGAGATGCCACACAGTGGGGGAAACAACAGCACTGTATGTCAGCCAGTCCAACCTGGTTTGCAAGTAGTATAAGCTTCATTTTGTCCAAATAGGTCAAGGGTCACACAATATAAAAACAACAAGAAACTCATTGTTTGCAAAAAGTGGAATTATTTATTAAGGCTTCTAATGCACCCTTTAAAACAACGTGCTTATAATAATATGTGCATTAAAGAGACTGTAGAAGTACATGCAAGTCACTTTTGATAAGCAACACAATCAAAGCTGATAATCAGATTGTGGTGACAAATTCAGCCATTTAGAAGAATGTGAGATTATAGAGGGCCTAAGTGTGTCCAGAGAATTCTCAATGCTGCTCTAAATTTCTGATATTTGCCCCACATGTATATACAAAGGGTGCCAGCACATTGAGTTTTGCTCTCCAAAGTTTTATTAAGTATCTTCATAAGGTAATTTAAAACTTGTTAAAAGCAACTGAAAGGAATAAACTAACTCAAAGAGGAAATATTATCTATGTTCTTAATGAAATTTCTGCAAGTAAGAAAAAAATCTATATAAATGAGGTGATGAAGTAAAAAGTAACAGTAGTAAACAATACAGTTAAGTCACCTAACAGCTTTATAAAACTCAGGAAAACTCAGAAAGTCTGAAACAAAACAATATGTTGCTGTGGTTCATAATGTCCTATATCTGATCATGTTCACGCAGGCCCAAGCTACTCCAACTGTTCTTATCATCTCTCACCCCCCCCCGACCCCCCCTCCCCACACTTCCTCTCTCATCACTACACCCATTATCTCTCTCCTGTTGTCCTAAATGGACCTGTTGCGCATCTTTCTCTGCTCTTTACCTCCCAACCAAAACACTGAAATTGACTAGTGCATTGCAGCTCTACATCTGAGCAGAGCCTGAGAGGAAGAACCTGGAGTTATTCCTTCTTCTCTGCACTAGAAAAAGGGAATCATGGAAGGTGCACTGGCTGATGATAGTTGTGATTGTGGCACACTGTGGAGCTGTGCCCACCACTTCACCCAGCCAAGAAAAGCTCTCGAAAGCCCAGGTAAACATGAGGTGTTCTCAGAGTTAAAATATTGCACAATTGTTGGTGTTATTTGACCTGGCGATATTAGGGAGAGAAGAGCAATGAGTTTTTCTCTGTCATTCTGTAAGATCCATACTCTTTCAACTTTGTCAAACACTTAAGTTCTGCTATTTTTACATTTAGTAATAAGAAAAATGTACTTCCCATTTTCAGGAATATTTATTTCCTATCAAAGCCTCTATAGGCATTTAAAGTCCGCTTTACAGCATTAAAAATTCAGAGTTGAGGTTTATGTACCATGGTCTTCTCCGGAAAGAAAATAATACCTCAACCTGCATAGTCTGAAACCTGCTTATTGACTGCTTCTAAACATGAGATCCAGTCTGGAGGACGTATGCCTGCCTGTGTTGCACATTACATCAGACACTTTGGCTCAGCTTTGTGATGCAGAGCATTTTTAAATGATTAATGTGGGTTTGTTAAATATTAACAGAAATGTTTTCCATGACGAACAGTCTGAACCAGCAAACAAGCATTATAGACAACAACAGATTTTCAGCACACGGGCATTTCTACATAACATTTTCATTACATGTGGTGTTTTTTTATAAACACACAATATAAAGTATATTTTCAGATATGCTGGATTATATATATTAGTGTGAGTGATTAGATAGTGTAAATCTATAATGCCAGCTAATGAGCTAAGATAGTAAGTACCAGCAATTCAAAAAGTAAGGTAGAAAATGTTATTATTATAAAATATAAAGTTAACTTGACTAAAGTTACAGTATTATCCTTAAGATTTCAGGGTTGGATTTGGTCACACCTGTGGTCACTGGTGGTAACAGCAAGTGCTGTTTAATAGTGCAGGCTCCAGAATTCTGGGGGCAGCAAACACTCCTTCAGCAGCTAATTTGTCAGAAATACAACAGAAGAGCAAACAAACTCACGTTGTTCTAGTAAGTAAGTCAATTATTGGCCGTTTTTTCCAAAATGCCGTGAGCACCCTCCATCTGATTTCATGCTGCATACAGTGCGAGTAGTTTTCCACACAACAGCAGGAAACAGTAAACAGAATTGGTTAGCTTGCTGAGGAGTTGGAGGTGTACAGCCTGTTTCCTGCAGATCTTCATCTAATAGTTCACTGTGGCTGCTCCTTCTTGTCCAGTTACCCCCTGCAATATTTAAAATAGATCCTCTGTCAAAAAATACAGAAAATATGGAAGCCCACTTCCACCAATGTGATGAAAAAAGATAATTTAAGTCATTATAACGAGATCTCAAAATAATGACTTAGTATCTCAAAATAATGAGAAACGTTCTCGAAATGTGTTGCGATACTAAGTCATTATTTTGAGATACTAAGTCATTATAATCAGAACGTTTCTCATCATAATGACTCACAGGATCTTCTTTTTTTTCATCACATTGGCGGAAATGGGCTTCCATAAGAACATGACTTCTGCCTTGTTTTGTAGATGGCTTATTAATGAATGATCATTGTTAGTGACACAATAATAAAAGCCACCACATGCCTCGCCAGTGAACACTTTAATGTGAAGCAACAACAGCAGCAGGAAATGTTGATTTAGCACTTAATCCAGCTATGATATGGCTATAGGAGAGTGAACAGTTTAAATTACTGAATGTAAATTGGTAATGCAGAAGAAATACCGACCATAAATAGTATCAAAAATTGGGTTTGATTTCATGAAAATCTTGGGGATTATAACTTTGAATTAAATTACAATTTTTAAATAGCTAAGGCACTAATCAGTCAAATTAATCATATATGGAGTTTTGTCTGTATATTAGAATTGTTCATTCCTGTTTTCTTTGTCCAGGACTATCTGTCTCAGTTTTTCTCTGATGTGGGCGTCAGTGCCCCCAACAGTAACTGGCGTAGCTCTCTAGATTCCTTTGAAGACACTCTCAGAAAAATGCAGGGTTATTTTGGCCTGGAGGTGACGGGCCAGTTGGACTCCAACACCCTGGAAGTGATGGCTCGCCCCCGCTGTGGTTTCACAGATGTGACCAGATATGGCCACTTTGACGGTCGACCAAAGTGGGACAAGACTGTGATCACATACAGGTACTACACAAGATCTCTATCTCAGAACAAAGACCAACAAGTCTCTGCAGGCAGTTTGTCCAAACATAAAGCACGATAAAGCTCCTGTTTTTGAAAATCATTTTCACTTTCACATTGTTGTAGGATAACTGACTACACACCAGACTTCAATTCAATTCAGTTTTATTTATATAGCGCCATATCATAACAAAGTTATCTCAGGGCACTTTTTCGAATAGAGCAGGTCTAGACCGACTCTTTATATTTACAGAGACCCAACAGTTCCCACCATGAGCAAGCACTATGCGACAGTGGCAAGGAAAAACTCCCTTTTAACAGGTAGAAACCTCGAGCAGAACCAGGCTCAAGGTGGGCGGTCATCTGCCTCGACCGGTTGGGTTGAAGGGGAAGGGGGAGGGGGGAGCGGGAGAGAGAGAGCAGGAGGAAAGAGAACATACAGCAGCACAATACAGCATAGATATGGTAATGGCATTGATGTTAACACCAACAGAAACAACACTAAGAGCAACATTATAATAGCAACACTAATAACAGCAACAACAGCAATAGCATCAGCGGGTGCAGAGCAGGAGCACGGGGGCAGCAGGCGGCAGCAACCACAGACCCAGACTCCACAGCTCCAGAGGCAGAAACACCTGCAGAAAGCAACAGAAGGGGAGGGAGAGAGAGAGAGGAGAGAAAGCACACAACTACGGGAAGAAGTTGAATTAATAACAAGCATTGATGGGATATGAGGGCGTACAGATGGAGAGGAAGAGGAGGAGAAAGGAGCTCAGTGCATCATAGGAAGTCCCCCGGCAGTCTAGGCCTATAGCAGCATAACTAAGGGGTGGCTCAGGGGTCACCTGAGTCAGCCCTACTATAAGCTTTATCAAAGAGGAAAGTCTTAAGCCTACTCTTAAATGTGAGGAGGTTGTCCGCCTCCCGTACACAAACTGGGATCTGGTTCCACAGGAGAGAGCTTGATAGCTGAAGGCTCTGGCTCCCATTCTACTTTTAGAGACTCTAGGAACCACAAGGAACCCTGCATTCTGGGAGCGCAGTGCTCTAGTGGGGTAATAGGGTACTATGAGCTCTTTAAGATATGATGGTGCCTGACCATTTAGGGCTTTGAAGGTGAGGAGAAGGATTTTAAATTCTATTCTGGATTTTACAGGGAGCCAGTGTAGAGAAGCTAATATTGGAGAAATATGTTCTCTTTTTCTGGTTCTTGTCAGTAAACGTGCCGCAGCATTCTGAATCAGCTGGAGAGTCTTAAGGGATTTATTGGGGCAGCCTGATAATAGAGTTGCAATAGTCCAGCCTAGACGTAACAAATGCATGGACTAGTTTTTCTGCATCTTTTTGAGATAGGATGTGTCTGATTTTTGCAATGTTACGTAAATGAAAAAAGGCAGTTCTTGAAGTTTGTTTTATTTGGGAGTTAAAGGACATATCCTGATCAAAGATAACTCCAAGATTCCTTGAGTCCTTGAGTCAAAGTGATGTGGATGCCACCATAGCCAAGGCTCTGAAACTCTACAGTGATGTCATTCCTCTGGATTTCAAGCAGATTGACAGTGGCACCGCTGACATTATGATCATGTTCAAGGCTTGAGGTAATGCAGTGCCTACAGTGAGAAAATGTTTGATCTAGTGTTGACTTTATTCTTCTCCTCTCAAAACCAGAACATGGAGATTTTGCTCCATTTGATGGGGAGAGTGGGGTCTTGGCCCATGCATTCTCCCCTGGAGAAGGCAGAGGAGGTGACACCCATTTTGATGAAGATGAAAACTGGACTCTAACCTCAGCAGGTGCTGACATTAAGGAAACATTGTTATTGAGTTGGAATAATGCTGATTACATACCCGCAGTAACTTTATCGGTGTGTATCTGCAGGAGCCAACCTGTTCTTGGTGGCAGCCCATGAGTTTGGCCACGCACTTGGATTAGCCCACTCTCAGGTTCAGACAGCCCTGATGTATCCCACCTACCAGTATGTGACCACAGAGGGGTACAAGCTACCAAGTGATGACAGACAGGGTGTACAGGCTATCTACGGTGAGAGCTCAGCTAATTCACACACTGACAAACTCCTACTCAGACTCAAAGATCTTTACTGGTGCCATTTCTTCATCTTTTGCTTCTCAAAGGAGTCAGAGAAACATCAGCTGACCCAAATCCACAGCCTACCAAAAGACCTGTGCCAAAACCACAGCCTAGACCTGAACCCACATCAGAACCTCCACCAGACAGGTGCAGCAGGAACCTGATTTTTGATGCTGCAACCTCCATTCGCAGCAATCTTTACTTCTTCAAAGATGGGTGAGACATTTATAAAGTATATTTTGATTTAGTCATTAAACTTTCACAAAAACATGCTACTCCATTATATAGGGCTGTTATTATCAAAGTTAAATGCATACAGTAAGATTTTTTTCTGTCAGTTTATCATGGAACTTTGTGTTTCTTTGTCAGACATTGCTGGAAGAGGAGCAGCTCCTGGGACGGCATCAGTGTGATGAAAATTCAGTCTGTCTGGCCTGGAATCAGCAAAGTTGATGCTGCTTATGAGTATAAGAAAGGCATTACTGTCATTTTCTTTGAAGGTACAAAATTAGCTTCGTTAAGAATCCACAAAAATACATATTTTTGTTCTTTTTTGTTAATTAAAAATGACAACAAGCATTAAATAAATGCTGGGACCAGCTGGAACATAACTCTACCTTTTCACGTCACAGGGGATCATTACTGGGGGATCAGAGGAAACACTGTCCTACCTGGTTATCCCAAACCTCTCAGAGATTTTGGCTTCCCTCCATTTGTCACAAAGGTAGATGCTGCTGTCCATGTGTCATTCACAGGAAAAACTCTCCTCTTTGTGAGGAACAAATACTAGAGGTGAGTAATGTTGCTAGCCATAAACATCTAGGCTGAATCCAGACATAGACAGATACCAGGCGTTGATAAACACCTCTCCATGTTACTCATATAGCTACAATGAAAGGAGGGGCAGGATGGATGGTGGGTACCCAAAATTCATTCACAGAGAGCTCCCTGGGATTGACTTCAGAGTGGATGCTGCTTTTGAGAACAGAGGTAGGTAACAGTCAAAGGTTAGTCCCTCCACAGTCACATTATAAGTTCCTGTTTGGGGTGATACCAATGATGCGTCCCCCTTTTCAGGTTACCTGTACTTTTCATATGGATCCAGGCAGACAGAGTACCACTACCAACGAAGAAGAGCACTGCGCACTCTGTTAAACTATGGATGGATGGATTGCAACTAAAAAAACAAAGACTCAAATACACAGACACACACACACACGCTCGTACACTCCTGTGAGCACACAATAATAGCTATGGTTTAAGGGGGCTTTTCTGTAGAAATCTGCATAGAAATACATTATTTGAGTAAGAAATACATAATGAAATAGCATTATAATCCTGTGGGCAACAACTACTTGTTATGTAGTTAATGTTTTTCTTGGACAGGCATCAATTAAACATGATTTAATAAATCTTTAAAAGTGAAAAAAATAATCAAGGATGCTTCTTCATCATGCCTGAATGTGAATTAGGATGCACTAGAATAAAGGAAATGTGGCAACTCTGGTGTGTGTTTGAACCCAGGTGAGTTGAGTAGGAGACCATTTATCTTACTAGCATGACCTCAGAAGAGTTGGTGCAAAAGGAAAAACAAAAAACACTCATATTTATAGAACCACAGTTGTCATCTTGTCATCAAGTGCCTTAACTGCACAGGAGCACTATATGTGGTAGGAGCTGATGAAAGAGAGAGAAAGCCTTGTTCATTTTTTTTTACAGGCAACAATGAGTTTACCAGCTAGTGACATGCTTACATCTGTAGCCATTAGGCTACCTTCAAAATCCCAAAAGAAAAAGACGTGACTTCTCACTCTGATGTTGCCTGAGCCCCTCAGAGGTCACACAGTGGACAAATGTGGAAGGTTGTAAGCAGTGTGCGCCGCGTGTGCACCCTCAACCTGTGGGTGAAGCAACTGAACTGTCATTAAAGCAAAACACCCAAAAACTAGTCCACTTGCAGACCTTCAGTTCTGGACCTGCCATTCCAGTCTACTCCAGCTTTAGTTTAAATGTATTTTCTGTTAAAAAAAATGTGAACATGAAAACATAATTTTTAATTAGTAGTGAATATTTTTTTAAATTACTACTGAAGGTTATTTATATTTATATCAACTTATATTTTTAAGAATCAGTTCTATAACACGTATTGTGATTTTGTTGGTAAAACTACAACAACCATAATGCTCAGCCAACGATGACGTCAGGGAAACACACCTCTCACTGTGATTGGCTGATGTTTTTAGCCCTACGCTGCATGGCTGAAGGTGAAGTGGGTCTGTGAGTCTCGTCTCCCAGTCAAAAATGTCATCCAGTGGACTTTTAACCATGCACGCTCAAATCTGTAAACGCCTGGTAAGTGAGGATGTGTAAAATGATCTGTCATATTGTTATATTGCATAGGAATGCTATTTGTAGCGACAGTCGGCTGACTGTAAACAAAAGGCCCTGGTTAGCAGCTCAGTAACGTTAACCTTTTTGTGTGTGCGAAGCGTCCTTGACTAAAGTAATGTAACAGCCTGAAAACACCTGGTAACTGCTCCAGGTGGCTCAAGTTAGCACACATCATTGGCTAGGTTTTTCTCAGCGGTGTAACCGCAAGGTCTGTTTCTCAACAAAATAAGCAAGAAGGTAACAACTACAGCAACAACAGGAGCCAGAAAGAAAATATGAAGAGCCAGAAAAGGTCCTGACAACGGGTGACAAGTTGACGACACCTAACGCCAGCTTAAATAGCAATTTTAGCCCCTGTTTTGTCATTAAGTAGCAAATGTTACCAGCCGGTGTCTGTCCTTGTTAGCATAGCTGCTTCTCTACTAGCTTGAGTTAAAACGTGATTAATTTGACCCAAAATTGTATGAAGGGGCTTCAGGTTGAACAGCAGACTTGATTGGAAAGATAGGATGAGAAACAGGAACTGTCGTGTATGGAAGACGAGTTATCCATATCATTATCCTGCCGTTGTAGGCTCACAAGTACCTCTCAAGAACCTACACATCTCGCCCTTCGCTCAACGTAAGTACAGTCACTGACATTTCAGATTCTCACCACAGTCCAGTGTTTGCACCGTACACTATAATGCAGACTGTCGATGCGTGGTTTCAGGAAGTCGTCATTGTCAGCGCAGTCCGCACTCCGATGGGCTCGTTCAGAGGCAGCCTGGCAGCAGTGCCAGCCACCAAACTGGGCTCCGTTGCCATTAAGGGAGCCATAGACAAAGCAGGTACGAGTATTCCCATTCTCTCAGTCCCACATGAGTGGGTGGATTGCTGCATCAAAGAGAAGATAGCTGTGCACATGTAGCGAGTTGACTTAATGCTTGATGTGTTTAGGAATTGCTCCTGAAGAGGTTAAGGAAGTCTACATGGGAAATGTGCTTCAGGCAGGAGAAGGACAGGCCCCCACAAGACAAGCCTTGCTTGGAGCAGGTATGACAACACTGGTACATAACAAATACTGGCATTGCACCAAAATATTGATGCCCAGAAACCAGCTGCACGTCTCTTATATCATTATTGGTCAGAAGATTGTTATGCATTTTTTTAATGTATTTATTGAGTTTTGCAAATATCTGATTGTATCTTCAGGCTTGACCCTTGGCACTCCAGCAACAACCATCAACAAAGTGTGTGCCTCTGGGATGAAGTCCATCATGATGGCAGCTCAGAGTCTAATGTGTGGACACCAGGTAGCATTAAATACACAGTCTCTCTTCTGCCTGCAAGAGGCTGTTTGCAGGTACAATGACGATGCTTAACGGACTGTACATATAAAAACTTAAATCTGATCCCTGACAAGATGATGGAAAACTTTGTTGTGACCAAAAACAAGCTTTGTTTACCATAAGCTGTTGATAACTTGCAAGCTAGTACAGTTTGGTCAACGTAGACTTGGCCTTAGGACTGAAACTACACATTTTTCAGTTCTTTGATAGAATGGCTGTAATTACCAAATCCTGTGAAACCCAATAAGCGCCAGAAAAGTGACCTTATGAATTCATACATATCCAACACTTGGGGTACACACAACATGAATTGAGGTTCAGTGCAAGACAAACAATGGACAATAGACCGTAGTTATGTGTACTACAGATACTGTATGTGCATGGCTGTCTTTGTGTGATTATAGGATGTGATGGTGGCAGGAGGCATGGAGAGCATGTCCAACGTACCTTATGTGATGTCCAGAGAGACCCCAGCCTACGGAGGAGTGAGGATGGAAGACCTCATTGTCAAGGATGGACTCACTGATGTCTACAACAAATTCCACATGGTAACTATCAACTATCTGTTAAGTATTACCTTGTTGAAAACCTTCAGACATTATATATTTTTACATCATTCTAGTAGTGGAGACACTGTATGAATGTGTATCAATATATATGAAAACTGCAGGCCCGTCAGAATACAATTCCAGGTAAATAAATGGTGTTTTTAGCGCCTCTTCTGTAATCGGATGCAATTGTGGTTGAAAATAAAGAGTTGGCTTTAGACCTAGTGCAGGGGGTGATCATGGAAAGCAATGAAAATAGTGTAGAAGTATAGAAAGGCAGTTTAATTTTTATGTTATTTGAATGATTTGATTGGGAAGCACTGTTTAAAACTTTTTTTTTTTAAAGTAAAAATAATGGGATTTACTTTTTTCTATATTTTTCCATTTACTTGCATATTATGACATGAGAAATTGTTGTACAAGTTGAAAAGTTTTAATTTAATTGTGAGTAATATATTTTGAAAGGTAAAACGATTGTCACAGAAATGAGTGTGAGAAACAACACGTCCATTTGTAATCTGTAATTTCATGCATTGTGTGTTTACAGAGCATGCGTTGGAAGAGGACCTATTCATTTTTCCTTCTGTCATTTTTAATCACTTAAAGTGAATGTCATTTCATCAGTTTCATATTTGATCTCTTTTCTGTTGCTTTTGCCTTACTGTCTTTAACAGGGCAACTGTGCAGAGAACACAGCCAAGAACTGTGACATCACCAGGGAGGAGCAGGACTCCTACGCCATTGGCTCCTACAGCCGCAGCAAAGCAGCATACGAGTCTGGCGTGCTGGCCAAGGAGATCGTACCAGTTAGCATTCCCCAGAGAGGTACAACAAGTTTGTCTAGGGCCAGTGACATTGGCCATTTACTTTATATTGCGCAGCATTTCTGATGTTGACTTGGTATTGTAGGCAAACCTGATGTGGTTGTGTCTGAGGATGAGGAGTGGAGGCGGGTCGACTTCAGCAAAGTTCCCAAACTGAAGGCCGTGTTCCAGAAAGAGAATGGTAATGATGCAGTTGTCCTTTCCTTACTTTCATTCAGTCATTCATTACCTGAGCTGGGGAATAACATTAAGGCATACAGAACAGATCAGAACTTGTACATCTGTTCTGTTTCCATGTAATGTAAAAAATCTAAATCTAAATCTAACTTCCTGCCCTTCTCAAATACAATGTGTATAAGGATTCTGTTATTAACATTTATTCAGCATCTTTTTAATTTTTCTGCTACTTACAGTATTTACCTTCTATCCTGTGATTACTCATAATACCACTAGGCTTGTTATTCAAGTCGTACTATTCTGCTGCTCATTAACTTTGAAATGTGATCACGTGTCCATTTTGACAGATGTCAAATGTCAATTTCAACCATTTGGTGTAGACAAAAATAACTCTATTTAAAAAGGTAATAATAGTAATCAGAATCCTTTAGAATCAGTTTAAATGTGCGTTTTGCTCTGACTGATCACTTGCTTTTTAGGCACGGTGACAGCAGCTAATGCCAGCACACTGAATGATGGAGCAGCCGCTCTCGTTTTAATGACAGCAGATGCTGCAAAGAGACTCAACGTCACTCCACTGGCCAGGATTGTCTGTAAGCTTTACACACACACACACACACACACACACACACACACACACACACACACACACACACACACACACACACACACACACACACACACACAAAAAGATGTGCTTGCAGAGCTTTACTGAAATTGAGGTTTTAACACAGGGCAGGCCTACAGATGAAACATAAGACTGTTGGCTTGCATTTATTCTGCAAGTTAATAGTCAGAGAGGTTGGTGTTCTAGTTGAAATCAATAATAGGTTTGTTGGGTGTATAGGTAATGAAAATGTAGAAAACCGTATTTCTGCACTCTTATAAAAGTCATGGAACAGGTGCAATGTAAAAGCCATCATCAGGTTACAATAGAAAAATAAAGATGGATTTTAATACACTATTCTAAGCTCAGAGCTAGAACATTTTATAACCACAGACACATTTCATTTTTTCCGACACCAGTCTCTCAACAAGCTGTGAGCTTTGGACAGTGTAAGGTGTCTTTTTTTTATGGTGTTTACATTCAGAAAAAAGTGTAGAAAATAAACTCTGTAATTACAAATACCTGTCTGTATTTGTCAAGTCAAAATAAAACGGGTACTTGTTAGATTGTCATCATTGCAGGATTGATATGTTGTGTTTTTCTACATAGCTTTTGCTGATGCTGCAGTGGCACCCATTGATTTCCCCATTGCTCCTGCATATGCTGTACCAAAGGTGAGTATGAGCATGTAATCAGTAGGGATGTCCAGATCAAGTTTTTTGGCTTTCCTTTAATATTGGGTAGCTGCCGATACAGAGTCTGATCTAATACTTATATTTACCTCAATGTTGATTAAATATGTATGTGACACATTGAAATAACAGCTGTTGCTACTAAATCTGACACATGTAATTTCCACGGGCTACTTGATCCAAATCTTAAAGGTCCTGGTTCAAAACTTCACTACTGTACAAAAGCTGATAAGCTTAAATTATTGACATGATTTGGACAAAAGTTTAACTGGAAGAATGTGATGTGACTCAATCTGCTGGAGAGAAGTTGTGGGAACTATAGATGCTTCTTTGACCTCTTACACAATCTTGAGTACAGGTCTGGCTGTGTACAGACACCGGCTACAGAGAGCACATGATCCCGACAGCAGCCAAGTTTAATGTTGCCATCAAGTTACTCACTGAATTAACGCTGAGTAGTGACAGCTGATATGATCTGCCACTGGCGACATTTATCATTTTAACTGGTGAAAGCGCTTCTGCTAATAAGAGAGAGGAGAGATAACAGATTCCTCAGCATCGGAGTTCAGCAAGTAGTGTAGATTCCTCTTTTACTATTTTTTAAATCATTTTATGTGTGTATTGTGGTAAAACATGCACAAAATAAAATCAAAATGTAAATCTGGGCCAGAACAGTGGCATATCTTTATATATTTTTTAATGTTTAAAGTCCAAAAGAGTAAGAAATATTTTACCAAAATGCCAAGAAATGTGCTCTATCCGTAACCACTTTCAACTTTGTTTATGGATGCCGTTCTGTTGGAACATCCTAACACTTCCACCATGTGTGTATCTGTCAGGTCCTGGATGCAGCAGGCCTGAAGAAGGATGATATCACCATGTGGGAGATCAATGAGGCCTTCAGCGTGGTCGTGCTGGCCAACATCAAGATGCTGGACATTGATCCCACGAAAGTCAACGTCAACGGGGGAGCTGTGTCACTGGGACACCCCATTGGGTAAGCAGCTGAGAGGGACTCATACAAACAGGCCAGTCAAGAGAACTGGGGTGTAACCTGGACTGAAGAGAAAAGATCAAACATTATACCACTTGAGATGAGAAGCAAGGTGTGACCTGTTTTCCAAAAAGACCTCCTCCTTTCCCCAGTGATGAGGGAATACATTTTTGTTCTGCCATTTTTGAAACTGATCCAGCAGAGTAGGAGACAAAAGAATGAGTTGTTACCAACAAAGCAGTTCAGACAAATTATCCAAAAAAGTGTTGCATTTCACTTTAAACAGATCATGAATATTCTCTACTGGCTGTATGTTTTCATAGGGCCTGTTGATTAGTTTATTTGCCCATGTGTGACCACAATAGGAAACCTTTCACTTACCAACTCTTCTCTTTGCCTCTCGGCATTACCCTCAGCTTACTTTCTCCAGAAATCAAGGACTGGGGGTAAAAGACAAGACTCGTGCTAGTGATGAAGTGGCCCTAATAATATAGTAGTACAATCATACAGTACAGTACAGTTTCAAGTTGGTCACTAGGTGCTACAATTTTCCTTGTAATATTAAGTGCACTCGTTCACGTTACAGTGGATAACATGTCAGGCACAAATAGTGAATGGGCCTCTTAAGGGCAGTTTTTGTCATCTCCTCCACTACTGGAACACTTGACAGCCATGAAAATCAACTTCTGCATCACAGAGGACAGGAGGAGCGCTTTGTGGAGCTTTATTTGTTCCAAACCAAACTACAGGCACTGCAGAAATGTATCTCTTCCTGTGCACTTTCCCAGAAGACATGTTGTCAACAGCAGCCTTTCAGAACAGACTTAGAGAAATCACAATTGTGTCATCAGTTGGGTGGGGGGGAAGCAAAATAGCAAGTTGTATACAAATAATGTCATGGATTAAAACTTACTCTTTATTTCTGTTTTCCTGTCAGGATGTCTGGGGCGAGAATTGTGGGTCACATGGTGCACAACCTGAAGTCAGGCCAGTACGGGCTGGCAGGCATCTGCAACGGAGGTGGTGGAGCTTCATCTATTCTGATCCAGAAACTGTAGGGAACTTGATAGGAAACATTGCTCTCCCTAAGACACTCTTTGTTCAGTTCTGTATTGACTTCCTGTTGGCTCCAAAGGTGACCCCATTAAGGCCTCTGTAAACTCCCTTTTTACTGTGAAGAATGCATCTGTTACTACTTCAATGCCAGCAGCCTTACTCAAACAGCAAAGTAGGACTTGACTCACTTAACATCATGACTCCAGTGTTTAAAACACTCCTTTTTGTTTGAAGGATATTGTGCAAAAATTGATTCATATTTAACTCTGACTTGAAATGGTTAAATAAATAGTTTTTATGAAACCACTGTTGTTATGGATCTTCTGTGATTATGGGGTTGATGGTTACTAAAGTTTTGACCTACAATAATTCTGTTTCCTTCAGTTTCACAACGGGTACACTGCTTTGGTTTTACTATT
Source organism: Macquaria australasica (assembly GCA_005408345.1). NCBI lineage: Eukaryota > Metazoa > Chordata > Actinopteri > Centrarchiformes > Percichthyidae > Macquaria > Macquaria australasica. The sequence goes on along the minus strand of SEMN01000060.1, from coordinate 164,663 downwards.
TGTATGCTTTCTAATAGAGTAATACAGAGTCGGCACTGTAGTTTTTCAAGTTGGCCACTAGATGCTGCAATTTCCCTTGTAATGTTAAGTGCACTCTGTTCATGTTACAGTGGATAACATGTCAGAACTGAATTTGGTGGTGCTCATATTGTCTTTTACACAGCAGGTTTTATATGTTTAATGTATATTTGTTGTTGCTATCATATGTTTTAACATTAGTAATTGGTGGTTAAAGAGTTTAGTTCAGGTTTCACCAGCTGAGGGTTTGAGATAACTTCAAAATTTCTGCTGTTACCTCAATACAGTGGAGGTGAATTAAATTTCATTTGTGGTGTCCAAAGAAACAAAACACAACATGTCTTGCCATAAAGAATGCACTTCCAGAGTTGAATGTATCAAAACTTGGGCACATAGACCTGTCCAAAAGTCTGGACAGACGCCACTAAGGCTAAGGAAAAATATTTGTCATTTGGATTCAGTGACCCTTTTAAGGTAATGAAGATGTATAGCAACAACAATTTCTAGTTCTTCTACAATCAGCGTAGCCAGCTGCGCTCCAGCAATACCACATTACTGCAGTGATGGAGATTTAGTGAGACCCTTAGTGTGTACTTCTCTTGCTTGGTGGCTTCTTTATATAAAAATTCAATTTGGGACCGGTTACCTACATTTGACCTTGTGTTTTCTTTTTAATGCAATACATGTTTTTGCACAAGCTAGCTGAGTCTGATTCCTCTTGTGTTCAAAAAGTATAAGTCTGATTCTCACTCTAATTCTCATTTGGTGCATTCCCTGTCGGTGCATGTCTTTTTTGTTTCCAATAACTCATTTTTAGATACATTTAATGATGCAAAAGTGTGTAAGTGTTATCATAGGAGATGTATGTTGCATGACTATCCATCCCCTCTTGTGTATTTGAAATACAATATGTTGAAAAGGATGCAGAGGTAGAGCTGATGTCACTCAGTAGGACATTATGTTGTTCACAGTCTCTTACTGGATTACTCTTGTCTCTCAGTCCTTCCTGTTCGTGCCAGTTGTCACAGTCAGATGTTGAGTTAAATATTAACAGGGTCTGAAAGTCCTTCAGCCGTCAGTATTTTTAAGCCCATTTACCCATTTGTTTGGACGTTACTGATTAAACACAGCCGACGCTTTGCTTTAGGAGGACGAACAATAGCATGCGTAAAGTAAGCACCAAGTCTATTATGCCTTTTCACTTGACTTGATTTTTTTTATCGTATAAGGCCCTGTCTGAATGATGGCTTTTGGTATGTCAAACACTTGTCACCTGTTGTTGATTCATCTTGTTCCTCCTCTCAGTCGCACTGTGATTACAACAGGAGTGGCAGCTTTGGTTGCTGGAAAGCATTGCCTAACGTGTTAATAATTTTCAAGAAATTTCAAGAACATTCTTATTTCTGTGTTCTTCTGTGTCAGTATGTGTGCAGTAGATTTGGTTAGAAAGAGCAGATTTTATGATGGCAACCACATTCTGGACAAGTTGTTTTTACTGAATGTCTTTAATTTGAAGAGGAGGTCTGCAAGGTTTCATGCAGTAAAATTAGATTTTACAACACACACACATTACATTGCTTAGACATGATGTGGCCAACAAGTATTTCCACCTGCACAAACTGTTCTGTGAAATCAGAGTGAGAGAGGGGATGGTTTCGACGGGGGAATGCCATTATTGATGCACAAGGTTACCATAAGCCTATACAATAAGATACACAGGACCATGGCCATGGACGGATTGTGAGACAATTGGCCCCTGGGCTAAAAAGCCCCCCACCCCTCCTACATCCCACCCACCTACCCACCCAGACTGAAAGAGACACAAAACAACTACAGCTGCAGCCACATTTGTAGTCGTTTTGTGTGTCTGTGTGTTTGTTATGTGTATATTTGTGGTTGTTCGGCCTCTCTTTGGGATCAGTTTGTGTGTCTTTGTGGTTGTTCAGCGTCTCTGTGTAGTCGTTTTCTTTCCAAAACAAATGTTAAAAGCCACTTCAAACAGAAGCTCTGGGCCCTGGGCCCATTCAGTAATCCATCCATGACCATGATGCATGTGGATCACAGTATACATACATCACACTGCTGAATTGAATTCCTAAATGAGGTTTTGTTATCACAAATCAGTGGACAGCCACTGCTGGATGAACACAGTCCTTGGCTCATTGTTTTCACTTAATTCACCCTATCTTAAAGCCCATCTGTGAACACAAGATAATGAGTATCAGTGCTGGCCTTCATCAATACCTGCTGTTTGCCTGTGTAAGTTTTGAAGTGTTGTATAAATCGAGTGGCGCACAACAGGCAGGCTTGTGCACACAGTGGAAGAGGTGTGGTCATGGCTGTTGATTACATGGAGGAATGGCCTGAACATGAGACAGGGAAAGAGACAGGGAGTGGAGGGATAGACAGGATTCGAGCGCTGAAGGAAGTTGTGGGAATTTCAAGGTAAGTGGAAATGTAGTAAAACAAATGTGGATAAATGTTTGTAAACTGTAAGAGTCAGCCTAATCGGGTAACGTGAGCATTTTTCATACTGTATTTTTGAAATGTGGAACAGTTGTCAAATCAGCTTGTAGTTTCTTTGTTAAAACTGGAAATTGTCAGTGTTCTGGAGAAAAAGGAGTATTTCTGATATGTGTTAACGTGTTTAGGTAGTTTTTATGTGACTTCTTGTGACCTAGCATTCTAATGAACAAGTTGCTCAATGAAACTATTTTGTTTGCTGAATATGGCTTTATAGACTACAACAGTTTAGTCATACGGTGATTCACATACTGTACTTATAACCAGTACTTAATTCATTGTTATTAAAAAATAAAAAACCTGTATAACCTTTTCCAGGTCTGACAGTCTCCCTCCCTGGGCAGTGTAACCAGTTTCAGTATGAATAATAGTCAGGTAAGTTCAGTTCCATAGTGAAAGGCGTTTCTAAATGCCTGGATACATACTGTTTTCATATATTTTTCTCTTTATTAACAGTTTACTGTTTATTTGATCTCTGTTTTCACACAACTGCTCACCACATTTGCTAACCCGAAGTTAATGGTCTTTCTGAGTAAAGACAGATCACATGTTTACCTCGTATTATCTATAGAAGATGTTTTCATTCTCTCTACTGTACCTCCAGGCAAATTGTCCCACCTACGACAACATAGGGTTTCAGCATGAGGAAGGAAGACCCCATTCGTATGCCCCACGACAGGGTATATACCCTCAACTCCCACAAGAGACCCCCAGCTATGTTGCCGTCACTCCCAAAACCATCAACACCCATCACACTGCGACACCTGGAACACCACATAACACAGGACAAAAGAAAGGTACAGTAATATTTGATTTGTGTTTTGTCAGGGGCTTTTTGTGAAGCGATAACACGTGGAATAAAAAGGTGGGTAAACAATGACTTCAAGTCAGTCTCAAGGCAAATATCCACTCATGAATGAAAACATCTAGTTTTGCAGAATCATTAACTTATTTTTAGTTTTCACCTTAAAAACAGAAAGTATGTCTTACTTAAAGCAAGACTAAGTCACTTTTTAAATAAGAAATGACATTCTGCCTTTCACAAATAAAAAGTTGAATTCATGAGCAATAAAACACACACTTGCAAAGTAAGGCCCTCCCCAGCTTTGTTCAAGCTTTCAATGGACCCTCCCCTTCACTAGGAAATGGGGATTGAGAATGTGTGATTTCACAGGTGGAAATAAAATATAAAAGATCTGGGGTAGGACAAATCCCCTGCTCTTCCAAAAATATCAGACTACCCTGTCTACAGCAAAAAGAAACAATACACAACCCACAAGCCTTTTATGGAAAGTTATAGGACAATAGAGTAGAATTTCACATGTCATTGGAGCTTAACTGTGATTATAAACTCTGTTCAAACCTCCTCCAAGTTGTACTCATGGGATTGGAATTCTTTATAAACATAATGCAGCTAGAAGTGGCTTTACTCTGTTTGTTTTTTGTTATTAGACCTTTCTACTGTATTTTAGATCTACACTATGTTTAGTTTTTTGTTATATCTGCAGTACAGTATGTGCTAAGCCTGTTGTTTGCATGCATCATACTATGTAAATGTAGTTTGCATTTTTTTTTACATAACCAGTTCTACCACAACTATTCAACGTCACTGTTGTGTAATAAATTTCAGCCGTATCAGTGACTTTATTTTTGTCTCGCTTGGCAGGAATAAAGACATGTCACTGGAAATATATACTGTGTGCGTCTCTGTGTGTGCTTCTGATCCTGGCAGTGGTCGGCCTCTTGCTCTGGTACTTCTGTAAGTTCATTTCAAGATCTTTGTTAGTTGCATCAAGCTCTTGTATGTGTGCTGTATACTGTATATGTGTGTGTGTGTCTGTGTTTGCAGTGTACTACCAGTGTTTACTGGGGAAGTCATGTAGAAGTGGTGGGAAGTGTCTGAGCCCCTCCCAGTGGTGTGATGGTGTTAGGGACTGTTCTCACGGAGAGGATGAATCTCACTGCTGTAAGACATTAAAATCAACACCCCAATGTGCCACACATACACTGCATCTGCCTTTGTGCATCACATCAGTGATGAGCATGGTGGCTGAATAGTATTGTCCTCTCTGCTTCACAGTTCGTCTCCACGGGACCAACTTTATCCTGCAAAGTTACTCATCTGACAGCCGTGCGTGGATGCCGGTGTGTGCTGATAACTGGGACAGCAACTACGGGAGAGCTGTGTGTGAGCAGATAGGGTACAAGAGGTGCTGAATTTTCTTCTTCACTATTGTTCCTATTGTACTAGTGTAGATTTTCCATGCTAAAATGACAACTATTCAGTGTTTTCCTCATAAGGTATTCTTGTCAGAAAGGAAAAGCCTCTGAAACAACATTTAGACTTTCATATGACTAAAACTTACCATCGGAAACCAGAAATTATTATAAGATTAGCAGCAACATAAAGCAGAGTGACCCACAACACAGATTTAATGTTAGAGATTTTTCCTAGCTGTATTCATATTGACCAACTGATATCTGGCTGATGTCCAGACTTCTTTTAAATGTCCAGTTCTAGCTGAGAATAGTATATTAGTCCTACCTCACTGATCACATGTCTGTCCTTGTGTCCATCCCACAGGCAGGATTATGTGTCCTACACCCAAACCAGTGCAGGTTCTTTGGCATCGAAGGGATACATGAAGCTGAAGCCTGGGAGTAACCATGGATCATGTATACAGACACAGCTCGCTTACAGGTATACCACCCCACCTGTCACTGGATAATAACTTTATACACAGTATAGCCATGATTACATTCCCTTCATTCCCTCCATTCAACTCCTAAATCAATTATTGTGAAGGAATTTTCCTTCTTTAGATTAAAGGTAATAAGGCTGTCCTGATAAGTCCTGATAAGGCTGGCTCCATCTCCCAGGAGACCAGAGTCACTGGAGATAGACGGTGTTATGCCCCAGACTCCACAGTGACATACTGTCTCCTCTTTGTCTCTGAGATATGCACTAAATATGACGTAGAGTAACATACAACGTGACATTCATTAACTTAGGTAAGCATAGTTTATTGTTTGGAATCCAATTCCCAGTAGAATCTTCACACATCTTCAGCCGGGTGACGGATACCGTAACCTTATTTAGACTTATAGTCAATGTCTATGTCTAGCACAGGGTTAAATACTCCTCTCCAGGAAGTAACCTTCACAATTGGGTGGTAATACACAGTGTTCACTTGTACTGCTAGTCTCTATTCTCCTTGATCAAGCTTCAATAAATGCTTCGGCGTAAGACATCCAGGTCTCCTGAAACTTCTTCACTCATGAGTTAACCAGCTTCCTGATTTCCATCACAATTATCTTGTTTTGGATTCACAGTCTTGAATATAAATTTTTGTCATCCTTTCTTTTCCAGCCAAAGTTGCTCAGCAAGAGCTGTCAAGCTTCAATGTATTGGTAAGCTACTGCTTTAACTGGAACATAACTACACCACTGAAATGTGTATGAATTTAGGTGATACGTGCCAAGCTGTTCTGAAAATGGGGTTTAGCCAGCCAGCCAGTGGTACATCCAAATATCTAAGAGAATAGAACCTTAACTTCACCTGAATTCAAGTTTTTTTCTTTGACCCCTCAGTTATATTAAACTCTTTTCCTCCATCCTCAGAATGTGGAGAGAGCTCAGCAGCCCCCAGTACTCGTATTGTAGGTGGTACAGAGGCAGTAAATGGGGCCTGGCCGTGGCAGGTCAGTCTCCAGATGATTTACGGTCAACACATTTGTGGAGGCTCCATCATCAGCCCTTACTGGATCCTATCTGCTGCACACTGCTTCGATACGTGAGCGCTTAGTCTTTACAAAATGAAGGGCTCTTCATGCCATTTGCCTTGTTTGTTCATATTTGTTTTCTTTTTACTGTCTTTTGATAGACCTTCGTTTTCTCTATGTTTGACTATTTTCCCTCATGACAGGTACTCCAATCCTGGAATGTGGATGGTACACTCTGGTGACGTGAGCTTGTTACAAATGAGCTTTGGCATTGGCAAAACAGTTAATAAAATCATAAGTCATGAAGGATTTGACACAACAACGAATGACAATGACATTGCTCTCCTAAAGCTCGATACACCTCTGACATTTACAAGTAAGTACTTGCCAGTAAAATTCATATTTCATTAATTAAATGATGATGTGAACTGTTAAGTTAATTTCTGGCAACATACATGTTTATGTCTCAGGAACAGTGAAGCCAGTGTGTCTCCCCAACATTGGAGTGAACCTCTCTGCTGGACAGGAAGCCTGGATTACAGGATGGGGAGCTTTGCAGTCATCTGGTGTGTGTACTGTATATGTCCAACTTTCCATGTGTAGTCGAATGCAGAATATATGTTGACTTAGAACCCGGCAAACAAAACAGTTTCTTTTACTTTACACTTACTTTTCATTCCTCCCTGTAGATTGTTTATTCAAATGTTTTAGGGGTCACCTGAGTTAAAGTACAAGTTATGGAACAGTGCTTTTTAATGCTTGACTGAGCTAACTGTGGGTGTACAATCATTATTTTTCTCTCAGGATCGTCTCCTGACAGACTAAATCAGGCCCAGGTGACCATTTACAGCAGACGGACCTGCAACATACCTGAGGTGTTAAACGGAGGAATCACTGAGACCATGATCTGTGCCGGGAAACTGGATGGAGGAGTTGACTCGTGTCAGGTGAGTCTAAGCTTGTTGCCTCTGACAGACACACACACACACACACACACACACACACACACACACACACACACACACACACACACACACACACACACACACACACACACACACACACACACACACTAACCTGGGATTTTTATTCCTCCTGCTGCAGGGTGACAGTGGAGGGCCCCTGGTGGTCAAGGAGGGTGATTTATGGTGGCTGGCAGGGGACACTAGCTGGGGGATTGGATGTGCTGGGAGGAACAAGCCAGGAGTCTACGGCAATGTGACCTACTTTATTGAGTGGATATATGATCAAATGCAGGTATGGTATGTTAATGCAATAGAGATGTAATTCTCTGTGTTCTGTACAAATGTGATTAGAATTTTCCAAATACATTGTTCTCTTTTACAGTTGATTGCTATTTCAGCTTTTTGAGTTTTTTCCCCAATTGGGCTTTTGTTTTGATACAAGGCAAATAATTAACAACAGGGACTCTCTATATATCAATTCATCAATTAAAAAACATTAAAAATGTATGTTTTGATGGCAAATGTGTTTGCAGCCTACAGAAGCAGTGCAACATGACTGAGGTCCTCTTGTTTGCTACCTGTTGCATGCAAGTCAAAAACTTTCATATACTTTAACCTCGGTTGGGTCCACTAACCAAAAACTAAGACTATACCTCATGTGGACCTGTACACCAAAACAATGAGATGAACTGCAGACTGGAGCATTGATTCTCAGTGAGGTCAGTTGTACTAGAAATGTTTTCATATCACATGGAAACATTAGATCTAGTGTTAATACTAACATTAAGTTGATGCACATTTAATATGACAGCAAGCAACTGATAAAGGGATGTAATAGCTTAGAGACTAAGTTAGAGCAGGTGACCCTATCTGAATCAAGCAGGTTAGGCATGAGTGACATGTAATGGTTTCAAGTTAATTATTCTAGTTTACAGGTTCATATATTTAATTCTGTTTTTTTTTTATCTCCACAGAATGAGTGACAGAGTTCTGGGTTTACCTGAAGACAAACCTCTTATGAATCAGCAGTACTTTATCACACACTTTGCACTTTAAATCTGATGCTCAGAGGAAACGTATTGATCATCAGGAAGATTTTCATGAAAAAAAAACTAAACAAAAAGACTGTACAAATAAAACTAATGTATCATTTCATTATTTTTATATACTTGTTATTAGTACAAATTGAACTGTTTATTTGTTCTAATAAAACAAATTTTAAGAGCTGAGTTTCAATTTGACATGGTGTGACAAATGTCCTGTAGAGAGTCAGAGAACACATTTGCCTGCTGTTGTCTGTAACCGGCTGATGACACTGAGTGAACTCTATTTGCTGAGGAAGACTGTGAGATGTGGTTGAAGGCTCAGTAAAAAATTAAGTGAGATTGTTTTTTTTAAGTACTGCTTTCAAGGTCAAGAATGAACTTTCAGACAGAGTCTTTTAACACAGTTATTGCCCAATGTAATTCACTTCATATTTACAGCTTAATGACATTGGCTTGCCTTTTTCATACACAATTATCAGTGTTTTAAAATTGTACTTTACTACAACAATATTCATAGGTTATTTATATTATATATATATATATATATATATATATATATATATATATATATATATATATATATATGAATTCAAAACCCTTTGGATAACTTGTAGAGCTCTCTGTAATCAGCCCCCCACCCTATGCATCCCTCTATCATCAGTGGGTCACTGAGGTCCCACCAGGGTGTTTAGGTGGTACTAAGCTTAAACTTTGGAATGTATTCCCTTTGGACTTAAGATCATTGGACACCTTTTAAAAGCAGCTGAAGATGCACATTTAGACTTACAGAACCTTTGCTTATTTTTTCCATGTTTTGAATCATGCTGTTTGTATTCTGTCTCACTGCACTTGTTGTCTTTATTATTGTGAAACCCTTTATGTTATTTCTAGTAAGGTGCTATATGGGTCTGGTTAGCCTTTACTAAATAATATGACTCATGGGATGTTCATGATCAGCTCCAGGAAACCTTGGATCAAAGAACAGAAATAAAGGTTATGAATGGCAAATGGAAGCGATAAGAGTCAGAATGGAGATCACCTGCTTTGTACCCACAGAATCAAAACAAAGAAGGCTTTGCCATGTTTCCACTGTATGTTTAACTATGAGCTGTAAAGGCTTTCCCTGCCTGGCTGCAAATTAACACTAAAGAATCTGTGCACTTTGTGTCTAACCGCATAACCATAGTGTTTATCCTCACCTGGAATCTATTGGATTCTTGCCAGCAGTCCACAATATTTTACACTAACATACGGCCAATTTGATTAATTACTTAACATTTTTACTTTATGCCATTTCCAAATCCAATTTCCTTTGCTCTTCCCATGTGCTGAAAATCAAACAAAAATAATTTATTGAATGTAAATGGAAGATGTGGAGAGAGTTTTCAACGTTTCCCATAGTGAAAGGATGTGTTCATTCATTCAATTTTAGATTTTAGGGGACGGTGTTAATAACTACTGCCAGTCTCAGACGGTAGTACCAGTACATCGCCAGCAGGAGTCACTGTCGCCGTATGAACCACGTCAATGCAAGAGACAGATGCGCGCGATCGAATCAAACTGGAGAGAGCAGGAGAGGAAAGGCAGACAAGGCTACTGTCGAAGCAGCACACGATTCTCACATTTTACAAGTGAGCTGCTGATATTTATTGTGTCTGCTGTGTTAGAAAAATGGGTATTGTTTTGTCATTGTTTTCTTTCTTGTGTGTTTTCTTAGCAAACTCACTGAGTGTGAATGTTAGCAAGCTAGCAAACCAGCTCCGGCCTGTCCCAGCAGGCGTAGGTAGTAGCCCTCTGCCATTGTGCATAGCTGTTAGCGGTTTTATTGTCCATTCACTGAACAATTATAGTGTTACACTAAGTGAAGTATTGAGAGAGCCTACACACATGGTGTACTTTCCCCCATTGTCCTGAGAAGAGGTTTAATCAAGTAAATAAATGAAAGCACCTGTGTGGGTGGACCATGGGTGTGTAGGGCCTTTAACATGAGGTGGACTGTAATGAAGGTCCTCTTCATTACTAGTATTGGTAGCACAGTGTATAGTTCTGGGTACAAGAAATAAATACACAACACACACCTGAATGATTGAAGGCTTTTATTGAAATTGTAATGCGTGTTGCAGATAGTGTAGTTGCCTCGCAGCTGGACATGATTGAAGGCCGGCCCTGGGAAGACAAGAATACATTTAGTGTGGCTAGTTGTGTACCGTAGCATTAATCTGCTTATGGGGTAGTACATTGGCCAAAGCTATGGATTAAATTTACTGTTCACTGTTTAAGTGTGCAGTGGTATAATGTGCATTGTTGTGTTCGGGTCACTCACCTCTGTTGTGTCTCCTCTTCAGGGTGTTCGGGTAAAAGAGTGCCCAGGGTATCTAAACGCCAATTTGAAGGTTCCGGGAGATGTGGTAATTAGTGTAGGGGTGGGGAAGAACTTTACTCTGCTGTTTCAGTTTCTGTGGTGTTATTGTAATGAGGAATATGCAGGAAGATGATATACACTATCTGACAGTAGTGTGGTGTACATGTGTTTTAATGTAGTGTGTGTGTTTTTGTATTTTTGATGTCCGGGGAGGGATTGGGGTCCCTATACTGTGGTAGTGGTCGAGGGCGTAGCCAGCGGCAGGCTATGTAAAGCTGCCACTTTCCATCAAGCACTGTTGCTGGCAGGACCACATGCGTCCTGTGGTCCACAGTATTTTATATGTGAAGATGTCTGTTCGGTGATGTATTTATTGTGGGTGAAATAAACACCTGGTTGGTATGCACCTCACCTCGGCCGCAAGTCTCGTACTGTTTAAGTCCAGCCGCTGTACGGCCATCCTAACAAGTGGTGTCAAGAAGCTGGGGCCTGCACTGCATGGAGAAGTTGAGAATGACTAGAGGTGGGAAGAAGCATGACCAGCAAGAAGAGCTGGATGACGGCGCAAGTGCATCAGCTGAACAGGGGGCCATGGCAGCCAGCAACCAAGGGGATGAGCTGGCAAGTCTGGTCAAAAATCTCATCCGGTCTCAAGCAGCCAGAGATCAGCAGATGGATAAAGATTTTTCCCGTCAAGAACAAAGATGGAAGAGCATGCAGCATCAGTTTCAACAGATACAGCTGCAGGTGAATGAGATGAAAGATTACCCACGTGAGCAGGTGGAGCTAGAAGAGGAGCGGCCTCAAGGAGGAAGTGATGACGTGGATGACCCAGATGAGGGGACAAGTCAGACAAACATCAGACCTCAGAGGGAACCACCAGTCCGCAGAGAGCCAAAGCTTCTCCCTCTGTCTCCAGATGATGACATTGAACATTTTTTAACAACATTTGAAAGAATGGCCCAAGTCTGTCGATGGCCGAAAGATGAGTGGGCTGTTCGCCTTGTCCCTTTGTTGACAGGTAAGGCACGAAGTGCCTATGTGCTCATGGATATCGCAGACTCTGAAGATTATGAAAAAGTGAAAGCAGCAATATTGGCAAAATATGAAATCACAGCAGATACCTACCAACAAAGATTTAGGTCCAGGGACATTCTTCAAGGAGAGACCCCCCGTGAGCTGTATGTTCGCCTAAAAGACTTGTTTTCTAAATGGGTCAAACCAGAAAAGTCAACGGTGAAAGAGATATCTGAGATGCTGATTCTTGAACAGTTCCTGAGGATGGTGCACCCGGAGCTTGAGGTTTGGATCCGTGAACATGACCCTCGTACTGCAGAGGAAGCAGCTCAGCTGGCTGAAGTTTTTGCAGCAGCCAGAAGAGGGACCAGACACACCACCTTTAGTCGAGACAACAACTTTGCCCAGAGAAGTAAGTCCACTGGGGGTGAGCGGGGCTGTGGTCAAGCTCAGGGTAAAGTTTTTTCCAGTGGCAGGCAGTTTACATCTAGTAACACCAATAAGGCAAACCCTGCTAAAAGCATTCCTTTCAGATCTTCCAAACAAGATGTACGATGTTACCTGTGTAACGGGGTAGGACATACTTAGTATTATTGCCCACTGACAAACCAGACGAAGCCGTCTCTTTTTTTGTTCAGTTCCTAGGCCAACTACACAACAAGTAGTTAGAGAGGCAGCCCGTACTGCACCAGTCCTAGTAAATGGTCAGCGAGAAATAGCCCTTTTAGACACAGGGGGGTTTCAATCAGTGGTACTGTCCAGCCTGGTGCCAAGGGACAAGTGGAGTGAGGATAAGACCTGCATAAGTTGTATTCATGGGGATGAGCATGTGTATCCAACTGCTGAGGTATATCTGACAGTGGGGGGGCAGACTTTTCTTTTGCCAGTAGCTTTAGCTCCAAAGTTGCCATATGCTGTCATTCTTGGCAATGACGTCCCCACCCTCCTTGATCTTGTGCAGCAGACAGAAAATGGCAAACCTATCACACTCCACTCAGTAGCTAGACAGGTTCAGAGCCCAGGGAAAGGATGTAGGGAGGCCCCATTAGCAGAAGCTGTAGTGGTTCCAGTTACTGGGAAATCTAAACCTTGTATTATGGTCACCACCAGGGCTCAGAGTTCAGGGGAAGTTCTCAGGGAGTTGCCATTCTTTGGGGTGGAGTTGGAGACAGGTGAAGTTAGGTGTTCTAAGTCTAAAGCAGAGAGGAGGAGAGAAAAATGGAGGGGCACAGCTAGGAAAGGGACAGACAAGCTCTCTAAACCAAGCCATCCATTGGATTTAGACCTTCCACCAGATGTAGGCACACTGCAGAAGGAAGACCCTACTTTAAAGCCTTGGTTTGAGAAAGTGACAGGGGTGGAGGGAGTCAAGCAGGGTAGTCCAGGCTGTCTAGAAGACGCTACCTATGTAATAAAAGGGGGGATTCTGTATCAGTGCAAGGGTAATGTTGAGGCTTTAGCATTACCACAGCAGTTCAGACACAGGGTAGACCTGGGGCATTCAGTACCGTGGGCAGGACATATGGCATTTCAAAGAAGTTTGTGCAGAATTGCCAGTCGTTTTGTGTGGCCAGGTATGTATAGTCAGGTTTCTCAGTTCTGTAGTTCTTGTGAGAAGTGTCGGTTGACTTCAGGGAGGAAGGTTGCATGGGCCCAGCTACAGCCACTGCCAATTATTGAGACACCTTTTGAGAGAATAGGCATGGATGTGGTCGGACCATTAGAGAGGAGTTCCTCCGGTAACAGATACATCTTGGTAATCTGTGATTATGCAACACGCTATCCTGAAGCCTTCCCCCTAAGGTCAGTGAAAGCCAGAAATGTTGCCAATTGCCTTTTACAACTGTTCTCCAGGGTAGGCATACCTAAAGAGGTCCTGACAGACTGTGGGACAAACTTTATGTCTAAGTTGCTACAGCAGGTCTATCAGCTGTTAGGAGTGAAGGGAATTAAGACCACCCCTTATCACCCCCAAACGGAGGGGCTGGTTGAAAGATACAATCAGACACTGAAAAACATGCTCCGTAAGTTTGTCTCCAACACAGGAGCTGATTGGGACCAATGGCTGCCTTATTTGCTCTTCGCCTACCGGGAGGTGCCACAGGCTTCAACAGGCTTCTCACCATTTGAACTGTTGTATGGACGCCAGGTGAGAGGGCCACTGAACCTACTGAAAGACTACTGGGAAAGTCCTACATCAACAGGAGAGAACGTGGTGGCATATGTGGTCAAGATGAGAGAGAGGTTGGAGGAGATGTCAGCACTGGCCCAGGAGACCATGAGGACAGCTCAACAGTATCAAAAGAGGTGGTATGACCAAAAAACTAGAGAGGGTTTTTGAACCAGGTCAACAGGTGCTGTTGTTGCTTCCAACTTCCAACAGCAAGTTGCTGACCAAGTGGCATGGACCTTATGAAGTCACCAGACGGATTGGTAAGGTCACATATGAACTGTATATGCCAGAGAGTCAAGAAATATCAGACATTTCATGTAAACCTGTTGAAAGAGTTCCAGGTTCGCCAGGAGCCGGTGCATCATCAGCTGTTGGTGCGTGTAGTCCAGGATAAGGAGGTCACCGAGAAGTTCTTTCCTGCTAGCATGGTGGAGCCCAACCCAGTGGATCTGTCTCATCTGTCAGTCTCCCAGCAGGAGGATGTTGTACCTCTTCTGGACCCGGAGCTCTTCAGAGAGATGCCAGGTTTTACCACCCTTGTCCAGCACAAGATTCGGCTCAAGAAGGATGCTCCAGGGCGGCAGAAGAGCTACAGGATCCCTGAGCAGTTAGTGCCTGTGTTAAAGAAGGAAATCAGGTTGATGCTGGAACTGGGTATAATTGAGGTATCCAGCAGTGAATGGTGCAGCCCAGTTGTTTTGGTACCTAAAAAGGATGGCTCGCTGAGATTTTGCATTGACTTTAGGTACCTTAATGCTGTGTCTCAATTTGATCCATATCCTATGCCCAGAATTGATGACCTGCTGGAGAGAGTTGGGAGAGCAAAGTACATCACCACCCTGGACCTGTGTAAAGGCTATTGGCAGGTGGCACTGGAAACAGAAGCTCGAGAGTTGACAGCCTTTAAGACTCCATTTGGTATGCATCAGTTCAAAGTGATGCCATTTGGTCTCCAGGGAGCACCAGCTACTTTTCAGAGACTAATGAACCAATGCTCTGAGAGATGTGTCAGAGTTTTCAGCTGCCTATTTGGATGATGTGGTCATTTTTAGCCAGTCCTGGGAGGAACACCTGTCACATCTGCAACTAGTCCTGCAGTGTATCAGAGCTGCAGGGTTAACCATCAATCCGCAGAAATGTGCTGTAGCCCAGAAAGAGGTTGAGTATCTGGGTTATGTCATTGGCTTTGGCAAGATCAAGCCTCAAGTGTGGAAGGTGGAGGCCATTCGGGCCTTCCCTGTTCCTACCACTAAGAGGAAGGTGAAGAGTTTCATGGGCCTGGTAGGGTGGTACAGGAAGTTCATTCCCCGCTTTGCAGAGCGGTCAGTGGTGTTTAACAACCTCACAAGTGCCTCAGCACCCAATAAAGTGCACTGGACCGAGGAGTGTGACAGAGCGTTCAGGGAACTCAAAGACTCCATCTGCACCCAGTCAGTTCTGCAATGTCCTGACTTTGACAAGCCGTTCACCCTGCAAACAGACGCCTCTGGAGTGGGCCTTGGTGGGGTGCTATTGCAGGAAGTGGATGGAGAAATGAGGCCAGTTGTGTTCCTGAGCCACAAGCTTCTGGACAGAGACCCGGTATTCTACTGTGGAGAAGGAGTGTCTGGCGATGAAGTGGGCCATTGATACACTCAGATACTACCTTCTAGGATGACATTTTTATCTGGAGACTGATCATCGTGCCCTCCAGTAGTTGCACCGCATGAAAGATGCCAACATGCGCATTGCTGGATGGTATCTGGCCCTGCAGCCATATAGCTTTACAGTTCGCTACAGATCAGGGAAAACAAACACTGTGGCTGACTGTCTGTCTCGAGTCCATGAGGTTTGAAGTTGGGGTCCGTGCAGGAGAGGGGGGATAAATACACAACACACACCTGAATGATTGAAGGCTTTTATTGAAATTGTAATGCGTGTTGCAGATAGTGTAGTTGCCTCGCAGCTGGACATGATTGAAGGCCGGCCCTGGGAAGACAAGAATACATTTAGTTTGGCTAGTTTTGTACCGTAGCATTAATCTGCTTATGGGGTAGTACATTGGCCAAAGCTATGGATTAAATTTACTGTTCACTGTTTAAGTGTGCAGTGGTATAATGTGCATTGTTGTGTTCGGGTCACTCACCTCTGTTGTGTCTCCTCTTCAGGGTGTTCGGGTAAAAGAGTCCCCAGGGTATCTGAACGCCAATTTGAAGGTTCCGGGAGATGTGGTAATTAGTGTAGGGGTGGGGAAGAACTTTACTCTGCTGTTTCAGTTTCTGTGGTGGTATTGTAATGAGGAATATGCAGGAAGATGATATACACTATCTGACAGTAGTGTGGTGTACATGTGTTTTAATGTAGTGTGTGTGTTTTTGTATTTTTGATGTCCGGGGAGGGATTGGGGTCCCTATACTGTGGTAGTGGTCGAGGGCGTAGCCAGCGGCAGGCTATATAAGGCTGCCGCTTTCTATCAAGCGCTGCTGGCAGGACCACATGCGTCCTGTGGTCTACAGTATTTTATATGTGAAGATGTCTGTTCGGTGATATATTTATTGTGGGTGAAATAAACACCTGGTTGGTATGCACCTCACCTCGGCCTCAAGTCTCCTACTGTTTAAGTCCAGCCGCTATACGGCCATCCTAACATGGACACAGAAAATGCACTAGCAACTATCAAGCTAAAACTTGATTTTCACATTTTGCAGAAAAACAATTAAACATGTAGCACAAAATGAAGCCTGTGTGACTTCATTCTGTGCATGACATATTTTTACAAGCCAGCCAGGTGGAAGATCCAGGCAGTGTGGTCCACCCAGAAGAGACGAACCTCGATCAGCATCATTGACAGGAAGGATTGTTGGAGCAAGAAGTAAGGAGTGAGTACCTGTATTTTATGTATGATTGTAGCGGATGATGTTTTTTTGTGCGGGGACAAGTACTGGGCAAATATGTCAAAGCATGCGCTTGTGATCTCTATTTTTCTCTGTGTGAAACCATTTCAAGTGTACACACTGAAAACTCTGTAGTAGTAGCCTACTATGTATTTATTTCTGGATCAGGGCTAAGTAGTTAATGGACTAAATATATAGCTTATACCAAGCATTTGTTAACAAACATCATCATAGACGAAGCTTCTCATTTTTAACAACTTTTTTCTTTTAAACACTTCTTTTTTTTTTCACAAGGCCAGACAAAACCATGTGTGAGTACTGAGGCGTTACTGGTGGGGAACATATATTGATACGATTAGTACCAGTGTTGCTATGTGGACAGCGTGCGTGCATGGAGAGAGACAGGCAAATGTTGCATGATCTGATCATACAGTGACAATGGACACGCAGGGATCCACTTATGTGGCAGCACTCCAACGGTTTGGTATTTGTCTGATCTTGAAGTTCACCTTGTCTGTCAGTCTGGTAATTATGTGCCGATGCAAAGGTGAAAGGAAAGTGCAAACAAGTGGGAGTTCTATTTAAATGAAGCAGTGCAAACACAGTTGCTGGCATTTTGCTAGAACTTGTCTTATAAGTTGCACTGAGAATAGACATCTCAGGCTCAGAGTCACGTCTGTTTCTGGTGCACCACAACAAGGGTACACTTAATACTATAGATACTATAAATACTTGGAGCAATTACATAATAATGATTGTGTGACATTCTGTACGCCACTACATCTGGGTAAACAAAATATTTTCTGTTGTGAATTAGCAGTGGCAGGATTATTAGGGAGGTCTTTCAGATTAGTGGTTCCAAACCTTTTTTGTCCAACGTACCCCCACAGCCCTATCAGGCTGATAAAGTACCCCTTTATCAGACCCATTTGATAGAAGGAATGGTATTGTTTATGGTATTGTTCAATGGTATTTTTTAGTAGTTTTGGCAAAGTTTGCATTTGCACTACTGTACTGCCATTTAGAGTGACAGAAACTGGTTGTTTCAACCATTTACAGTGTCTTTACTTTGAGCTTTTTGTTGTCTTTTTTCTAACTAGTCTTTCTGCTGTTTTAATCCACTTACAGCTGACTCAGGTTGGTGGGAAACTGAGGCATGTCATGTGCAGTCAGACTACCATAGTTGGTATAAAGATCAACATCACACACATTTGTAATCTTGTGTATTGATTTTTTTCCTAAACAAAATTTGTGGATATATATTATCAAATCACAATTTCTTTCAAATTAGCTGAGCTTCACAATTTTCCATGTAACTGCAGAAATACCCCTTGGGATACAAGTATCCCTCCCTCACTGATGTAGCCTACCATGTGCACCCATTTTGCATGCTGTTTTCTCATAGTATTTACATTAGTGTTATAATTGCACACATGTGAATGTAAAGATACAACTTATTAAATGCCACATCTTTAATCAATCAGATAAATTAAATTTATTAATGTGTATGTAAAAATCAATATGACAAATAAAGGGCTATTTCATAAAACATTTAATAGTTTTGGTTTTGTGTTTAATTGATCTAAAATTAGTGAGTGGAATTTAAAACATCAGATATCCTCAGCGATACAGTATCCTTCACATAGAGATAATTTATTTAGTTTCAGCTCATTCACCTTTATTCATTAGAAATAGATCATGTAGTAGGCAGTGTGTCACAGGTACATGATAGTTGATCATTTACTCGATGCCATGTTGAGAGGTTCCACTCAGTAAAAGCTGGCCTTTTCCAGCTCTGCAAACATGATTTAAATGGGAAACATTTTTCTTGCTTTTATATCTAATTGCAAAAGTTTTTATCAGAAATACTTCGCAATCCATTGTTAGTGAAATGAATAACCATCTTAGGAAACCATGAAAGTAAATTCTCAACAGAAAGGGACTATTGTTTGTCTGTATGCCGTCAGATCACCGGTAAAGCCCCTTACAGGACTCACTGGACCAGCTCTCCGTTTAAAGGGTCCGATCTTTAGTTCTATAGAAGTCCTATTCCTAATAGAAATTCTAAAGATAATTTAAACTGGTGGCGGGGAAACTCGCCTAGCTCCTAACTGCCTTCATCCGGCCGTCTACCCTGCCTCCTCTGATAACTACCCCTAACTGAGTAGCCTTGCTTGCCGGCAGTAGCTATCAGCCACGCCCGTTAACGACAGCTTTCCCCTTAATGATCTTGGCTCTTGGTAAATTGCTAGGAAAGGGTTTGATGGCTTGTATTCTAAGCCCTCAGGGTCTGTTTTACTATAAAAGTGGACAAAAAGAGACTAGAATAACCTTTTAGAACCCTCTAGATATTAGGCAAACATAAACTTAACTTTTTACCATGATGAGAAGCTCAATAATAATAATAATAATAAAGGAAAATCTTACTTTAAATCCATCTTGGGTATTTATTGCAGGAATTAAACAGGGGTTAAGCAACAGATTAATCAATATAAAATTCTAATTTTTAATAATTTAAAATAATCTAATTTTTCTAGTAGTAGTAAGAAGGGAGGCTAGCTGGCTGTTGCAAACCTTCCTAGTTTCCTCCTGCCAAGGAGAAGAGTCCTTATCGAAAATCCAGAACTCAGTACAAAGTCTCAAAGTTCCAAGTGGCTCCTCTCCCCTGATGGCAGGTAGAGCTTTGGCTCCCCGTAATCCAATTTTGTCAGCAACAGTCTGGTTCCTCTCTTCTAAAGTTGCTCTTTGAAAATTGTTGCTGATCCTTCAGGGTCCTCAAGTGCAGGCTGGAGTCCGATCAATGATCCCACGATGTCCTCATGCTGTCCACACCGCTCTGAGGCTCTAGCGCCTCGGACCTCTTTTATATCCCCTATGCCAGGCTACTCCCTCTCCCCCTTAGTCATGATTACGCACAATTTTCTAAAATCATTTTTCATACACAAACATGCCTTTTCACCCAGTTTACTTCATCCTTGTCCCTTCACCTAGTCACTCTCTTCTTAATCATACATTCTGGCAAATTCCAGGGACCTTCCATACTTCCTCTTTTGCCATGTGCAGTGTATCATTATTATTAGTTAATCTCTCAAACCTCTTTTCAACACAGTATGATCATTTTAAACATTTTAAATCATTATTCCATTATTGATTACAATTATTACATTGCGGCAATACAATCACTTGTCTTTTAACTGTTAGTCTCTTGTATTCAAGTGTCCTGATTTTGCTGGTTACTGGAGGCAGTGTCCTGGGATCGCAATCTCACTTGACAGTGCTTCAGTACAGAACAATATGAGATTACTAATACCCAGCTAGTGCCATCTGCTGGCAAGAAGTTAACATTACAGGTTCAGTCACAAACCTTATGATACCACTGAAGTGGGGCCATCAGCTAGACTCTCGAGCACATTATTATTACATTTAAATGAAGGGTTGTCATTTAATTAATTTATTTTGTCATGTCATAGTCTTAGCCTGCTGTGAATTTGTTTGTGTTTTTTCACACGTCATCAAATATATTGATTTTCACCATTAATAGTATTTCTTAATGTATTGATAAGTAATCTGATTATACGGCATGTTAGCCTCAAGAGGATGCTCTGATGTTTGTGAGGCCTCGAACAATATCCAAGTCTTAACTGTCTTAACTGTTAGCACTTCCCACATGAATACTACATAACACAAAAAAAATCTAAATTGTTTGCATTTACATACATACATACATACATACATACATACATACATACATGTATGTATAGGTTAGGGTGGGAATTCATCACATTATTTTTATTCAATTTTATTATATATTTCTAGGATACATTGAAGTGATACTGTTGAATTCTGGTTTTATGATTCCTTAATTAATGAATCAATAAAGGCACAAATAACTGATGGAAAAAAATCTGAGTTACATTTGCAGAAATGCATTGATCTTAATGGATGATATATTCAGTGGCTTGTTTTTCTCTTGTTCCAAGATTTCACTTTTTCAAATGTTCCCTCCTTTTTCCTCTCCTCTCCTTTCCTCCTTCTCTTTGATCTCTCTCCATCAGCTTGGCTGTCTAATCACTGCTCATGGAGGCTGGCTCACTAAATGGCAGATGCTCAATCCCAGAGCCTGCATCTGCTACCTGTTTGTACCAATTAACAGACCCATGATACTGCACTGACACCTCTTCAATGGGTTAACAGATGCCACAATTAGCTACTCATTTGAATAGCTGCCTGTTTAGCAAAAGGACCCTTGGTGCGTCATCTCCAACTGTGGGGACCGCCTTTCATCTATTTTCCTTTTTTCTTGTTGCCTCTCAAATGAGGCGTGGGAAGGCAAGGGAACCCCGGTGTGCTGAGCAAACACTCTTTTCACCAGATCACTAAATTAGCTCTCCAGACTCAGAGTTGCATGGCAAAATGCACTGCATACATGAAAGGGGAGATGCTTAGTGGTCTTGCATGTGATCACAGGTTCTGTGTATTGTTCTGAGTACCCAGTTTCAGCCCAGCTTTGGAGATGATACTAAATCTGTGTTCCAGGAACATTAAGGCACAGCTAGCCTGAGTACAGGTTATTTTCTACACTTGAAGACTGGTTGGTTGCGGTGAGCAGGGTGTTAGTAGCCTCAGCTTGTCATGAAACGAATAAGTGATGAAAGCCCCAAGGGTGGTCCAGTGATGACACAATCATCATGGCTGCGCTGCCCTTATAGAACCATAGATGTGGAAATTATTGAACTAAAATGTGAGAAGACTGAATTCTCTTCCTCTGTAAATAATAAACCTATTGACCCTGTAGGCCAATAAGTCTGGTCGCTGTCTTTGTCCAGGTGTATGTGAGGAATATGGAACTCTTTGAGAATTCAGACAAAACTTGTCTGGCACATAAACAGTTTTTGGGGAAAAAAGAATAATCTTAACTGTCACAGTAATGATATATAAATGATACATTTTGTCTGCATGGTCTTAATGTAAGATAAGATAAGCCTTTATTGTCCCACAGCGGGGAAAATTTTTAGCGTTGCAGCAGCCAGCAAAAGTGTCATATATAGAAATACAATAAAAATAAATAGAAAAATAGTCCTATACACAGTATAGACAGAAATAAATAATAGTGACTGAGTGCAGTTGTAAGTATGAACAAATAGATAAGATAAAAATATTGCACATATATAATATACATGTATATGAAAAATATTTCACAGCAACATATGAAGTAGATAACATCATGAATACAATATATGCATGAAGATAATGCACAGCAGCAGATGAAGTATAGTAGTGAACAGTCTGCTTATTGACAGTCAAGTGTAGATTACCGGGAGTTGTACTGATTATAGAGTCTGACAGCAGCAGGCAGGAAGGACCTACGGTACCTCTCCTTCAGACACCGCGGGTGGAGCAGCTGGTCGCTGAAGGAGCTGCCCAGTTCTGAAAGAGTGACATGTAGGGGGTGGGAAGTGTTCTCCAGTAGTGATTTTCAATTCAATTCAATTCAGTTTTATTTATATAGCGCCATATCATAACAAAGTTATCTCAGGGCACTTTTTCGAATAGAGCAGGTCTAGACCGACTCTTTATATTTACAGAGACCCAACAGTTCCACCATGAGCAAGCACTATGCGACAGTGGCAAGGAAAAACTCCCTTTTAACAGGTAGAAACCTCGAGCAGAACCAGGCTCAAGGTGGGCGGTCATCTGCCTCGACCGGTTGGGTTGAAGGGGAAGGGGGGAGCGGGAGAGAGAGAGCAGGAGGAAAGAGAACATACAGCAGCTCAATACAGCATAGATATGGTAATGGCATTGATGTTAACACCAACGGAAACAACACTAAGAGCAACATTATAATAGTAATACTAATAACAACAGCAACAACAGCAATAGCATCAGCGGGTGCAGAGCAGGAGCACGGGGGCAGCAGGCGGCAGCAACCACAGACCCAGACTCCACAGCTCCAGAGGCAGAAATACCTGCAGAAAGCAACAGAAGGAGAGAGAGAGAGAGAGAGAGGAGAGAAAGCACACAACTACGGGAAGAAGTTGAATTAATAACAAGCATTGATGGGATATGAGGGCGTACAGATGGAGAGGAAGAGGAGGAGAAAGGAGCTCAGTGCATCATAGGAAGTCCCCCGGCAGTCTAGGCCTATAGCAGCATAACTAAGGGGGGGCTCAGGGGTCACCTGAGTCAGCCCTACTATAAGCTTTATCAAAGAGGAAAGTCTTAAGCCTACTCTTAAATGTGAGGAGGTTGTCCGCCTCCCGTACACAAACTGGGATCTGGTTCCACAGGAGAGGAGCTTGATAGCTGAAGGCTCTGGCTCCCATTCTACTTTTAGAGACTCTAGGAACCACAAGGAACCCTGCATTCTGGGAGCGCAGTGCTCTAGTGGGGTAATAGGGTACTATGAGCTCTTTAAGATATGATGGTGCCTGACCATTTAGGGCTTTGAAGGTGAGGAGAAGGATTTTAAATTCTATTCTGGATTTTACAGGGAGCCAGTGTAGAGAAGCTAATATTGGAGAAATATGTTCTCTTTTCTGGTTCTTGTCAGTAAACGTGCCGCAGCATTCTGAATCAGCTGGAGAGTCTTAAGGGATTTATTGGGGCAGCCTGATAATAGAGAGTTGCAATAGTCCAGCCTAGACGTAACAAATGCATGGACTAGTTTTTCTGCATCTTTTTGAGATAGGATGTGCCTGATTTTTGCAATGTTACGTAAATGAAAAAAGGCAGTTCTTGAAGTTTGTTTTATTTGGGAGTTAAAGGACATATCCTGATCAAAGATAACTCCAAGATTCCTTACGGTTTCGCTGGAGGCCAGGGCAATGCCATCTAGAGAAACTATATCTTTAGATAATGTGTTTCGAAGGTGTTCGGGGCCAAGTACAATAACTTCGGTTTTGTCTGAGTTTAACATCAGAAAATTGCAGGTCATCCAGGTTTTTATGTCCTTAAGGCATGCTTGAAGTTTAGCTAATTGATTGGTTTCATCTGGCTTGATGATAAATACAATTGGGTATCATCTGCATAACAATGAAAATTTATGGAGTGCTTCCTAATAATATTGCCTAAAGGAAGCATATACAAGGTAAATAGAATTGGTCCAAGCACAGAACCTTGTGGAACTCCGTGACTAACTTTGGCGTGCATAGAGGATTCATCATTAACGTGTACAAACTGATATCGATCTGATAAATAGGATTTAAACCAGCTTAGTGCAGTACCTTTAATGCCAATTAAATGTTCTAGTCTCTGTAATAGAATGTGATGGTCAATGGTATCGAATGCAGCACTAAGATCTAGTAAGACAAGTACAGAGACAAGTCCTTTGTCTGATGCAATTAGAAGGTCATTTGTAACTTTCACCAGTGCTGTCTCTGTGCTATGATGCACTCTAAATCCTGACTGAAAATCCTCAAACAGCTTGTTGTTGTGTAGAAAGTCACACAACTGATTGGCGACTTCTTTCTCAAGGACTTTAGAGAGAAAAGGAGGGTTAGATATAGGTCTATAATTTGACAAAATCCCTGGATCAAGAGTGGGCTTTTTAAGAAGAGGCTTAATTACAGCTACTTTAAAGGACTGTGGCACATAGCCTTTTAATAAGGACAGATTGATAATATCTAGTAAATAAGTGCTAACTAAGGGTAAAATTTCTTTAAGCAGCCTAGTTGGGACGGGGTCTAAGAGACATGTTGATGGCTTAGATGAGGAAATCATGGAAGTTAGTTGATTACGGTTGATGGGAGAAAAGCAGTCTAAATGTACAGGTTTTACAGTTGTTTCTAAGGTTCCTGTGTTTGAAGATAAGTCAGTACCAACTGAGGGCAGGAGGTGCTGAATTTTTCTCTAATAGTTAGAATTTTATCTTTAAAGCTCTTGAAGTCATTACTGCACTGGGTCTACTAGGAATTACATGAAATAACAGAGGCTGGCGACTCTCTGTCAGCCACGGCTACAGTGCTGAACCAGAAACCTGGGAGTTGTTCTTATTTTCCTCTGTGTGTGATGGTAGTAAATGCTCTGGCATTACGGAGGGCCTTCCTATAAATTTTTAAGACTATCACTTGAGGCTAAGCATTGATTCTTCCAGATTGGTGGAGGCATGAATTCCTTTCAAGTTTTCGCGATGTTTGTTTTAATTTGCGGGTTGGCGGGTTATACCATGGAGCTAACCTCCTCTGTTTTATTATCTTCTTTTTTAGAGGGGCGACAGAGTCGAGTGTTATTCGTAGTGAGCCTGCAGCACTATCAACAAGATGATCAATTTGGGAGGGACTAAAGTTAGCATAGGAGTCATCTGTTACATTGAGACATGGAACTGAATTCAATGCCGATGGAATCACTTCCTTAAATTTAGCTACAGCACTATCAGATAGACATCTAGTGTAGGAATGTTTGCCTAATGGTGTGTAGTCCAGTAATAGAAATTCAAAAGTTAATAGAAAATGGTCTGATAAAAAAGAATTCTGTGGAAAGACTATTAGATGTTCAATTTCAATCCCATAAACAAGAACAAGGTCGAGGGTGTGGTTAAAACAGTGAGTGGGTTCATGTACACTCTGACAGAAGCCAATCGAATCTAGTAATGAGATAAATGCAGCACTAAGGCTATCATTTTCTACATCCACATGAATATTAAAATCACCTACAATAATTATTTTATCTGTTTTAAGGACTAAACCTGATAAGAACTCTGAGAATTCAGATAAAAATTCAGAGTACGGTCCAGGAGCTCGGTACACTATAACAAATAGAACTGGCTGTAGTGTTTTCCAGGTTGGGTGTGAAAGGCTAAGAACTAGGCTTTCGAACGAGGTATAATTTAATTTAGGTTTAGGTTTGATTAATAGGCTTGAGTCGAAGATGGCTGCAACTCCACCTCCTCGGCCTGAGCCTCGAGGACTGTGAGTATTAATGTGACTGAGGGGAGTGGATTCATTTAGGCTAACATATTCATCGTGACACAGCCAGGTTTCAGTAAGACAAAATAAATCAATATTATGATCTGATATTAGATCGTTTACTAGAACAGCTTTAGATGAGAGAGATCTGATGTTTAAGAGTCCACATTTTATTCTCCTATTTTGTTGTACTGCAGTGGTGGTTTTACTTTTTACTAGGTTTTTATGTGTAACTCTTCTTCTGTTTACTTTTGATTTAAATAATTCAAGTGGTCTGGGGGCAGACAACCTCTCTGTGGAGTTTAGGGTGGGTAACTGCTCTAATGGAAGCGCAGAGAAGCGTGTAGGACTGCAACTCTGCCTCCTGGTCTGGTCCACAGACTGTATTAAGTCTATGGTCTGAACTCTGAGCTGTCATGGCTTTGGGCCACTAATAAATTCAGCCAGATTTCTAGATATGAGAGCGGCTCCATCCAAAGTGGGATGAATGCCATCTCTCCTAATCAGACCAGGTCTTCTCCAGAAAGTCCGCCAATTATCAACAAAGCCCACATCATTACCTGGACATAGTGATGATAGCTTGGCCACCATTCTCCTGCCACCCACCACCTCCACTGGGTCCAGAGGGCATCCAAGGACAGAGATGGCCTTCTTTACCAGTCTGTCCAGTCTCTTCCTATCCCTGGAAGAGATGCCACTGGCCCAACAGGTCACCCCATACAAGACAGCTGATGCCACCACAGAGTCATAGAAAGTCCTCAGGAGCGCACCCTGCACTCCAAAAGACCTTAGTCTCCTGAGCAAAAAGAGATGGCTCTGGCCCTTCTTAAACAGTATGTTAACTGTACGTGATTTTATCATTTTTAAATTGTTTAAAGATTCCCTCCAGACATGTTTTAAGACCTGTCAGTGTCTGTTGGTTTTTCCACAAAAAAGTTAAATTAACAAGTTTTGAAATTCTTCATGTGCTCTCTCCCTCACAAATCCAGAATCTATGAAAATGCAAATATTGTTCATCAAAAGTTAGACGTTTCCAACTTCACTGTAAAGTCCATTCTCAGTGTATCTGTAGTGGAAGTTTCTCCACATCACACTTGTATGAATTGCATAGATCCATGATTAGCTTCCATTTATCTGTGTTGTCACAAAATGATGTTCACATTAAGACGTCCTAAACTGAGATTTCAGGTGAGCACAGAGAAACTTTTCCCCTTTAGTAGATGAATGTGAAAACAGCCTCGGGAACAGGAACTGAAGTTGGCCAGGCCGCCGACAGGAAACCAGGAACAGGAGTCGGCCGGACCGCCAACTGGAAACCAGGAGCAGGCCGGTCTGTGGCGCTGGGCAGCAGAGACCGCAAACAACCCCAAGCCCTGACAACCACCTCTTCCGTGGTCTCTGCGGGTCCCCGAGAATATGGCCAGCTGCATGCCCTCATAAGGTGAGGGAGGCTGGTCACTCACTGGCGGTGGAACAATAATCCCCAGGAATCTGTAGGAAGATGTCTGCTGGGTCCAAATGTGGTCGGTTGATTCTTAGGGTTAGCCATCTAGGCAGCAGGGGAAGGACCCAAATGCAGACACTCGAGGCTCCAGCAGTTCAAAGGTTTATTTCACAAAAACACACTTACAAGAAACTCGGGAAACCAGGGAACGACACACAGGGAAACACTAGGAACACAACAAGGAGAGACAACCAACAATCAACAGACAAGAAAACGAAGAAAGGGGACTGGTACATATAGGGGAGTGGCAAACGAGGGAATCGGGGGCAGCTGAGCAAATGGGGAGCAGGTGTGGATAATCAGACACGAGGGCAGGAACTGAACAGACAAGACGGGTAAGAATTTCAAAATAAAACAGGAAACACGGGCACCTAACACACACAGTCCATGGTGGATCATGACATACATAATTTTGCACAGTGAAGCTCAAACACCACAGTCAAAGAGAGACTTTAGTAAGGGTTAAAAGTCATGTAAATTATACATATTGGCTGTTAGTATATTTAAAATGATATGCATTAAAGTGAAACGTTTAAAACCATTTTTACTCTATTTGTATTTTATTGGATCAGAGCCCTGAGTCCTTGTCAATACCATTAGAGAAATCTAGAAATCCCATAAAATCAGGAAGCTACATGGTCAGCTAAATCTGTGGGGCCCCTTTGCCATGTCCTGTTACTGGTTCTGGTACATTTTCATATTGATGATGGATACTGCTATGGTCCCAGCTTTGACAAATTGTAGCACTTTTATGGTACTTTTTATCTGTTAACTATCAATATGTTTATAAAAGAATGTGAATTACTTTAATTAATTTTCAGCCTCAAAAACGTATTCATCACTGAATGTAGACGTGAAAATCATGGCTGTCAGTTTGCTGTCACGCTTCATGTCTGCAATATCCCACACATACACTGTATGAGTCATGTAGTAACAAAGATGATTATGGGGCATTAAATCTCTCAACAAAAAGGAATGAAATTGATGCATATTCTTTTAGAGTTGAAACGAAAATCAAAAAAAAATCGACAAACTATTTAGATTTTTCAAGCAAAGATAGTGAAAACATGCTTTAGTTCTGCCTTCACAAATGAGATTTGGGCTTTGGACTGTTGGTCAAACAAAATAAGACACTGCCTTGGCCTCTGGGAAGTTGCGATGGGGATTTATTCACTAATTCTGATGTTTTATGGACCAATGATAATTGATTTAATTGAAAAAAGATCATCAGATTGATCTGAAAATCACTTACCATAAAATGTCATAAGTGTGGTTTGATAGCAAAAATGTTGGAATTAAACTAGTTCTTTTTTCCGCTATTGAAAAACTGTTTTGTTCCACTTCAAGACTCTGCGATCCAGCCATACTCCTGCCATAGTCAGTTATTTTTTTGGAAAAAAATAAATGTTCATAGTTAAAAGCATAAAGTATGTGCTGTTCTTAAAAGCAGCCAATTATAGAAGAGGAAACAGTGTTGACATGAAGTATGAACCATGGTGGGTGACGTGTAACAACAAAATGACAGCACTGTTACTAGGGGCTAAGTGCTAATCTTGGGTGGGGGAAAAAAACTGAATTCTCTGAGGATATTTAAGTAAAAAAGAGGCTTACTGGTATGGTTCTGCCCTAGTTCTCACCAATACTTTGTCAGTGTGTGAATGTGAGATACGTGTATGTGTAACTGTGTGCATGTGATAGAGAGTGTCTGTGTTTGTGCACGTTTAAGCCTCAAGACCGTGCATGCGCACTCACAAGCTGCTGTGTGTGTGTGTGTGTGTGTGTGTGTGTGTGTGTACATTTTACTGTAATCCTGTCTGTGTGTGCGTGGATCAAAACCACATGTGTCATTTTTGCACAAAGAGTATGATCAATGCAACATTCTTCAGCAGCCAATGAGGAGGGAGCCCTTGTTACTGGGCAGTTAAGTGTTTATTTTCCCCCCTCTGTTATTTCGTGAGGTCGATGTCACGCGTCAAGCCTCATAGACTCTCAGATCAGCATGAGTCTTTACGACACTCCAGGGTCCTGCAGTTGTGATGAACATCAGCACTCTCACTGGTTTTGTAGGTCAACCAGTATGGAGCTATGGGTGCAGCCCAGCTCACAACACATGTATCTGTATGCACAGGTTTTATACACAGAGCAAAGGTCATATAGGAAATTCTGTTCACAGAAGTCCAGGATTTTGGCTGCAGGAGTTGGTGAAGGAAAATGTCCATTGATTTTTTTGACAGTAACCAGCAAGTCAGATTTCTCGAATTTCATTGTAAACAGCACCTTTAGTTGTCCTCACCTTTACAGGCTGACATAATATCATATATATCATAATATGTATATCAAGTAAAACACAAATCAGTGGCTCCTGAAAGGTATTATTAGTTTTGGTTAATGTTGGTGGATCACTGCCATGGTTATCACACTTTATCCACGTTTGTATTTTCCATAATTGCATTTACTACTCGCTGTAAATTCGGACAAAATATTGGCTTCAATACACATTGCCATTAGTGGAAGAAGTACTGAAATCTTTAACTTGAAAATAAGTATTAGCACAAACATGTACTTATATCACTGACGCATTAATGTGTAAGCAGAATCTTAATGTTGCAGCTCCTTGAACCAAAGCATATTTTATAAGCTGGCCATATATTTTGTTGGGCTGAAGCAATAAGTTTATTAAATTGATCGATTAGTCAATTATTAGAAAATTATTTTCCACCTATTTTGATAATTTAATTTATTACTGATTTAGATCCTTTATCAAACACAGCACAAATGTACTCAGCCCCATCAAGTCCTCCAAATTAACAACAAATTGAGTTGAGTAAAAAAACGACAATTAAAAAAAAAAATACACAAGATGGAAATACTCCAGCAAAGCACCACAAAAATGCACTGAGATACAGTTCTTGAGCAGATGTACTTTTTTACTTTTCACCACTTCACATTGCAGTCTTTAAAGTGGGTAACATATAAACCAACAAGAGCATAACAAAGTTCAGTTTGTAATTTTAATTGTCATTTGAGTTGGACAGAGACTGTCAAAAAGGACGGACACAAAATGACAAAACTAAAGTAGCTAACATATGATACTACTAACTGCTTGCATCAGTTTTTGCCCTGCATTCTGATATGAAATTGTTAGAAAACAATTGAAATTTTTTTTACGTGTCTTTCATAGGGGAAAAAAACGATATATTTTTAAGAATACATTCACAGTTTTGTCTAATCCTGTAGGGGATGACAATTAACAGAAACTCCTAACAATAATTAAGTCAAATATAATAATACTGCAAACTAGGACTTCAGAAATGACCAAATGTAAAGAAACAACAAACATACAGCTTGATTAGCACAATCGGTTACAATTTATATTGTGTTCCACCAGCAACACTGCCCCTGACCACATGGTGGCATCAGTCCTCACTGACTCAGGTCATGAATTGAGCACCACTGATGAGCTGAATGGAGAGAAATCCTCTTTACTGGAAGGGTTCAACTTTAATCTTAACAATCTCTTTCCACCCTTCATGCAAAAACCATACGGCAATAACAATAAGGCAGAAACATCTGCCTGAACCCCTCAGACATGTAAACAGGAGCAACAACAATGGGATTTACAAATAAGCCAGCTACTAACAACCTGATATCCTTGTACGTTAACAGCATGTCCATCTTATTTACTGAGGATGGATACATGCATTTTGTATACACAAAGCATTAACCTTCTTTTGTGTACTGTTGTCGTTCTCCGCTATACTGGTAAATTTGTCCTATGAAACATTAAAATAGCCTGTGGAGATACGGATTCCCAGTCGAGGTATTTTAACTGATGCCGTCTTCGCAGAGTTAAATGTTTGTGTCCCCAGTGTTCTCTTTGGGTTGGTCAGTGTAGGATTTCTGTTGACAATTTTGTATTTAGGTCAGTGTGGCCCCCTCAGGGTCTGACAAACCACTTTCTCCCCGAGTCCCCATGATTGACACATTTCCTTATAGCAAACGAAGTCCTGCTCCTCCGGTTTTAAATTCTGGATGAGTAACATGTTATAAAATACAACACTAAACGCTGCTGTTGGTGCATTCTCATTTAGATATCCCTGAATACCATTTAGTTAACCCCTGATACAATTGATAATATTACCAATAATAGTGACAATAACATAATAATTTTCTAACAATCTATCTGTCTGTCTGGTTATTCACGAAATGTTAATCCCATCGCTCCTTCATATACTACAAACAGACATATGTCCCCTCTGGGTCTTGAAGGTCTTGTTTTGCATAGACTGCAGCACCACGTGACCCAGCCAGCAGAGATGGCTACCTGTTGTCCTCTGTGCTGCCTCTCATCCTCACCACTTCTAGACAGTGTGGTAATCATCAGCCGCCTGGCAAAAACCAGAATTACCAGGACATCCTCTAAGAACATAATGCCTGTCTTAGACACTGGGCATCTGTTGGCATTTCCTTGTGATATGCTGGATACGGGGGAGGGGGGCTGTAGTGAGGAGGAGGAGGAGGAGGGAGGAAGGAGGGGGGGCTTCAGGCTGGGATTAAGGGGGAGAAGAGAAGGAGAAGAGATGACCTGACCACATGCTCCATCCATAAAGCGCTTGTCTTCTGTGCTGGCCCTACGCCCTGGACAGTCAGTCCAGGTCAAACCCACAGCCCCCACTGGGCGATGCCCAATGCTGCAGTCAACAGCCATTGTGATCTGCAGGTCTGCCCAGTCGGCCTCTCCAGTGTGGTGATTCGGTTTGGGGAGGGTCTTGGAAAGTCTGCAGTTTAATTCTTTACTCAGCACTAAAATATTGTCTTGAATTGGAAAGCATGAGGGTAGCAGAAGCAAAAATGCTGACTTTACATTAGATGCTACTGTGACTACTACTACTAATAGCACTAACCTTAACCAATAACCTTAAAGTATGTAAAACATGCAGCAATTTCAGGCTTCAACACTTTTTTCTCTTATTTCAACATATTCAGATAGGTTGCTCATAAAATTGACTTTCTATTAAGGTTGTATATTAGGGTACAGAAAGTCATTTTTTATTGATTTCTTCCCATGGTATATTTTATATCTTCTTTCACCCCATTTCAGTTTAACTCTAATGTTATGCTCAAAAACATACTTAACCTGGTTTTATCAACTTGATACAGGACTGGGGGGGGGGGGGGGACTGTCACAGACTGGCAGGTGAACAGGCTTTAATGCAAAAGTGTCTTATGAAATACAAACAAAATGAATGCCTACAGTATGTATTTATACATAGCCCATATAACATGAAATATTTCCTTATTTGGTGTAATAACAATGCTTTATGCTAATTTATATATTTTGTCACCTTCATAAAATGTACAATGTATCAAGTAGACCAGGTCTAGACCCAACAATTCCCACCAGCACCAATCACTAGGCGACATTGGCAAGGAAAAAAACGGTTTGACAGGCAGAAACCTCTAGCAGAACCAGGCTCTGGGTGGGCGGTCATCTGCCTCGACCTGCTGGGTTGAGAGAGAGAGAGCGCTTCTCTACATATTGGATTTGAAGAATTTCAGAAGAAAAGAAAATTACATTTTTACTTGAAAAAACGATGAATCGATTATTAAGACAGCTGCCGATTAATTTTCTGTTAATTGACTAATCGTTGCAGCTCCACATACAGCATTGGGATCTGTGGGACCACCAAAAAATGAGTAACTAAAGCCAATGTCAACAAAACAGTTAATTTGAGGGTGCACTTTTTATGTAACCACATAAGCAAGCGTGGAAAATGCCAAGTCAAAATGAATCACAATGGAAGTCAAGCTCCAGAGACATTTGACAGGAAAGCTGCTCAGTGTCCAATAACTCAAAGCAGTTGGACAGCTATATTAATACCTAATTTTAATACATTTCTGGAATAAAGTTTATGAACAATGCTATCTACATATCATTTTCTAATACAGACATTCATTATACTTAGTGGTGAATCTTTTCTTTGTCCTTTTTACCCGCTAATGATGGGAATTGAGTTTGTTGCAGATTGGTCAAAGGTTAAACACACCTTGCAGTTTATTACAGTAATATATCTGGTGATGCCTTCATGTCAGTCAAGGAAAACTGTGTCTTTTTGCAATAGCCAATGAGACCATTTTCTGGAAGGCTGAGCACCATTTCATTGAGCATTGAGCATTTTCATTACTCATTATTACAGTTTTCTGGAGATTCAGTGGTATTTGGCTGTCCACATATTTGTCCCTGAATTGGCCCTTAGAAGAATGATTTGGGAAAATACTAAAAAGAAACAACTTTTTTTTCAGTACAGTCATCACCTCTGTCACCGTGCAACACGAGTACCACAAAACTATGTTTGTTTTCTTTCAGAACAGACAGATCTTTATTCCCACTTTGTGTCCCAACCTAATGCACACTATGAACAACAACAATTTACAGTAAAAAAAGAGAATATACAGAAGAAACATGGGGTCAAGGACAATACGCAGTCATTCCTTTGCACATACGGAACTGCATTCTCTTTATACATTTATATAGAAAATAAAAGACACTTTCAATGACTAAATGTAATTATAGTTGCTCCTTAAATCTTGTGTAGCAATATCAGCTACACCTGACATGACACACCACATTTCCAACTTCTTTGGCTTCTGCCTGAGTATAATATGACAAAACACAGCTAATTAGATGAAACCCCCATGACAGTTGTGAGACTGCAACATATAACCTGACCAGGATCAGGCTAAAACTTGGCCAAGCTTTTCCTTCGACTGTCTGGTGAAATTAGCTCAGACTTCTGCGTTTGATCCCCTCCCCTCCAGCCACCAACCGCCCAGAGAGTACAACGTTTTGCGCAAGGTGACTTCCAACTCCTGACAGACTTTCTGTCGAGTAAACGGTGAAGACGCCCCGGGGCAGAGTGCCAGCACCGAGGCCAGATGGGAGCTACAGTCTCTATACCTGCCACCCCCCTCCACCCACTGCCAGTCCCCTGACACCCCTCTTGCCATCTGTGCCGACCTGCCCCTAGCTGTCAACAGTTCAAGAGCGGGTTGCGCCGTTCCCGCCTGTGCGTG
Source organism: Macquaria australasica (assembly GCA_005408345.1). Classification (NCBI taxonomy): domain Eukaryota; kingdom Metazoa; phylum Chordata; class Actinopteri; order Centrarchiformes; family Percichthyidae; genus Macquaria; species Macquaria australasica. The sequence goes on along the minus strand of SEMN01000060.1, from coordinate 130,483 downwards.
GCAGCCGACAACACAGCTGTGCAGATGTTGTCAGGGCAAAAAGATGGCGACGGCGGCGGCGACAGCAAGGCTAACATCTGTGCTCCCTGTGGTAACAACAGCGCAGCACTTTGCAAGAAAGCCAGTCGCTGTGATACTGTGTCAATGAGCTGACAGACGTGGTGCTTAACATCCTGTGTGGAATCATCAGCGCTGCTCCTAAAGGCCTTGGAAAACCCTGCACAGTCACACACAGTGCCACCACTGCATTATACTTTGTCAGTTCCATAAATATGTTCTGGGGATTAAACCCAGATTAAGACACTGTAAACTAGACAGATTTACGACAACTAAGTAGATCACAGTGATGTGATAACTGAAAACACCCCAGATCACAGGTTACACAACACGCAATCCAAATATCATTATGTTTCTTAAATCTGCATCCCTTGCATGTTTTGATCTTTAGTGGCCTGATGAAAATGTTCCTGTGAAAGTGAAGCTCCTCTCACACATCCTCTGCTGTTTTCCTGTGTGGCTTTGTGACTGCTGATTTTCTCCACCTCTCTCTCTCTTCATGCTGCTTGATGCAGTCTGTGGCATGTGTCAGGTATAGCCCTTCATTACCACCCTGCTGCTCTCTCTCTCTCGCACACACACACAAGAACAATGCATTAGGATGTGTTCATCTAAATTGTGTGTATTTGTATGTGTGTGTGAGAGAGAGGGGGGGGGGGGAGAGCACAGAAGGCAAAATGAATAAAAGGACTTCATACATTTTTATGACCGCACCGATAAGGTCAGTCATGTGCTGTGGTTACTAAGCAACACTGCCACCCCATGTTGGACAGTTACGGACCAGAAGAGTCAAACTCAGATATGTTTACTATTGCTCTGTGAATGACAGTCGACCAGCCTCTTGCTTCCCAGATATCTCTGGTCAGTGTGGTATCGCAGTCATAAGATGAGCAGAAACAGCATGAACATACATAAACGCATGCCACTGCTGTATTGCACCAAATTATGGGAAACCTTTGCAGCTAAATGTCTCCAGACCGTTCAGTGAATTCATAGATAAACGAAAAAGCCACCACAAGGGCTGAAAGCTGTTCTAAAATCTCTTGGTCTAATGTGGCTCACTTAAATCAAATATTGCATAATATGTGGTTAGAAAATTAGTTTGTGCCATCTATGATGGAAACGATGACATTTACATATTTGTATAATAATAATAATAACTTGGTGACCAATGTTCATTGTTGTTCATTGAGGCTTTCTGGGAAATACATGATACTTTTTTGATGTTCAGCCATGCTGTAAATGTCACATGACTTTCAACTTCTGATTATTCTAAACTAATTGTTGCTGGTGAATAAAATACAATTATATCCACAAATTTTCCCAGAAAAGATGTACCCAACACTGGATGTTCCAAGAGAAAATGTAAAATAGGAACCTTCAGGACAGGAAAGAAGAATATCACTTTAAGCATGTTAAAGGTTTTAGCAAAGTAAAATCCTCCTGAAATTCTTTTGAGCTTTTTTTAACCTGGAAAATGCATTGAACTACAAAATGAATTATCCACTTTGATTTCACAGTAAATAAAGTGATTTCACTATGAAATATTTAGTTGATCAGTGTGTTAGTTTGTAGTAAGTTGAGTCCAGCTTGAACTGGGCCTGAGCTGAAATGACTTGGATCAGAATGATCAAAGCTCTAAAGTTATCAGATAATAACAGCTCTGAGCCATAGAGTGGACCTCAGCAACTTGATGAAATTATCTTTTTATTGTAATAGTCACCTTTTCAATAGCTTAATTCTCAGTGGCATTGTACATTAGTGTGACATTAAAATTTTAGATAGCCAGATAGATTTGGATCAAACTGCAAAGAGTAATGTACAGACTCTGAATGTAAATTTCCCTGTAAACTCCCTGATTAACACTCCAGAGACAGAAACTTGGTAGGAATGTCCTGTACATACAAAATGGAATAAAAGTTTATGAATCACTGCCACAGAGTGTACACTAAAGTTATGAATTCTGCTACTTAAATTCAAAAGCCCTAAAATCCTAGAATTACCTCTGGATGACCCTGCTGTCCACTCAATCAGGACTGGACAGGAGTGCCTTGTAGCCGTGAGATGTAAAGTAGTCAATGAAGGGAATCAATGTATAGATCCACTAAGGTTCGCCATGAAGCAGCTCTGCTCTGTCCACTCAGTTGGCCGCTACCTTATGACCTCATGAGACAAGGTGATTATGGAAACCAGTAAGGGAAAATTAGTGCTTTTCAGCCTTGTTAACTAGGGCTCTACCAGGCATTTAGTTAGTTCTCCGTTCCTAAAAAGAACTATCATGCATATTAGCTCTACTACACTTAACATATCAGGAAAAATAAGTTCAAGTCCTTGCATCTGGAGCAGAGTGGAGTAATTTGTGAATGCCTCACTAGAGTTGATTGGCACTCCAGTAATCAATCAACATGCAAAAGAAGAAAAAATAGTTTAAAACTGAAAATACAGCATAATTCAGAGTTTATTTTGTATTTTCTAACGGTCACTCAGTTGCTCAGTCCCCCACTTTGGTCTAGGGTGAAATATCTCAACAACTACCATGAAATTTTGTACATTCATGGTCCCCAGATGATGAAAACAACAAACTTAGGTACAAGTACCTCTGTTTGGGGAACACTGGTCTAAAACAGCAACAGTGGATGTCATGTGCCATTTTGCATTAATTTTGCTGTAACAGTTCCATTATAGATCATGGAAGAGGCAGAAATACCAAGTTATCCATCAGTATAATACACTGCAGCACAAGATGTTTATCAAAAAGCTGGACATGACTTCTTTTTCTTGATTGGAGAAACATCTACAGATTGATGATATCAACAGTTTAAGATATGCAAGCTTGGATTTGTTCTTAAAATTCTTTGTTGCTTTGGCTTTGAGAGCAGAGTATCAGTTTTTTGTGTAACCTGCAGTGGAAAGCTTATGGCACACAACTTATTTTCAAACAGACACAGCACTTTCCACCTGCTAATAGCGAGGAATTACTCTCAAAGGGAACACGATTTCTTTATTCTGGAGACATGTCGACTCATGAAACTTGAATTGTGACTTTGTCTCACATTCTGTTCAGAATGTATCTGTAGAGAGAAGGATTCAAAGATGATCTAATAAAATGAGGGTCTCAGGATGTACATTAGACTACTGTTCCTTCATTTCTACCTCATAACGTGGTGTGAATTATTCAGCAGTCTGACCCAGGCAGCAAAGCTCCCTTATTCCGTCTGAGTCGCAGATCAAGATGAACCTGCCATCATTGGTCATCTTTAAGACATTATCAGATATTTATTGTATTGGGTTGTTTGAATATAACCAAAGTACTTGAGAGTAGTTTTGTTAAGAAACATAAAAGTTTCCCTTGGGAAATCCGGCTCTTTGTAGTTAAGATTAATGGATGTTATTATTCCCCACTGTACACTGGCTTCTTGTTTAACTCACATACATGATACTGTAATTGAGCCGCTGCAAACCTGAACCACAAAAAGGGATTGAACGTAAACAGGACAACATTGATATTCAAATAGCTCAGTTGAACATTATTTTGAAAATCTAGAATAAAAAGCCTTATATAAAGAATTTAAACCTGTTCAAAGAATCCATCCATGACTGCCAGCTTCACAACTCTTCTATCTCTGCTCTCTTCTCATTACAACTGCACTGTAGTTACCAGTGGAAATAAGCTGTTGTGGTTTTGGTTGAGCCTGGATACCTACAACCTGACAAGTGTTTGTCACAATATGGGCTGTGTGGGATATTTATAGGCCTTGCTCTGGTCTCTGTGTTTAATGAGTACAGACTTGATCACATTTCACTCACAGTATTGCCAACCTCTGGCACTTTGGTCCTGACAGAAGTATCTCAACAGTTATTGGATGGATTGGTGTGACGTTTTGTACAGACATTCATCATTTCCTGATGATAAACCATACTGACTTTGGCGATCCCGTGACGTTTTCCTCTATCACCATTTTTTCGCAAATGTTAGAATGCTAACACTCTAAACTGCTAGCATGGCTGTAGACCCCCAGTCTTATTTAATTTAACTTAAAAATGAAACACGAGGCAACAATACAACATTTTTTTCATTCTCAGACTTGAGTGACAAAGTACTTTACACAACAGCATGTGGTAAAACATGACTTGTATTCTCAGTGAACTGCAGTATGGAGCATCAAACCTGCATAAGAACACCTTAAAGCTGGAGTGCAGAACTTTTGTCTCCTCCTTCTGGTAGTGAGAGTAAAACACTGTGGATGTGTGCTTATGACATTTGCCTACAGGGGAGCTTGCTCAAATTTCCACAGTTCCAAGACAATAATCCATTATTTAGGTAGAGCAAATGTAATAGCTACATAGCCTACTCCAAATATTTTACAAAGACCAACCTGTCCAAGAGCAGTAAGGCCACATCCTGTCTTCTTTCAGCCTCTTCAACCAGGAAAAGCCTCACCAATGGTTATCCCTGTTTGTCCTCGCTGTCGATTGCTTTCCTTTTTTGACTGTAATTCGTCCTTTCTTTTTTATCTGGAGCATCAGAAACTTTTCTTGGAGCTTCTCAGGTTTTTCCTCCATAGTCGTATTTGTTGTAGCTGCTCCGTCGCTACGGTTGCTCTGAGCTATCTGAAGTCTACGTGAATCATGTGACCATCAAGCATTTTGAACTTGTGTTGATGCGACTCTCTCTCTACATGGCTCTGTGCCAAACCAATCATTGCTGGTTGACGTAAAACACATCACTACCGGTGCGCCAGTCGTGGAAATGTCACCACACACACCAGATTTACCTGGCAGTGATAGGCTTAATCAGTACTGCGTGAACTCGTCTGGCAATGGCTTCAATGTAACGGACGTTTATTTATATGTAAAAGTCCTGCGATCAAGCTTTAAGTCTAGTATAAGCCCATTCAATTCACCATCATACTGTATATTGAGAGATACTTGAGAGAAGTATCCATTCCTTATGAAACAGTAATGTTTGTTACAAAGTTGTAATTTTTCTACTTTTTATTTTTTTTAATCTCACCTTTAAATACACCAAACTTTTTGTCTCAGATTTACAACACAGTACACCCCTTTATCAGTGCAAAAAATAAGTCCCAGAAATGTCTGTGAGGGTTTAACATTTAAATAACAGAAGGGTTTAAAGAGGATAATACCTTTTTGATTTGATCATAACCTCACAACATATCATGACATTAAAGCGGGGATTAGAGAAATAGGGATTGAGCTCTTTGTGACCATGCAGCCAGTGATTTTAATCCAATCTCTGTAGCCAAACAGTCCACTGGGATGAAAATTGAAGAGAATCATTTACCATATGGCTGAATGATTGGACATAGCAAGACAAAAAAAAAAGGCAACGAATCAACAAGACTGGTGAGGAAATGGGTCAGTGCCAAGTTAATTGGCACTCTTGGCTTCTGTGTGTGTATTTTGTCAACAGCACAAACCAGCAACTATGTGTCTGTTGTAAATAGGTTACATTTACTTGTTCTCATACATTTGCTCATACAGTAGCTATTAATGTTTCTGTCTGGGTTTTGTTGTTGTTTTCCATGAAATCCAAGTCTTTGAGCAAGTTTCCTTGACTTGGATTTTTTGATAAAAAAATAGATAAAGTAAAAATGACAAAAAAACAAAAAACAAAACAAAACAAAACAATCCCCCCCCCCCCCCCAAGAGTACAGAGCAAACATAACAGGAATGAAACACCAAAAACGTGCAGCTAATAGATGTCGACGAGTTCCCTCATGTTTGCAGGCAGCCTCAGTAGGTGTAGCTGCCTGCAACTGGAGCAAAATCTGTACAGTATGGTTTCTAATAATAATCCATTTAAAAAGGGTACAGTAGTGTGGTGTTGAGAGGGCCAGGCTGCAGACCAGTGCTGTATAGCGGCAAGCAGAGGAAGAGGAGGCGGGCACATTAGAATGAACACAACACCAGAACTGGAAGAACAAACCCCTCACTGCTGCGAGCCAATGAGACTGACAGGGAGGGGGATTAGGCAAATTCAACACAAACAAAAAAAATACTTTGTATTCAATGTGTGAGGAAAAGCGCATGTTTTCTTTCCTGCCATCTTGGTTCGGATGGTTGGAGTCGGTGATAATGATGTGTTTTATTTTGGGGTTGCCTGGCTGGAAGCACATGCAGGGGCCAGACAGGCGGTGACAGGTCCTGTATTCCTGGTGCAGAGCATGTTCATGTGCAGGTCTGATGTGGATGCTAAGTCTAAGAGACAGACACTGTATCTGGGTGGAGGGGCTAAAGCCTGGCTCGCCTGCTACAGCATTTGAGCATAAATGGGCCACACTAAATTCAAACAGTCACATGGCAGCGGATGTCACTGCAGTTACCATTGTGTCAGTGCCTTCAAAATCATTTCAAATTCAGCATAGAATGCAAATGTGACTTTCTTATCACAACACCATGCCTGAGAAACACAACATGGGTGTTTGGTTGCTGAAGATTCAAAAGGAAACATTTACCTTCTGTCTGTTCCCCTCATGTCTCTTTAGATAGTCAAAATAATAATTAAAAAAAATAAAGAGATCTACAGTTGACGTTTTCAGGTTCATTGTTATGTATTAATGTGGAGGTCACACCTTATCATTTCAAATAAAATATAGAAGTGTTCATCATAGAGCACTTTTGTTTCCACATATTAATCCGCAGCCGCCTCCTCCTGTGTGGCTTGAATGGAGGTGAACTCATGCAGGGGGCTGTGGAAGCCTGACATGGCCGCCGTTTGATGCCCCCTGGTGCATTGGGGTCGCTGCTTATATTTGTCAAGGTCAATTAATGAATGCAGGGGTAAGGCTGGCAGGATCCCCAAAATGCCCCTTAGGCTCATAAATTATCCAGAAAGCACATTAAAAGACAGGATCTGATCTCCTCCAATTAAGATAATTTAGCATTTTTTTCCCTCACCAAATGCCTACATAGTATTCAGTCAGGTGTAGCCTACATCACTCTCTCTCCTTCCCTCCCTCCCTCCCTCAGCATCCATCCTCCAGCCTGCTACACCACAGCAGTGCCAGCAAACCACAGAAGGATGTCCTGCATGGGCTAATTCTCTCCTGCTTATGTTAATGTACAGTTTTCCCTCTCTGAGTGGGACACCATGATCCGTCTTCTCTGTGATAAAACAAAAGAGTGTTTTTTGTAACGCTCCTTCAGAGGTTCAGCTGTGCCTGTGCGCCCCCCACCCCCCCACCCCTGCACCTTTAAGGCAATGGAGAGGGAGAAAAGCGGCGGAGAAGGAGGCGAGGGTTTATTCCACAGTGCTCTGAGGCAGGGCAGGTTTTAAGCGCAGGGACCAGTGTGCGCAGTTTGTGTGTGCGGCTACGGGGGGAAGATGCGTGTGCTTGTTGCTCGCCGGACGGAGAGAGGCGGCGAAGAGAGAATGAGTTTTCAGCGCAGCTAACAATCAACTCTATGCGCTCTTTAGTCCTCGACAAAAATCCAACTTTTACGCATTTTTTCCATCTACCTGAGATGAAATGTTTGGCTGTTTTCAGAGCATAGACTTCTAATTTATTTATTTATTATTTATTGATTCTTTTCATTATTCCGATTTTGGAGCCTTTTGTTTTTTTTTGTTTTGTTGTTTTAATTGTTTAACCGTGGAGTTAGGTGTGCGCATAGACAGTTTGTCCTATGCGTCTCCAGCCTCTGACTCAGCAGCAGCAGCAGCAGCAGCAGCGGCGGCACAGCTCACCTGGACCGGAGCGCACCGAGCTGAGCTCCCTCATGTTCCACGCAGAGCAGCGCTCCGACACGGGGGGGCGGCTGCACTGAGGCCCGGCGCGGTGCAGTGCGGTCAGTCCAAAAAAGGGGAGACGCACAGTTGTGGATCATATACCATCTCCCGCCGTACCAGGAGACAATCAGCAGCAAGAAGAAGCTCAGACCTCCTCCTTTTCTTCTTCTTCCCAACGTGAAGGATTGAGAGAAAGAGAGGGAGAGAGAGAGGGAGAGAGAGAGAGATTTGCAAGCTCCCCTTTCTTTCATTGCAATTGACTTGTTGAAGAAATAAAAGGAAGAAATAATAAGAAGAAAGAGTGCGGGGAGAGAAGAAGAAAAAGCATAAGCTTGGATATTGAACGGAGCGGGGCATGTGGATATTGGCTCTCATCTTTTCCCAGTGCATCTTGAATGGTAGGTGATGCATTTGTGCACGTTAAACTTCAAGTTTATGTTAATTATTCCCCAGGTCTGAGTGTAGGAATAATATCCTAAATAGTCTGCAAGCATTTCCACATTGAAGATATTGATTTATTTATTTTTGTCCTGGAAAATTGAACGGAAGAACAGGCTGTTACTATGTCCTGACACAGGCAGAGGGGTTTTGGGGGGCTTTGATAGTTAAATCCACATTAACCTTAATAGGAATTAAGTGTAAGAACGTTTAACCACTCCTGCATTTTCAACATTTAAGATTATCCTTTTATCAGATGTAGAGAGGGAGAGAGATATACAGAGAGAGAGAGACAGAGAAATACAGAGAGAGAGAGAGAGAGAGACAGGAGAAATGTAGGTTGAGTGATAGGTGCAGTCTGTACTGCATGAGAAACATTTATTTTAGTTTTTGTACAGTGATTTTTTTTAAGGAAATTCTAGGCCTAAAATAAAATCTAATTATTTAGTTTCATTGTCAGTTTGTAGCATAAATGATTATTTATTGTCTCTAATCAAACTGCACTGGGCCTCAGTCTGGGTGCATTTTCCTACATAATTTTTATATGCTTAATATGCATATTAACAGATTTTAATCAGTTTGTCACGTATATGGCTTATGAAAAATTATCTTTTAGTAAATCATTTTGTTGTAACACATTTGCATGTTAACGTGTATTCACCATTTGTTTATTTAAATCTCAGCCCTGCCTGTGAATTGTATTCAAACAGAACAATTATTCACTTAATGAAACTGAAATAATTTCTTCATAGACATTAAAATTAATTTTAAATTCAGAAATACACTCCTAAACCAAGACGTATGTTGATGAAAAATGTAGTATATTAACTTGCATGCTATAATATAAATAAATATGTTTTATTATTTAAGTATTGAATTAAATAAGATGTGATTGCATGTCTGTATGCTTTCTGTTAGCTCTATCAAGTATCTTCTAGAAAAAGGATTAAATAGGTTGGCTGTGCTTTTTTCTGGCATTACACCCGCCATATTAGAAGCACAGACATGGAGTCATTTTGGATTGGAAAAAAAGAGACAAGCCCTTATCACCCTTGCCCAAGTGCACGTCTTGCAAAATGCATCCAGATCCTATTTTGTCCACAGTGAATTCCTCAAAAGGCTTGATAATTGCCAATTGTGTTTGTTTTTGGACTAAAGGTGACTGATTTTTACAGCGAATACAAGAAGGGTGTGTGAGGAAGGGGGGGAAATGAGGAGGACAAGGGGCTGTGGGGTAGAGGGTGGGATGTGCGTGTGTTGGGGGGCAGAAATCAGCTCGAAAGAAAATTGGGGTATTTAGAAGATCTTATGAAAGGTAGACGGAAGGAAAGGAGCTAAAAAAAATCAGAAGTGGACACAATGTAAACTGGGAGTAGAGGGCGATGCGTCAAGCAAAGATGACAGGAAAACCATTTTGTGGCCATGCTGAAGGGTTCAGTGAAGGCACTGGTTATTTATAGGAGAGAATGGAGTAAAAGCAGTGATGGTGGTGTAGCAAAGAGTCCATTCTGTAACTGAGGTGAGACACTTTCAAGAAACAGAGGACACTACTGTCCATTTCACATCTCAGTCAATGCTGTGCTGAAATCTCTGTTTGCGGAGCACAATCTATTGCTTTGCTTTTGAATGGCTTTTTTCAGTCTCTTTGGTCCAGGCAACAGCGCTGCAAAATGGCTGCTGCTAGAGACATCTACATGGAAACTTTGAATGGCAGCACTTGTAGTTGTGATGAACGCTACATTTGTTGTTGCCACTGATGCAGAGCCATTCATATCGACAGAGACTGACCTCTTCTATTGATTCGAAGATTAAAATGTTGTTTTTGTGGCAGAAATTAGAATTACCCAGAGTGCATTATGACAATTTTGCTTCTTTCTGTACCATGCTAAATTGATTGTAGGCAGAATAAAAGGGCTGTGATTGTTGATCTTAGACGGTATTCTTTCTGCTGCACACATTTGTTCTCCCGGAACAGACCTGCAAAGATTAGTCTTAATGAGCAGCTTCCATCAGAATGGTACATTTTGCACCTGTTCTGGACAGAGAGATGTAGCTTCCTGAAATAAAGGCTTTTAGGGCTCTGGTCCGGTACAGGCTGCTGAGGTTGTCTCTATGGAGACCTGGGTAATGGGTGTTGCTGCTGCAGTGTGGGCTTTGGGCTTGTGCAACACTGCACTCTATTCAGGTGACCCTGGCAATGCTTCCTGATAGATTTCAGCCTGTCACTCTTTCCTGATAATAGTTATGAGAGTCACATTTCATTTCAACACTTGATCTAATTCAAATTAAATAGATTTTTGTCTGTTTAGGTTATCCTTTTATGGCTGTATGTACATATTGATATTTGCATTGCCCGTTAGTGGAATATATCTTTAAAGGATTACAACCACTGCTCTAGCTTTGCAGTGGTCATTTATGAACAGTATCAACTGTTCAAACTCCATTATATTTTGAATTGCCATTGAGGACACATTTGCAAGCTCATCTACAGTAGATATAAACAATTCACCGCTGTAGAGAGTAAAATCTGTTGTAGAGTTCACTTCGGCGGTGCTTGAGCTTTTAAAGTGCTCTTGCAGAAGTGTCTATTAAAACCTAAATGGAATGGGAACAACATATTGCAGTTATGAAGAGATGAAACTGGGGAAATGGCATAATGTTGTTTTTGCTCAGCTACGCCAGGGGGGATATCTGACACATGCTCAAATGGACACTAATAAGCTGTGTAAATATACAGTGAAGCTCCTCAATTGGCTCTTAGTATCACTCTGTGCATGTGTATTTTTAGCTTTCAGTTTAGGATGGAGAGGAGCTGCTGGAGAAAAGGTGCCTCCGCTTATTAAAATATAAGCATTTTCAGTATAACTTAATCCAGACTTCAGACATGATTAATGTAGGAGAAGAATTCATTTTCTTTCTACATTTTTTTCCCGGGTCGGATCATAATAGCAACAGATTGAACACAGGAAACTGTCTCCTAGCTCCTTCATGCTGAACAACGATTTTAGAGGATTAAAGATACAAAACGCCCTGACATCAGCAGTTAGACGGTTCATTTTGATCAGGAGTAACCAAGGTACGATATTAACCCTGATAAGGACAGAGATTATAATCAATCAAGCACAGAGAGGAAAGGTGGGTTTGCAATAAAGATGTCACACATATGGTCATCATTCAATGGTGCGTATCCATATCATTTTACCAATTAAGAGATTGATTTTAATATCTGTGTGTAGTTTACTGAGTCATATATTGTTTTATCAGTTCTGATAGCCCTGTCCCCTAGGAATTACATGTATAAACTACTCATTCCTGTTTTTTAACAATATAATGAGAAAATGTTTTTAATGAAAGTATCTGGCAAGTTGCAAAATGTTCATACTGAATGTATCTGCAAAGCCTTCACTGACAAGGTGTTTAATTTGTTTTCCTACAATGATGATTAACATTTTTTAGGGTTATATTTAGGCACTTGGTGAAGATTAGGGAAAGACGGTGCACTTGGTTAAATGTTAAAAAAGCACAATGCAGGACAAGGTTGCTTTATTAAAATTCAACCAAAAGCACAGTCTTTCCCTAACCATAACCAAAGTGCTTCTGTTGCCTAAATCTAACAATTAGGGATGCAAATGCTGGTCTCCAGTGTCTAAGTCCACTTTGTTCAGCCACCATCCACCTTGACCACCTCCCTTACTTACTTACTTACATGGGACACAGAAACATAGCACTTGTGTGCTGTGTACCAGTGAACATAATCCAGGCAGGAACTATGTTTCCCTCAAAACAAAAATTAATATACAGTATAATTGTAATTTCTAGGAGACAGGGTTGGGGTTACAACACCATCTTACAAGCCTATTCTGTCTCAAGCTTTCATAGTAATGTCATAAAGACACAGCATTGCATTTCTATCCACAAACCAGAATCTTTTTGTTAATCTTTCTTGGTGCTAAAGGTGAAGCATTTGTCCAGTTTTTAAGAGGAGCTTGACGATTTGATGGTAGTATCTTATTGTTTCGACCAATTATCAGCAGTCAAAACAGCGTTGCTTAGAGGTCACATTAAGGCCAGTGGGAAACTAGGTCTGTGCAGACTGGTGTCTTTTGGTATACATCTGTCACTTCACATAGAGCCAGGACGGGTTGACAGAGTCACAGCAAAACACATCAGCAAACAACCACTGAGCTCAGCTCCTCAGTCGCATGTTAATATCAGCACACCAGTCAACACAATGTAGGTCATTGGAAACACAGTGATTATTCTTTTTAAGTAAGTAGTATTTATGTCTGGATGTGTTTTAGTTCTGATTAGATCTACTGTATTTACTGATGCGGCAGTGTGCTTATCACAGAATGATTTCTGACAGTGGTAGAATATTCATACATTTATTTAATCCACATTTTTAGCATTACATGTTATGATAATTTGTCATCACCACAGGCTATTATTTCTTCACCATAATACAGTATAGTAATGACAACAGAATCTATTATTATATCTATTATCTATCTATTATTGTGGACATGGTATTTCAGATTGTAGCAAGACTTTTCCCTTACAAGGCTGGAAACACAAAATTAAACTTTAAATTATTTTGTACTAATATCACAAAAAAATGTGTAACACAGACTCATTCAGTAACGTTTATTCCAATTCTTTGAATTTAGGTCAGAGCTTTGGTTCTTTAACTGACTTTATATTTTCAGGCACTTAAAGCTGATTTAGGATCAGATTTAGGAAGATTTTTATTCTTTTGTTTTAATTTTGCACAAGGCTTAATATTACAGTAGAATGTATTAGTGACGTGCTGTTTTCATGGACTCACTAATCACACCAGGATTGTCAGTGCCATCAGGTCAAATCTTTGTGTCGCTCCACTGTGTGTGCTTGTGCCACAGCTTGGCTGTTCAGACGAGAGTAGACTCAAGCATATGTTAATGGCTGCACATTGAACTGTTAAAGGTTTCATTTAACCCAGACCAGAATGCTTAAGGAGATGATAGTGTGTAGTGAGGCAGAAAAAGAGGAGGAAGAGAGGGGGAAGAGGAACACAGAGTCAGCTTGTGTTATGTGGGTATCTAAAGCTCAAAGAATCCTATCAAATCAGCCTGGGTTTCCTTGTTTCTCAAGGCTGTTTTCAGCACTTTCTAATACATCAGACAATTATATTGTTGGACACTGATTAACACTCAACAATCTTTATTGTATATCTAATAGGAAAAAGACAAGGCTTGCATGTCATTATTTTGTCCAGTTATAGTTCACAGTTTTGCACATATTGAGTGCTACAATCTACCTTCACTGGTATAAGTGATAGAAGTCCAGTATGGTTAAATAATGTTAAAACAATACTTTCAACTGCTTTTGCTGGGGACAATCTGGGATGCAACTGGCACGAGAACAGTGTGATGATTCATTAAATGTCAGGAAAATATGAAGTTGAATTTAATAAGGTCGGGGCAAATGGGGTAGAAAAACGCTCTGCAGTCATTTGAAAAGCCAGATAATACAACAGCTATTAAGAGACTTCCAAGCTTGTGAATGTTTTATAGAGAAAATGAATGTTGTTATAGATGCTTACCAAAATCTGACATTCATATACATCTGCCACTTCACGTGGATGTCACAATCACAGATTACTGGTCTTTAATTTGTTAATAACTCATCAACTGTGACTGAATTTGCATCCAAAGACAGAAAGCACACTTTGACAGAATATTGGTTTTGGTTTATTTAAAGTATTCTATTTGAATGAGGCTGTGATTGGCTGATACATCACTACACTTTAGTGAAATAGCAAAGCTTATTACTAGAATTCCTTTGACAATTTATGTGACATCTATTTCCATTGTTCTTGCAAAATGGCATTGCATGAATGAATAGCAGTACAATAAGACAGTGATACAGTATTAGTAGTATATATAAGCTATATAAAAACAATGGACCATAGTTTTTGGCATCTGTTAACTGGACTGCTGACATAACAAAACGACAATTAGTTGTGTTGTTTGTGTCTGTAGGCTTTCATCTTAAAATAGGGCAGTAGGTTAATGCTGTGGCCACGCAGGTACAGCAAGACATACGCCAAGCTGAGCTCAGGCTATTCTAGAAAGGCCTTAGCCATTGCTCTTTGCTCATCATGTAGTTTATGCATGACGTCTAACATGGCAGATAAAGATGTACCATCAGGGTAATTATATTCTTCATGTGGAGAAACTAAAAAACAGATGGCGACATTCTCTATTCAGACCCATACAATGACATTTTTAGGCTGGTTAGCAGCTCTAGCTCAGCTTAGATGACCCACTGCAGATATTAAATAGCAGAGGAATCTCTGTGAGACGTAGTGGTCATTTAGACTAATCTCAGCCCATAATGTAATATCATGTAATAATTCACAGCCTTTATCACTATAGAACCTTTTACATATTTCTTGGTTGTGGCCATGGCCCCTTCTGAGACCATGATAAATGCAGTCATAATAAAGACAGACATGGAAAGAGCTTTGTTGTGTTCACAGAAGTGAGAGCAGAGATCTTCTTAGCTTAGGTATGAAAAGCCACAGGCAAAAAATGTAGGAAGACGAATCAGGGGACTGCCTCTAAAGTTGTCTGCACTTTATGTTCATACACAACCAATTTTCAATAATTATTATGTTGTTAGGAAGAAAGGTTGGCCACTGGGGTGATGGAATTGTTGCCAAGCGACCCCGACAGAGACTCTGTAGGGGTTTCTTCATGTCCTTCTTGGATATAGACACCTGTCTGCATACACAGAGACAATTTATTACTATTTATGTATATATCTGAGGGAAGTAAAGTACTGACACATAGACCCCATCCCTTCACTTTATGCTCAAGTACACCCAAAACATTCTAGATGTACAGCAAGATGGTGCTGTGTGAGCATATGCTATTCCTCTATATAAAAACCTGTGTCAACTCAATAGGTTTTTAACTACCTTAAAAATAATTCAATAATATACAGTAGAAACATTTGAAGCCCAATAATTTCTCACATTGCAGTGTTTCTCTGTATAGTGTTGTATCACTTAGGAGACACTATTTATCAGTGACTCCACTAACTGTGTGTGACCTTTGTGGTGAGGCCAAAGTAAGACCCAAATTATTACTGAGGTCTAAAAGCGGTGGCCTTTAACAGAGGGTCTGGTGTCCTTGTGAAAATTCTGACTTTTGAAACATTTCCTACACTTTTACATCATTCTGACATTCCTCTGAGATGTACAAAATAAAAGGCTGTCGTGCACTGCAATGATTACTACATACCATTAATTTTCTTAAATTCTTTAGATCGAACATGTAAAAAGAATGAAAAATACAGTAGTCTTCAAGGAGCATAATTCACATAATTCATGTCAGTGATAGTTTAAATTGTGTAGATGACTCCTAATACAGAATTCATATTGTTTATAAATTAATATTTGTTCCTCAACCACAAACGTAAAGCAAGTTAACAAGGTCAGTAATGACAAACACTACCATAACAGCCCCCTCTCTGTTCATAATACACTGGGCATGCTTAAGTCGTAGACTACAGAGAATGTGATTTGTTAAATGCTAAATGTAGATATAGGCTACTTGGAAGTAGCCTATCCCTCAAACGTAAAATATGAGGCTGCAGCCCCTTTGTTTTCTGTGTAAGTGGCCAACAAGGCTGGTAAACTGTATATAAAACAAGGACAAAAGTCTTCAATCAAGGTGTTGTAATTAGTGAAAGCACAGTACATTTTGAACCTGAGACTCTCAAGTGGTCAGGTCCCTGTGCTACAGTCTTTGTAAGAAAATAGGTAGAGGTGACCTGGGAATACTGCTACAGTAACAAAACATTGGTTGAAATACCCGTAATATGGTGCACTACAAGAGCAGGGTGTGGCTTCATCAGACGGAAAAGAGAGAATGGGAATTCAAAAATAATAATAACATTAAATAATAAAAATAAACATAGTAAAAATACATGTAATTTTCTTTTTTTGTGAAGAAAAGCTGAATATTAAACTATAAAAGACATGACCAACAAGAAATTATGGCATCACTATTATCACTGGCAATTTCTTTCCCTGTGTCGCTGACTACTGGACATATTCATTAGGCATAACCAAACCGTGCTGATTAGCATTCAAAACCCAGCTCCGTTCCTGTAGCCCGAAATGTGTAACATTTTCAAACATTGTGGCAAATGTTTCATTAGAGTGTTGCTAGCCCCCAGCTCCATTCCGCTCCAGTCTCCACTCTATCAGGCCTTCCCCAGAAGTGATTATGCTAATTGCTGTTTGATCAGATGATTAAATTATAATTTGATTAATCCCAGGCACTAAACGCTCTGAATATGCTGATATGTATTTTGCTGCCTGGCAGTGTTTGCAGAGCCCCTTGTCACCAGGCAGTCTGATACACACAATCCAGGTATAGGACGGGGGGAGATGTATTGTATGTGAGGCTGCATTGGGAGGCAGTTATGAACATGAATGGAACACTGTTTTTGATGTACTGTGGTCTGGTAATCACAGAAAACATCCTGTGTGCAGATTGAGTGCAGCTCTAATGCAGATCGCTGCCATTTTCTCAGCCATTGCCTGTCTCTGTTACTCTCAATTGACTGTGTATCCATCAAGGTGATTTATAATAGTGCTCTATAGACAGGCTCCTGTAGGACTAAATAACGAGGGCCCTATATTACATGTCCTCTATAAGATCCAATGCCACTGTGGCATCACAAAGTGTATTTTTAGTATGTTTATTCTGTGATTTCACTCTTGTTATGCTTCTTGATTGAAGGTAAATTGAAGAGTTGAAGTGATGTTTGAAGAAGAAAATGTCAAGATTTCTAAAAATCACACACAGATCCACATATGTAATAGATTGGCTCACTGTGTGTTTGCATAGTAGCAATAAGGGAGGGCTCTCTCCTGCAGTGAGAGAGGGGTTACTGAAGATGAAATACTCTCGCCTTTGAGGCAAATGGAGGGCTGTTGAGGGGAAGGGAGGTAGGGATGGAGGGAGAGAGTGTTGGTGGGTAGGGTTGGGGTGTGGGGTTGATATTTTTCTGAGGCACAAGAGGATGGCTGTGAGCGGAAAGGCAGCGATGTTTAGTCATCTGACCCACAATCCCATTTAACCCCAGGACTTTGATTTGCCCTCCACTGTCAACTGCCAGCTTATTTAGCCTCTTTGTTTCTCTCCTGCAAATGGCTTTTGTTTTCGCCACCCCAAGATGATGCAAAACAACATGGCAAAAAAGCACCAAAGCAAAAAATTCCTTCCTGCTGTAGCTTATTCCAGAGCTAAAGAAATTAAAGCATTCAAAAATCTCTAAGCTTTTATTGTGATATATACTATATTCTGTTTATTCATTGTGATGCAATTACACCATGATACTTTTTTGTAATTACTTGCTAATACATTGCATATTAAACACCACCATTATTAAGATGTTAGCAAATGTATTCTACGTTCATCTCTATGAGGCCTGTAAATCAATGTAAGTAAGGCATGCAACAATTAAGGGCAACACTAACACTCTGGCATACAAAAAATGTGCCATCCAAAATTTGTAACTCTAATGCTAATGTGTGAATGGACATCACATACTTCCGGTATGGGTGTTAGATACACAAAACTACAAAATAGAAATGATAAAGGTGTTATCTTTGTGAGAATTATGACCTCTATCTTGCATTTTTGCACTACTGTTAGGATTTAGTTGCCTACCACCTTCTTCTCTTTAGCCTGTTTCGAGAATGTATTCTAGAAAAGCACATTTTCATCCAAATGTGCCATTTATACACCAATACAGCATCTCACCACTTCCCCAGTGTGGATTACTGGTTCATAACCTCAAATAAGGCCCAAGGAAGCTGAGGTATGTGTGTTTGTTATATAAACAGAGTTTTTATATCCCACACACTTGTGTTAGTGGAGAGGTGCGCTGCATGGAGTATTTGGCAGGCCTAGTGGTGCAGCTGCACTGATTGGACGGAAACATGAGTGAGAGTATTGCTTTCTCTTGGTTTGTTTTGGAATTCATTAGATGCAAGAAACACCTCTTGAGTTCTACAAGCTAACAATGTTTCCCAGTTTATCCTCTCCAAACATTTCTATCTGTCTAAATGGACACAGATCTGGAAGAAATGGACACATCACCTGTTTGTTCATTGAAAAACAAGTCAGGCCAAACAATGGCAGACAGGCTGAACATATCAGTGCTGCCTGAACTTGGGTAAACATTGCCCTGTCAGGTTTTTCTGGCCTGTGGTTTGCTCCCCACCCATGTTGCATTTCAGCTCTCAGTCATTCATGTCAACATGTTTAGTCACATCTTGCCTTCAGTCATATGTCAAATCAAGTCAAATTTAGTTATAAAAAAAATCTATTTAAGGAAAACGGGTTAGTCATTAAGAGCATTACAGAGTTTTTCATACAAGTACACTTTAGAAGAAAGCCCTGGTGATATACCAAGTGTTTGTAATGGCTAAGACCATCCTGTGATGCTGAATTCAATAGATTTCACTTCAGTTAGCACCCTGCTCAACTGTTTGAACACAAGAGAAATAACGTAAAATTTCAACATTGTTTTAATTCTATTCAGATACATATGATATGTATATGTTGGCTATAGGCCCTTGTGCTGAGCTGTAGTATAATATGTATATGATATCCAAGCTGCCAGCCGTCCTCCTTCAGCTAATCTCCTCGTTATCCCTCCCTGCTGGGTTTAATGTCCTCCCTCTCAGCTCACCTGAGATCCACCTCCACCCTCCCTCTCTCCGTCCATCAGCTCAGTCAGAGTTGCATTTGACAGTATAGCAAGCAGAGGTGGGAGGAATTTTACTGAAATAGAAATAATGCCTCTCTTCCACTCTCTAAAAGCCTGCACAGTGTATGTATTGTGTTGCGATATATAACATACAAATTTGAGTCAAGTACTGTTCAGACAAGAAACTAACAGCTCTAACTAAAAATCCTCTCACTAAAATATACTCCAGCTCTTTGTTGAGCGAGAAGACAAGAACTAAAATTTGACACCACCTGGTAAGTCTACATTTTGCTCATATTAACATTCTTTCCATGTGCAAGACACTGAATCCATCAATGACTGTGAGTGACTGATGCCATTGTCCTTTCATAAGTATCATTTTTAGTTCTGTAAAAGCAGGAGGGAACATTGAAAAATGCTGAAACTAAAGGAATAGTTTGACATTTACTGAAAATACACTTATTCAATTTCTTGCCCAGAGTTGTTGTAGATGAGAGGATCGCTACGTCAGCCTGTCTGTATGGTGAATCTGAAGTTACCGCTAGCAGTTGGTTAGCCTAGCTTTAAAAGATCTGCCTATCAGCACCTCAAAGGTTCACTAATTATCACATTCATTATCATATCTCGCTTATTTAAAACCGAAATGTAAAAACAATACTTTGCTGGGGGTGGGGGGGTTACGTGCCAAACTATTTCTTGGTTGGGCGCTGTGACTTCTTGGGCTCTCCATTGGTTCCCTGGCAACCTCACGGTGACGACAAGACTCCAGGCTAAGCTAATCGGCTGCAGGCAGTAACTTCATATTCACTGTACAGACATGAAAGTGGTGTCAGTCTTCTGAGGCTCTGTGAGGCTGTACTTACTTAGGCACAGTAGTGCTTTGAGCTAAATGCTAACATTAACATGCTCACAATGACAATGTGAACATGCTGATGTTTAGCAGGTATAATGTTTACCATGTTCACCATGGCAGCTTAGAGTGTTAGCATTTAATACAAAGTACAGCTGAGGCTGATGGGAATGTCATTAGTTTTGCGGGTATTTGGTCATAAACCAAGGTATCTGTCAAATTCTAATTTTGTATGTCTACAACAAATGTCATGACAATCCATCTAGTAGATGTTCAGATATTTTACTGGATAAGTGAAGAACTTGATCTGCTGGTGGTGCTTGATGAAAAGTCAGGGACTCACCAAAGTCAGTAGATCTTGTCCTCTGGGAACCATGAATGTCTGTACAAAATTTCACGTCAATCCGTCCAATAGTTGTTGAGATATTTTAGTCTTGACAAAAGTGGTGGACTGGTGGAATGGGTTAGGGTTGCTGCTTGCATGGCTTTCAACCTGCTTAAGGGGAACACAGGGGTTATTTATGATTATTCCATTACCCATGGACAAAACATCTCATACAGTGCAACGTGTCAGAGGACAGGCATATATGGCTACTTTATGTTATCGGTTTTAATTGGTTCTGTAATGCAGTATGTGAGCTAACTTCTTCTTTCAGAGCTCTGGAATGAATTCAGCATCTGCATCAAGCTCTGATTCACACTTATATTCATGTGGAATAATATTAGAAGTTGCTACATCGGGTACATCCTGTCATTTCAGTGCTGTGTCACTTAGGAAGGGTAATGGAGCATTATGAATGTCTCATATGGTTGTTTTTACCTCTTTCTTTTTTTTCTCATAATGTCCCTCTGTATATTAGCTTCACTGGCAGCAGCTAGAGTTGGTTTGCTCACTCTCAGGAGTTTCTCCTCTTCACTTCTTAGCTATCTCTCTCTTTTATTTCTCTCTCTCCCTCTGTCTCAATCGATTTTCAGTATTTGTCCATTTTCACCTTGGTGATGTAACTAATTAAGGTCTTCAAAGTACCTAGTACGTGGGAACTCCCTCCTCTCTTGTTGGCGCTCATGTAAATCAGCGTTCATATGCATCAACTAACCCACTCCACAGTGACTCTTGTCTCGCCCTCCAGAGAGTTGACATCAGAGGAGGGTATCATTGGTTTTACATAGCAGCTGCCTGGCACTGAGCACACCCCTCAACATTATTCATGAGGGCAAAATGGGAGCCGGTGATTTGGGAGAGTGAGGGGACCCTGTTCTCCGATCTGTGCATCTCAGATCAGCGCAGCACTTCTCTTTACCGCTTAATGTGTAAGCCCCTAGGGCAGGAGAGGAGGGGGGCTTGGATGCTTACTCACTGTCATCATGAGGCCGTCCTGTCCTCCACCCCATCTCCACCTCCTCCCTATCCCTCCCCCTTTTGCACTCTCCCAGCCCCCACTCTCCCCTCCCTAGGCGGTCTCTGCAGAGCTCTGCCTTAATTACCTGCATTGCCTGCCATGAGCTGTCAGTGCAGCTCAGTGCTTGTTTGCCCCAGTGGAGTTGCCCTAATGTCTTGATGCCCTGGTGCCCACTGTAGCACCACAGAGATCTCTGACCTGGTGAGGGCCACACTGTGGCTGAGAGCCAATTGGACTTTAATGTTTAAATACATTAGCAGCCTTGGGCAGGGCAGACATGTTGTGGCTAATAGCAAATTCAATGTGATAAAATCACAGGAGAAAGGCTGAATATCAGGCTGTTGTTGCAGAAAGCCAAGCAGTCAAACAGAACATTATGAAATAATGTGAAGCATCAATGAGTTCTTTGTCATTTCAACAAGAAAACAAGAGGCCCCCGACCACATCCATCTAAGGCTGATTAATGGTGTTTGGTTGAGGTAAACACAGGACAAGCAAAAAGCCCCTGACACATCAGTGGGCTAATGCACAGGCTAATGCATAGGCCTATTTATGTTGTGTGTTAGTGGAACCTGTATTGATCAGACATTTACTTAAATAAATTGCCTGGGTGATTTGGAAGCAACCACTGACGGGCATTGTCAGAGTGGAGGTTCACGGGTCTGACTGAACACACATTACAGGGAAAATAAAAGGCTTGTTTGTTTATTGTTTTGGAATAGGAATATGTGGAATCGGAGCTCTGCAACTGGTGCTTTTTCAAACTGGGAGACACTTCCTTCCTAACCAGTGTCTTGATGTTTAATTTCAACACATTTGAAACATATCTACATATAAGAAATCTGTGTAGATACAATTGTAGCAGGTTAAACCAGCCACATTAGCTGCTGCATTCACTCCCCACCTGTCAACCAAGCCCATGTCCGCCTCTATGTTTGTGGGCTCCTAGACATAAACTCTCATCCCCCCACATCCCTCTGTTACACCCGTGTGCACTCTCCTTGACCAAAGTGTGTCTGGTGCCCTTGAGCTCCAAATGCAGTAGCAGAGGCTCCACTATGGGAGGATTGCATTAGGAGTCACCTGCAATCCCCGATTAGGAGGCTTCAGAAGGGCCTGCCACCAATAGGTGCTGACACCCAGGACTGTGCCCAGCATTATTTCACACAGCAAGAAGAAGAGACCCACCTCACTAACCCAATAGGACCCCCCCCACACACACAGAAAAAGAGAGAGAGTCCATCTATTATACATGTGTGGGATTCATAATTGAACAATATCACTTTTTCCACTTTGTGGTTTTGGCTCATGGAGAACTGATGTCGATTAACACAGGCTCTGGGGCAGGCGGGCATATGGCAACTGTTAGTGAGAGCATGTCTGTGTGTGTGGGCATGAGAGGCATGAGAGTGCATTGGTGTTCAGCATAATATTGCAATGGTATGTGTGTGATGTCAAAGTCATGTCAAGAAGATTGAGATAGAATGGCTTTAATGATTTTGTACAGTTTGTACATTTGAGGAATTTAATACAACAATAATAAGTGTGCAATGTGGACGCAAGAAGGAACTTTAAATAAGAGGGAGGAAAAGACACAGCCCAATCATAGTTTTTAGGTCCTTCAATAAGTACAGTCGCAACATCCAAAGAAGATAATTCATTTTAAAGTAAGATTCAGAAAACCAGCACTATCAACAGAGACAGAAATCCTTTTAGATGTGCACCAAAGCGTTGCAGACTGCAGCCTTAATCTGCCAGCCATGCTGATGGCTGACCGACTATCGATAAGGTCCACATAAATCTTTCATCTCCCGTTTCAAGACTCAGCCGGCTCTGGATTTGATCTTACTCCTGTGTTCCCTGTATTATCAATAGATTCTCTAAAGTGTGCCTCTTCCCTCTACAAAAACAATGCGTTACATATCTCTGAGATGCGCATTTGTACGTGTTACATCTTAGTATTTTATGATAGCCGTTAATGAGATTATTATTTAACGGTGCTGTACATAAACACACTTGATGACAGCCAACAGCCACCCACATACTGTCTCCTTTGCTTGCAAGCAAGCATTATGATAAACTGGGCTGGTTTGTCTTGGGCTATTTATTTACAATTGAATATTCAAATAGTATCCCCCAAAAATACAAATTATGTTTATGTAATTTCAGCTCTATTAGATGATTCTCTGTGACAAGTCAAAGGAAATATACTGCAAAGAGTGTCTACTATTATTGGACAAGTGGTTCAAGTAGCTATGGTATGATAAAGGAGGATTTTTTTTATTTGTATGAAATCCTGTGAGCCAGCAGTCCCGTTTCCTCTTTAACCAGGACACAGCAGAGTGTATGTGTTGTTTCCTACAGCACTTTGATTTTAGACTGCACTGCTTTTCAGTTGCAGGGACTTTTCAGTGAAGGTCCAGTGGATGATAAACACAGATCAGCAGAGTCAGTCAGTGGGCAGCTGGGTGCAGTCTGATACCCAGACTTCCTCTCTGGCTCTCTCCCTTCACATGCTTCTTTTTTTTTTTTTTGCACCTGCATCTTTGTGTAAAGGTGGAGCAAGTCAGAATGTGAGAGACAGAGTCAGAGAAGCGTGAAGGAGAGATGAAGGTTAGAAAGGAATACAAACAGACAAAGCAGAGCTTGGAAAAGGAGGTATGGAGAAAGAGAATGAAGAGAAAGGGAATAAGGGAAAAAGAAAGTATTCACTTGAAGGAGGTTGCGGGATACAGTTGAGATGGATCATTCTTTTGACCTCTGTCATGGCATCTCTTCCATCCTTTTCTTTACATTCTCTTCCAGTCCCTCTCTGTTAATAGCGTGTCACTGTCGGAGTGCTTTCCAGCTTTCCCGCCTTCCCACTCAACCCCCCACCCTCACTGTTTTCCTTGAAACTACACTGAAAAATACATGTACTCCTGCTGTATCTATCTGAACTATTGGGATCTGGCAGGGTTTTGCATCCATCAGGCTTTCTCATCTTAAGGAATCAGCCACCCAGAAATGGGCAGTGAAGGTGGAGGTGGTGGTGGTGGTGGTGGTGGGGGTCTGAATTTTTTATGAGCTGGTGCAAAGCGGATTGAGACAAAAGCAGTTATGAGGCAGCTTCCCTTCTTCGCTCAGTCACCTTTCAAACACACTCAGGCCAGAGGCTGCATGATGGCTGTTTGTCCTCATTTAGAGAGTGTCAGCTACTGCAGCACCCATCAGGCTGCCTGAATAGATGTCCCTGATGGATGATTACAGTAAAATGTGTCTTTTACTCATACAAAATACTGTATTAGGGATGTAAGCAAACATGAATACATTATTATTCTGATATGAACATATAATGCATTCTGAACAAATACAAACAGCATCTACATTTTTCCAGTAATATTTCTTTTTTGTCACCTGAGTTTTCATAAGATTTATTTTTCAGTGCAGGTTAAAGCTTGACTGATGTTGCCCAGCTGTGAATTTGGCACCTGCGTGACTTCACAGTAGACAAAAAAACTGACGAGCTGAAGTTAGGGACAGTATCAAAAGTGCATGGAAGAGGGCCAAGAGAAACTTTTTAGATTTTTGTCAAAAGTTTACTTGTTTTTTTTTTCTTTGACATCTCATACAAACTTTACTTTCATTTGGACCTCCTCCCATTGCATGCATAACCTTCTTTTTATTATGTTAAAATCCTGCAATATGGCCAAGTGAGCTATAATGGCCCGTTTTCTGTCAATAGCTTCTAATGTTTTATCAGACTAACTTTACATTCATCTGGGCTTCCTCCCATTATATACACAACCTGCATTTCTTAAAGAAAAACCATGCTATATGAGCCATTACTATTCTGAGTGGTATTTTTCCACTATACATTTCTGCAGGGACCATTAACAGTTACACAGCTTAAATTTAGACTTGGTTAAGACATACTTTTCTTTTGAGGGTGGGGTTCAAATACAAATCATGCTTTATTATTTGAATAATTTAGGTACAGATTATTCATACAGGTATTTTTACTATATTTTGGTGAAAAGACCTGTCTGTGGAACACCACTGACCATGATGTTATAAGATGAACTCCACTGAAGGGTGTAGGGTTTAGAAATACATTAAAACATTACAGTGATATAAAATACTGCAACACTTACAGGTACACAGCTGATTAATGCATGCCAACCCCAAGTTTCAAGTTTCACTGTGACACATTCATACTTCATTAAAGAATATTTACAGTCTGTGTCTAAAACATGTAAAATGCAAAAGACATTTTTAGCTTCCATAGTTTTTGGCACTAACTATTCCATATATTTACATTAAGTTGGTATGAACTAAGAAGAGCCTTTAGATTATACAGTTATATTATACAGTGGAGGTTTAAATTGTGCTCCACTGTCCCTTTCTCAAAATAAATAAAAACCAGCTACTGCATGTTAAAGTATGGGTGATGCAGTGTATTGTGAAATACCTGAAACTGCGAGTCCAACAGTATCATAATAGCAGCCTCCGGTTTGTGTGTGTGTGTGTGTGTGTTTCATTAAGGACTCTGGTATTTAGGAGATCATCATTAGAACTTGATGCAGATGACGAGAGCCAGTACGTCTGTTTTGGAGTCAAATCAACTCAATTGTGGTGAAATCTGCCAGCCAAGCAGCCACTGTCGCTCCCTGCTAGTCATAACAGATGCTGAGATTTTATGATCATCTTGATGGCAGATTTTCCTACTTGAGAAAACCACTGAGAAGCTGTTACTCTGTGTGATTACATGGCCGTAAATTAACCCCTGATAAGTTCTTCATGTATCATTATGGGTAGTGAGCCATTAAAATGTTCTTTTTTGCATTTACCCCATGATTTTTGGCCTCTTCACCCCTGCATTTTTGTATAAGTAGTGCATCAGTGCAGCTATATTAAAACCCTTTTCTATGACGAACATTGAACATTGTTTATCAAATGTATCGTTTTTAGGAAATAAGAACAAAAGTAATAATAGATCTGTCTTTATGAAGGTTAATGCTCAGCATGGACCCATGCTTAGTCTCTGCAACATTTTTTATGAACCTTCCAAACTGATGATTGATTGATGTAAGAGTAGCCAAGTTAGTAATCATGCAAGAGAAATTTGAGTAGTCATGTGATGACAGAACAATAAAAGCTGAAGGTTATCTGCATGTCAACTACAAAACAGGATAAAACTACACACAAAATACAACCTCATACATGCACATGCATACACAAGTATCTGTGCCTGATCAGCAGACTTGTTTTTGAGGTCTTCACTGTTGTCAGGTTACTCATTTATTAGTAAAATGACACCTCAATGTTTGTCTCCCAAACAATCAGTGTTTTGAAGTAGTTAAAGTTCAGGTTTCAGCATGGCCAAACTAGCAATCGATAAATAAATCCCCCAGAACTAACCTGTGTCATGGCACCTCTGCCTTTTCTCACCACCTCTTGGATAAGAAACTACAGTCTTGTAGCTGTCGACAACTTCAACCGTTCGCCTTTCAACACCTCCCGGCCTGGCCCTCAGAGCACTGCATGTGTGAAGTGAGTGCAGCTAGAAATGTGCAGAAACATGTGTACGCCATGGTGTTTGTTTGTCGTAACAGGTCGAACGACCAGTGGGTGGAAGTGGCCGGTGATTTGAGCGTGCTCATTAGGAATTTATGAAGCGCTAAAATGTTTGGTCTCCAGGGAGGGGGGATTGGCAGCCGTCGCACAGGCAGGCAGGCTGGCAACAGGAGTAGAGAGCCCACATTAGAGAGAGCAAAGACTGTAGAGATACAGTGCAGATGCCTGAAATATTTACAGTAGGTGACTAACAATGGCAGAATACCACTGTTAAGATTAGCTTCTTTTTCACCCATATCATTGTTTGATCACTGTGGAATCATTTACAAATTACAAGTTTTTATTTGGTTTGCCCTGTAGATGTAACTGATTCAATAAAACAAACATACATCTACTTAACAGTCCTTACTATGTTTATCCATGACACATACTGTAGGCACACTAAAGTAAATTTGTAGAATTTCAGCAGGCATCAAACAAATCAACAATCTGCCTTTTTCTTGTAAAGACAGAATTCAATCAAATCTTTTAAAGCACAAGATTTTACTGAGTAACTTAATCGCTGTTTAGTGATGACAGTGCTGCAGTAGACACTTTACACTGGGGCCAATTAGCACGTAAATAAACATGCGAATAGACAAAACATGAGCACATGAAGACAACATCTTCAATAACAAGCATTTGGAAGAAAAAAAATGCTGCAAAGAAATAAAACATTAGCAAACTGACAACAAGCAGCATAACAAAACATGCTGCAGATATAGGAAACACAAACAAGTACAGGAAATACAACCAAATTCAGAAACTGAAGTTGACTACCCATCAGTAGTGTAATGGTGCAGCTATATATACACTCGTCTTGTTTCTAGTTTATTAGGTACACCTAGCTAAAACTATTGTAGTCTAATACATATCTATATTTAGCCTACCCTCATTAACATAAATAGGGTGGACAAAATAATTAAAACACCTGTCAGCATAATGCAATGATTCATTGCAGGACTGTTGTATTCGTTTAAGCTAGGTGTACCTAATAAACTGGCAACTGAGTGCATATTTATATATATATGTATATATGTATATAGTGTGCTGGCAGTTTCTTTTGTTTTGTACCTCAGCTTAGTTTACATTTAAGTATTTGCTTGTGTTTTCTCTATTTGTTATGCTGCATTGTCACATAGGTGACAACGTTTTCTTCATTAGATTTTGTTTTAGTTTATTTGCATGTGGTTTTTTTTTGCGTGGTTTTTTTGTTACAGTGCGTTAAGCTCTAAGGGCCACCAAACATGCCTTAACTATGGAAACCAGTGAAAACATTATGCAGAGAAATTCTTGCTTAAGCTTTTACCCACTGTAGCCAGCACAATTTTCAGTGTAATTGCAACTGGAATAGACATATTGCTTATGTTTACCTTTACATTTACTATCAAATCATTTGGTTTTGGGGACTGGGTTAAACTGGGCTTTTGTTCATAATATGTCTTTGTCTGAAGGCTTGTGTTTCTTACCCAGCTGGTCTCTGGTCCGGCAATGTTGTTGCATCCTCAGATCTCAGTAATTAAGATGAAGTTGTTACCATAAGTGATAGGACTGATGGAAAAAACTACAGGTCTTAATATAAATATTTTGCGCAGACAAAATAATACATTAATGACAATTTGTTGCAACTTTGTTTTACAATGACGGGTCTACAGTTTTGCCATGGATTAAAAACAATAGGTACAATACTGTTATTGGATGTACTGGCACCTATTGGGATCATGATTAGCTATTCATTTATTTAGTTGATAAAAAATGCCACTGTCACTCAGAAAAGAAGCAAAATGGCATCACTCATTTGTGCAGTGAGGAGGAATTCAGTTTGAAGGTTCTTACTGTCACCTCTGTGTGCAGAGGCAATCAGGATTGTGCAGAAGGCAGATACAGATATTAACTACAACAAGTGACAACAATGGTACAGAAATTCTTTGAAACTGCAGATTTATACAAATGTGCTACAAACGGTGCTCTGCAGTTACCTCACATTGTGATTCTGTTTATTTTCTCCACAACTCAAATAACAGGAAAAAGTATGAAAAAGCCAGTGGATGTATTAAACAAGCTCTCCACCCTGCTTGGGATCCAGCCAGTATACATATCCTGGCTTCATGCCAACAGTGTGGGTTGTCCATTACTGCAAAGAGTTGCATTGTCAGTTTTTATCCAGCACAGTAACTTACTACAGGGGAAGTGCATCACATTACATTGACTTGCTTCATTAGTTAAGATGACTTGGAAACATCCTCTGCTGCACGCTGTGTAGATGAACATGACAAACTGACTGCATACCAGCTTTTAGGGCTATTTGGTTGCCAATATCCAAATTATAATTATGGAAACTGATTCTCAGTGAGTGTTCGACACCACAGCAACAATATAATTGTTACAATGATAGATTACTTATTTAGATCTAATATGAAACCTTTTGGAGGTAACGGACGCTATGACAGCTTTTAATTCTGATGAAAGCATGGATGCAATTAGTTTGTCAAGAGAGAATGTATGTATGGGCTGTAAAACAAAAAAACAGTAAAAAAAAAAAAAAAAAAGTAAAACATTGAAAACACCAATATGATCTTGTGAATATTCTCGCTCACACAATATGACATAGCCATTTCTATTATACATGTACTATTTGTGTTTAGGAGGATTACTTAAGCTTGAATAATAATGAGTTTTTCATAAATATGTTTACCAAGAAATGCCTCTATTGTTGGAAAGTTACCCTGAAGCCACTGACAACAAGAAGTTACGGATTTCCGAGAAATCTGTTGGGTTGTGTTTACCCTTAGAGCGTTTTGGTTGGTGTACAAAAGGATTGTGGGTTTTTTTCTAAATGTGTCTCTCTGTGTGTGTGTGTGTGTGTGTGAACAGTCAAAAAATAGTGAAAAAATGCCCATCACATCTTACCAGAGCCCTTTTCCTTGAAAAATGACAAACGATTAATTGATTATCAAAATAGTTGCAGATTATTTTTCTGTCAATCAACTAATCATTTCAGCTTTGGTGTTCTGTGTCATATACACAGATGTGCAGGTGTAGAGGAAGGAGGAAGGGTGCGGCTACAGACATGCATGTTGTGCAGGCAGGTCTGGTGCTCTGCTGGCTGTGTTATTTCACATCCACTGCTGCTCTCCCAGAGCTTTGCTGCAATGTGTCTTCATAGACAACAAGAGACACACTCCTGCAACCTCCCACCACTGCAGTGAGCACAAACACAATGGTCAACCGTGGGGAAACACACTCGACCTAAATTCAAAATAAAATAGAAGTGCAGGATAGCACAATTCTGTCAAATATAATAGTTATTCTGTTATGTGGTGGGGTTTATTTTGTCAGTTTAAATAAAGACTTCTGCCATACAATGTTCAAGTTTTGATAGGAAGTAATAACAATTCTAACTGCTTTTCTAACATTTCTGTTTGTATTTTCACTTCTCACCCTGTAGTTTTCTGTGAAGATCTACGTTCCAGCTTATATTTTGTCAATGCATCTGTGCAAGAGGTAGTGTTTGCCAGCACCACAGGGACATCGGTGCCCTGTCCCGCCACAGGCGTGCCCCCTGTCTCACTGCGCTGGTACCTGGCCACCGGTGAGGAGATCTATGATGTGCCAGGGATCCGCCATGTGCACCCCAATGGCACCCTTCAGATCTTCCACATCCCCCCTTCCAGCTTCAGCAAACTCATCCATGACAACACCTACTATTGCACAGCGGAGAACCCCTCAGGGAGAATCAGGAGCCAAGATGTCCACATTAAGGCTGGTCAGTTTCTCTGCTCATGAATGTCTACACTTGTGCTTTGTTGCAACCCAAACAGTCATGGTCCATTGTGAGGAGTAGCTTGTCTTAGCTAAGTATTAGCAGTTTACCATCTCATACACAACACACCTCTCTGTCCCTCCTCCCAGTCCTACGAGAGCCCTACACTGTCCGGGTGGAGGACCAGAAAGCCATGAGAGGCAATGTGGCGGTCTTCAAGTGCATTATCCCTGCCTCAGTGGAGGCCTACATCACTGTTGTGTCCTGGGAGAAAGACACAATGTCAATCAACGCTGAAAGTAAGTCATGGCATCTTTCTTTACTACAGTAACTACTGCATAAGGTCTGAAAGTTAAAATACACGGTAGTTAGAAGTTTGGCATCAGTATTTAGCTCCTGATTAAGTTCTTGTTTGCCTCTTTGCTATGTTGTTCCTGTAAGATTCTCATTGTTGTCTCATGAGAGATTGTACTATTAAACACTGGAACCTCTGTAAGATTAATTTGATTTGATACTTTTTAGAATTAATACATTTGTACCACGTTCATTTAGAGACCTTTTTACTTACCACAAACAAATCATTGTGAGCCATCAGGTCAGACGTGGTTGGAAATCTGCTGAATGGTTTTACAGCACAGAAGGAGAGTTCTCCATGGTACTTAGTGGGCTGCTGGATTAAGCTTTTTTGCCATGATTACAATGGAATAGATTGAGATGTATTGATATGACAGACTGAGACGTTGCAGCAGAGCATGAGCAATAAGTAAAGAGTTGGTGTAAAAAACAGAAAACATGTCGGGCAGTCGTAGGAAGAGGGACGAGACACAGCTATATCTTCTTCGGCTTATAGGAAACATGGTCCTGTTTTGGAGAAATGCTATAGCATTAACAATACCACTGGAGTGAATTTTGTTGATCATGAAAGTTAAAGAAAGTTAAAAATGCTATTAGTAACACCTTAAATGAAGTTCGTCCTGGCCAAATGACAGTTACAAGTTGTGTTTGTCATGTGATGAGCGTTGTGACAGCAGAGGTGCGTGTGGTCTGAGTTGACGGTTCGAATCTTCTGACATGAACCTACCCAAAAGGCCTAGCTTGTGCCAGCTAGCCAGGCCCATTCTCTCTGTGTATGTGTCTGTGCATCCACGTCTGTCTGACCCAATGACAGTGAGGTCCCACTCCTCTTCCTCTGCCTGGTCTTCCACGAGCGCGCAGGCTGCCAGCCATGTCACTTAGTCTCAGTGTATTGACCCATTTCTCTGGCTGATAGGAAGCACTGCAGCACTCCAATCATTCAAATCACTTAAATGGAACGCTCGCCTGCGCGATTGTTTCCCAGCCCTGGGGGGCAAATTCACTTTATGTGGGGCATTTAGCAAACTCAATAGACAAGAGCTAATGTCATTTTGCTTTTGGATGGAGGGCAAATGCTGGCTAGCGACTGCTTTTTTTTTTTTTTGTTGACGTTTCACATTTGTCCGCTGAGACGAAATCAGCCATGTTGAAATCTATAGCAATCTCTTAATTGTCCATAAATGGATTTGCCGCTAGCATGTTTTTAGATATAGGTATATACAAGGGTTATGTCGCTGATGGAATATGTACTGTAGGCTTTCTCATTTTGAATACATTTGTGTGTTTGGACTTTTTGATCTCATCACTGAATAGTTAAATTGTTTTATAGTACGACTGCAAGTTTGAACTGAATATTTTGGAATGCTGTGTCTTTGAGAGAGAAAAAAGTTTCTGCGCTGTCAAAACAAAGTGTTTATCCTGAGCTGTAAAAATCATCACATCTGTAGCCGTCAGTCATGTAAACTCTGTCAGAAAAATCATCCAGCCACCAATCCACTGCTCTTCTCCATGCTAAATAATGGATGACGGAAGCCTATGAATCCATGAGCAAATGGTCTTTATTCACGTCTCAGTGCACGCAGCCTACTGACGCACCGTCCATTCCCCTCATCCTCTGCTACACACATTTTAAGTGCACTTTGTGTGTGTGTATCCATGTCTGTGAGTCTATATGCACACTAAGTGAGAGCTCAACGCAAGACGGCTTAACCCCTCATCTCGATGGCCAAGCTTCGACACTTAAATTTTTAATGAATAAAAATAATATCAACACTTGGACTTGAAACAAAAAACTTTGTGAAATACAGCTTTTCTGTCTCTGACATGAATAATTGAATTGGCTTTTCAATGTGGAAGGTGTAGCATGATGTGCAGCACCAGTCAGACAGGCCCTCTGTAATTCTCACTGGACGCAGACCTTTTTGAGTTGTTGCAGGGTAGACTAACAAAGCACCACTTAAAGAAGCCTGGCGTCCATTAGAAAAGAATAGAAAATTATGATGAAAAATGCATTCAGGCAGGACATCCAGTAAAAGTAACAGAGCAGTATAGCTGTCTGATATAGTGTTTTTTTAGTGGTCTGCTGTTTAAACTGAACCGCTGTAGAAAATATCTAGTTCATGCTCCAATATTGACTCTTAGACTGGTTTTAGAAGGACAAAAACGATAACATCTGCTAATGAGGTGGGACGTTTTCGTTTCTCTAACGTATTTTCACTTGCATTTGTATCAGGTTGATTTGCTTTAGGTACAAATGTAATTATTTCACCAAACTGGACACATTTTTCTCATTTCCACCCACTTAAAAAATACAGTACTAAACTAAATCACTTGTATTCTGTTCTGTGCAGCAACTGTGCAGATTAGGCTAAACCCTTGTTAGCCGTGACTGAACAGCTAAACTGATTCTTGATTAATGAATCACTTTGTCCAATGAAATGACTCTAAAATTGTAATGGTGATACAACGGGCGTAATGTTTTGGGTGTAAACAGTGACCGGTACTCGTAGCTGTGACTAACTATAAAAGCAGTTGTGTTTCATTTGCTACTAGCTTTTGTATCCAACAATAGAAAAAGCTTGCAAACATTCATTTATCTATGAGAGTTTCAAGGCAAGTTTGGGGAATGCATCAATTCAAAAGCTGCAAACTGTCCCGACTCAAGAGGATTTCAGTTATTGTTTAGAAAGGGGAGCCAATCAGGACCAAGTCTGATCATGATGGGTTTACTACGAGTTATGGACACAATAGAGGGAAATCTGTCATTGTGTAATAAGGCTCTTAAAGAAGGCCCATCGTCAGGAGGGTGCCCTATGGTTGGAGCCACCTATACATAATGTATACACGTTATTGATTTCCTTCACTGACAATACAATATCTATATTGGCATTATATAAAGTTGTTTGTCATTAAAACATTTCTCTTCATAATCTTACTATTTCTACTATTGTTGGTGTAACCATGGTGCAGTCAATGCATGCGGCCAATCAAAAGCCCAGAACACAAGCACCAGTAATACATTCATTTCATGAAATTAACTTAACTCTGCATCTGACTGCTGCCTCTTACTTGACCAGCAGAGTTAATTCTTGTCAAGATGCCAAACAGTAATCAGAAGTCAGGGCCCAAAAGAAGATCATTTAAGAGCTCAGTGAGGAACATTAAATGAGAGAATCACCAGAGATGGGTTGTTTTCCATTCATTACAACAGTATGAAAAGTGACACAGTATTTTGAAGACGTGTGAGATAGCTAACTTTAGCTCATATCAGTGGACATTTTGTTTAGTTTATTTTCATCTGTGGTAATGCAGTTCAAAGCTCAGACTGGTTTAACATTATGGTGTACTCATGTTGGACTTATTGGAAAATCAAAGCTGTCAGAAAAACAATGGGTAAACATGGATGTCAGGAAACAAATAATGTAAATTATAAAGATCTTGCTTAGAAGCAGCGCTGTTTTTTCCATCTTGTTTTAGTTCATAAAGAATAACAATGGCCAGGAATTACTTTGAAAGGAGAGTTGATATATTTGTGTTTTGTGGTAATTTACTTTTATTATATTTGGTGCATCTTGATCATATAGGGTAGAAGATGTATAGGAATAGCACAGAACTGTGTTGATTGGTAACACTGGATTTATGTTGGGATGGTGCTAAGAAACTGTGCCCTATACAGTATGTGTGTAATACATACCAGAGCTGTTTTGAAATGGCTGGTGTTGGTAATGGTGGTATGGAGCGGATGAAGTGTGTGTGTGTGTGTGTGTGTGTGTGTGTGTAGGTGAAGGGTCCTGTTGTCTGGTGGATGTCCTAAATGACTAATGGCTGGCTTGCCTTTAAAACTGTAGCTTGTAGTGCTGTCTGCTATTGAAAAAGATGAGAAGGCCCAGGTGATCACTGTGATTAGATTCTTAGTGATTAATATTGCTCACCAGGAAGAGATTTCAGAATCACCTCAGAAAATCTGAAACCTTGTACTTTAGTTATGGACCATTCCTGGTGGAAATGTGTCTACTTCCTGTAGGGTTGCTTTATGGGATGTGCTGTGCTGGACTGTGGCTGGCTGCGGCTGTGTTGCTGTGCAGGGCCATTCCCCAGGTGCAGCCTGTGCTGCAGTCACTGAGGAGGCCTTGTAGTCATTTGCCTTGGCCTGATGCTGCCTGCTCTGCATTCAGCACCAGTAGGGCCGAGAGGGGGCTGACCCCCCAGCACTACTGCAGAGACTCTCTCACACACACACACACACACAAAAACACACACCCACGCGGGGGCTTCTTTTCATTCAGCACACGAGCTAAGCACAAGGGCCGTCGGCCATCACACAGATTCTCTTTGCTCTGCTCAGCCCTCCCTCATCTCTCCTCCATTTCAATCTTTTTTTGCTCATGCTTCCTCTTTGCACTCTGTTTCTATCATAATCTCATACACACATATATGAACTATCACATGGTTAAATATGCCTTTAACGTCTACTTATTTCTTACACAACAACACTGAATGAACACCAATGAATGTAGGTTTCCCAGTTAATATCTTAAATGAACCATCACTCAGTGCTTCTGGGTTTGGTGGCATGTAGAGACAGTTGTTTAAGGATATTGCAGATTGCTCTAACACTTTCAGTATGGCCATTTGGTGAGCCATCTTGTGCATTAACAGTTTCTTTCATGTTTGTTGACATTTGGGATGGTGTGTTGGAGTTATTTCTGCAGCCAGATCCCCGCAGCCATTGCCGAGAGGGAGACGAGCCAGCCCCACTATGTCGGTTTAATTGGCTGTGTATAATGGGCCTTTGAAGTAAATATCAAGAGTTACTATCAAAAGGCTGCTGGACGTTATCATGTGTTTCCACAGTGCCCGCTGTTTCTCGTCCATTCCTCCTCCTCCATTTCAAGGCAGCTACAGCTGGTATGGACTCATGTAAATGTCTGTGGGTTTAGGGTCGCAGAATTGGCGGCAGTTGATGTAAGCAAAACTAAGCTGACTTGTGTGTTTTCAACTCATCCTTGTCACTAGGGATACACTCAGTCACCCCTGAGATGTCCAGAGGAGGGGGTGTGGGGCCACACTGTGTTAACAGTTAAAAATCAGTTTACATGAATGTTTCATTAACATGCATCTTCCTGGGTCAAAGCTTTAGAGTATTTTTTAGAGGGGTAGTGACTTTCCTGTATCACTGTTGTCCTACTGTAAGCATTTGTCTGGAGGGCAGAATGGGAGCTAATCCATTGCTGTATACTGTGTGTTGGAGACTACAGGTAGTGCGGTATAATAAATGTCTTTTCTTGGTAGCAGCCTTGCAGAACGCTCGCTGTCGGTGTTGCCCTTTTATTAGAATGCTATGTAGGAAGCGCAGCCATTGGCGCAGCACAACCTTGAGCTGGGGGCTGGGGTGGGTGGGTAATGGTTATACTGGTCCCTGTGTGGTGGAGATGTAGCGGGAGAAGGGGGGGTGAGAAGAGATGGGATAACTAACTCTCTCTCTCTCTCTCTCTCTCTCTCTCCATCCTTGCCTCACTCTGTCGACAGGCAGGGTTGGGACTCTGACGTGTGACAAGCTGGATGTAGAGTCTTTTTCCAGCATTCGCCATTCTGTCTGCCTATGATTGGCTGGAGTATTATTCACACAGAGAAATGGGTCAGGTGGCCTGTGGAGATTGGAATGTTTGTATGGACGGACAGTACAAACACACAAACACACACACGCAAAGGCACACATGCATACCTACACATGCATCCCACACAGTGCAGGATTATACTCTGCAGCAGAGCAGTGGTGGCAGATAAATAACAGATAAATGAAAATAAATCCAGGTTATGTGGTAAGCGTCTCTCATGTTGAATTCACTGTGTTCTCTCCAAAGCTGCGAGCTGGTTCTCTCCTCACACCCAGTGGCAGGGGCTTAGCGAGATAAATAAAGGGTTGTACTGAAGGAAAAAAAAAACTGGGACGAAAATCAATACCTGTGTGCATGAATCTGGCTGCAGCTGCCACAAAGCATTATGGGAACATGACGGGTAGATACATTTGGGCTGGGCAGCATGCAGGCAGCATGATAAGCTATAAGAATAAAAAAACAACAAAATAAAACAAGCTTTGAGTCCGATTAAAATATATAAATATATTTAATATAAAATTATGTTACTTACAAAATGTGATATGCAACAATCAATGAATAGATTGATTGATAGATTAATTGACTGATCAGAGTAAAAAATAATTGATTAATTAATACTGTCAGGTGCTTTTACAAGTATTTATTAGTTATAATTATTTATTTGTAAACCCCTATGTAAGGATGACCACTGACTGTCACAAATGTTTAATTTTTTTTTCTAACTGCAATAAAGGTTTATGGATTTGAGTTTGTCTTATAGTCTTCATAAGACTTGATAGAATAAAACTGTCAAACTAAAATGAATAATGAAAATGTGGACATAGAATCAAGAAAATGTATAGATCAGAGTAAAAAAGAATATAAAAAAATAAGATACCGTATTGAATTATTACTACAGTTAGTGTACATGTAATAATTGTTAGTGAATTTGTAATAATTGTAACTGTCCACCTCTCCACAAAGAAAATATGGTGGATGTTTATTTTGCTGCCCCCCCGGATTGGAATTCAAACAGCTGTAGTCATTTCAGAAATGTCTGAATGCTTCATTACAATATTACAGGTGGAAAACATCACTGGATATGTGTGTTTTCAGTTCTAATAACATAATTCAATCAATATGTTACAAATGTGTCACCAATGTCCAGTAGCACTGTAAAACATCACCATTAGATTATGCTGTGTGTGCTCACTCCAGCTCTCTGCACACAGCCTGCTGCTCCAGTCTTAGCCTGAGACTGACAGAGATATTAATTAAATTGGCTGATGCCCTTTCTCTCTCTTTACTGCACTGGCGCTGCAATGATCACACTCCCACCTCCGTACTGTGCTGTTTGCTCACCAATAATCGCAATTTGTTCTTTATTAAACTCTTGGGGCTGGGAACAATTATGGTGTGAGCTGGAGGTGGTGGTGTATGTGTGTGTGAGCGCGCACGCATGCGTATATTTGAGCGCAGGCAGGAGAAGGAGGAGGAGGAGGAGGGTCGGGGGGAGAGATACTAAACACTGCTTAATCTTTGATAAACAGTGAGGTCTCCTTTGTGCCGCTGCAGTTTGGCACATCTTCTCCAGGCTGCTCAGCGCTGTGCTGGGCTAGCTCATGGCTGCTGCCTCCGCAGCTCCCAGACCTGGAGGGAAGCCAGGTCATGTGTGGCTCCCTGCCAAGATACAGATTAGCTATAAGCGCAACATGAACTAATCATGGAAGGAGCCACCAATTAATTGGCACTTAGACATTCTGTGGACTGTATGGATTTGGATCAAAGTGATTGGCATGGATGTCATTAGATATATTCACATGTCACATATTGGGGGAAAAAAAGATTTGCTGTGAGATGCATAGATAAGGAGCTGAGGTTCCAGCTGTAAGCACAAGCCTGAAAGCTGGATATTAGACTGCTGAGAGGGCTGAATTGGAGCAGGTTTTGTGTGTTTGTATGGAGGGATATTAGTCCACAGAGATCACTTCCTGTCTGGGTGGGAGGAGGCAACATGACATGGATGATGCATTCAGCTCTAAACATCTTTGGAATGCAAGTCGTGGATGCTAGCCACTTCACAGCAAATTATGACACATATGGCAAGTATGACTGGACCCCAAATACAGTGCAGAGTCATTTAAACACCCTGCTGTCATTATGGGACTATGATTTTCAGGCATTTAACCAGTTATCTTTTGAATGTAAGATCATCAGAGAATGCCATATTTTAAAAATCAGAAATCCGACTCAGCGGTGGACGTGGCGGACAGCTAGATGAGCATCAGTCACAGCGCCTGTGTTGCTGCCTGGTGAGTGACACGTGATACGCTCTCTGGCAGCAATAAAAAAAAGAAAGGTGATTCCCCCTACACCTCATCCATGTTTAACTGTGCTATACTTTGACGTATAAGAGAAGACCTTTGACTGGCAACAAAGGCTACTTGAAATCACAGCATCTGTGTAGGAACCTGCAGAGAAGCTGATGTGCATATAAACGTCTATGTGTGTGTGTGTGTGGTAGTGAGACAGAGAGGGAGAGGAGAAAAGTGTACTGGTGTGTGTGTTGGTGTGTAGGAGGAAAAGGGAGAGTTGGCTGTGAATGGTTGCTCTTATCGCGTGCATGCAGCTGCTGCAGTGTCTTTGAGAGACAGAGGGGCTGTCCATGCATGCCACTCACTCTGCCTATTCACAGCCTCCCTCCTTCTCTATATCCCCCCCCCCTCTCTTTCTATCCCTGTCTATGCTGCATTTTACGGCAAGGAAGTGAGCGAAAGAAAGAGGGGGGATAAAATCATGACTTGAGCTTTAATGCAGACTCATGGTGTGCAGGCCCTCAGTTTCACATCCTCACTATGATTCTTATAACAACAGACAGGCAAGAAATGAAATGTCATTGGACATCACCACATCGCCCCGACCGACGTGTGATGGTTTGCACGAGTGCACATCGGTGTCCCCCTTTGTTGACATTTTAACATTTCAATAAATCATGGTTGTTTTTGTACA
Source organism: Macquaria australasica (assembly GCA_005408345.1). Classification (NCBI taxonomy): domain Eukaryota; kingdom Metazoa; phylum Chordata; class Actinopteri; order Centrarchiformes; family Percichthyidae; genus Macquaria; species Macquaria australasica. Next base: position 90,894 of record SEMN01000060.1, on the reverse strand, counting down.
AAACCTCAGTAGGCCTCATATGTGGCTTGTGCTATTATAATATTTATTTAGTTTCTTTCCTGTAAAGAAATAAACATAGTTAAATCTGACTTTTCTCTCCACCAAATCACCTGCAAGTCAATTTTATTTATATAGCCCAATATCACTATTTGCCTCAAGGGGCTTTACAATCTGTACAATATATGTATCCTTAGAGCCTCGATTTGAATGAGAAAAACTCCCCAAAAAAACCTTTTAACAGGAAAAAATGCAAGTAGGGTGGGGAAATGTATTGCATAAGAATTTAGATATAAGTAACTAGAATTTGCAGAGGTAATGAATGAGGTACCAACCTTAGCTGTCCCACAAGTCGGTCAGAAGATAATAGCAATAAAGATTCCTCCCCCTGCTTCACGATGCTAATCAAAACTACGAATAATGAAGTGAATTCATTCAGTGGGGAGCCAGTGCCAGTATAAAGGTGACCTGTGGAAAGGTATTTCCAAGACGAGCCGTCATGGGAAATCACCTTGATAGATGGATGTCTCAGGCAGCTAGGGAAGTGATATCCCCAAGCAATGCATGTTGCATGCAGAGTACCCCCCCCCCCACACACACACATAACCCGTCTATGCCCAGGTGCCCTGTCATGTATCGCTACACTCCTGCAGCAGTATTTTTTCAAGCTGTGATATGTAACCTTGACTCTGAAAGCAGAGTGGAGGAGCAGATGGTGGGAAAGGATGATTAAGAATCAGCAGAAGAAGAGAGATTATTTTTTCCACCATTACAGTATTAATTTATCAACTAAACTGCTTACAAACAAAAAAATAAATGCATGTTTTATGTTCACTACCTTCATTTAGTTATGGTCAATTGAAAGATGAATTATAATTAGATAGGCAATAAAGATTTTTAAATTAACTATCTAACTGAGAGTGTTAATATTTTTGACAATAGTATGCAAATGTTTTATAAAAAATATGGAAAGCAAATTTGTTTCATATTCAAGGCCAAAAAGAAATTCCAAAGCTGCATATTTTTATTATGTTTTTTTTTTAATTTTAGGATTCATTTGATTTATTTGCATTTACAGTAAACCAAATAAATGCTAATATTTTAGGAATGTATTAAGTCTTTATTTTTTGTTTAATTAAACCTAAAACAGTTGCATTTATATTTATTGTAGAACTAATTATTATTGGGATAATAACCACGACTTTCCTGTTATTAAAATGCAAGATTTAAAATAATTATGCCGTATTTCGTTCAAGATATATTTCAAGATATATGTTTGAAGTGAATGCCTTGAAAGAATTTCTTTCTACATGCAAACTCCCAGTGTTGAAAACATTAAAAGAACGTTTTCTATTGCTCTTGCAAACCTACTCTTTACATTATTTTGTCTAAGGTGAGGAATCCAAATTTTTTTGAAATGCTTGCATAATCCTTTAGTTCCACTCGGCAACTATAGAGAGAGATACAATACAGAGGGAGTCTGTGTAAAAATAATTCACAGGACAAAGAAATTAAACTGATAAGTGAACGCATGAAGGGTCCTTTGCATAATCCAAGTTAATCCATAATGCAGGATACAGAGTGAACTGTCTAAAAATATCTCTGACTGCCTTCAGAAAGCTCAGGAAACATGTTTAATTAGCATGTTCGGTGTTACTGCTCTTTCTGCAGTCGTCGGAAATAACATTACTATTACAGGTTTTGCTTTTACATTGCATTGTAGTGCAGAAAAAATATGAAATGCAACTTAAATCAAATACATCTATTATAATCATGTACAAAGACAATTTAATTTGATGCTTGTGTGTTTGTGGTTTGTTGGACAAACAGTGATGAACCCCAAATAGATTTTTCTCTAGCATACAGTAAATAGTCATGTTGTTGCTGAGGGCCTGAGTTGACGCTGTCAGCTCAGCCTGATTGGCTGGAGCATGCTATGACTCGTCATGCGTTTGGCCAATGCGGTTTGCTCGGGTTCCACTCCTATTTTTTTCTTCTTTTTTTTTCACCCTAAAAATTTTTTTTCTAAATAAATTGCCTGGAGAAATTGAACAAAAAATTAGAGAAAGGGAGAGAGCCTTTCATCTAATTGAGAAGCTCATATTAGCTGTGGTGGGAAGATAAGCTCCTCTCTCTCTGCAGCTATTAAGCTCACTGTATGTTAGCCAGTTTCTTTCTCTAGCTTGGTTTTTTAAGCTGTCACCTCTGTGCACTCAGTGTCAGTGAGGTGCTGCTTTAAAGTTAAACACGTAGTTTATAGCTGGGTGTGTATTTATCTTTGTGAGTCCCAGGTGTGTCGGCCAAGCTGCTGTACCTACACACATGCACAGCACTCCAAAATGGAGACCAGATCATGAGACCTTGTGCAGCCATTTAGACACACACACACACACACACATATTTCCCTCAGTTCATCAGCTTTGTTTACTAAATTTGGCACCCTCCTACACTCATGAGCACAAATTTATTACAAATACACTGTGAGATGAAATTGCCTTTGACACATCCATATATTCATCCATGAAATATTTAAAATAAATAAATTCTGACATATACGTCCTTTTGTTAATAAAGAATTTCATAATTGGACGAGACTGAAAAAATCAATTAAGTGTTTAAATGTAACTATACATTTTAAAAATGTGTGTGTGTTGTCCTCAGCACGTGTGAGTGGCCAACATTCACTAAGTGTGTCATGCGTCAATGAATGTGTCCCAACATATGTTCTAATTGACAATGTGATTAAATCTCTGCTTGGACTTATGTTGTGGTCTGATTCTTGGGGTGTAGACGTTCTTTCTGATTACATTGTGTCTTCTAGTGCCTTGATCCCTTTAGCCCCCCATACCAGGATTACATTTCCACAATATAATCCCAGTTGGGCGGCCCCAGGGGTCACAACGCAACCCCCAAATGTCTTGGAGTGACGGTGATACTGTGGGACTCTTGGAGGGGGGGAAAAAGCAATCAAGTTGTGGTTTACTGGCGATTTGTTAATCTTCTCTCAATAAGAGTGAGGGAAGAGGGAGACCGGTAAAAGGTTTGCTCTGTTTAGGCTGCTGCTGCTGCTGCTGCTGCTGCTCTGGCTTACTGCCTCTTTCAGTCCAAGGCAGCCATTTTGTGTCAGCCAGCCTGTGTTGCTAGAACAGTGCTGGTTCTCAGTTCACATTGCAATGACTAGCTGATCAGAAAAACAACGCACAATTTCTTTTTTGATTCCTAACCAAGGCATTTTTTCAGCTTGGAAGGAGAACATTTAGTGAAATGATGCATTATTGATGTGGTGGAGGCCTTTTGGATATTGTATAGTAAAAGGACAAAGTGATGCTGAATGCTTGGGTTGTATCAGTCTAGTTTCAGTGGCTGTTTGTTTAGGGAAAACAGATAAATTGTGATCCTATTCACTACACCAAAGCTGCCTAAAACAAGCACAGAAAAGAAATAGCAACCAGTGTATTCTATCAAGGTTTAGCTGCAATTTATTTCATGTTACAGTATCAAGTCTGTATTTTCAGCTGGAGGTGAGAGGCTCCATGTTAGTAAGCCCTCCCCTCTGCGCACACACACACACACACACACACACACACACACACACACACACACACCTATCCTCTCCAGAGGCAGGTGCACTGCTCATCAGCTACAATCATTCTCCAGGAGCTCAAATAGTTCCTTATCTGTGTGAAAATAGTGGTGCTGTAGTGAGCCTGTGTAGGGCCTGAGCAAACACACCGTTTATGTAAGTGATCAGTCGGCCCATTCAGAGGGGCCCCATAATGGCCAGTTTCTTCCAGCCTTGTTTGCTCTGTGTTTTGTGGCTTTGGCGTCTGGCAGATGGGCCATCAGGGATTATACCTTCTAATGAAGAGAGGTGGAAGAGGGTAGAGGGTGGGGGGTGAAGGTTTATTACAAGTTATAATGTGACTTCACTGGACTGAATGTATTTTTAGGTTGACAGTTCATGAATTCTGGTTTATATCTAACTGAGTGTACCTGAGTTTATGGATGATTTATAGGCTGTTGACTGTGCAGTTTATAGTTTTTGTAATTCCGTTTGATTTGTTCTTAAACACTGTTGCGGAGAAACTATTACTTGTCTCTTTAACTTGCCTATGGCAGCAATAGCAAATGTCAGCATATCTTTTCCACATTTCCACAAACACAACATGAAAACAAATGTTGTTGAGACACAAAAATAATTCTGCATTTATGATACATGAGAGTTTTCATTATACTGACATATATACAGTATACTGTATATATCATAATATTTAAATTTCCTAAATTTTACATTTTCTACTTTGTATTTTAATGTTACAACAACATAATTCATCCTATGTTAACAGGTTGGTGCTCCTAGCAGCTGCTGTAGTCAGATTCAGTGTGTTGATGTGGGTGGGGGGGCAGACTGTTTCTTTTTTGGGGGGGTGGTCATTGAGGTTATGACGGGGTATCCTGGGGCCCCCAGACCCATACTGGACAGAGATGCACAATGACCAGCCCTTGTGATTACACAAGGCATATGTCCAGACAGGATGGCCTAATCCCTGACAACCCCCCCCCACGCCCATACACACACGCACGACACCCCTCCCTCTCCTCCCCTTAACATATGGAGATAGGAGGAATTAGCAAAGTGGAAGAAAATAAATGAGTTAAAGCAGCCAGCAGCTTAGATCCAACAATATTTGTTCTTGGGTGACCCGTCTGTGAGTTTCTTAGAAGTGATGCACTTGTGGAGGAAATCCTTCTCTCCTTCACACATTCTGCAAATAGTGCACAGTTTAATTAAATTGTTCACAAGCACTTTATTTGCATTTATTAGGGATTAGGGATTAGGGATGAGCACAGGCAGAGAAGTGTGGTGCACATTGTTTTTAAGATGCACAATGTTCAGGACCACACCTTCCACAAGCCACAGCCTGACCCCGACGGGCTCCTCGTGTGACCCCACCAACACGCCCCACCCCAGATTCAGCCCAGATCTTGTTAAATAGGATTAAGCTGGCTACCTGCCATTCAGTGGCTTGGACAGGACCTCTTATCTCCTGTCTTCAGATGGCTGCCAAGAACAACATAATGCACAGCGACCTACATTAAACAATGCCATATGCAGGTTTTGTACTGGGCCTATGTCTTATGGTCAGTGTAGGTATTGTCTTCCCAATGCTGATTTCCATGGTTAAGTGTGGGTCACTACGCCACTTACATGCTTAATTGGGATGTAATGACTGGCCTCATGCTAAAAGGCATTCAGGCTCAAGCCAATAAAATGTTTTGATGCCAGCCAGTCTTGTCTATGCAAGCAGAGCTGCATGCATGTATGCTTTGTAAAGCACGTCTTTATTACTTGCCCCCCCAGCCCCCCCCACCCCTTACTCTAATACACAAGTGCTGTCTATGTATTTAGCAGGACGGGGCCCTGATAGATACTAGAGAGAGAGGTGGAGTCCATGTCCTCCAAAGCACATGTGACATGTCTCGAGCACCCTCCCATACTCTCCCTCGAAGCAGGGTCACCAATTCAGCGGCGTAAGAGGCTTTGTGGCCAAATCCCCAGTTGATCTTCATAAAGTTTGTGTCTTACAATTAAGTACAGATGGTTTGCAGCTGGTTGTAAGGCTAGTAAATAACTTGGGCCTCTATTTTCGCCAGGGATTTGGTGGGGTAATCCCTCTCTCTGACAGTTTACCAGATTCAAATCAGTCCGGGCTTTGCTTTCCTTCCTCTGCTTCTTCAACCCTTTTTTTCTCTCCTCCTATCCCCCTCATTCCATCAAAAGCTCCTTACCCTCATTTGAATATGCGATCATTTAGTGGGAGCACACACAAGCGGTGCAAGGTGGTGCAAGAATCTCACTCAATTACAGCTTAAAACTCCTTTCAGTATGAAAAGTCCATAGTATAGGTTGGAATCAGTGTTTGTGGGACTATGGACATGTTGAGAAATCCTTCAAGGACAGTGTGGACCCCAGAAAGTTTAGCAACTGCTATAGCAGATGCATACAAATAAATATATTACATTTGCTCTATTTTACTTGTCTAATGAACAGAGGGGCTATAAAGCAAACTCCATTTACTAAACTGGTAATCGGCACCTTTTCATTTTTCTGCAAATGTTAGTTAGAGTTAGTCTTTTCAGCATGTTCACTGTCACTGTTCAGGGTGGCTGTCTAATTCTGTTAATTCTAAAGAAACCACTGTTAACAGATACACTTAATCACTTCCTGTACGCCAAAGATTTTTGTTTCCCTGAGAAAGACCTACCAGGTGCCTGGCATTTAGAAAAATAAATGTAAATGTTTTCATTAACTGGTTACAGGTTTATTATAATAGATTAAAACACCCCTGGATGACAGTGTATCACTGGTAAGAATCAGAACAGGTTTTATATACTGTATATTAACATCTTGGAAATTGCCTGTCTTGAGGTAGCCTATGCTTGTATTTTGAACACTGATATCAACTGAAAAAATCCCAGCACTAAAGTACACAGTGACATTATCAGTATTGCTTAGCATTCCACCATATCATCATAGTTCATATAATGTATGTCAGTGTGCATAGAGGACCCCTGTTAAGCAGATCTCTCTCCTGGGACGGTGCAGGGGCCCAGAGGAAGGCAAACCCTAATGAGGACACAGTAACGGCACTCACACATCCTGAGAGAGCTGTGATCATGGGATGGTAAAAAGCAAACGCTCCCTAGGAAACAGCTTGACCCTGCTGGTCCTTGTTTCCCCATCCTGCCATTCCTATTATTCAAATATATTTATATATTTATATCATTATTTATCCGCTGTAAGTGGAAGGAGCCGGCACAGCAACACCTCATCTGCATAAGACAGTAGCTAACTGCCTTAGTAGCGCCTCAGGATACGAACAGATGGGAGTGTTTAGCAACCTTACCCCCACCCAAAACACACACACACACACACACACACACACGTACCAGAACCCACACACACCTCTTCGACCTCTTCTTCCCCACCTCTCCTCTACCCTTTTTTCTCCCCGTGCACCCCTACCACTCACTACCCCCCGCCAAATGTTCAGTTAACCTGTCAGTTCTCATTGCCTAAAATTCAAGATGCCATATGCCTCGCTCTGACTTCTAACCCTCCACCGCCGCTCTTCCCTGTCTCCTTCATGGTGACATGAAAGTCCCCCTTGAAACACGAGGATGTCTCTCCTCTGCTGTTTGATTCCGAATGCCTGGCTGAGATCACAGCGATTGCAGGCGTAGCTTGTCTTGTATAATAAAAGCAGTCACTTAGCGCTACACGCCACAGTAGGAGCGCATTTACCGCAGCAGCATTGATGAGACTTTTGATGATATACCTGGGTAAATACAACAAATAACTTATGATGTGCCATCCTCGGTTTGTAATATACTGTGCTGTGAAAGCGGAAAATGATTGATGTGTGCAACATGTAACACAGAGCTCATTTGGTCTCATTAGCTGGTTGAGGGATGAATTTAAATCTTTCATTTCTCACTGAGACTGACTGATTAAAACGAGTGCACAATAAACCCGGCAGCCCAAGAGCTTGTCCTGTGTTATAACACCTAATAACAGTCTCTACTGCGAGCTTTGGCAGTCCTGTCCAGTGAATTCCAGGCCATTTGCCCTTGCACAGAGGGCAGCTCCCAGCAGGCCTGGCCATAGTGACAGTTTGTTGTTGTTTATAAGGTCATCCCCACCATAGGGGGCAGCATATTCATTACATCCACCCCATGGCTCTGTTTGTCTCTGGCAGTCTGTTTCTCTGTGGGCTCCCGTCATAAGGTCAGAGTGTACTTACTATCATCCTCCTCTTGTCTTCACAACAGGCCAGGAAAGTCATCACTCCTCCGGAAAGAGATGAAAGGTTAATTAGCCTCATCTAAACAAAAATGCCAAGTTTACATTGAGACATGGGGCAAAATCTGTAATAATCAAGTTGTCCTGCATGCAGATATATCGAGATTCAGGTAGATTCAAATTAGAGTGGCAACGATTAGTTGATTAATTACTAGATTGATAGAGAATTAACTGGCAACTTTTGTGACAATCCATTAATCATTTAAATTGACACTGTGTAACTTTTGAAGGAAGAAATAACAAAATTTTCTTCTGAAAAATAAAAAGTTGAGTTCACAAGCAATAACACACCTTTGCTCAATTTAGTATACTCAGAGGTTTTGCAGCTACAGCTTTACTTGGTCTGGTATGACTAGTAGTTTATTGTGGCTAATGTTAGCTTACTGAGCCAGTTTGGTGACATTATGATTCCTCACTTGTGGAAGTGTTACACTATGTTTTAATATTTACCATTATCCCACACTTGTTAATTTTGGCCACAGTGGCTGCACAGTCTTGCTAGTCTAGTCTCAAAGTGAGACTATGTAACTCTGGTTGAACAGCAGCCACTGTGGCCACAAGTGATTTTTATGGAACAATGGTAACTGCCCAAGTAGACAGTAGTCATCAAGTCAGTGAACTGACTCAATAATGTCAGTTATACAACGATCTCTCTAAAGTTAGCTAACATTAGCCACCATAAACTGCTAGTCATACCAGACAGGTAAGGCAGAAAAACCCTTGCATATGTTGAGTTAAGCAAGGGCGCGTTTCTTCGCTTATCCATCCATCCATTTGCTTACGCTTATCTGGGGCTGGGTCGTGGCTTCTTCACGGTTTCTTCACTTATAAGGTCAACTTTTTATTTGTAAGAGGAAGAATGTGTTATGTGTAAATGCTAAACATTTGATGGTTCTGTCCTCTCAGATGTGAGAACTTGCTGCTTTTCCTTGTCATGATAGTAAACTGAATATCTTTGGGTTTTGTACTATCGGTTGGCCAAAACAAGACATTTTACGATGCCAGCTTGGGTTCTGGGAAAATGTGAAAAACATTTTTCATGGTTTTCTGATGTTTTACAGTATAAACAGTTAATCAATTAATTGAGAAATCAATCAGCAGATTAATGGATTATGAAAAAAAATGTTAGTTGCAGCCCTAATTGAAATGATTTACATATATCAGTGCATTGTATATTTTATTAATTTTGATGCTCAAATCCAGCAGTTGAACCCCAACAATTAACATTTATCAGTGGTAAATTTCAATCCATGAGTCACCTGCAGTAGACTCAAGTGTGTAGTGTTCTGAAAGAGAAACAGAGAGAGAGAGAGAGAGACATAGAGTAAGGAAGTGTCTGAGAGTGGGAGCAGCAAGCTAAGTGAGGTTGTTAGGAGGAAGCGCTGACAGTCCAATCCAGCACAGCGACCATTCAAAAGACAGCTCCTTTTGTTTCTGCCTCCCTTTCTTCTGCCAGGGTAGAAAAAGAGGGTGAATCTCTGTGTGCGCAGTAACCCACTGACACCTCCCTCTGATCTGCCTCCTGCACTCTACCTCCTCCACCCCCCCTCCCACCACCACCACCCTCCCCTCCCTCTACTACATCCCTTCACCAGCACTCTCCCTCTTTCTCCCTCCCTCCCTATGCATATGCCATTGCCTAAGAGTCACTCTCCTGGTTGCCACAGTAACCAGCTCACCTCTCTCTCTCTCCCCCTCTGTCTTTCTCCCTCTCACAATGCACCTAAACAGGAGAATCTGTCTCAGTCTGACAGAGACAGAGAGAAGGGAAATATTTCAGAAAGACTGCTGTTGCACAATTTCTTTCCTTTCTGCAATTCTTATCTATGCACGCAACACATAGCAGACAAGGCAAGGCAAGAGAAAAAGAATGTGGGAAAAAAACAAACATGAGAGAATAAAGACATGAAATAAAAGAGAGTTCTGAATAAGACTATCGGGAGACCACATTGTGTGCAAACCAAGCGGTCCTAGAATGACAACCTTTTTTTTCTCTTACATTTTCAGTACCAGTAGCACCACTGCTAACCAGCATTCTCCACCTGCTCCAGCCATATTTCCCCATCCCCCTTCTCTATATCAGTCCTCCCACCTCCTTCATCCCCCTCTCCTCTGCCTTGTCGTCTGTGAGTGGCAGTCAGGTGGTGGTGTTGGTGTTGGAGAGTCTGCCCATACAGCATCGTGCCTTATACAAGTCATTCAGCACCTGAGCGCTCTGCCTTTCTGTCTGTCTGTCTATTACCGTCTCTCAGTCTCTAAATGTGCCCAATGCCCAATTACACTCTCATTACCTCCTAATTACCCTGGACACAACAGCAACTGGTAGCACAATCACAAAGAGAGCAGAATGTAAATCAGTTACATTCGTTCTGACATTATTTGTGGGACTTTTTTTTTCCACTGGGTGGTGGCATGTTAAATGTTCCCCTGGTGATTGTGGTAATTTAGAGCAATATGGTAATAGGGGTGCTGATGGCTATTTCTCCTCTCACCAGACGCTGTTTTTGTCCTTTCATGAGCTGTTGTCGGCTAAATTACATTGAAGGTTTAATTGGGTATTTTAGATCATGGGCATCACAGTTGATGAATGATAAAAATCAGCTCAGTGATCACTGATTATCACTTTCCAGAGCATGCATCATAAATTAGACCATCATTGGCCCATGCTGTTTTATTCATTTAAGCTAAATAAAAATAGCAGCACTTTATCTGTAGTGTGAATACACTGTGGGTTTGGTTTTAGGGTCAGAAATGTTCTTATTGAGTGGCCTTTAAAGAGTCAAAGACTTCATATGATCTTTGGGACGAAACTGTATTTAAAATCATGTGTCTGAATATCTTTATTCACACTGAATATTTAACAATTGTTCTGGCGGACAACTATGCACTCCAAATATGGTTATGGTTTGATTAGGTTTAGTCACAAAAAATACTTGGTTAGGCTAGGTTTGGGTTCAAATAACTACTTAGTCGAGTTAGGGGGACCTTTCTTGTCATAGTTACAATAAAAACCACTTTGTTAACGTTTGGCAGCAATTGTGGCCATGGTTAAAAGAAACCAATGTTTACTGTCATGGGGAGAGAGAGAGGGGTATAACATGCAACAAAGGTCGGCGGCTGGAATCGAACCAGCAATGGGTGCGACCATGTGGCATGCGCTGTAACCATTCGGCTACAGAGGCACTGAACAGCGGTTTCTGTGTGAAAGTCCAACGTTTGGTGGACCGATCCAACTTCCATCTTTGCTCCCGGCGGACATGAGTCATATGGCCCAAGGCCGCTGGAGGTCTAAGTCACTTGAATGTAAACATATGTCGTTTCGGGCATTTGCTGAAACAACTGATCACGTTTTTCTTGGGAGGACCATTTCCAACATTGTATTTTTTTGTTAGAAACAGGGAAAGTAGTACATGACGATCACAATGGTCCATTTAGTGTCACAGCTGCACTTGCCTCTGCTTGTCTTTGTCTCTCTTTGATTTCAATGCATGTTCCTGTTGTCTCAGAAGACCTTCCTGAATTGCTCAAGTTTCTTTCAGAGTACCACTGATTTGAAAGGTTTTTACTAAACAAAGTGCAGCCACTCTGCCCACACATCAATGCTTTAATTGCACAGTTGATCTTTCACCAGACACTACTCTCCTCCTAGATGAAGGCTGCACACCTTTATGGGGCTGAAAAAAGTAGCCATGGAAAAATACGTGGAAGAATCACTTGCCGCTGGATTCAGTTATCCTTCATCTTCTCCTGCTGGTTCCAGCTTTTTCTTTACAGAAAGAAAATACAGACTCCAATACAGACACCAACTATTTGATCATATGAATGTTTCTGTTGTGTTCCATAAACAGCCAGTGATATGGTCAGTCACTGGTTTTCATGAACCTCAATGACATCCTCATCATATCTAAGTAGCTAATAGGACACATCAGCCAAGTCTTCCAACTGTTGCTTCAGAATCAGCTCCTCAAGGTGGAAACATTTGAGCTTCATGTTTGGACTACTCCCCTCCAATGTTTCATCATCTCTAATGGTCATATCCAGATAGATCCAGCCAAAGTCCAAGTAGTAGTGGATTTGCCACAACCTACTGTAGCTCAAAAGCAACAGCTGAAGTGTTTCTAAGGATTGGGATTTCTTCTACCGCCACTTATTTGCAATTGCAGTACTTAAGACCTGTTATATTAGGCTTACGTTTCCCAGCTTTGAAATAATGTCTCAGACAGTGGCTAGATTTTTTAGCCATGCTACTGGCATGGCTCTAAGGATGGCAATGCCGGTCTGATGGTCTGTAGGTCTGTAGGTCCACCACTTTGGGCACGCCTAAAAAGTATTTTCAGGCAACAACTATTGGACGGATTGCCATGAAATTTTGGTCAGACATTCATACGTTGCAGAGGATGAGTCATAACCCCATTCCTGACTTTTCAACTAGCACCACCAGCAGGTTCTTTTTCTTTTGTTTTTTTGTAAAATGTCTCAAGAACTACTGGATAAATTGTCGTGAAATTTGGTACAAATATCAATGGTGCTTAGACAATGTATCCTAAAGACGTTGGTGATGCCAACCAGTGCCACCAGCAGGTCAACACTTTGTTTATTACTTTGGTTTCTGACCAAATAGCTAGGAAACTAATGCCATTCCCATCAGACTCAGCTGTACGTTGTATTAAGTGCTAATTATTAAATGTTAGCATGCTAAAATGCTGAACTAAGATGGTGAACATGGTAAACAGTATGTATACCTTCTTAACATCAGCATGTGAGCATGTTAGTATGCTGACATTAGCATTTAGCTCAAAATACAGCTGACAGAGCTGCTAGCGTGGTGTAAAGTGTTAGCAATGTAGCACCAGAGTGAACAATGTAGGGTGGTCAGACTGGTTTGTGTTTTTTTTGTATGTTAAAAACGCTGGTTCAAAAAGTCAATTAATTCTTTAAAACAGCGATTCTTCTCTTGAGTGTCCATCCATCCACCCATCCCTCCTTCCTCTACTCATGCAGGCTGGTGTCTGGTGTTTATAGGCTTCCTCAGCAGGCGGGGTTGTTTAATGAGGGCAGGGGGACAGTGTGGCGCTAATTGCTGTGTGTGATTTATACCAGGCTGGGACCAGGCAGGAACACAGGCAGACGATGGTACTCTGAGAGCAGCTGCTTCGCCCAATATTTACTTAACCCTCCGCTGGCGGGCCTGGCACTAGTGCCACTGACGATGGGTCTGTGGGGAGTCATTTCACTGCTTAGTATTATGTATAGCAGCAGGGTTGGGGCCATGTTTGGGGACAGGCTCAAAGTGGGAGTGTGTGTCGTATGGGAAGGTAGATTGGAGCAATTAGAGGGAAGAATGTGATTGGTCTCCTGACAGTTTGGCTAACCAGGAGGAATTGTTGCTAGGTGACATAATCACAACCTATTTTCAAAAATTTTAAAAGACATCCCAGCCTCTTGGCTTCAAAAATGTCACGTCGTGTTTTTTGGTAACTGGGTTCCCACAAATAACCAAGTGCTTAATATATAACAGAATGTAACAGAAATATGTAACAAAAGTACTTCACCACAAAGTTCTTTTCTGCATGAATGAACAGAGTCCTAATGCTGATTAGTAGCGCTTTGAGTGTGGTCCTATATTGAGCAGCACGATTTGTACAGTGCTCACTCTTCTGTCATGTGTTAGCAGTGATAGACACTTCCATCCCACGCCTGTCTGCCTGGCTCATCTGGAGTGATACTCTGAGACATCGTGGGGTTTGCATCTGCAACTCAATTAGTCACACCTCAAATAAATTAGCAGCTAAAGGTGCCAAAGTATGCTCCTATTATAGATCAGTTCAAGAACTTAAATCATATCTAAATAGTCACACCTTGTGTGAGCTTAATGATCCATTTACACTTTAGAGAAACACAAACACAAACACTGGATCATGTTCAGCCCATGAACAGCCACATGCAAGACCAAGGCGATGGAGGGAAAAGAAGGGTGGAAAATAAAGGAGGGGAGCCTTATTCTGTCTCCACAGCAACATTGATTGATATTCTTCAGGTGGAGCAGCTGTCAAGCGGCCTGACCACTGCAAGCTAATGCTCTGCGGGGGGGAGAGGGAGGAGGAAGACGGGGGAGGATGGAAGGGAAACACCAAGGAAAAGGCAAGATATGAAAAGCAAGGAGACAGAGGGGACAGCGACAAAGAAGAAGATGGGGAAGGGGGGGTGAAATTGAAAAGCAATGATACAAAGGGAAGGAGAGATATTTTTTATTGTTATTTTGAGCCATTGTAGGAAAGGTGGAGGCTGCTGTGAGAATGTTATTACATGGTAGTCGAGTCATCCTGTAAACGAGGGGTGTGTCTCCATTCTCTCCTCTGGAGATGTAAAAGGGATAAACGGTGTGTAGAGTCAGGTTGTTAAAGAGTTCTCATATCGTCTCTTATTCAAGATTTGATGTCTTTCAGTTTGCGTTATCCCCTTTGAATGTAGTTAATGTGATGTCGTTTATTTAATTGCAATGGTCTTGTGCAATATCACCCTGGTTGCCTGAAGCCCTTGACCTAAATCTACTGTAATGTGACTTTTTTTTTAATCAGATGCTACACAATACTTGTACATTTTGTCATTTTCTTTTACATGAAAATGGCCAAATTGAAAAATAGCACAAAACATTATCTGTCCACAACTTCTTTATTTTGTCCAAAACCTATTGGTGTCTGAATCCCCCTTAAAAATCATTCTCTTCAAACACTAGATCTTAGTGTTCGTGTGCAAATGTCTGAGTGTGCAGGTTCCTCTAAATCAGCGTGGCTTGGCCATAAATATCCAGCTGGACTAATAAATGAATGTAGGTCTCAGTGAAACGACCTTGTAATCTAATCGCTGCTACGGCACATTCTGAAACCTTTAAAAGGAAGTTGGTCAAAAGCCAGTCCTGCTGAGAGAGAGGATCTACCCGCAGGCCTGCTGAGAACCTTCCTCAATCTTTTCTTTGTGCTCATGGAGAACACATTTGATTAGTGAAGTTTAGAGAAGATTCATAATGCTTTGTCTGTCAAGACTTGTTTATCAGTTTACATCTGCAACCATAATTATTCCAACATGTATATGGAATTATAATGTTCCAACAGATCCTCGTAAATATTGTCTGTTTTTGCAACTGCAGGTTTTATCTTCATTAATCAGACACATGTTAAAGCAGGTAAACCAGGCAGCAGCTTGTATAAACAATATAATAAGCTTGATAATCAGCTGTTATAAGGTGGGATGGAGATGCTCATTTAGTCTCTCTCCTCTCTGTCTCTCTGTCTTGCTCTCTTGCTTTGCATCTGTTTCTAAATGATGGAAAAGTGTGTACATGACCATTTAATTTTGTGAAATAAACATACACAGACAGGAGAAGAGTACAGAGTGCACATTTACACTGTGAAGCACTAAATCCTTTTTTAGTCTTTACTCCAACTTTGCACTGATACCTAGAAATACATAACTAAGACTTTTATCACTATTGAATATGTTATATTTCGTTATGGGTTATATATGTCGTTTTGAGCAGACCAGGGGGGTGGGGGGATGGTAAGGTATTATCGTTATTTTAAATGAAAATAAATTAAATTGGACTTTAAGTGTCTGTGTGTAAGTCAGTTACAGGGGTTTGCATTTCTCATAATTCACCAGTGGTGGAGTTCATTTACTCAAGTACAGTAATTAATTACAGTTCTGAGGAACTTGTACTTAACTTGAGTATTTCTGCTACTTTATACTTCTGCTCTACTACATTTCAGAGGGAATTTTTACTCCACTACATTTATCTGCCAGATATAGTTACAAACAACATCTATAATGAGCAAATAAAATACATTGTTATACAGTAAATTACCCCACCCAACAGTATATAAAATAGCTAGAATCAGCTCCACCTCAGCCAGCTACAACATTTAAATGCTGCTTTCATGTTTATTTATCAGTATAATAATAATCCAATAGTATATAGTAATATATAACTCTGACAGAGACCATTCTGCCTCCATTGTGGAAAAGTGTTTTACTAATGTAAAAATTAGAATGCAGGACTTTTACTTGTAATGGAGTATATTTTACATGCTGGTATAAATACTTTTATTTAAGTATTTGAACATGTCTTTCACCACTGTGAGTCACTCAGTAGAACTGTGTATGTGTCATGTCAAAATACTTTTTGTCAGTTTTTGAAATAAATTTCAAATTTGAAGTGTTCAAACTTGTGTTGATAAAAATTAAATCTCTCTTTTCCTATTAAGTTCAGTTCATTTGGACTTTACAAGCAAGAATGTTAGATAACTAACCTAATAATTTATAGTACCACAAAACAACTGTGGTTGTGCATTTATTCAAGTACTGTACTTAAATGCAATTTTTATGTACTTGTACTTTATCCCCATTTTATGATACTCAGTATTTCTACTCCACTACATCTCAGAGGGAAATGTTGTACTTTTTACTCCACTACATTCATTTCACAGGTATAGTTACTTTGATTTTCCATACAACATCGATGATCAACTTATTAAATATGATGTGTTATTACAGATTAAATCCCTGCATACCCACACAGGTGTTTGCAGTTATTGTGGCTGATGAGACCTGAATGTTGGAGTTGTGCAAAGCTGCAGCATGTTGGGATTTACATGTGGATATGAAACTCCACGTACTAATCAGAATGATCAAGTAGTAACTTCAGGAGTAACAGGAGAGTGAGAGAGATGTCAATCAAGCCCAGTCTGTTCACGCCCACACAGGCCTGGGAAAAGGTCAAATCAGGCAAAATAAATGACAATACCTATGGGGGTGGACCATGAGTGTGCAGGGTCTTTGAACTACCCAATACATTATAAATGCTGCTTACGGTTTAATGCATCAATAATAATAATCCACTATGTAATATTGTATAGGTTGTTTTGTTTTTTTGATAATTTCACTTGTTTCCAATATATTGTATATAGTTTTATGTGTTTTAATAAATGAGAAAATAGTTTATAATAATGCACTAGGATATTAGGATCAGGATAATGACATTTTATTCAAGAAACCCCTTAAAACAAGCTGATTTGCATTGATTAGTAAATGATCTTGCTCCATTGTCAGACCCTGAATCTCATTTGATGAAAAATATGGTTTTATGGACTGAATACTGGAGTAAATGTCATGTCAAGATGCAGTTGCTGGAATGTTGTGGATGGAGGCTGTAGCTCCGGGCTGTAATCAGACAGGGTGACACATTAGAGAGCAGCACTCTGTCTCTTCACTTCCTTCTACATAATCACTATAATGTGTTTTGCAGTCTTTTCATTTATAGACTTTCATACTCACTGCATGTCAGAGTGGTTGTAACCTGTCAGGATTTCTTTTTTGAATTTTAGACTAGTTCCATTAGTATTTAAAATAACGATTTGATCCATTAATATATCAGTAGTGTTATACAGAGCAGAGCAAGATGTTTTTGCTTGTGAATGAAATTGTCTTTAAATGACTTTTACTGTTTAATTTTAACAGTCTGTTTCTCTGTCTTTATTGAGCTTATGCACAGTGCAACTTTAATTAAACCAGTTGTGTATAGTGGGTAGTTCCAGCTCCCTGTTTTAGTTCTCTGTGTGTTGCTCAGCAGCGTAGTTCAGCACCATGGAGAGCTCCACTCAGCGCGTCTATAAGGAGGTCCAGTGGAGTCTGGTTCATCCACAATCTGGAGATTTGAAAAGAAAACATTTGCTTTAGAATTTGACAAAAAATAGTTATCAGTTTTATATCAACAAGTTTTGGTGCTTTTTAGGTTTTGCTTTGTTGTTCATTGAGCTCAGTGATCCAAAAGAAATTACTTTGTATCACTCGAAAGTGGCAGAAATAAAAGATTGTAGACATTTTTTCTTGGCTGACCAATATACACAGTTGTGTAAGTGCATTTGCTTACATGAATACATTTTTTTATGCAATTTGTATTTGCTTATATAACTCTCCCAAACAGGTTTTGTATTATGCGGATCATTTTAAATTTAAAGATATTCCCATTTTATTTTGTAAATGTAAATCTGAGACATAAATTAATATTTCAAATTTACATATGATAGCATTTGACTCAACTTTAAGCTACCCTGTTTTACCCGACTGCAAATGAGTCATTTTAAAACCTCAGCTGTAACTCTGTTCAGTCTATTGATATGGTGCACAACTCTGGAGTTTGTTGAAGCTAATAAAATAGTGCATCATGACAGATCCACAGCAGTGCCCAAACATTAACCTACAGTATATTTAAACTATCTCACAAACTTCCACTTGTATTTATTTTCCAATCAGCTCACTTGTAGCCCGACATTACACAATGATTTCAGAGCTGCACCCTATAGCTCACCTGTCCATGTGTCTGTGTGCTGGTCAGGCTGCTGCTACAGGACTTAACTGATAAAATGATGCCTGACATTTATCAACAGGACATGCTCTGGCTAATTTTGCATATAAATGATGTCTATGTCATAATGACCCTTACTATAATAAATCCTGATCCACACTTGAACTAGGGGAGGAGAGAAAGGTGGTGTTAGTTTAATAACATAATGGCTGCACATGTTACTGATGTCAAAGATGATAATTGTTTAGTCGGCTTAAAATGAACCCTCGCTGTTTCATTTTTTAAAATAACCTGATGTCCTCCATGTTTAGCTTTTTTAGGGGCACTTTTTTCCCCCTAAAGTTACAGTAATAAAGTTGGTTGAATATAAAATGAACTGATTTGCTAACATGCTACTCCTGAAATTTAGAAAAACACCTAAAATCAACTGAACAATGTTGATTATATTCAACAAAGATAATATTTTTTTTAATTTTGTGACATTTGAAATACTTAAACTGTAAATACCAACTGCTTCAAATTTACCATTGTTCATTCATCTCACAGACAAACTCCCAGTGCAGTGCAGTGCCCGACAGCGTGTAGTTCTGCCTGAGGGTTGCCAGATCATTGAGGTGATATGCCTCGATATGTCCCATATCTCGCTCTTTCTATCTTTATTAAAGTAGCCTACTTTTGTTTATACAGGAAACACATAAACCTGGCAACTTTTTTACCCTATAGAGTTAAAATGGCACCATCATTTCAGACTTTGGTAGGGACATGTCCCGTCCATAGCCAAACCTACACCTATGATGTCCATCCAGTCATTACCTGCAAACATGTTCCCTGCACAGACTTCCTTAATAAATAAAAAGGAATTTTTTTCTTCATGCTGGGGATCAAAGTATATCTCTGTCTGAATCGTTGTCAAGCGGTGCACATGTGCCTCATCTTACCACGACTTCCTCCCACTCTCTTTCTCTCACTCCTCTCTACCTTCATCTTTCTCCCACCGCTTCCTCCTTCCCTCCTCTCCTCAGTGTGGCTCCTGAATATTTAATAAGCCTGAATTACTGAGGCCCTCAACCGTAATGATGGGGAAATCAGACAATTAAATCAGAAGGGCTCCGGCTTTAAGTCTCACCTCCCCCAGAGGAGCCAGAGATTATTTAAAGTGGCACACTGTTTGATTATCTAATCCTCCTCTTGCCCCCTCTGCTTTACTCACAGAGCGGCATCGCCTGCTCCACTTGCCACCGCAAATTACCATGAAACACCAATGAACACTGTATTTAAGTCCTTTTCCATAAGCGTGAATGTGGTGCCATGAAGTCTCAAGGGAATGGCACTATGGGAATAACTCTTTTACACTCAAGTTGTAACAGTTTAACAAGGGCTTGAAGGGTTGTCTTGTTCTCACTTAGGAAATGTAATTAACAACCACATTGAAATGTGCACATTTGCATGAAAACCACTTTGTATTGAAAATGGTCCTTGTGTGTGCAAAAATATAATTTCTGAGTGTGTGTGAGAGATACTCAAGACAGTGTTGGTTGCAATTGCCCAGGTGGCACAAAGAGTATCCATCTTTTCCTTTTTTCTTCAACCCTGAGCTTTCATCAAGCATGAGTGACAGGGGAAGCATTGAGAGTGTGTGTATGTGTGTGTGTGTGTGTAAACAAACAAAATAGTGAGAAAAGATTGTATGGGACCCACTAAGATAACCCTGACAGGCCATATTGCTCTTTGAAGTGAAAAGCTGCAGGACTGGAAACAGGCTCGGCTCTTCTTTTGCTCCCAAAACAAAGCCGCTTTTGTTTGGGTTTGGCGATAAGTAGAATTGTTGTCAGCTTGACTTATTATCCAGACAAAGTGACGGATTGTGATTGAGTAGATAGTAATAGCTTCCTTAATGCCCACCAGTGCAGCACACACACAGAGGTTCTCACAGACATAGAGATGAATATTCATGATTATACGGCTGAGGCTCAACACTGGCTCATTTAGTGTTGGCCAGAGAGAGGCCAATGATAGCATTGTAAACACACAACCATCAGGGGTTTAATAGCTCGACTCCAGTACTGGCTAATTACGCTGCACATGCAGCCATACACACACTGCAGATAGAAACACACAGGCACAGATTTGAAAGCTGTTGTGGCGGAGATTTCCCTCCTCAGTTTTGACTTCAGCAGACAAACATTTGTCTGGTTGAAAAAAGTACTCACACAGCTGCCTCCAAACAGTCTGGTGGAGAATAGAGACATCCTGTCATAGTATGTCACTGTCTGCCAAATAAGTCCTGTACAAATAAACTCCATTCTTACACAGTCCATTGTTTGATTCTGTTTATATTTGATGAGATAGAATTTCATTGGTCTGTCTGCACAGCCAGTTGTGCCCGCAGTTTGCTGAACAAAGGAGCACTGCTTCATAATGAAAAAAAAAAGCTGCTGACAATGACTTTAAAGGGGAACTCCACTGCTTGACTGGACAAAGCCTTTTGTGTCTCCAGAGGGAGCTGTGTAAAATCTGATAAATTTCCTCAAGTGATGTCACTTGAGTCCGCATCAGTTGGGGCTGAAGACTACAAGTTTGAAAATAAAATAGCCCCCTCCTCATCCAGCCTTAAAGCTAGCGGCTCGTTAGCTGCTACTAGCATAACACATCCGAATCTCTGACAGAACTCTCAGCTGCCGTGTTGCATTGTGGGTAATGTAGGCAGCAGGTTTTGATAAGGAAGAAGAATGCATGGAATAAGAAAAGATGATATCTCTTTTGATCCCCTTTTCCCTGCATCATCTGTCCAAAATGTAGTTTTAAGCCTGAAAAGAACTACATGTAATACTGTGTAATGGTGTCCCTTTAATGTTAAACCTTAAACCTTACACAGTTGAACAGTTGCCATCTGATCTATCTATCATGTATCATTACTGATTTTTTATTCATCTCCTTCTTGTATTGTTTCATGTCTTGTAGAACATCACTCTGAAGACAGACAGTATCTAAAATCTCTCTTCCTTTTAGCGCGACAGAGGAATGTGGGGCAACGTTGAGGCCAAGCGCCTCAGGGTTTAAGCTTCCTTGTTGCCTCCTGATTTGAATATCGTTCAACGTCCATTTGCATCTAGTTTTAATAGCGGTTTATTCAGTCAAGCAGAAGATGACATCTTTATCTGTGGTTGACATATGAGGCCGTTAGCCTCAGGCTAGCATGTGTCTAGTTAATGAGCAGAGGGATGCTGCCGCTGATTAGGAGCAGCAATAAAAGAGCTCAGCCTTCTACTCTGCCTCAACTCTGTAGCGAGCAGATAGGGTCTAGGCTCAGATAGGCTGCTTCAAGTTTGTAGTCCAGGTGTGATGAGAAATTAGGGCAGGTGCTTGGTTTGTGTGCGTTTCTGTGTTCCTGTATTTGTGTACTTATGGGGGCCCAATGTACTTCAAACTCTATATGGAAGGGAGAGAGAGGTTTATCCTTTTCCCTAACCAGAGTCAAACAAATCCATGCATGCCTTGTTATGTTTCTGTGTGCAGTTTTAAGCTACAGCAGCTTAGTCTGGTTTAGCTCATGTCTTGGATGTCACCTCTATAGTTTTCTCAAGCTGAATTTATGTACTGCATTTTGTCATTTTAATACACATGCAAATTCACAATGTCACTTACTTTAAAATTCTTAAAATATATCAAGTAACACTTACTTTCATCATTGATTAATGTGCCAATTATTTTCTCAATTAATGGATTAATTGTTTCGTCTATAAAATGTAAAACAGAGGGAAAAAAACACCAATTCTCACAGTCACAATTTGCTAAAGCCCAACTTGATGTCTTCAAATAGATTAATCAGTTAATCGTTTTAGCTCTAAACTTCATGTCCGCTTCCTGTTCATGTGCACAGCCATGGAGGATGTGTGTGTATTATAATGGAGTTGTGATGTTTTACATGTATTTTTAAAAAACATTTGTTGTTCATGCTAGGCTAGCACAGTGTAAGAGAAAGTAGTTGAAAGTGTACAGTATTTCCTTTTATGGGAGCTACAAGATAATCTCACACATGAACATCCCTCTGCAGGCATAGACAAATAGGATAGTCACAAGTTGAACTATTTTATTTATTAGCCCAAAATCACAAATTTGCTTCAAAGGCCTTTACAATCTGTACAGCATACGACACCCTCTAGGCTTAGACCGTTGATTTGGATAAGGAAAAACCCCAGAAAAACATTTTTAAGAGGAAAAAAAGGAAGAAACCTCAGGAAGAACAACAGAGGAGGGATACCTCTCCCAGGACACTTGGATACACGTGCAGTAGATGTAGACAGAAATAACAATAGTAAGATTATATTATAGAAAATCAGAATGACAATATTATGAAGGTAGATTGCAAACCTATATAAAGAATAAGTAGGACAATCAGTAAAATTCCTACAATAGGCATTTTGGCACATTTCATTGTGTATATTGATAACTAAGTTAAATTTTGAAGCTGAGATATACAGTGATGAGGATTAAGATCAAGATTTGGCACAAAAATCTCTTAATATATATTTCTATTGTGCGTGTCTAAGCATCGAAACATTTGACTGGACAGTATTCGTGTGTGTGTGTTTCCACCTCTCCACCATACAGTATTGAGAATATTGCTTGCTAAGCGAATGGTGGCCAGTGTGTTGCCATGGCAACCCCAGCAGCTGTCAGTGTGCCTCCTGTAAGAATGACAAATGATTTTTATTAGAGGGGCTCTAAATTGGTGGGATCCCCCTCTCCACAGAGATGCTTATCCCAGCCTGATCAAACTGGAGTCACTCTGCCAATAACTCTGACCAGGCCTAATTACAACACAGGCCCTCCTGGGCTCATCATGCACTCATTATTACTCACAGACTACACCGGCAATTCTGGCACCAGTCACTGTGTGACATATTCATAGTGGGAAACAATGTGGCGTTGCATATGGCAGTATTATGGCTGCAGTTTCAGGTTATAAAAAAGACGTTAAGTTTTCATTTTACTACATGCGAATTAAATCTGACAGTGCTCTCCATAGATGAGAGATGCAAGAATTAATTTGATACATTTGAAAAATGGATTTTGTTGCAGAAAATGCGACTCTGCAACAAAACACACACTCTGGTTTTTGTTCTATTGCTTAGGCTAATTATAGTCCTCCAGCACACATTTGGCTTACATGTCCAACTGTTGGGTTCAAGTTAAAAGACCTTGTTAAGACACATTTTCCAAAGGAGCGTATTTAAAGTTAAAAGCACAAGCTCATACACCCAATCACCCAACACACGTTTTTCTATTTATTTACCACCTCAAGAACATTTACAAGCAGCATGGATTATCTTCCTTTTTTTTCTTTTTCTATTTTTTTTGTCAAGCTCTATGACTTTGAGTGGCCAAGGTTACAGTGACACTGTAGGTCTCCAGGGACCAAACTCCACTCACTAATACACTCCAAGACAGTTGCACAGTGGGGTCACTGCCAGCAGAGTGATGAGGAAGCAATTTTTATCTGCATTGTTTAGCTGACTCCATGGGTTTCCCGTAAGTGGCATCCAGACTGTTGGTGTTGATAGTTCAGACCATTCAAAGTTCTTCAGAGTCAGAGGATTGCAGGTTGAAGCGTTCAAGGTCATAAGAGAAAATAATCAGTTCTTCTCAGTTAACAAAAGGAGTTGTGGGTGTGGAAGTGGGATCTGTACTGTACATCTGAATACTGTATGCCATAATATTCCCATATTTTTATCAGCATTTTCTATTGTATCTAAAATAATATACTTAGAGGATTGCATGCAGAGCTGTAAAGACAGGTATGCTCAAGTCAGTGTTTGGTTTATGCATGTTCTCGTTTCTCATTTTCACAATATCTTTACATTTTGTTATTACAGTACTTGGTTTTGCAACTGCATATTTAATTTGAGGAAGATAGACAGACAGTGTAAGACACAGAGACAGAGGTACTGGGTTCCTGTTGAGATCTGTCAGACAGACAGGGCTGACAGGTTTTTTGATAATTGCTCTGCCTAGCCGTGATCTGAATTAGCATATGAAAGTTGTCTTTTTTTTTCCTTCACTCGGAGCGCATAGCTGTAAGCTAATTTGTAAGTAATTTTAGATGACAGAGAGTGGTTGTATCCCAGAGGTGCTCTTTCCCTCTTGATCCTTTATTTTTTCTTCTCTCTCTCTCTCTTTCTCTCTCTCTCTCTCCTGCTTGCTCTCTCTGTCTCTTCTCTCCCTCCTCCCATCTCATCTTTCCTCCTCTCATGTCTCAATTATATTGAATTGACTCAGGCAACCGAGGTAACTCTTTCAGCTAAAGCCCATGTTTTGGGGCAGATGGTCGTCCAGCAAGCGTAGGTCAAAGTGCTCAGCTATGTCACCATGTGTCATTGTGTTCACCCTTATCGGAAATCCTTCCCTCTTAGTCCTTGCCACACATTAACCTGTGTGTCCAGTGACGACACATCCACACCAGTGCAAACTGTCCTTGGTGAAAAGTGTAACAATAGCATTGTGATATGGACATTCAGCCTTTTCTCACTCTTTCTATTATGTCTCACAAGCAATTTAGTTTTCAGTGACAAACTGCAAAGCCTCCCAATTTGAATGAACAAAGAGTCTACTTGCAGGCTCAGTGTGGCTTATATGGGGATTAATTGAAGCTATTGAGTGTGGATCCACAAAAAGGGACCTGTGTTTGTGGCACCGTCGATGCCAAAGCAGCTGGGCAGGCCAAGGAGAGGAAGAGGAGACGACTGATAGTCCAGCAAGCCACCTGGGGTGAAGTGAAGCCATAGTTTCAGAAATATACACTAACACACCCAGGTGCGGACACAAATGCATGCTCATATGTCGAGCATGTTAACACACACGCCGCAAGAACAGTGGATGCTGTCTCTCAGGCGCTGTTAGTATGCAGTAGGTGGAGCAGAGAGGAGCAGGGAAAAGCGTAGTGGAGCGCCTTCGATCGTTATTATTGACCATTCCTCCATGCAGCTGTATGCTGCATAAACACATTCACATTCACTTGCATGCACACAGACATAGAAACACATATGTTCACACACACACACACACACACACACACACACACACACACACACACACACACACACACACACACACACACAAGCCAGTGGGATTTGAGATAACTGCAGTGGTATGAGGTACACAGAAATGCCCTCAGTTTACAAGGACATACACATACAATACAGTACTGTAGGCCTGCAGCTCTGTGTGAGACAATCCATTGCTTTTGTTGGTTCTGGGAAGAAAGAAATGGAATCTAACCAAGAGTCAAGAATGTAATCAATTACAGCCACTACTGCCTTCTGTTCTCATTGCAGTGGTTTAAATATGCACCATCTGAAAAATGTTTTACTGCCATGTTTTTATTTCCCTCCTGCTGAAAAGATGCCCGGCTGTGTTGGTAAACTGTAAGGTGCAGAATCAACTAATATCAGAACTCTTATTACTGGTGAAAACACGTAACATTTCAGATTTTAGCATTCTGACGTAACGTCTGGATTTGTCAAGCTCTACAGTGAACAGCAGTTTCCCTAAAAGCTGCATACATTTTCTTGAGATCAGTGGTAGGTTGGGTTCAAACGCTTAATGATGATGTACAGTATTTGTACAGTGGAGGCAGACAGTACCAAGATGCTACTTTACTTTTGGCTACCACCAGGTTGGGCATAACAAAGGCGTAACTCTATTCTAAGGAGTTGAGAAGGATTTGTGAAAAAAACAGGTTGTTTTTGGACACTACATCACATCAGTATATATGGTCAATGGGAGACTTCAGACCCTAGCTTTATTTAGCAAGAGTTCGACATTTTGGGAAACACGCATATTCACTTTCTTGCTGAGAGTTAGATAAGAAGATTGATACCACTCTCATGTGAAGCTGATGAGACAGGTAGATTAGCTTAGCATAAAGACTGGAAAACAAAACAAAAAAAATCAAAATAGAAGTGCCTTTGGACAGAGCCAGGTTAGCTGTTTCCCCTACCTCTAGCTAGTATTAATGCTAAGCTAACCATTTCCTGGATCTAGCTCTATAAGTAGTGTACAGACATCAGTCTTCTCATTTGACTCTTGGCAAGAAAGCAAATAAGCCCATTTCTTAAAATGTCAATCTGTTCCTTTAAAGCATATTACTCAGTTATAATAGTGAAAATTGCAATGTAGGCCTACATGGGATCTAAATGAACCCTATTCTACTCAGTGAGAAATTCACTAATAATCCAGAGCCAGTTTGATTCGCCGGTAGACAAGAGACAAGCACATGCACACGCATGCACACACACACACACACACACACACACATGCGCGCGCGCACATGTAAACACGTGTGTGTGTGTGTGTGTGTGTGTGTCTGTTTTAACGTGCATTTAAAACACAAGCGTACTCCCCTCTCCCAACCCTGGGCCTTTTGTCACAGTGACAGGCAGTCTGTTCTAATGAAAGCTCCTCTCATTCATAAGCCTGCCTTGTCAACTTTTGATGCCAGATAATTTTCGGAAGGGAGAATAAGGGGGAAGAAGATGGAAAAAGGAGAAAGGAAAGACAGACCGCTGCTCTCCCCTTTTTCCTTTGATATCTGCTTTCTCTGAATTGTTTCCTTCCTTGAACATGTACTGCATTTGCAACCAGCAAAATCCAGATTTGATACTGTCCCGTGGCTTGTCTCTTTGGTTATATGATTAAGAACTACAGACACACACATATGGGTGTGTACTACCTCTCCTGTCACCCTCATTTTACCAATGGTTGTCTGTCACACAGTAGAGCATCTCGACCACAAGCCGAAAAC
The DNA here is from genome assembly GCA_005408345.1 of Macquaria australasica. Taxonomy (NCBI): domain Eukaryota; kingdom Metazoa; phylum Chordata; class Actinopteri; order Centrarchiformes; family Percichthyidae; genus Macquaria; species Macquaria australasica. Next base: position 63,870 of record SEMN01000060.1, on the reverse strand, counting down.
CCCCTTCAGGATATCAAATCCATGGTCTCTCATTTCTAACTAGGTCATCACTTGCTCACAATAGCATCCCCACTACCCTCCTCTGTGTATACCTCCCTCTCCTTCTCTGTTGTCTCCCCCTATTTCTCTCTGTCCTCTCATTTATCCCTATCTTATTGCACCATTACTGTAATCTGTAAACATGTTGGATGTCATTTTTTGTCTATCTGTCATTCACTCCATCCACCATCTGTGATTTTTTTCCCAAATCTTACTACAGATTTAGCTCATTTTGTGCTGAAATAGGTGTTTTTTTCCGATCAGAGTTCTTGTAATATTCAAAACTCAATGACCATAGCTTGCGCTTAACGCCTCTCTCAATTATTTTAGCATGCACTGTGCAAGTGTCTGTACCAGTAGTCTTAATCTGTGTTAAACTGTCATGACAGCGCTAAATGAGAATAATTCAACACCCCATAAAGTCTGCTTTATGATATCTCTACCAATATTGCCAGAATCCCCCACCGTACAGCGGCCCCATTTGATCCCCGTTCCAGATAGGCTTCTCCATCATCTGTGACATGAAATACCCCGGCAGCCACCGGCTACAGCACACATCACTCCTCATAAACACTGACTACCTCTCTCTACTTCCATGTGTTCACACAAATTAGCATAACATTAGCATGATATTAGCACATCCGACCTGCGCAGCCATGCCTTATCAAAGCGCTCTGTGATCCCAGGCTCCCTGCGCTTTAGTCTGGAGCAGAGAAAGGAAGAGAAACTGAGAGAGAGAGAGAGAGAGAGAGTTCCCCCCAAGAGAGAGCGAGAGCGGAGAGAGCGATGAGCTACATGATAACGAGCTTTGTTACACTGCTACACAACACACATCCTTGTCACAGCGCCTCAGAGCTGTGCTGAGCTAAATGGGCTGCAGCAGATGTTTGGTGACTACAATCACACAGAGCTGTGTACCTTCACTTGACTTGTAAATATTTGCTAAGAGACTTCAAGATTGGATTTTCCATATTTGCTTCTTTTAGAATGTGTAAGGTAGGGATTCCAGTGCATATGAATGAATACACATCGTATACTTTCTTCTCACACTGTATGGCTGTAGAGTTTTATAAAATTTTATAAAATGCTAGTTGTTATGAAATTCGGAGGCAGCTGATCCTCTGTTTGTTCCTTTCATATGTCAGACACAGTGTTTCAGTCACCACTAGTTAGACAGTGCATTTCATCCAACTGGGCATTTTCAGGATTACAATGATTGGTTGAGGGTCCCAATATTACAGGTCAAAACAAGGTGATATTTGGTGTTACTGTTTGGTCCAGAGTGGTCTGCCTTTATCAGTGGGAGGCAATGTGTTACACTTATTTTGTCATTCAGAATGTGTATAGTGGTAATACTGTTGTATAAAAGTGATTATTCACATTACACTTTATTATTTCTAGTCATGAAACTCTTGTTGCACCAGATAATTACGCTAGTAGGGAGTCAGTGAGAGCCAATGAACTGAGAGGAAATGATGGATCCTGCACTCTGTTGAGAAGTCTGCAGGCTATATGCAATATGTGTCTTTACCAGAATGTTCAACATTATACTAATTGACCAGAGGCAACATACAGTACTAACAGGTCACATAAAGGTGACATATTTGGTGCTGATTGGCCCACAGACAGTTAAAATGTTCATGGGAGCTGTCGTTTTAAAATGCTACTTTGGTTTCATTGTTTCATTCAGTTTCAAGACCTGTACCGCTTCAAATTGCACCATACATCAATAATGTGCAGTGACTTAATAAGTTTCATCAATTTGTTTATTTCCAGTGTCACGGTTTCTCATAACATCCACGGGAGCCCTGTATATCCTGGATGTGCAAATGGAAGATGGGCTGTACAATTACAGGTGTATGACACGCCATCGATACACAGGAGAGACCCGACAGAGCAATAGCGCCCGCCTCATTGTCTCAGGTAAGAGGAATCCCAAAATATCCAGTGGGGAAATGGTGCATCAGCAACACTGTCAATAGGGCTTGTTGCAAAATGAGGTATGAGGTATCACATCACATCCTGCCATATGGCTATGTTTGTAGTTTATGAAGTAGTGATATCTGTACTTGACTATAAATGACACAAGTAAACACACTGATGTGAACCATAGAAAAGGACACCATACTGGTCTGCAATCTCTATCTTCAAATCCAATCTAAATACAATAATATGCCTAAAATGTTCTCTTGTTGTGTGTGTGTGTTTCATTTAGTTTAGTTTAACTGTTCATTTTGGTTGCTTTCAAAAATTGTGTATGCAAACTGACAGAGGACCATATGGAAATAAATGTGTACTTGTAAAAAACAGATTATTTGAATAGAATAGAGAGTGACAGGAAAAAACACATGAATTAAAGAGGGGGTGACATGTGGTAAAGGTCATTAGATCTGTGCCAACAGTTTGGGGGGGAGTGCTTCAGGACAGAAAATGCCCTTCCTTTCCTTAAACCATTTAAAAGGAGCACTCCACCAGTTTAACACATAAAGATCAGTTTACTCGTCAAGAGTAAACCTGTGGAAACAGTTGTATAATGTCTACTGTGGCTCTGATGGGAGCTTTATAAAGTCTGAGAAAATAACCCTGAAGGTGTCATCAGCTTATCTCGGATTGAGCTAGATACTCTGGCACAGGCTTTCTGCTGGTTTTTAATAGAAAGCCTGCGTTATATGAAGTGTAAAAGACATGGGCATTTACCAAGCAGGGAGGGTCTTAACGAAAGACACTATTGAGTTGCATTATAGGAATTGTAGGATCAACTGTTTTTGGAGCTTGAACCATACTCAGGACTAAAAGTCAAGATATCTCAGCTTCTGCTGATTTGATTTTGACTTGGAACGTTCTTTTTTTAATCTGTCGTGAGTCCCTCAACATTATCTGCAGTGCTAAATTGCTGGAGTACCCCTTTAAGGTCAACAGTTATAATGGGACTTTTAGCACTCCATAGGTTGTGGGGATACCACACACAATAGAAACTTAACACATATTAGCCTTTAGCCAGAAACCAGTATTATGGGGGTAAATAAAACATTCAACATCCCATACAACAATCCTATTTTAAACTCCACGTGTTACATGATATGCATCAGAATTTGGGATTGGAGATTATTCAGAAGTGATCAAACAACAAAAATAACTCAAACCTCTTACAATATCTTATTTCCCCCCTACAGATCCCACCAACTCAGCGCCCCACATCCTGGACAGCTTCGAGCGTCGTGAAGTGATGGCGTCTCATCGAGTGGAGTTGCCCTGCAAGGCCTCTGGTCACCCCGCACCCAAATACCGCTGGCTAAAGGACAACCGGCCGCTGGAGCCCGACACACGCTTCAGACAGAGTGTGACAGGCCTGCTGATAGAGAGAGCTCAGCCCAGCGACACAGGGACATATGTGTGTGAGGTGTGGAATGGCTATGGCAATGCTGAAGTGGTTGGCAGGCTGCAGGTTAAAGGTCAGTGCCCGGGCTGGTGGTAAGTCATTGGGGGTTGATTTTTATCAGTGGTATAATGCCTCAAAACAGGGACTAAACTAAACGAATCTGAAGATGCTGCTTCAGATTTTTAAGGTGCTACATGTAGCATTTTTTGTCTTTCACTGGCAAAATAAGGATGCTACCTTCGTAAAACTACAGAAAACAAATAAGACCATATTTCAAACTTTTGTTAAAAGCAGCAACTGAACACTTCCCTCCCTAACCTACAGAGCCACTGAAGGTTGTTGTGAGCCCACGGAAGGTGAAGGGCAGCGTGGGAAGCCAAGTTTCGCTGTCCTGCAGTGTAACTGGCTCCGAGGAGTACCAGTTGTCCTGGTACCGCAACGGAGAGCTCATCTACCCCAGTAACAGCGTTCGCATGACAGGCCAAAACAGGGAGAACCTGGTCATGGCCGGTATGGCCAAGAGCGATGGAGGAGCCTATCAGTGCTTTGCCCGACACGGCAAGATGTCTGCCCAGGACTTTGTTCAGGTCATACTGGAAGGTCAGAATTCACAGTGATCTTACTGGAGATGTGTGGGTGGGAGCACTTATAATACAGTACTTGATATGGATAAGCAACTGAATAGGCTTGTATAATCTCTTTGTTTTGTGTATGCACATGTGAATCCAAACTGTGCATCTGTGTGTTCACATTCAAATCCAGACTGTGTATGTGGTATTGAGTGCTGCAGTACAGCTTAGCTTTATTAGATTTTCTGAAAGAGGCCTGCATACTGTTACACGAGGTGTGCTGCTGCAGTGGCTGCCTCCCATGACCACACCAATGTAAGGAGAATATTGATAATCAATGATGTTGTGGGGCCAGAGAAAGGAGCTGTATTAATCTGCTTTACACTCTGATTCTGCTTTTTTATACAACAGACATGAATGTATTGCAATGAAAAAGTGATTCTGAATAGATTACCACTAAAAAAAAGGCTTTGTATATGTTTTTCTAATGATCTATTATGACATTAATAAGTGTAGAATAATAAAATGTGCATTGCCATGTGTATCTCCCTCTGCTACCCAGATGGCACCCCCAAGATTCTGGCTTCATTCAGCGAGAAGGTCTACAACATCAATGAGTTTGTGTCGCTGTCGTGCACGGTGAAGGGCACGCCGGAGCCCCGGGTAACGTGGACTCTGGATGACGAGCCTGTGGTACGGGACAGCCGCCACCGCATCTCCTACTACACCAACGCTGAGGGCCATGTGGTCAGCCACCTCAACATCAGCCAGACCCAGGTGCCTGACGGAGGAGTGTATCGATGCATCTGCAACAACTCGGCCGGGACAGTCTCCTACCAGGCGCGAATAAACGTAAGAGGTGCTTGTCAGATCAACTCTTCCAACACACCATCACATATACACATCAACATGTCTTGATTTATTCAGTTTTTAATTGGCTACATTCAAAGTGCCTGGATATGCAGATGCTGAAAGAATGCCTGACTAAGTTTGTCAAGAGGTTTTCATTTTTAGTCATCAGATGTGTTGCTACATCACATTTAGAAATGGTGATATTGTAGCTTCAGTGTGTTTCTTCCTTCTCAGAATAGGACAGATACTTCTCCTATAGTAGCCCCTCCTATCATCAGTCACTGGTGTCAGCATTAACTTTTCTAATGCCCCGCTTCCTACCCAACACCTGCTGATAGCTTTATATTGGGACGCCATTAGAGTGATTTACTGTTGGCTTCAGTGTATGACTGTAGTGTTATCTGCTCTCTACAGGGACATGGTTGGCTGGATTGCTGTTGTCATGTAGCAGTAATACTGGGGCGCTCAAGCTTTCTGTGCTTGGTGCACGCCTATTAGTATTTCTGTATTGCAGAGTGGGAAGGGTACTTTCTGTACACTGATTCGTTTAATTTGATTGTGTTCATTCTTGCATGTTGTAAGGCTAAATAGGGCCTCCTCTAGCCCTTAAGCGAGGGTCCATGAATGCAGAATGCAGCCAAGCAATGAAGATAAATCTCCACAGGTGCCATTGCAGAGAAAGTGTAATGATGTTTCTCACATCGTTGGCTCCTTAATCGTGCTAAAGAGAGTAGCAACCCAGGATATGCTTGTGCTCAAAGTACACTACAGAGCCTAGTTAAACTGTCTTCTACAGTGCTTTAAAGAGAAGCCTAATAGTCTATTTCCCTGATAGACACTGAGCTATAGAAGCCTATTGGTTATTCTGCTGGTTTTTCACAAGTGTGTGCGAAAGCTGGCAACATGAGTAATGGTTTTGATAATAGCTTCATGAGTGGAGAAAGGGAACATTCCACTCTAATGCTTGTCAGAGGCAATCACAGCTGGCACCGAAGAGGTGCAAGGTAATATTCACTACAGGCTCAAATAGAAGGGTACATGAGTCCCTGATACTGACAAGGCAATAAGCACATTTCATATGAAGGTAACAGAGCAGAATGGATCTACTGGTAATGATTCTGAGACTGATTTCCTTTTTTGAGTTGCTTAGACGCCTTTCTCTGCGTGACTACAAGGATATCTTAGTCAGGCAGTCTAAAGTTCCTAAATAACTCTTGGTAAAGTTTTCAGAATGAATCAAGGCATGTAAACTTTGTGGTGTCTTTAAAACACACACAACACAGCACAACTATCTTTTATTCCACCCCCCCCCCGCCTCAAAATCATTTTAAGAGAGTTGTCTCTCCAATGTGTCCTTTAAGGGCCTGCCAGCATCAGACCAATGAAAAACCTCACTGCCATCGCTGGGCGGGACATGTACATCCACTGCCGTGTCATTGGCTACCCGTACTACTCCATCAAGTGGTACAAGGACTCCAATTTGCTGCCATACAACCACCGCCAGCGGGCCTTCGAGAACAACGGTACCCTGAAGCTGTTTGATGTGCAGAAGGATGTGGACGAAGGAGAATACACGTGCAATGTGCTGGTGCAGCCTCAGCTCTCCACACACCAGAGCGTCTATGTTACTGTGAAAGGTATGAACCTCAATCCTGTCTGTCTTCAGTTACAGTTCATGACTCAACACTGGATAGTAAGCCTGGACTTCATTTTTTATTTTACTTATCCTTCATTTAGCCAGGAAGGTCCTGTTGAGATACAAGATCTGTTCTTCCAGGAAGTCATTGTTAAGACGGCAGCACAAGCAGTTTCACGTAAAAAACAATTTCACATGTTAGAACACATACAATACATAAAAACAACACAAACATAAAGAAAAATAGCATAATATTTATTTGCTGAAGCGGTGTGTAATCATGGGTACTCCATCAGCATTATTATCTATCTGAAGTGGCAAGTAAGCATCTTAGGCCATTAATTTGAGATGTACATACACACTTATCATACCCCAGTATATGTTTAGTACATTCATGGGTACTCCATCATTAATCTCTCAGTCTGCGGATACTAAGACGGAATCACTTTATCAGTCTGCACACTGACCCTGTGTCTTTCCATCTGGCGTACATGCTGTGTATCACATTTAAAATATACATTAAAGCATCACCTCAGTATCTAGCTTTCCTTGTCGCAGAAAACACAGATATGCAGAGGGATATTTGTATATCGCAACCTGTAAAAGAACATACTCACATCACTGATAGCAAAACACCATCTCCATCATCCCGGCCAGTTTATCTAGGGCTCATCTGAATATGCAGCGGCGCTGAGCTGAGCCAGATGATGATAACCTCAGATGGCTCTCTTTCTTCAATGACGCTGCATAATTTGAAATGTCGGATGCCCCCCCCCCCCCCTTCTCTGGCGGGTCTTGACGTGCTAACGAGTGTGCGAGGGGGAAATCACACAGCGTAGACAAAGCTATGCCGCCATTCCACCTCGACTAATTTGCCTCTCGGCTGCTTAGCATTCCACCGCTGCCGAGAGGGAATCCCCAGGAGCCTATTATGCCTATTTTGTTGTGAATTAAATAAGCGCTGAAGTGCCGCTTATTCCAATGTTATTTTAAATCATTAATTTTCCAAAGCATCTGGTTCTCACGATGGCTACAGTGTCCCCAGAGAGTGAAAGAGAGTGAGAGAGAATGTTATATGCATGTTGTTTGAGAGAGAATTCAGCTGCCCTACACGGGGAGAGGTAATAAAATATTTCTCTCTTTCCTGCAAAATCACAGCATAATGTTTTGATATTGGGAACAAGGTGATAAAGAGAGAATTGTGACTAATGAGTTGCTCTGGGAGTGCTTTATAAAGTAGCTCAGCCATGACATACCTGTTGTCTTCAGCACATGAATGGTGACTCATTTTGAGCAACATTTTCTGTTGTTGATCCTAAATTATATGCATGTAACCCACAAGGTAAAACTCCTGAGGTGAAAATTAATCTGCATGTCTCTTCCCCAGTCCCACCTACCATCCACCCATTTGAGTTCCCTCGGTTTTCCATCGGCCAGCGAGTCTTCATCCCCTGCGTGGTCATGTCCGGCGACCAACCTGTATTCATCACCTGGCAGAAGGACGGTCGGCCAATCCCGGCCAGCTTGGGTGTCACCATAGACAACATAGACTTCACCAGCTCCCTGCGTATCTCCAACCTCACGCTGATGCACAACGGCAACTACACCTGCATCGCACGCAACCAAGCTGCTGCTGTAGAGCACCAGAGCCAGCTCATCGTCCGAGGTGAGGAGGGGGGAGAGGGAAAAATACTATGAACCAAAGTTTACACTCCTCAGACTGAAGATTGGTAGATGAGAGACCTTTCAAAGTAAACTGTTAGTGATCAGTAGACATATATTTGATTTTGAGATAACAAGTGTAGTCTAATGGCTATTTGACTTGCAGTTCCTCCCAAATTTGTGGTGCAACCTAAGGACCAGGATGGCATATATGGAAAGGCAGTGATACTAAACTGCTCAGCTGAAGGCTATCCTGTTCCTACCATCCAGTGGGAGTACTCTAAAGGTAAACGCACAGCATGACACACACATTAATATACATGTGCATGTAAGCCACATACACACATACATATTACATACTGTAGTAAGACACAACTGTACCTTCCACTTTTGAAGAAAGTGTTGGACGTTTCACAGGTTTTCATAGACTTTTAACTGGACAACTTGCTTGTCTTTTATTTTGGCAGTCATGCTGAAATGTATGTTAAGATTTTTTGTCCTACAGCAAGCTTATCCTCTGCGGTAGATGATCTTTTTTACAAATGCCAACACAACAAACATGATGTCCACAGCCTTGAGGTTGAATGCATAATAACACCCACTTGAAGTCCAAACAAGCACTGTGAGATCAGAAACCGCAGTGGTTCAAGGAAGAGCTTTTTATTTCTCTGGAAGTAGGAAATAGGTGGAAGATTATGTAACCACTTAACTGGCATTATCCCATCCTGGCTGGACACAGTAACAGTGCTTCTTGAAAACAAAAAGCTATTGACATGAAAATCTATTGCTTTCATTCTTGTCAGTTATGACATTGCTTAATTATTATGATACATGATTGAGGCTTATATGCTGTCAGAGGTCAACAAAATCCCTGAGATTTATCCTCTTGGCACCTTGACTATGTTCACCAAATGTAATGGCAATCCATCCAATAGTTGTCAACATATTCCACTAAAAGCCAAAAATGTCAACTTGCTGGTGGTGATAAAGAAAACGTCATTAGGATTCATCCTCTGGGGACCATGAATGTCTGTACAAAATTCCATGGCAATCCTTCCAGTACTTGTAGAGATATTTCAGTCTGGACCAAAGTGGTCGACCTACAGATCAACTGGCCATTTTTCTATTTTGCAAAGTTGTGATTTCAGTTCATTAATAGTCTTTGTAAAAAATAATCTTCAAAGACTGCAGATCTTCCCATACTACTGAATGTAATGAGTCTCCTTGACCTAAGTAGCTGCCAGCTAAATCAAAAATATTTGTCAGGGTTAAAAGTTTTGCCTCTTAATAATAAAATGCAAAATAAAATGTAATTTTGGAAAACATTTTATAATTAAAAACACATCAACATTGTCAGCATTTCACTGAATACCAGAAACTTGCAATAACAGTAACAGCATATAAGCCTTAGTACAGCCTCACAGAGCCGCAAACATGGCTGTTGACTCTTAGTATTGTTAACTTCTGTACATCCATTAGCTTACCATTAAACTTTCAGACATTTCTGTGATAAGGGAGTAAAATATTAACTACCCAGTGTGTGTTTTTCTGTATTTTGGTCTGACCCTGATCAACACTCACTCTATCCTCTCTGACAGGCGCCGGGGTCCCTCAGTTCAAACCCATCGTCCTCAACTCAGGCTTTCGGATTGAGGTGCTGGTCAATGGCTCTCTGTTCATCAAGCATGTGCTGGAAGAAGACAGCGGCTTCTACCTGTGTAGAGTCAGCAACGACGTTGGAGCTGATGTCAGCAAGTCCATGTATCTCAATGTTAAAAGTAAGTAATCGGAAAACACCACCTATAACCTAAGAATGTAGATTTAAAACTTCCATCTAAGGTGCTGTAGACAGTGATGTCTGTATTAGATTATCTCTGTATTTAGGGTTATGTATCTAGTGTATTCTTTTATAGTCAGCTTTCCACAAATAATTATTAGTCAACTCTCCTTTTTCATGCACTGGCTGTTCATGCTCAGTGCTAACACCCAAGTAAAAAAGTTAACATTAAAGCACAAAGGTTAAGTGAGTTGAACTGGAGTCGGCTTTGTCTGTGACAGTCAGGTCACCAGCAAGATGCCGTCGTGGTGCTTGCTCTGTCCTTTCTGCCTGAATGAATCCCACAAAAGAAACGCACAGAGCCACCGCATCTCTTGGAGAAAGTACAGCATTTATCCGCTGTGTGGCCAAGGACTTAGCTCCCCTCCATTAAGCCCTGAATTCTGCATGCAGGCAGGAGCTGCCATGTGGAAAAGAGGACTGAGGGATGGAGGCAAAGGGGGTTGGAGGAGGAATGGGTTATCCATGTCTGTTCCCCCCCGTATGTCTTCTTCTGTCTTTTCTTCAGTCCTCCTCTCCCTATACTGCATATTTTCTGTATTCCAGCCCAGATAGTTTATCCTACCTATATGTTTGCAAGTATATTTGTTGAGCCACCATGTTCTGATTACCACTGACATTATCAAAGGATTGGAGCTAACACCCATCATGCTCACACATACGTAACACAGCTATGGATTTACTTTTTTCATGTTTTGTCCAATTAGAGATGATGAGGTAATATTATTGAGCTGTGTCCTGTACAAACGCAATCATTACATACGTGATACAGAAATCAAGTAATTTTTTAAAATGCAGAATTGCTTTCAAATTCATTCACAGACATTTCAATGTTTGCTTACTGCTAACTTTTTGGAGTAATATTGCAGTTTTTTTAATAAGAATACTGCCCTGTTCAGGTTGAAAGAGCACTTAATAAACCACGAGTCTAATACATGATTTAATTCACCATAGCTTCCCAAAGACAAAGATGCTAAAAGCAGGGATTTGACAGTCTAAATACCTCTTCTGTGGCACAAAAACCATGCCACAAATTATGTATATCTGAATTCCACAAACATACGCAGCTCTGTGAGGTTGAGCTTGTGCTTGTGATTGTGGATTTGCATGTATGTGTGTGTGTGTCTGTGTGATCTCCAGCCAGTCTGCTGTGGCTGGGTGCTCATTTTGATCAGTCACTGCTAGATGAGGCTTATGCGCCTGTGGCTCTTATCAAGCCAGAGCAGAGTACTCCCTGCTGAGTGTCTCACTGTCTGCCAGCCACAGCCAAATAGGCTACCACTCCTTCATGACCCCTCCTGTCTGATTCCAGCCTATCATGCTCCCTCACAAACAAACATACATGCACAGAGACACTCTAGGTACAGTGCTTTATCTCATTCAAGTGTGTACAATTAGTTTTCAGTTCTAAAGTTGTTCTAAATCCCTGCCTTTACCTGGAAAGAGTTTTTCAGTCTTTCTTTTACTCTGTCCTTCGATTCTCAGCTGAAAAGCAAGCTTCTTAATTGCATTTCTTCCATTTATTTACATGAAAACACAATATAGTTGAGTGTGGACTTAATCCTATATGCTCCACTCAGCCTCTCTGTCCCACTACGCTCCACAACGTTTTCAAAAACTAAGAGCTGAATGAGGCTCTGCAGTCACAACCGTGACAGGGATTCTTGTCAAAAACAGTAGAAAGACACACCTCACAGAAGGTAGTGAAGGCAGACATCAGCACTGGAGGATCCACCATGAACATGTTAACATTTAGCATGTTAGCCAGACCCAGCATGCACCTGTAGGTCACACAAAACATCGTGGGTGTGTTTGATTTGGGTCGCTTAGCGTGCTCACCAGACGGTACAGTGATTTATTAGAGCAGATGTAACCTTTTTTTAACTATGCCGAAGTACAATAATGCTAACCATAACCACACCCTATAAGGAAGTGATTCTTCATTCAATTCAATTAAAAATTATTTATATAGCGCCAAATAATAGCAGAAGTTATCTTAGGGATCTTTTCATACAGAGCAGGTCTAGACCGTAATGTTATTGCATTGATGTGCATGTGTGTTAGGCTACTGTTTACTAAGTGCTTTCCAGCTTCTCCAATGTGAGGATTTACTGCTTTTCTTTATTTTATATCATTCAAACTGAATATCTTTGGCTTTTGGACTTTTGCTCAGACAAAACAAACGACATGTAACCGGTTTACTTTATTTGGTACAGACAACATTTTACAGTCCAAAAAACTCTCCACCTTTAGGCGTGGTCGCTCAGTGGAGGCAACTGCATTGGCATTGTAATTTTGAGAGCAATGTCTCACAGAATTTAGATCTGGTTTCACTAGTATGACAGACTTCTATATTACCCAGATCCTTGATGACATATGATCCTGGAAAAACAAACACACCGCAAGATTTGGGTTTTTTACACAACACATTGTTTTTTTACGTCTCACAGGCTTCGTGTGTGTGTGTGTGTGTGTGTGTGTGTGTGTGTGTGTGTGTGTGTGTGTGTGTGTCAGCAGTCCCTCGGGTCCATGCTCTGCTCCTGAAGTGTCAGGTTGTTGTTGTGATAGTTGTGCTGTCCTGATTTGTGTGTCTTTGCTCTCTGTAGTAACCCAAATCTCCCTGGGCAGCAGGGGAGCCACACCTCATCCTATCTCCCGTGTGTGTGCGTGTGTGTGTGCGTGTGTGTGTGTGTGTGTGTGTGTGTGTGTGTGTGTGTGTGTGTGTGCTTAATAGGCACAGTGTTGAGCCTGTGCAGTTCACTATAACGTCTGAGGCTGTAATGCTTGGTAATGTTGGACAGTGTGATGTTCTGTACACTCTGTGCTGTTTTCATGTTTATCCAGGCCAGCCTACACCACTTGAGCAGTGGCAGCTACTTAAGAGGCTTAGGAGCCAATTAGGGAGGCACACAAGCTGACGCATGCTGAAGTACTCACGTGATGGATAGTATGATCTTCGCTGTGTATTATTGGCTATCCAAGTGTGGCTTGACGTATCACTAAACAAACAGTGGAAAATCAATAGATTCTATCAGAAACTCTGAAATATATAGTATAGACACATGCGTGGTGAAGAAGCTCTCAGGTGTATATATGTGACACATGTGAGCAAACAAGCTCATTTGCACACAAGGCACTGCACACATGAATGCAAAGACATAATGTTAAGGCACAGATACAGTGCAGCACAGTGCGGCCATTACCATTGAATAATGGGCCAGGCGGCTAATGCAGTGGTTTAGATAGATCCCACTCTGCCAGGCTATTGTGGTGGACTCCCTGGGAAATAAATTACAGCTATTGTGATGTCCTAGCTTGGCACTTTCATTGTTATGAGTGTCTGTGCATAGGCTAATGTCTCGTCATAATACACCATGCATCATCCTGTATGAACACCGCCACTGCACTAACAGCCAGCAGAAATTGCTTGCACTCACTGCACCAGGATTAAGTCGTGCATGTCTGCATGTGTAAGGGTGCTGTAGATGCACTTGTGTTTATGTTTATTTTCTTCTTTCTTTTCTTTCATATGCTTCTTTATAGGAGTGGTAATCAGTTTTTATTCTGTCATGACACTGGTTGCAGGTGGAGGCTTAAACAAATTATTTTCATGCAATTTCAAGTCAAGCATCCCTACCTCCAAAACAGATGCAATTCAGTCAATTCATTACCAATCCACAGCGGATGCTATCAGAGTCAGTCAACAGCCACTCAATGTTTATCAGGGCCAATTAAGACCAATCAAGCCTATTAGACATCATAATGTCGGCAGACACAGTGATGAGGGCAGAGCACTTAATGAGGCTTCACTGAAGAGATGTGGTAAATGGTCTTGTGGTCACTGAGCAGTCTCCCAAGCACAACGTCCTTCAGACAACCATAAAGAAGTCCCCTCATCCTCTGATCTCTATTTCTTTCATCTTATTTACTCATCTGCATCCAAGCCCCCTCCCTCCCTCCTTTGCACAGAAGCCCGCCCAGTCTGCAGGCATACATTTGGTATCATGCTCCATGTCCAAGCCAATTGTGCAGCTAAGGGAATTATTTCAGTACATTGCAGGCGGCCAGTGAACCAGTCATCTTTGTGTTATCGCCACAGAGCTCTCCCCCGCCCCCTCCCCAACCACAGCGTCCCCTCCCCAGTGCCCACTTACAGTGTGCCTCCAGGGCAGGGAGCTATACGCATCTCAGCTCGTCTTCTCTTGTCTGGCCCTCGTGGCCCCGTTGGGCCGGGGCGCCCTGTGGCCCAGTTCAGATACAGGCTCTAAGAGAAATCCAGTGGTGCACTGTAGGTAAGAGGTTTAACATTGTTAGCAGCAGCAGCTGTTGTATTTATAATAAAGAGATGAACAACTGTGTAGTTAGACAGCTGATAGCCACAATGGCTGATCAAGAAAATAATGCCCCCTTGAGAAATTCATACTTCATCAACAGAAAAAGAAAAAGGACACATGAACTCATACAGTTTAAATAAAAAGTGGTATCTGACCAGTGTATTGCAAACATCAGATACCTCGCAACCTCATTTGACTGAATGATCATCATCATGCTTGTGTGACAAAATGGATCTTGATGTTTCAGTCCTTTTTGTTAATAACAATTAATGTGGCTCAAATGATGCCTCTTAAAAAATGTAATCCCTTTTCATCATCACCTCTCTCATCTCATTGAACCTCTGAGATGGTCTCACTGCTTTCTCTCTTTGATCACAGATGATTAGCCCCACAGTGAAGTAGCCATTCTGCTATCATTATGTGTTATTATTATTCTTCTCCTGACCCCTCCGTTTGGCTAATTCTGACCACCAGTTAGAGACACTAGAAACATTGTCTATTTGTATCTCTTTTTTTGGCCCTGCATTGCGACATTCGGGGCGTGATTGTGTAATCATCATCATACTCCAGTGAAAATCAATGGCAGGTCCATGTTCTATTCCTGGCTACTAGAAATGGCCCTTTTTCTAAGAGTAGAGACTGGGGAGAGAGAGAGAGTGAGGAGGAGAGGGGCGGGGGGAGGAAAGCAAAGGAGAGGAGAGACTGTCCGATGCTGGTTGGCATGGTAACCTGGCCAGGTGAAAGGGAGACTGGGAGAAGGGAGGGAGGGAGAGCTTTTGTCTCACGGGAGTAGCCTATCAGCAGCCAGCCTATCCCCCACAATCCCCTGCAGGCTTAAGCGTATCATCACTGCCCTCTGGGTTGCTGTGGAGGAACAGGGCTCTCCTCACCTCCACATAAAAGACACATTGTACTGTGCAGTAAACATACGCTACACACTCTATTATTCTTTGGTTTTCCAAAAGCTGTAATGCTGATGTTTTCTTTTCTAGGAATAATCTTGGGATGAAAAAAAGCCGTGTTTGGGAGTGCAACACACTGGCATGCACACTGTTCTCTGTCATCATCCTCCCCGCTTTATTTATTTCAAATTTTCATTTGAAGATAAACCCCTTGAGATGCACAATCTCGTTTACAAAGGGATCCCCAGACATGAAAACATGAAAATAACAGACATTTATACCGAAAATAATGTGTGATATAAACACATCACATCTTATTGATTTTTTAAAGAGGAGCAGAGCGGGAGTGTCTTTCCTGTGTATGGGTGTGAAGGACAGTGAGGACTATTACTACTATCATCTATTTATGCTTCATTTGAGCATGTCAGTATGTCTTATAAACCTAGATTTAGTCTTTTCCAGACATGTGCATACAGCATGTTATTAATAAAACAATGAAATCCAGCAAGACACAGAAACAAAGATTTCAGTGGTGAGATGATGTAGAGATGATTCAAAGTGACAAAGTGACTCACAGTGATTGATCTGAGATAAGATTTAAGATTAAATCCCCTTTTTCTGTCAGGCAGCTCAACCCTGTGTGTTTGCTGTGTGTTGTGTTCAAGGCTGAATTAGATACCAGGAGAGTTGATGCCTAATGAGACAGGGGACTCCCCTTTTCCTCCTTCACCTCCTCTCTTTCTCTTTCTTTCTTTTTCTCACTTCACTCCTCCCCATAGTCCTGTTCCCATAATTCCACTGGATATTAAAGAAATACATCAACACAACAATTACAGGGCCACAAAGTGCGCCTCAGGGCTGGCTCAGCTGGGCTGCTTACACACACAAAAGCACACACATTTGTACACACATGCATATACACAGACACAAGCTGATAAATGTACAAACACACTTAGACATACAAATTGCACGTGCCTCATCTCTGAGCCCCCTTCATGTTGCATAGACACTCCCATTGTTGAGTAATTGTTTGCTTTTGTGTCTCTGCCTTCTCAGACATTCATCTCAAATCAAGATTTGATGTTGTAAAATAAATTCAGTTTGATGTTTGAAACATATGAACTGCAGAGCTGCTGTCTGATAGTTTGGTCAGAGAATCACATAAAATATTGTACAAATCTGCAAAATGATTTTCTGTGTGCCGATGTCAGTAACTGATAAATGATCATTGATGATTAATGATGCAACATAAAGTTGAATAAAGGATGGACGCTCTTTGGAAGGCCTGCTTTCTCTGAATACCAATTTCAAACCATTTCTCTAAATGTTGGTTTTAAGAATTTGTATAACTGTAATTTATCTGATATATGTATCAGTCTGGCCTCGAAAACGTGAAAAAATCCTGTATCGCTGCCTTGTATCTATTCATCATCTATTCTATCATCTATTATCACCACAGCTTTCTCTACTCAAAGGATGAACTTGAAAATACATACATGCTTTTTTGTGTGTTCTTCAGTGTACCTTTTCACTTTTTCTGCAACGTCATATAGCTACCTTGATCCTAGAAGCATCATATGCTTTCAGTCAATAAATGAATGTGATTTTGTTTTTCCAATTGCCTCAACTAAAGAGCAGATAGGAAGAGCTACTGCTTTGATTGGCTGTGAGATCAACCCCCCCCACCCCCCAACAAACCTAAGGTGACTGGTCGACTCCAGTTTGTTCACATTTCTACACCCTTTGAGGTGTCATTTTTTACCCAAATATAACTATATATAATATAACTATTAAAAACAACACACAGTGAACCTTTTTGAGCAAAGAACATCAAATATCACACTATTTCTAAATATTTTCCTTTTACAAATATATTCATATTGCCAGTAATATTTTTTATGATTGCATCAGTGAATCTTAGTATCTTTAAAATGTTATTACTGTATATCTAAGCCACATCAACTGCCAGCTAGAATTGTGAACTGCAAAAATGTGCTATAAACACAAATATACTGTAGCTTTAATGTATTTCCCCTCCAGATCCTGGATGCTGAAATGCCTAATGCTTAATGTTTACAGTACAGACATCCTCTCCACACCTAATGGGCAGAACTGTCTCGATCTTTTCACCATCCTTGCTTTTTGTCACCTAGCACAGTATCCCACTCTGCCAGGAGTGTCAACAACATCGCCCGGTGCCACCTCTGAGCCACTTACACGGCAAAATGAAAGTATCTGTGCACTAAAACGATAACGTTTAAATAAAGCCAGAGCAGTTATTTTTTCCCCCCTCACTTTTCCAAATGTGTCTCACAAAAAATTCATACTTGTCATGCAAAATAAATCAGCGTTCTTTTCCATAGCCGAGCCCCAAATGGCTGCAGAGTGAATAAGAGATGAGGCTTAAATGTTTGCAACCTCTTGCCTGACACTTCCCATCACGTCACTGAAGTCACGCTTTGTGTGTTTGTGTGCATGCACAA
Source organism: Macquaria australasica (assembly GCA_005408345.1). Classification (NCBI taxonomy): domain Eukaryota; kingdom Metazoa; phylum Chordata; class Actinopteri; order Centrarchiformes; family Percichthyidae; genus Macquaria; species Macquaria australasica. The sequence continues at coordinate 46,177 of SEMN01000060.1, read as the reverse complement.
GCTTGTGTGTGTGTACGTGGGTGAGTGTGTGTGAGCATCTGGGAGCAGAGGGTTGTTATACACTCTGCTGTGGGTGTAATGAGGCATGTATGTCGTTAGTGTGTGTTTAGTACGGTGTCTTCAGAGTGTTGTTAGAGCATCACTGTACCATTTAGGACCCTCAGATACAAGCTACACGCCAAGGCTGCTTGTTACCTTCAACACAACATTAAAGGGAAGCTGTATGTTCAGTTGCAGTGCATTAACAGTGCTGGGAATACTTTTTGTTCCTTGTTTTTTCCACTCTTTTTTTATTTTACAAGTGACGGTTAATGCTTTTTTTTTTTTTTTTTGGCATTACAGCTAGATAAATAGCTGAACTTCTACTGAGCACGAAACTAACACTGACGCATCATGTGATTAAAAGGCCACAAACCAGCATTGCTTTTTGATTGTTCAGCACACATACCATACCATAGCTTAAACAGTAGTACAATCATGTTTGATCATTAAGGAGCCCTTAAGTGTTCATATAATATGAATAAATTGTGTAAACAAAGCAATTATTTCTGAATTATCTTTGTCAAAAAGCCCTTTTTCAAAAGCCTGTTGTATTTCATAATGTTGTTCCCATTGACACTTGTTTTTCATGATGTCACTTTTCATGACCTCTCATTTATCAGCCAATCACATGCTCTCGACATCTCTCAGCAACTGCCAGCTAACTAGCTAGCTCCTGTTTCCTGTTGGCTACAACAACCAAAAGAAAAAGACTAATGTGTTTATGCTCTTAACAAAGTTGTTTGTCTTTCTCTGAGGAACATCTTTGGAATTAAATGCTGCAAAGGTTACTCTGAATGAACTAGCTAGCTGCTGCCGTTACAACAGGCTCTCCACTGTAATGCTGAGTAAGCTCACCAACCTGCCTAGCTAGTTAGGTGGCTAGGTAGGTAGCCTTGTTAAGCTAAATGAAAGAGGAGGTTAGTTTAAACGGTGTTTATTTGCAGCAGCAGCCTCTAGTTGATTGATACAGAATTACTTCGGCAAGCAAAAGTTATTTGAACTAGAGAAATGGGTCTCAGTCTTTTGCTTGTGCTGTTCCTTTGAAAAACACATCTATGAGTTCTAACTCAAATCAAGTACCAATGTGGTTCATATAGAAAATAAAGCTAACAAGATATCTTTTTCTCCACCTTATTTGCGCACCAGTCCCTGCCATGATCACGTCCTACCCCAACACCACGCTGGCCACGCAGGGTGAAGAGAAGAAGATGAGCTGCACAGCCCACGGCGAGAAACCCATCATGGTACGCTGGGAGAAGGAGGAACGCATCATCAACCCCGAGACTAGCCGCTACGTGGTTTCTGTCAAGGAGGTGGGCGATGAAGTCATCTCCACCCTGCAGGTAGGAGGCTGTGCTACTTGGAAGTGTAAAATGCAAACTAGGGCCATATATTGGATAGCCGATATTTATTATATACAGTATATGAAGCCACAGCATACTCAAAGTTTTTATCTTTATTTATTCTGACTTTTCTCTACTTTTTTGCTTTTCCATTAAATACTCGATACTTTCACCTCTTCAGGACTGTAGAGTCCTTCTAATGACACAGTTTGAGATGGAAAAATAACTCTTTGGTTGAACTGTTCACCACTCATGGCCATAACCTGTGATGAGGGGTCATTTTAATGGGTCACAAGTCAAAAAGTTGTGGGAACCATTACTGGAGGGAAAACCTCTCCATAAAAGATATCAGATATTGGCATCATTTTTTAACATCTCTATCACTAATGGACCACTGGAATTCCACCTGCATGTTGTCGTTTGCTTCAGTTCATTTCTAAACTCATCTCGTTCCTGTGCATCCATCAGATCATGCCCACAGTGAGGGAGGACTCCGGCTTCTTTTCCTGCCATGCCATCAACTCCTTCGGTGAAGACAGAGGAATCATACAGCTCACAGTGCAAGGTATAACTGCACCTACCTCAACTGCTCAAAGAAAAAAAAACAAATGCTGTAACGGAGCCTTCAACCTTCACACCAATTGCAGACCTTACGTTACCTTAAGTTCAGTAACACTAAAATAACAAAGTGTTTGTCAACTTTGTGCCTTGTAGAGCCCCCGGACCCCCCAGAGGTGGAGATCAGAGAAGTGAAGGACAGGACCATTGCATTGCGTTGGACCATGGGTTTTGATGGCAACAGCCCAATCACAGGCTTCGATATTGAAAGCAAGAACAAATCAGGTACAAGAAAAGACATTTATATCTCCTGTAAAATTAGATGGCATGATCATACACTGAGCAAAAAATTATTTCACATAGCATTGGTTAGAATGTGTAAGCTTATAGAGCATCATGGTGTTTTGGTTGATGAATTATCCCTGCATTCACTTTGTCTCAGCACTATAATTTAATATAGCCTGTCCTAATGCACTTAGCTAGATTTGACCTCTCCCCTGACTTCAGCAACCCCAATAAACCCACCCTCTCCCCTCTGCAGCCTCCTGGGATACCGCTCAGAAGACCAAAGATGTCTCACCTCAGCTCAACCAGGCCACCATCATTGACCTGCACCCCTCCTCCACCTACAACATCCGCATGTTCGCCAAGAACCTGATCGGCAAGAGCGAGGCCAGCAACGAGCTCACCATCACCACTGATGAAGCTGGTGAGGATGAACTGACAGAGGATGAGTTATTCTTATTCTGCACCCACCCACGAACATATTTCAGATTTCAGATATGTCAGACAGCTCAGGTTTGAAATGTTTATTATAGCAGCAGAACATAGTTAGAGTTTGGCCTCTAGGCTCCAACCTTGCTCATCACTCTCCAATATCTATATGTAAACATATCTGCGGGGAGTGATGAGCAAATATCTAAACCCCCCCCCAGCTGGAGCCATCTTAAATAGACCGCCAAATTGGGAGGGTGTGTTAGGTACATGGTTGTGGAGCGTGAGGCATGTCACGTGTGTATAGCAGTGCAGCTCCAGTTGACTGCCTGAACTAGCTTCCAGGGACGTTGCTCCATATAGTCTGTGTTATATTCTGTACAGAACTAAATCATGCACAAATCTTGCTTTTCACTCTGATGTACACAAACCATTAACAGTTACAGTAAGAAGAATAAATCTAATTTGTTACGATGACCCACCAAATCAGAGTAACAGAAAGAGTGAGAAAGACAACAGTCAGGTGTGAGTGCGGGCGGCGAGTGAAAGACGAGAAGCAAAAGGAGGTAACAGGCCGCTTGAGTCAATTCATTAACAGCCCAGTGACATCAGCCCCATTGGCTCTGTTGCATTATTGAACACACGCTGACCCCACACTAAAAGCAGAACTTTTCAATTAGCGGCCTCAGTAGTAAATGTCACACTACGGTCAATAGACTGAGGCAGGACCCCTTCTGCAAATTAGCCCCCCTATCCCTTTATCTCCCGTCCCTGACACCCCCCACAGAGTGCTCCTCACCCTCAGCTGCCACCTATAAATACAACCATCACATTTGTTAAAATATCCAGATCCAGACTCAGACTCACTTCTGGACAATGTTGTTTGTAGTGGGGTTTTGTGCAGAACAATGTTGTTTGTGACAGCCTTTTAAAAATGTTTGAGACAGTTGTTGGATGTGTACCGTTTTGTAATATGTGCATGTTGGTGATCTGATCTCAGCTCCTGATGGACCGCCTCAGGACGTACAGCTGGAAGCCCTCTCCTCTCAGAGTATCCGAGTCACTTGGCGGGTAAGTGAACCGACCCTGTGGGTTGAAAGTGTGTGTGTGTGTGTGTGTGTGTGTGTGTGTGTGTGTGTGTGTGTGTGTGTGTGTGTGTGTGTGTGTGTTTCTATGACATGAGTATTGTAGCTGTGTCCTGATAGGTACAATCAGTGATGACAGTGCTGAGTTTTGGCTTGTGGCTGAAAGATTGCTGTTTCAAATCCCCAAAGAAATGTAGTATTGTTCTCTCCTCTAAGTCAATGGGTCTTTGAACTAAACATTTAACCTGCTACTGCTCCAGCTGAGCTGCTCAGTGGCAAGCAGTAGAAGACTGAAGCTGTACTGTACCTGCACTCCCAGGTGTGACTTTGTTTTACTTTATGAATGTAAAGCAGGATATTGCAGGCAAACAGCATGTGTTCTCAGTTGGCTGTTCCTGAATAAATAAGGGTGTTAAAAGAACCGTGTGTGTGTGTGTGTGTGTGTGTTTGTGTGTGTGTGTGTGTGTGTGTGTAGCTCCCGTATTTGTGGCCATCATCACTCTTTATTTTCATGTCTGGTGGTGGTTTAGGTGAGGTTATTATTTCCATCATGTGCACAGACATTTCGGCCTTGTTTAAACCTTGTATGTTGTCTCCCAGAGTTATCCAAATTGTGCGTAGATCCAGTGAAGCCGTACTCATTTCACACGTAGCACCAAAATGCATCTTAACATACACCTCACATGATAACTTATAATCACATTTTACTTCCTCTCTCTCATTCTTTTTTTAAAATGGGAAACTGTAACCGCTTATAATGGACTATAATGCTATTCACATACTGTACTACAAAAGTTGACATGGTCTTCCTTTAGCACAATCAGGAATGTATTTGCATATGCAGCACTGTGCATCCCTCCCCACTTCTGTGTCTTGATCAAATTGACCAATATCGTATCAGAATACATTCTTAATGCTTAAGCCATGTTTTGTTTTTTTTGGTATGTAGAGCTCTCCACACATTACCCAAGATGCATTTTATTGCCAAATGCTGTCAGGGGCATGGGTGAAAAACAAAAGAGGGTACCTTACCTGGACTTTGAAGGCACTCAGGGGAAGAGCACAAACAACACAAATATGTTACAAGTGTCATTTCTTTGCCAGGCACCGAAGAAGCACCTCCAGAATGGAGCCATCAGAGGCTACCAGGTGGGCTACAGGGAGTACAGCTCTGGCGGAAACTACCAGTTCAGTGTGATCAGCGTGGAGACCACAGGGGACAATGCAGAAAGCCTGGCACTGGACAACCTGAAGAAGTTCACCCAGTATGGAGTCGTGGTGCAAGCCAGCAACAGCGCTGGGACAGGGCCCTCTTCCACAGAGGTGGCTGCTACCACGCTGGAGGACGGTGAGACAGGAGGGAGACAATGCTGGAATACGATATAAGACTCAGTGAAGTTGTGATGATATACAACAAGACAACATTAGTAAAGAAGATTAGTCTGATACAACATAAGAAAAAAGCCATTTGCCTAAGTGAACACTAATGGATGCTGCAAAAACCAACAATGGATTCTACAAAGATATTAGATGTGATATGTTTAATATATTTTAATTCATTTTTATAGAAGTGATGCCCAACACAACACCACTGTAAATTTACTGTTCTCAAAGAGGCAGACAGCACAGTTTAATGTGGGAGAGATTTGTGAGGCTATATACAGTAACAACCTAGTGGAGATCAGAGGGTGCTGCCACATGTTCTCAGTCCTATAGTTTCCACTGAGAGTCACTTTTTTCATAGTCTGTCTCCTGGTTCTTCCCCTTCAGTGCCCAGCCGCCCTCCAGAGAACGTCCAGGCCACTGCCACATCTCCAGAGGTCATCTCTCTGTCCTGGCTGACCCCTCCCAAAGACGCTCTGAACGGCAACCTGCTGGGCTTCAGGGTCATCTACTGGGCCAACCTGCCTGATGGAGGTACACATTTCTATCTGTACACTATTTAAAGACAATAACATTATTATTATTATTATTATTATTATTAATATTATTATTGTTGTTTTAATATCATTATTACTTGATGCTTTGGCAATATTGTTGTTGTTACATTCATGCCAATAAAGCAAACTGAATTGAAAAAAAAAGTTGTTAAGTACATAGTGTTTATGACCTAGACTTTGTCATCAAAATATTTAGGAAATATTAAAAGCTGATTGGTTGCATTTTTAACAGGAACTGAAGTGCTAACCATGACTTTATCATTGCAGGTTTTCTGAACACAAAGTTTTGACAAAAGATCCACACTCTGTAGTAATAGCTAGAATTTCAACAGGCGTTGTCAAATAAACATCACAAAACAGAACAAGCAACAACAAACAATCAATATTTATATAGACACATAATCATGAATCACTCAGGTGGTTGTGATCTGCATGATTAAAGGAGTTTTAGACCTAGTAGAGCTATGGAGATGTTTTTTAAGAGTGGGTTCCTGTTTTGTTTATCTTGCGTCTTGCACACGCGAGTGACCCAATACACACAGTCCTGCCAATGGTGTCACACAATTCTGCTGATCAACACGTGGTGGCAACACTCTAACAACTGCAGTGTGTCAGAAAATGCAGCAAATAAGAAGACTGCAAGCTAGCCAACATGGATGTAAACAATGCTGGATTCAAAGTACTTTAAAAATCAGCTTTGCAAATGTTTTATGAGGAAGGAAATGAACTCGACACGTTTGTTAGACCTCAAGGATATGTGTTTGGATGAGACACGCTGAATGTAAACATAACGTTAAGAGTCTACTCTGGACTGGACCAATCAGAGCAGAGCTGGATAACACAGTACTTATACTCCTATATAGGAGTCATACCATGCATATGGAAAGGGCCAAAATAGAAAGAAAAGAACTAAACTAAACTAAAAAATAAAAATATATATTATACAAGAACATATTGAATTTAATACATCACAAAGATTCAGTACAACATAATACAAGAGTCTCATAAATTATCCAAAAAGGAAACAATTAGGCCAATCTTTGAAACTACTACATAGAAAAAAAATTGTACATAGAAAAAATGGAAAAATAGAAAATATTAATGATAATATGACTTTACTTACTTTCCCAAAATGGTTTAAATGACAATGGTTTTCTGACCAGCAATTTGATCATTATTTTATTACCAGTAAATGTAGGAAACCACAGCAGACTCCCACACAGAGGAGACTAGATAGAGCGACTTACCTTGGTGTATCCATTGGGTCAAAGTGAAACATAAATATTTCGATTGCCTTTCATCAAATTTGTCTCTGTGTGCCTACATCCTGGCTGAGCTTGATGTGAGCCAGTATTTATTTATCCAGTAATCTCGCTGAGTGCAAAAGTTATGAGCTAAGAACTGTGTAATGCTGTGTTTATATTACTTAACTAAAGTCATAAGGATCGGTATTAATGCTAATGAGTAAGCTATAGTTTATAGTTACCCAGGTGTATTCTGGGTATTTGAGTAATCTCCACTACTGGCCAGAAGGCTGCATGGTCCTGTGGAAGTCAGACAGCATGCCATACCATTGTCACATGCCTGGTTTGTGTCAGTGGGATTGGTTGTGACAGCACAATCACCTTTGACTCCTGCACTGTCACATCATGTTGACCCGCCTATAGAACATGAATGCTCACGACTTGACAGCCAGGACTAGTTTGCATGGTAACAGTCTGGAGCTCCACGGGTGAATGCTCAAAGTTAAATTTCAATGTAATTATTTGTAAATGGTTTGGCTTGTATTCTATGTAAATATAACATATATATAAATATATACATATGTATCATTTGCAGTTAACTGTTCACTGTTCTGTTCTTCTCAATCCCAGACAAGAGCAGTTCATCAGTGTTAGAGAATGTAAAGTCATTGGCCAGCAGAGGGAGATAGAAGCCCTCTCTAACAAACAGTGGTGCAGGTTGTATCAGTATACCAGTGTTAGTGGAATCAGCTTGGAGTGGCATTGGTTGATTTGACTTTTTCGGACAGTAATAATTATTAAGGTTATATTAAGGTTACACTGAATAATTTCAGACAGGCATGCTGCTTGCATTCATGTAAGTTATATAAATGTCAGTAAAAACAGAGCCAATTAATTCAAGACATATAAGATTATATATTTTACACGTGAAATGTGTAGGGCTACAGCTAATCATTATTTTCATCCTTCAATAATTTGCCTTGTATTTTCTTGATTAATCAATAGGTTATTTTGTTATAACATATCAGAAAAAAAATTAAATTCCCATTTCAGTTTCCCAGAGTCAATAGTAGAACATTCCAATTGCTTGTTTTGTCTGACCAACAGTCTAAAAGCCAAAGATATTCAGTTTACCTATCATATTGACCAAATAAAAGCAGCAAACCATCACAGCACCAGTAAGTGTTTGGCATTTTTGCTTGGAAAATGACTCAAACAATTAATCAAAGAAGCAAATATGTTTTCTTTTGATCAACTAATCGAAAATGGAATGAAATTCACACTACAGGCAAAATCTCCTTTTTCTTTGTCACTTGGAATAAACTCTGCGGAGGTTTTCCAGTGAAAAGTCCTCCAAATGTTTCACTTGTAGTAGTCCTGCACTGTCCAATATTTCACAGAAGTGGAGAATTCACAATGTTTAGACTATGATTAGACTAAATACTGTCAGTCCATGATGCAGTGTTCTTTATTTGGACCTGTTTGTTTCTGTGACCACACAGAGCCAAACAAGCTTAGAACCCCCCGTCTGAACCAGGAAATAAAGGTAATAACATTTAGGTAAAAGAAACAACACAGAAGTAATTTACAGTAATTAGTGACATTTGTAAGAGTTGATAGCAAGACAACATACATCATTACTTCTGTTACCTGCTACAAATTCACGATTTTGAGTTTCCTGTAGCTGTAATCGACTCATGGTTTCAGATTTAAAAATGTTATTTTCATTTTTGGATCTGGGCAGTATAATTGTATATCAAGATGCTAGGCAAACACAAATATACACACACACAGTGCATTTACTGTACATTAAAACATCTGCAGTCCTGCAAGTGCAATGGGTATTCCAGGCGTTTTAATTGCTCATTAAAAGCCAGAGAAGAAGAGATGCAGCTGGTCTCTCGGATCTCTGGAGAGAAGTGAAAAGAGAAGAAAACATTGTTAAGAAGGGATACAGACAGAGAGCAGTGACACAGAGAGACATCAATAATTCAAACCCTAACAGCTGAGGGTAGCAGGTTGCCAGTCAAGACCTGCCACCGCAGCAGTCCTTGGACGCGGGGTTGTTTAAACTTTGTGATTGAATATGACATTATATCCAAGGCTGTGTTATGACACCCTTGGGCCTGACATCTACTTTATGTATGTGATCTGCTGTATAATATATTAGTCACATGTTGGGACCAGTGGCAGCTTGTCATATCACTGGATTATTTACAATAAGAGACTTGCATTGGATAAGGCCTTTGACCTCATGTGTCCTCACTATATTTGACTATTTCCACACCTTCTCCTCTCCTGTCCTGCGTTCCGTCCATTAGAGCTCGGAGAGATCAGGAATGTGACGACCTCTAAGCCCTCTCTGGAGCTGGACGGACTGGAGAAGTACACCAACTACAGCATCCAGGTGTTGGCCTTCACCAGAGCCGGAGACGGTGTTCGCAGTGAACAGATTTACACCCGCACCAAGGAGGACGGTAGGAAGATTTAGTCACCTCCCAAATAAAAGGCATAAAGGCAGATGTCACATTGCACTTGTCGAGGAGAGCTGTTCTGCAGATGTGCAGAAGTGTAAGTTTGGCTCGCTGCTGTAGGGCATTAAGGAATTACAATATGTCTGATCTTTACATTAAATGAAAAAATGTCAGTTTTGCTAAATTGAGAATATTTTGCAGCAGTGAATGAACCCCCGTGGTAAAAATGAGGCAAGGAGGCAGCAGGGTCTGAAATATGCTTATTAAGTGGAGAGCTGTAACTCTTGCATTTAGCAGGAAGTCCTGTGGAATATGACATTTGGCCATCTGTGATCTTTATAATCAGTGTAAAAAGCACCATAAAAATCTTCTGAGTAATAATATTAGCTTAATGTGGGAAGTATATCAACTAGATCATCTTTTCCTTACAGTTCCTGGTCCTCCGGCGGGGGTGAAGGCAGCAGCTGCATCCAACTCTGTGGTGTTTGTGTCCTGGCTCCCTCCTCTCAAAGTGAACGGCATCATCAGGAAGTACACCGTTTTCTGCTCCAACCCGCACCCCACGGTAAAACATTTGAAGAAATGTGAAATTAGACATTCACTATTTTGACATAATTAGCAATTTAGCATTTTGGATTGGAAATAAACTGATCATTCAGACCATTGGGCCATGTAACCTAACTAACATAGCTTAAAGGATAAGGCTGGCGTTATTCTATGTCTTTCTTACTGTCAACAAATACAATGAAAAGACCTAAACCAGCAATGAGTTAGTCTGTCTCAATACTTTCTGACTTCCCTACCCGGTCTGTGGCACTCAGCTCCAAGGTTATTCATTTCTAAAGTAAAGTATTTTCCTAAAAGGCACTGTAGTTTTTAGCAAACATTGGTTAAAAAGCAAGTTAAAGCAGCTATAATCAATAGTTTTATAATGGATGGAAAGGCTATGTGTAATGCTAAACGGGTCACTCGTAGACTCTGCAGTTCCCCTCAGCTCTACAGAGCTTTATAGTGTCTTTCAATTCATTGGTTTGATTTTCTAACTCACTGTACTCTACCTGCTCAGCAGCAAACAGCAGACAGACACAGTTAGTGACTAGCCAGTGAACATAGTGGAGCATTTAGAAGCTAAAGAGCCAGATATTTCCCTCAGGAGTTGATAGAGACCAAAACAAAGATAGAAGAATCAGTATTGGACGACTCCAAATGAATGCTAATGTTAATATGTAACTGCTGGTTATGTAAAAATGCCATTGTTTGCTAACAAGTTATCCATATAAACTTAAAAGTGGGTAATATGTGTTATAATATGTAATATGTGTAATTAGCGCAAGCTAAACACCAGCTGAAAATCTTGATTTGGCTGGGTGTGCTCAGAGTTGCAACACACCTGGAACTTTCAACCAGAGAGTAATTAGGCTAAAAAGCCTGGACAGTGTACATGTATGTGGGATTGACTGAGATATATCAGGCTTTGGATACACACACAATACTTGTTAGTAGGATCAATTCATCGCTGGTTTTGGTGTTTTTATGGGATTTGTTGACAATAAGAAAACTTGTCCTTTAACATTAAGCGAGTGTTTAATGTGGATGGAAAGTATGATATTTTTATCTGCAGCTGCAGGTTATGACAGTGTTGAATGTCCTCCCTCACTCAGGTGAGCAGCGAGTTTGAGGCAGCCCCAGATGTGTTCTTCTACCGCATCCCCAACCTGAGCAGGAACCGTCAGTACAGTATCTGGGTGGTGGCTGTCACCGCTGCAGGCCGCGGAAACGCCAGTGAAATCATCACTGTCAAACCCATGGCTGAGGGTAGGTGGAGCTGATCTCTGTACTGTTCTACATTTGATCTACAGACAGATCGCCTGATTCACTGGTGAATATAAAACTGAAAAGTAACCTCCTAAAGGTTTAAGTCAGCCTGAAAAAGAGGTACATGGTGTCCTCGTCTACGTGCCTTACAGGACTATAATGTGAAAGATGGGATGCAAAATTCTGGGACTCCTTCAGGTTGAAACACAACTGTTAAGATAGCAATGAGGAAGGATATCACAGCATTTGGCAGCATACTGTGTAAAGTATACCATGTTATTGCAGTAGGTCCAATTGTTAACTTTTAATAACATTTTCAAACTCATGCAGCACAGTGTACTGGAAGTTCAAATGCAAACAGGATCCCTTGTTGGGGATTTCCCTACTTCACCCTCTTACTCCATCTCACTTCATCCATGTGGATGCTTGAAAAAGTAGCTCATCCATAGTATCTCCTTATGAGAAGACAGGTGGGGGAGCATCAGTTGAATGTAAATAACCCTGTGTTTGGTCAACACTTTACATGCTTGGTGAGAGTTGATAAGCTGACTGCATATGCTGATACAGCTCCTATGAGGACGTTCACATCCTGTCTGAGATGTAGGTGATGGATGTCCCCCCTTCCCTACTCCACTGCTCAGATAGGGTGAGACACACCATCAGCCTGTAGCCCTGACTCAGTGAGCTAAAGGGTTAGAGAGTAAATGAAAGGACAACAGATGTAAAAAGAAAGCTCTTTCTGAAATAATATTGAAAACAACAACACATCTATTTGATGATCTCTTCTGTGGGCTGATGAAGCATGTGTGTATTTTTGCAGCTCCGGCTCGGATCCTGACCTTCAACAGGACAGTAACGACCCCCTGGATGAGGGATATTGTGCTGCCCTGTAAAGCAGTGGGTGATCCATCCCCAACCATCAAGTGGCTGAAGGAGATGTGAGTGCAGCACAAACACAAACATACAGTCGGTGTTGTAATAAATAAAGACGTGTGTGTACAGTCTCTAACAGTAGTTGAATTTGTCTCTTCAAAGTTACCATATGACACTGAAAACATAATGCTGATTCTAAACACATCTATGTTTCAGCAATGGAACCCCAGCACCTGTTGTGATTGACAGCCGGCGCAGCGTCCACGGTAACGGCAGCCTTGTTATTCGCACGGTGAAAGCAGAGGATTCTGGGAACTACACTTGTGTGGCCAGTAACAGCTTTGGGTCAGACAAGATCGTCCTCAACCTGCAGGTTCAAGGTAAGAAATGCAACACGTGGGACCAACCCTTGACAACTAGTGCCCATCAGAAACACCTACACACACGTGATGTTTTGAAAATGCTGCACCTGTGGGTTGGTGTTAATGCAGTTACACACCTTGTTAACAAACGCTCTTTGTGGGATGCAAATGAACTTTTCAGTGTTTTCTGCAGAGTCTAGTCCTTATAGTCAGTCATTTGTGGGATTTGTCTGTTTTCTGTCCTTCAGTTCCACCTGACCAGCCCCGCCTGACAGTGACCAAGACAACCACCACCTCAATAACCCTGTCCTGGATCCCTGGAGACAACGGCGGCAGCTCCATAAGAGGTCAGACAGACACAACCTTGTTTTTCTTTTTGTTGCCAGTGATTTTGTTTCTCAGTAATGCCAGATGGGCTGTTCATTCACAGTCCTTTCCCCACATGTGTTCTTTTCCAGGCTACATTCTGCAGTACTCTGAGGATAACAGTGAGCAGTGGGGTAACTTTGCCATCAGTCCCAGTGAGCGCTCCTATCGGCTGGAGAACCTCAAGTGTGGCACCTGGTACAAGTTCACACTCACAGCCCAGAATGCAGTGGGGCCGGGACGCATCAGTGAGATCATTGAAGCAAAGACCCATGGGAAAGGTATACATAATATAATATATATGTGTGTGTGTATATATATATATATATACACACACACACACACACACACACACACACAACAAATAGGTTTTCTTTTGAGAGGCACACAATACTATAGTTTACTATCATAATACTATTATTTAGATTTTGATAGATTTCTTTTAACTTAAGTTGTTGCACCATTTTATTATCTTAATAAGTCATGTGTCTTCGTATGTCTAATGGGAGCAATCTTCAAATTTTGATAATTTAGTATTTATTGATTGATCATCAATAAATTTTACTTTTATTCTCAGGAAGCATGTAGTCATGTGATAAATACTTCATAGTTTTCCAATTGTTTAAAATATAACATCCTTCTGAATGGTTAGAAAAACCCCTGTTATGATAATTAATTATGATATAATAAAGTAATTTCTTTAGACATATATTACTTTTTCTTTCCCATTTTTAGCCAATTTTAAGGGACATTTTATTAGAGCTGAAATGATTAGTCGATTAATGGTATGAATCAAAAAAATTAATCGGCAACTCTTTTGATAATCGATAAATTGCTCAGGCAATTCCAAATGTGAAAGTTTGCTGGTTTTCTTCTACAATAATTAACCAGGTTTTGGATTGTTGGTCGGACAAAAAAAGACATTTCAAGACATCACCTTGGACTCTGAGAGAAACTGTGATGGACACTTTTGTAGTCCAAAGGATCAATCAACTCAATAATTGTCAGATTAACTGCTAATGTTAGTTAGAGCTTTTTGGAACATTTTTTTTCTTGTTACTTCTAATTGTTAAAAGTTAGATCATTTTCAGTCACCACGAAGCACATCTGCCCTGGTTTGCAGGTGTTTACTGCCCTCACGGTTCATTCTTACTATCTTAACGCACTGACGCTTTCCTTCCCCCCCTCTACAGAACCTCAGTACTCCAAAGAACAGGAGCTCTTCACTAGCATTAATGCCACTCGGGTCAAGCTCAACCTGAACGGCTGGAACAACGGTGGATGCCCCATCACCTCCTTCACCTTGGAGTATCGGCCTGTAGACTTGCCCACGTGGACCACGGCACAGCGCACCTCCCTCACCAAGAGCTACATCCTGTACGACCTGCAGGAGGCCACCTGGTACGAGCTGCAGATGAAGGTCTACAACAGCGCCGGCTACGCTGAGAAGAGAGTCAAGTTTGCAACACTCAGCTATGATGGCAGTGAGTTAACACAAAAGCAGGGGACCATACCGTTTCCCACTCATTTCTTTGCAGGGAACAGTCACTGAAGTATCTGTCATGGTCTGCTGAAACTGGCAGGGAACTGTACTATACCTGTATAATTCACCGGCTGCTCCAGAGGTAGTATAATGTGAACACTGACACTCTAACTGTTGAATACGCAGAGATTCTGTGATAAAAGACCCACGTTTCCAGTAACTGTACCATACTGAGCATGGATAACAGTAGTAGTTTGCGGCAAAGAGGAATAAATCACTGTTTCTGTTAATGGCTGGGCTCGAGGCTGAAGGTGATTGAGGTCCCCTTGATGAATTGGGCAATAAAAAACCCATTTCATCCTGACTCCGGTGGCTGTACCTGGTTGCTGCTTATGACACCTCCATCACAAGCCTACTGAATGCCACCACATGAGTTAAATCATTTCATGATCTCCTTTGATATAAAGGATGCTGCCGGCTCATATTGCACACCGGGAGCTCAGTGGTCTTCTTCCATAACCAGTTCTGAAGACCAACCACCTCACTTCCTCCTTCACTGGGGATTAGAGGAAAACCAGGCTGAGCATTTAGCTATGAAGGATGAGTTCATTCGCATTTAAGTAGAGTTTGGCAGAATGGGCACCAGGTATTACTGCCAATTCAGCAGTGCTGATGTTTACAGAGTGCAGCAGCTTGAGGTGGAACACTGTACATGATCGCTTGGGAGAGAATGTTAAACTCTTAAGCTATGAGCTGCTGATGGTCTTGACTGTCATTCAGCAGCTATCATTCAAGGACACACATCAGATGGTTTTACTCTTGGGATTCCTACAACAACACTGACAATTGTCCTCTTTCATGTAAATGATGTCTTACAGCCCAGTATCTGTCATAACACATATCATATTACTTACCTGCACAGGTACCATCGCACCTTTGGTGAAGGCGCCCAATGTGAGTGAGGAGAACTCTGGGGGCGGCGAAGGTTTGAAGATGATGGTGACCATTTCCTGTGTGTTGGTGGGCATTGTCGTAATCTTCATCGGGCTGCTGGTGCTGAGGAGGAGGAGGAGGGAGCAGAGGCTCAAGAGGCTCCGAGGTAAGACGGTGACATAGTATAAAGAGTGACAAAGTCCGTGGAGCAAGGAGTTAGGGCTGGATGAGTGGGTCAAACACCAGACTTTCACCCAGGAGACTGCTGTTTGTGTCTTGTGTGAAACTTAACTTATTATTTTAACCAAACCATGATCTTTTCCTAACCAAACTGCAGCAGTTGCACGTGTTAGAAAGGCTTTCTGGCAGAAAACTTTGAAGGCAAACTTCTCCCACGTTCCTGATTTTAGCCTCTGTTCTCTTATGTTCAACAAGTAAAATGTTGTTTTCTCTGTTTGTTTCCCAGATGCAAAAAGTTTGGCTGAGATGCTCATGAGGTAAGAATGTTCAACAACTTCACTGCTCAGCCATTATCAAGACCAGTATCTCAGCATGCACACAGTACAAGAGTTTCTGATAATTAAGTTCCCTTTTTGTTTTGTGCTCCCCAGTAAAAACACACGTCCAGCAGAGCCAATTAACAAACAGCAACAGACCCTGCGCATGCACATTGACATCCCCAGAGCCCAGCTCCTGATCGAGGAGAGAGACACCATGGAGACTGTTGGTAAGCTCACTGCTACTGTGTACTGCTGCCATATAGGAAACTTCACTTGGGTTTTTTTTAAGTAATGCATACAGCAGATGAACATGGTTATTGTAGTGCTAAGCTTGTTTTTCTTGCTGTCCCACAGACGACAGGTCCACTGTGTTACTGACTGATAACGACTTTGGGGAGACCCAGAAACAGAAGTCGTCCACAGTCACCCACACAGTCCACTACCAGTCCCTGTCCCAAGCCACCGGACCACTGGTAGACGTGTCTGATGCCAGACCAGGAACCAGTAAGTCCAGTACGGACGCTTTTTTTTAAACTTCATAACACATTAAATGTACATGTGGTTTGCTTTGTGCCTGTTCTTTTCCAGCTATGTTCCTTTTCCAAGCAGGTTTTCCTTTTGTTGTTTTTTCCTCCATGATGTGCCTTTTATTTGCCTCTGTTGAGGCGAGTTCAGGCAGCAAAAGTCATCACCGCGCTCACATGGCATACTATTCACAATGCAACACACATCCAGCACACCCCAGTTATGTTGACATTCAGTCAAAAACTCATTGTGTGCATCTAACAAACATGTTGAATGCATATCCTTCCTCATAAAACATTTGCAAAGCCGAGTTTTCAAGTAACTTAAATCCTGCATTGTTTACTAGCTTGCAGTCTTCTTCTTCACTGCCTTTGCTGGCACATTGCAGCATATCTTGGTGCTTTACCAGCACCTGTAGATCAGTGACTAGTATGAAACCATTGGCAGGACTGTGTATCGTTGTGTCACCCTGTGTGCGTGCACAAGACAAACAAAACGGGGAGTCATTTGTTTATCCTTAGCTCTACTAGAGGTCAAAAAGTCCACCAGGAACCTTTAAGCAGTCAGTGGTCTGCTCTCTCTTTCGCTCCACACCGCTCCCCTGAAAGGCTCTGCTGACACTTCATATAGCATTTCATTACCTACACCTCCACCCAGCATCCACTCCACCTGTATTTCTCACATGATAATATATCAGCAAAGTGTGACCTGGCTTGAGTTTTAGTTGGTAATGTCTGTCAAAAGCTCCATGTGTGTCCAGAAAAGAAAGTTGCAGGTTTTGGAAATTTTGGTGGCAACTGATATTAGATGCAGGGATTTTCTTACTATTCCCATTGCTATCATGACCATTTCATTAAGTTAAGTCATGTCCTCCCTATTACCAGTGTAAAGACTCAGCGTTCTCCTCCTCATTCTTAGACCCTACAGCCCGCCGTACAGCCAAAGCCGGCCCAGCTGCTCGCAACCGCTACGCCAGCCAGTGGACCCTGAACCGCCCACACCCTCCTGTCTCCTCCCACACCCTCAGCACTGACTGGAGGCTGCCCACGCCCCGAGTTGCAGGCTCTGTTGACAAGGAAAGTGACAGCTACAGCGTCAGCCCATCTCAGGACACAGGTAAGCAACATATCAGGATACAGTTGCTTTAAAACGTAGCTATAACAGTATAACGCTACTCGCCATCTCTAACAACCAATCAATTGTCTGACAACTTTAACAACTCTGCCACTAACTCTTGACACTAATCCCTCCACTAACCCTGGCCCATGTCCAGACCGAGCACGGAGCAGTATGGTGTCAACGGAGAGCGCGTCCTCCACCTACGAGGAGCTCGCCAGAGCCTATGAGCACGCCAAGATGGAGGAGCAGCTGCGCCACGCCAAATTCACCATCACCGAATGCTTCATCTCTGACACTTCCTCAGAGCAGATGACGGCAGGCACCAACGACTACACTGACAGCCTGACCTCCAGCACACCATCTGAATCAGGCATCTGCCGCTTCACTGCTTCCCCACCCAAGCCTCAGGACGTCAGCCGGGTCATGAACATGGCCGTGCCCAAGGCCCACAGACCGGGTGAGGCCGCGCTGTCAAAGGCCACAGATCTGTCTCGGCCTGAACCCCAGACGGCATGCTAACCTTTTATAACAACTGGCCTCATTATGATTCTGACAACACTAATCTCTAAACTTCAACTTCCTGTCTAATATTGATAGCCAACCATTAACTGTGACTCTAATGCCGACAGTGAAGTGTTGCAAAATGTATTCAAGTTCATGATTGTCCCAGTGAAGTTAGGCTTAAAGTCTCTGAGAGAAACTGGGGAACCATTAAATTGAAAATTCAATCTGAGTTAAATACAGTATGACATTCCAAGATATTAGACAATTAATATTTCACACTGCTAAAAATTCATGAGAACTCAATACAAAACTTGCAAATCTGAGGTAGGAAACTATGCCTGCTGTGTTGAAACAGAATGAGAAAGTCCATTTAATTTCTTTTACCAACATGAATGATTGAGCTTTTACACCTAAATGGGCCTCACACACAGAGATGCTAACAGCTCTAAATGAGAAGCTGCATCCAGAAGATACAGCATCAGCGTCAGTGAGACAGATCCCAAATCTTCTTTGGAGGAGATTACGAATTGTAATATTACCTATCTTTACAACCCTTTGGGGATTTTTCTTTACATAGACAGTTACAACAAAGCATCATGAAACTAATACCATTTAGAAAAGCTGCGAAGCATACAGAGATATTGATCATTCACACACACTAATGACTGCTGAAGGGATTCATGTTAACTGAGTTAGAAAAGTGACAAAAAAAGCAAAATCTGCAAGATATTAGATACTCAAGTGTGCATGCTAAGACTATATTGAAAATCTGGCTTGATAGGATTAACATGCTGTACATAAAATTCAGATGATATTACATTTTAAGAAAATAGTCTAGTCTAATTGTCATTATTATATTGTAACTCTAATGAAGTGAACAGTGAAATGGGATGAAGGTTGGGGGTAAGATCTTACCATTAAATTAGATGAGGTCAGTGTCAGAGTAAGGACACAGAAACAGCTTGCATGTCTGTGTGATCAGACTGAGTAAACTCTTGATTTATTGCTGTCTTCTAAAACCAACAGGTCCAGTCAGGTCCAAGTGGAATGTTACCAGCTACTTGATATCTTTAACACCTGTTTGATGCTATTTGAATTCTTACATTTAAGACTGAAGTTCATTAATAAAATCAGCTGGCGTTCAGGTGATGATGGGCAGGAATGTTAACTCTGATCTGTGTGTTGTCCTGCAGGGGGCGAGTTGGTTCACCTTCCTCCATATCTGCGCATGGACTTCCTGTTAAACCGAGGCATGTCCTGCTCGGGCTCATCCAGGGGGACAGCTAGTGGGGAGAGAGCGGCCATGGGCCAGGCCTGCCTGGAGCCCCAGAAGAGTCGCTCACTGAAGCGGCCCTCTCGCATGGCGCCCCCAACGCCCACAGAGGCCCCTCAGGCCAGCAGGGACCCAGTGGCCCAGTGGCAGCCTGGCTCTGCAGCCACACTCCCCCACAGAGAGGGCTCAGAGCTGGCCCAGGCCGCCAAGCTCAGCACCTCCCAGGAGTCCCTGCTGGACTCGCGAGGACATCTCAAACAGAGCAGCAACCCCTACGCAAAGTCCTACACGCTGGTATAACAGCAGGGGCACCTAGGGCAGGACTAGAACTCATTCTAACACTGGACTTAACACTCAAGTGCAGTAAACTGACTTTCACCACGCAGTTCTGTATATACGTCCCCCTCTCCAAGGGCGGGGTCACTTTTACTAATCTCCTTTTATTTATTTTAGAGCTTTCTTTTATCTCTTGTTTGTATTTCTTTTGTTTTGTTTGTTTCACTTGAGAAATTCACTCATCGGAAACGACTCCAGCCGGAGCTTTGCCAAACTAATTGAGTAACGAGGGAGCATTATTTATTCTTGATTATTGTTAATTCTTTATAATTAATCAGTGATTATTAATTGTTAGTTGTCAGCTATTAATGATCATTAATTATTGATTACCAAATGATCTATTATCACCATTACTACAATGTTTTCATAAGAACCCGGACATTTTCTTTTTTTCTGGAGTGGAAGATGACGATTTGGAGTCATTTTTTTCCTATGGAATATCCTTCTGAAACACTGAATGAAACTTGGGAGAAATCTTGGAATGAAAGCAATTGACACCAGTCCAAACTTTTCAGCTGCTCTCAAATTGTTACTTTTTTTGAAGAAAAAAAAAAATCTATTTCCTATGGATGCATGGGGACTGACCAATTAAAAGACAAAGAGGATTACGATCATGGCTGGATAGCCCAGTCAAGCATTTTGTCACACTATGAAATGATCCAATGTGAAGATTTATTATTCTTATTACTATAAATATATATATAAAAAGAGAAATCACTTTTATTTGTGGATATTACAGGGAAGAATTGATTTGGTTAATAAAGTCCTTAGTCATGTTTGCACATATCTCGTTTTAATTAGGAAATGGAGTCTCTGTTGATCTTTCTCTGTGTCCCATTCTCTGATGGTGCAATATGAAAAAAGATATGAAAAGTATATGAAAACTATTGCTCTATACTGTACTGTAATGATGAAAAATAACTATGTTGTGAGTATACTTACAGGGCCGGACACTCTCCAGCTATGTATTCAGGTGTAGTTTACCACTGCTTGTTTGCCAGGGTGGTAAATGATGTTAGCTAGAATAGGGAGGGTTTAGAGAACCAATGGTTTGCACTTCACAACACCCCGACTCAAGTGTGTCCAGATAGATCCCCCTACTCTCAGTGCACTAGGTAGAGTCTTCAGGGCTCTCACTCTCCTCAGTAGATTTACTGTTGCTGCATTGCAGTGATGCTCCTCTACAGGGAAAAAAAAACGTGAGACAATCCAGCAGAATCCCCCCTTCAAACCAAACCTATAATGTCTATGGGAAATATCTAAAAAAAAAAAAAAAGTGGATATACGTAAGAAGCTGTTTTTCGTTCCTGTCTACCCTGGCCCATTTCTGTTCTTTCTGTTTCTTTGAGTTAGCCTGAAGGAAGAAGAGTTTGATCCAAAATGCTGTGAGGTCATTATGTCAGTTTCTATGATTAGTTTCTATGATTAACTGTCTTCATTATGATTATACATTTTAACAAAAAAACAATGTCACTTTTTATTTTTAACATGAGTGTTCACCATGGTGGCACTGGAATAAAGAGAAACTAACACAAAGTTCAAATTTGATTAATAAAATGGTTGTTCCCCAAAGTGTCCTCCACGGGTTTGACATGAGTGGCTGATGGTGGTGTGGAGATGAAGCGGACGCACGGGGAGTGGGTCGAGGCTCCGTGCTCTGGCTGTTTGGGTCGTGGATCTCGGCAGGAAAACACGAATCCTCACCTGTTTTCATAATGACTGCAGTGCCACATCCTAAAGGTAGTCAGGAGTTTCTCATCACTGAGTTTTTTAATGTTGGTCAGTCCAATCATCGTGCCTGCAGGTGGCAGTGTTGTAAAGGGTTGTGTTGCTCACTAATCTGTCCTCTTCCATTAACTTTTTCCCAAATCTATGCAGCCAACATCATAGTGCAATTTGGAAAGGGATACTGGCATTCAAAGAAATAATTACATTTAATGGTGATGCAGTTTGTATTTCCAGACCATTTTGTTGTTTGGTGGTGTGTTGGGGTTTTTTTTCTTCACACCAATAATTTCTTCCCAGTGCATGTTGGGATAAGCTCCGGCCCTCTTAACCCAGAAGAAGCAGGTGAGGAAAATGAATGGATGACTGAGCAACACCTCTAACACATTACTACCTGGATCACAGGAAGACATTCGTGAGACATCAGTAAACATCAAGTCATTTTTGTGAGAATTCATCTGCAGAAGAAGCTGAGAAATCAATTTCCCCACCAACGAAGCCTCAAAAGACCAGAATGCAATGCAACCAGACACATGTTGCATTATATGGGGTGTAGCTATAAACTGAAGCTGTGTCCCAAATCCATACTACATGTTGCTGTCACAAGTTGAAGTGGCAGAAGCATTGTAAAATCTCAGTTTGACTGCTCTTGCAAGGCACATATTGTTAGTATAAAATGTTGATTTCTTGCAAACTAACTGCAAAACAGTGTACTGTAAAGATTAGTGTATACTATATATTGTATACAGTTTAGTAGTATATAAATGTAATTTCTAGAAGACAGGGTTGAATTACTGTAGTGTGTATTGTCAAATTGAGACATGGCTAAAGACATGACATGACTCCTCTGTGAACTAGCTATACTAGTTGACAGACGAGCCATGTAGCTGTCAAAAGGCATTCTGGGAATCACAGGGCATCAGTCTAAGAGTGTCTGAGGGTAAATATCTCCTTTAATAAAGCCAGTGTACATTTAAAATGTCACCACTTTTAGAAATGACACCAGCAGCTCATGAACATGAATTCTAAAGCTTACAATAGGTGTAAAGTGTGTAGTCATTATAAAGAAGTTCCTTCCTAAACGAGTTGACTTTCCAAGCTTCTGCCTGAGCCTCACATGTCTTGCCTGCTTAATTGCTTCCATGGTCTTATATCACAGGACAGGTGGTTTAGCAGGAGGGCACATTACTCAGCATGACAACTGTATCTGCCATCCACCTCTGAAGTCCACAACAAATTAAGCGTGGTGACAGAGATTTACTTGACGCCACACTTGGCAGTTAATAACTGCTGTCATAAATAAGGTTCAGGCGATCTGAATTATTCCCTCTGATCAGCCTGAGAAATATGAAGCGCTGGGGAAATGATTCTGAAAATGTAGAGTAATAAACATGGATGTCTGTCCCAGTGCAGAACTGGAGCACTGAGCAACAGTTTGCAGTTGAAAGCTGGCATTGTTTATGTTTCATTTGCTGGATTCAAAGATATTTCTTTTTAATTTACTGGGTTATTAACTAAAGGACTTTGATAGAGTTCTTCTAGATTTGATCTGATGTGGGACTGAGAAATCTCTACAATAAAGTACAGTATGAGCTGTTCATCCTTATACTGTAAGTAGTACTGTAAGTGCACATCATTAATATCTATAAGACCAGTATAAAGTGACTCTCTCATTTCTGCACGTTTATTCTTCTGCATTTCCTCTTGTGACCATGACAGTTTTTAACCAAATATGGGCTACATAAATATCATAATGTAACATGATATTTAATGTAATGTAACAAACAGTTGATGAAGAAACAGGATATGTCATCACTTCCTGATGAGGTTAAATATGTCCAGTCTTCTTCCACTAAGATTTATCTTAACATCATTAATTGAAGCATTTAATTAAACTTTTATTTCTTTATATTTGGTTGTTCATATATTGACCCAGGAGACAAAGCACTACCTGGAACTTACCTTCTCTTGCTGTGGAGCTGCCAGACTGCAAGAGCATATTTTATGAAATATCTGAGCAGCATTGTTCTTTAAGTGGCAGCTGTTGTGGTGTCCTTCCTCCCCATAGCTGACAGGAGAGCAGAGGTTCTTCTGAAGCATTCTTCTGTATGTATGTATGTTCTGGGTATTTTAGACTGGTCTTGTAGTGTTAGGCCAGTCTTTAGTCTAAGTTTCACAAAAATTAGCCGCCCTACCTCCAGTCTAAGTCTGAATTAAGGGGCCATGTTTCCATGGAAACAGTCAGTGACACCTGCTGACCAGTGGCACCAAGTGACAAAAAAGAGCAAAACGTGGCTCATCATAACTTGTGGTTTTCTAACAATGTTGTGGAGCGACTAATAAGAATGGAACTAGGAAAAGCACAGGTGGAATTAATAACATTAATGATGGCTGCATTCCATTTAGGAGAGCCAGTTCCAGGGCTCTGGTATTGTGTATGCTCACTCAGTGATATTGCTTACTGGGACACCTAATGGAATGGGGCCATTGTGAATGTCATTACATACACCTGTGCATTTCCTGCTTTGACCTGTCAAAATATCTGCGCTGTGTAAAGGGTCAATGCAGCAGTGAGGACATTGTCAGTCGCTTTCTTCTGTCTGCCTGAGTGGGGAGTTAGCAGAGGTACTGAGCCCTGCCACATTAGGAAGCCACAGCAGCTCAGCTCTGCTACAGGTCTGCACTGTGCTCAGATTTATTGCTACTGGTTTTGTTTTAGTTTTGTTTTATATTGCTACACTCTTTGCTGAATTTTCCCAGTAAAATGTTCTTGTAGCTGGTAAATTCTTCCAGAAGGCAAACATTTTCTGCTGGAGTGAATGGAGCTGAGTGGTTTGACATGGTTTCTTGTTCTGCCGTGTTCTTTAGTCTGAAAACAGTCTTAATTTACCCAGAATTTATAGCAAATAAGCCAAGAACTACACAGCTTTGAGCTAAGGATAAATGTAGACCTCTATCGGTGCTAAAAAAAAATCAAGTTAAATCCAGAAGACCTGGATTCATACAGTCAAAGCTGGTTTCTGGGAACCAGAGTCTTTGCCTAACCTTAACCAAATGTTGTAGTACCCTAAACTGAACCATACATGTAGGGGCGGCAGATCAGAACACACTCAATATGTATCAAGTATAACACATATGAGTATGTATGAGGTATATGGGTATAAAGACTTGGTACTGCACATCCTGCAGGCATTTTAATGCACTAATGCAGATTTTCTTTTATCAGTTTATGTGCAATATATATGCAGTTTGCTGTAAAAGAACATGAAAAACCATTTGGATCTTCTAACTGTACTGACTACAGTATATGGTGATCTAGTGCATCAGTGATCAGTCCATTTCAAGGTCACGGTCATATCAGTTAAATATTCCAAAATCCTTATTCAGCCTTTTGTTTGACCTTTTCTTCTTATTAAGATCATAATAGATTGTAATAAATCAATGCTGAACATACTGTGTAGCACTGAACATTTTGAAATGATAGAAAGTAAATCCATTTGCACTCCTTTCCAATGTCTTTATTTATTTCTCTGCATGTGTGTATATGCGTGTGTGTATATGTGTGTGTGTGTGTGTGTGTGTGTGTGTGTGTGTGTGTGTGTGTGTGTGTGTGTGTGTGTGTGTGTATGCGCATCTGTGCAAGCTTGCATGCATAATTGTGTGTGCTTGTACATTATACATGTGTGAGCCAACTGAACAATGACATTGTTTAAATCACGTTGGAACAAGAGCGAGGGGAGAAACACGACTGGAATTAAATCACAACATCTACAGTCTCTACAGAGACACACAACTCAAGTCAGCAGATGAAAAGACACGATGAGGGGAGACCTCCGACGTCAAAATACAAATTAGACATTGATTTGATTTTAAAAGCATCAGTCATACCGCGTAAAAGCACTGGCAACTGTATGGGATCATTTTACCCAGCCAGAGGGAAATGCCATTAACAGACCTCCAGTGGAGCTGAAAAATCTTTTGATTATGACGCCTTGCTAGGACTGTCGATGAAATCAGTGTCAATGCATGTGGCTTTATATTCCCCCTGAATTAAAGATAATCATTGGTTGACAATTTATGAGAAGACTGATTTTAGTTAGTTGTTAACATGGGTATATTACACTGAATGTGACACAAGAAATTATTATTAAAACATGAAGCTCTACTGCAGCTACACTGTGACGTGTCATTGAAGTAAAAAACACAAATAGCAAAATTATAAGAAAGATTTAAATACATACAACCAGAATTTGATCATGTATCATTTTTGTATATAATAGTCATTATAAGTTAGTAATTACACACAGACTTTCACAAAGATACTACTTAGCCCCAAACCACCCCACCCCTTACCTCCACCTTCAGGAATCCCACCCCCACCCCTCCTTTTCAGTTCAGGACAGTGCAGTTTGATTGACATGCAAGACCAGGCCCACATCAAGTGTAGACGCAGCTGACAGCGCCTGCTCTAAGACTTCACATCCTGCTTCTTTTTCTGGAATTTCCTGAACTGCGACTGGATGGCCACGGCGGCCTTCTCCGTCTCCGGATCTTGCATGTCGATGTCAAAGTCCTCGGGGAGGTTGTTCTTCTTCTCATCTGGGGACGGGGGGAGGGGAGATGGCAGGATTGATTGTGTGCGTCAGTAGCTTTATGAATCTGCAGCAGAAACATTCACTTCTTGTTCATCCTAAAACTCTTTTCATGCTGTTTATGATGACAACATTCTGCAGATTGCAGATGACCCTCAAGTTGCCTAGCAGACACTGCTAGCTTCCTCTATGGGTGATGGATAGATTTCCTCCCAGTACTGTACTTTGTGTTTAACTTGCAAATGTTAGCATTCTAACACACTAAACTAAGAAGGTGCACATGGCAAACATTCCCCGCTAAACATCAGCCTGTAAGTATTGTCATTGTGAGCATGTTAGCACGTTGACATCAGCAACACTCAAAGCTTAGCTCAAGTACAGCCTTACAGAGCCGCCGCTGTGGTGTAGACTCTTAGTCTTGTTGTATTTAGGCTACTGATAACTTCTGTTTGGGACTGTCTCATCCAGGGAAGTAGCTGTGCGCTGCTTTTTATCGGAGAAGGGAAAGTTAACCAGATGTACATTTGCCAAACCAACAAGTAAGTCTTCATCTTTGAAGTCTTTTCTCCTGTAAAATTGAAAAATACTGTTTGAAAATACTTCTGATAAAGCACAAGTCTCACCTTTGTGGCGCGTATAAGAGCAAGTTTTCTAGTGCCGCGTCTTCTTTGTGTACGCCAAGGGGAAATGTGATCATGGGAATAGGAATAAATAATGGGGACACTTCTCACCAGCTGTCAAGTACCAGGCCACACCAGTGCCAACAGCCACAAGGGGCAACAATGAACCCCACACTCGAATATTTCCTTGGACAAGTGAGACAAAGGTGAGATTTGTGCTTTTAGAGTTTTCAAATATGGAAGTATATTAACGACAAAATATTTGAGAGAGCACAAAATAAATTTGAGCGCTACTCGGTATGCAAGTAAAGCTATGAGATTTTGTCATCATTATACTTCTATATTCAATCAGTATTTTTTGGTTTTTGCAAGAGAAAAGACTTCAAGGATGAAGACTAACTATTTGGTTTGGCAAATGCATATGCCCACCTCTGCTAAAAAGCAGCGCAAATCCGCTTCCCTGAGCTTTTCTATGGGAAACATCCAGGACTGTCTCCAACACAGATGCTGAGACAGTCCCAAACGGGGCTACAGATAACCACTATTTTGTGCTGATCTTCCATTTGTATGGCAAAGAGTTAGACTGTTCTATAGTCATCTTTAATTCTGTCCTTGTCAGAGTGGAAAAGACAATTATTTAAACAATAACTTGCCACTATATCTCAGGATGCTTCACCTATTCAAAGAGAGGGTGAACTCTATAAAAGAACAATTATTTTACATAAACATAACTGAACAAATAAATGGAGTCTTAAAACGTGCAGAGAAAATACGATTTCATTGCAGGTTTTACAGCCAGCTCTTTCTCTCAGCGTTACAGGAGTGACCTCATTTGGGTCAGACGTAAATGTCATTACAGATGTCTGACATTCAATAAAAGGACAGTATGAAGCCCACATATCCACAACCAAGGCTAACGAGACAACTGCTCTGCACAGGCTGATAGAGAAGATGTTGGTCTTTTATGACAGAAGGCAAACTCCTCTAATCATCCATTTATAAATAAGCTGCCTTCTTATCTATACAAGCAGTGGACGTCTGTGTGAAGAGCATGAGACAGACCTCATTGAAAGAGAGAAACACTGCTGATTTAAAGGTTCAATATCACAAAGACATTATCAGATACAGGAAAACCACATTCTTTGTGCTAAAGTGCCCAAATAGTGAGTGAAGTCAAGTCAGTGCTGACTGCTCAAACACACATAAAGCAGAGGTGGGGCGTGATTAAAACAAGTGAAAAGCTTCATGTGACACAGTCAGTTGTTTATTCAAGCAACATCGTTGTCATGCAGTACAGTGCTCCATGCATGATTGTGCTGACCTGCTGCGCCGTGTGCGCTCTAGCACTGACAGAGATTTTTCCAAGTGGCTTACTTACGTTTAGAGGGAACCTTTTGTTGACCTTGAAGCCCTTGGATGACACATGCGACAATGAAAACAAATTCACATTTCATGATTGCAGAAGCCACACAAACCCTCTCTCTCTCACACACACAGCTTCCTTCTCTAAAATTACCTCTGCTCCACAGGGTCCATGCCCTTTACACCAGAGGGCAGAGGACTCTATAAGCCAGGCACATTACAGTTCCAGTAATGTGTTGTGCTGCTGCATGAATGAATCAAACTGCCACAATGGATGATGACATTATTTCCATAAGAGGTTTGTGAAAGGTCATGTTCAGATTGGTTCCTGTGAGATTTAAGGCAAACTATATATATGGACAATGATTGATGAAGGCCCAGTCTAAAGAATACTAACCACAAAACCACAAAGAGGTGACTTGTGAAGCCAAGCAATGAACCACAAGTTAGAATCTAATATACTAACAAACTATGGAAAGGGACACATTTATTCCCTCAAACCGTGAGGTACGGTGTCTGTAGGAAAAGGGTAAGTTATTGATTTTCATACCGATATGATGCCCTTTCAGTCAATCCCAACAGGTCAGCCTTATTAAGTACCACAAGTCATTGTTAGCTCGTGAGCTAGTTGGCAGGTAGTTGGCAGATAGCCAAAAAAAATAAAATAGTATAGCTTTCAATTGAAAGACTTGTGAAATGATGTGAAGAGGCTCTTCATAATGTTTATGATCAAGATAACTAGGACACACGTATTCAGTCACTCAATTTTCTTTTTTTTTTTTTTTTCTCTAATTTATTGCATTAAGTGTGAATTGACAGCTGAAACTTGCATGTATTGATTTTGGAGTTGATCAAATATAACTAAGTTCTGGTCATGTAAAGCCAACTGATTAGTATTGATATTGCTTTAAATTAGAGCCCGAAAAATTACATTGTAGATATTTACTTCATATTGGGTATCAAAAAATACTTATTGGGTACCTGTACACAGACAAATATGTAAGTGCAAGGGAAGAAGACAAGAGGTTAGAGAATAAGGGGGTAACAACTTTGTGTTATGTTTTTCAAAGTGCTGTGCACCTATTAAATAATTGTACTGGGCAACAAAGCAGGGAAATTGGGAAAAGGGGTGTTGATGTTACAATTAAATTAGTTATGGAATCATTAATTGTATTTTTAAATATTAATTATATACTTAAAAATAAAGTACAAATGTTGTTAACACTGTGTAAATGTGTATAAAAGGTGTTCCTTTTAACATCTTTACTGTACTTTTATTAGAGTTAATTGGAGTTCAGTAACTCTCCTGTAACATCTCCTAGCCCCCCCCCCCCCGATCACTGCCGGGATGTTTCCCTCTGGACTGAGCCTGAGCTGCAAAACACTTCATCATCCGAGAAGTTGGGACCAAAATCCATTTCAACACAGGGTCTTGACGGTGTTATCAGCAGCCCCACAGAGAGAAGAGAGGTGACACATGGTCTCCAGGTACACAGGGCTGCTTTATGTGCTGAATGGGGCCATGGAGCCATTTAGCAGTGAATGGGCAGCTATTAACCTGCTGCATCCATTGTGTTAGGAGAAGGTTGACTTCAAGGAGTGGAGGAGATTACAGTGATTCCTCTGTGCATTGTATCATATGCTGCCATGAAACCTAATTCTGTAAATGTGCAGACTGCAAAAACCACTTAAAAGATATACACTATCTGCTTGCATGGTTGAAACTAGGAAACCCTGTGACACAAATCAACCTGCTCAATGTATATTCGTGATAGCATATCAGCTTTTTCCAAAGCTTAGTTAGCATCTGTTAATTCTGCAAGCCAGAGAGGAAGTGTCAGACCAATTCACGTTCGTCTCACTTGAGCTGAGTTCATGAAAACAAGCGATTCACTGGTCTGAGGTTCATTAGAAACAGGCCTTTGTTCTTGCATACTCTAATGTTGCCAGGATGACAATTCTGCACTTAACACCATTTATGAATTTCAAAAGGATCCTGCCCAGTACTGCCAGCCCAATTTTACTGTTTATAACTCAAGGGATTTGAATTACATTATTATGCCAACAATACCATGACCCAGTATACAAAGTAGGTCTTCCTGTGAATTGCTACCATGGTAGAGGAAACCTTTCTATTGCCATAAACACTGTGGTATGTTGTTTCTTTTGCAAAAACATATTCAAATCAACTATTCTGTCAGTAAATGATGGGATGTTAAGACATTGTAGAAAAAATAAGTATGATAGGAATACTATTTGAGAAGAACAAGTAATTGCATTTTACCAACTATTAGGTGGTGCACACAACATACACAGAAACACAGAAAAAACATAAGAAATAGTAAAAAAAAAATTAAAAAATTAAAAATTAAATGAAATTAAATCATTGCCATGACATTAATTCATAGTTATAAATGTGAATATTATAAGCAAAGGCAATCACATTTCAAATAAGAAAAGGCTGGTTTTGAGGTGTATGGCTGTAAACTGCTTCAAATAAACTGGGTAATTCTAATAACTGTGTTTAAAAAAATAATTAATTAATTATTATAAACCAATGCAACTTTCTTCTGACATTTAAAGACAGTAAATTAAGAGCCTCGTACATATGACAATGATGGTATGAAACAAAATAACTACATAAATGATTGTAAATAACATTTAAAGCTGAAAGATGGGACTTAGTTGTATTATAATATCAGCATAATCCAAAATAGGTAGCAACAACTAAGTGATAAATCTTTTTATGACATTAAAAGAAAAAAACATTTGGACCTGTAAAGAATTCTTAGACCTTGATTTACTCTTTTAATGACAGCAGCTATGTGGAATTTGAAAAAAAGCTCGGAATCGAAAATAATACCAAGGCATTTCATAGAATCAACTTGTGATAATAAAGACCTATCACTGCATGCCATTGAAAGTGTATTTGAGGATCTTTTTATTGCTGTTTAGTGCAAAGACTCATACAAAAAGATTTCTTTCAGTTGAGTGCTGCAGTCATCGCTGACTGATGGAAGATCATTTATGAATATATAAAAATAAAAGCTTCATGTAAAACAATCATGATGATAATTGAAAATCATACTTGCCATTCTAACAAAAAGGTAGAACTAGCTATAGCTTTGTTCTATTACAATATGTAATCCAAATGCTGTATGCATCACACGAGCTTGGTGAAAACAGCCCATCAGTAATATTCTGCATCGTATTTCTGCATGGTTGTACTTTTCAGACTAAACATTAGAAAATACCTTGGCCAGCAGATGGTTTGCTGTTTCCAGTCGTTGCTCCAGATGCTTGTCTCTGCAAACAAAACAGAAAAATACGATCATCATTTTTTTTAAGATGGAGAGAGAACACCACATGTGAATATGGGATACTAAAAACATTCCTTCTGTTAGAATTTGTTATTTTATATTTATTCCCTAAAATTCTCATTTGCTGTAAGTTAAACACTTGAATTCCAAGATCTTTGTTGATAACAGAACAAGATTTGACACATTTGTTCTGTTCCCGATAGAGAAAGCATCACAGGAAGTCATCCTCACACTAAACCCAGACATACTGAACATGTTACAGGACAGTCTCTGCTCTGTGTGAGAGGAGCTGGGATGAGATATGTTGATCTATAATCCATGTTTCTGCAGCAGAGGCATGCTCACTCTGCCTGCTCCAACAGCTCCCGCCTGTTCTCCTGACAGGCAACATTACAAGATGCACTCAGCTCCGAAAGTAAGACAGCTTCCAGATGCAGAGGCACTACAGTGCGTGTGAGAAGGTTTGCTGCAGTTGTGTCATTCAGATCTTGAATTTGTTTGCCTGCAGAAAGATAATTTTGCATCAAACTGAGCTTTAGACTGTGGATAACATTTTCCAATTATTCACTTAACATCCACTTTCTTCCTAGATCAATGTCTCATCAATACAAGAGCATAATTCATACAGTTGACCATTGCTCAGCCTGAATCATTAATCCTGTGCTTTCAATTCATTTTTTTCATAAATGTGAGTTAAGCAGGAACAAAGCAAAATAAAACTGGCAAAAGAAACCCGACATCTTCTTCCTGTGTTACGTGAGCCAGTGGAAGAGAAACTTGTTTGGCAGCGTGGCCATCTGTTTTCCTGTTTACAAGCGGAACTCAAAGTGAGTCAATGCCGCTGGGACTCCCAGCACCACGCTGACTCTCATCTCTGCTTGATTGTGCGCTGGTATTCAGCGAGGCAGCAGCGGTGCCACACAGTGATGGTGCCATACATCACACCTCCACCCACCAGGACACAAGCGAGCATTCAGTCAGGGAGCCGAGCAACAATAATGTTTGAGTGATTGTCTCGGTGCAGTGCAATATCCAGAAATCAAGACAAATGCACTACAAGCTGAAATCAATAACCAACTGCAGGTCACAATTTGCAGTTCAACTGCAGTCCAACTGCAGTTCCTTGTGGTTCCTAGAGTCTCTAAAAGTAGAATGGGAGCCAGAGCCTTCAGCTATCAAGCTCCTCTCCTGTGGAACCAGATCCCAGTTTGTGTACGGGAGGCGGACAACCTCCTCACATTTAAGAGTAGGCTTAAGACTTTCCTCTTTGATAAAGCTTATAGTAGGGCTGACTCAGGTGACCCCTGAGCCACCCTTAGTTATGCTGCTATAGGCCTAGACTGCCGGGGGACTTCCTATGATGCACTGAGCTCCTTTCTCCTCCTCTTCCTCTCCATCTGTACGCCCTCATATCCCATCAATGCTTGTTATTAATTCAACTTCTTCCCGTGGTTGTGTGCTTTCTCTCCTCTCTCTCTCTCCCTCCCCTTCTGTTGCTTTCTGCAGGTGTTTCTGCCTCTGGAGCTGTGGAGGTCTGGGTCTGTGGTTGCTGCCGCCTGCTGCCCCCGTGCTCCTGCTCTGCACCAGCTGATGCTATTGCTGTTGTTGCTGTTATTAGTATTGCTATTATAATGTTGCTCTTAGTGTTGTTTCTGTTGGTGTTAACATCAATGCCATTACCATATCTATGCTGTATTGAGCTGCTGTATGTTCTCTTTCCTCCTGCTCTCTCTCTCCCGCTCCCCCCTTCCCCCTTCAACCCAACCGGTCGAGGCAGATGACCGCCCACCTTGAGCCTGGTTCTGCTCGAGGTTTCTACCTGTTAAAAGGGAGTTTTTCCTTGCCACTGTCGCATAGTGCTTGCTCATGGTGGGAACTGTTGGGTCTCTGTAAATATAAAGAGTCGGTCTAGACCTGCTCTATTCGAAAAAGTGCCCTGAGATAACTTTGTTATGATATGGCGCTATATAAATAAAACTGAATTGAATTGAATTGAATTTTCTGATGCTTGTTTCTGTCATTTCACTTCCATCTTCACTCTTCTCCTATTCCATCCTTTTTGTCTCACCTGCTTTAGCCTTTAGCTTCAACTAGCCCTCTCATACTCTAAGCAGATGGACCATGGCTGCAGATATGAGAGGCGCTAATCCAAGTTCAAAGAGTTAGACTTCTTCCATATTGGGTCACATTTCAGCTAGAAAATATTCGCAGACTTCATGAGGAGCTAAAAAATCTCCCTGATCACACTAAGAGGAGTCGTGGGTGCTATTTGTGTCTGTGGTGGGCGGCTGTGTTGTGATAAAAGTATCCTGAGTAAGATTATTTTTGTCTCTAACTGGAACATGTGGTCTGTATTTATCCAGCATCAATGCAATAAAGCCAATAAAACAGTTCAAAGTAAACATATTTCTGATTGATGCATCAGATTCACAAGCATTTGTCATTTTCAGCATGTGACGTTAAGGTGCTGCAGAATCTAATCTCTCCTAATCTTTGAGTTTCAGATTCGAGGCAGGTCAGAGATCAGAAGTCACAGATTGGACAGCAGCCCTGCAGATTCGGTGCGTTGCTCATTGACATTGTTGCCTCAAACCTGCGTTTATTACTGTTTAATATTGTTTTATACCCAACAGAGATGATGGTGGGGAAGAAGTGATGGTGTCACTGAAAAGCAACAGTAATGTGACCACATTCTCATATAAACACTGAGGAAGTGAATCCTTTGCCCTTCTTTTCTTCCTTTCTTCCCTATACAGTACTTAGATCATCATCATCACCCCCCACCCTCTCTCTCTCTCTCTCTCTCAGACTCTCCTTTTTTTCTTTCTGCCTGGATACAGACAGTGCTTACATAACAACTCCAGTCCTAATGTGCAGGGGGATAACTCTCCATGCATTAGCTCATTCTACCCACACTGTTCCCCTTTCTGCTCACTAATTTCAGCACATTCTTTGCTTTACTGTGCCTAATAAACATGGAGGAAACAGCGAGGAGAAAGGAGCATTTGCATAAAAATGCATGAGGATTTTTAGAAGCAAGAGTGAATTTCAAATGAGATGTTTGTCATGGCCCATCTCGGTCTTTGCTCAAGCTTGGCACTGCTTGATTCCCATTACTTGCTCACTTCTAGCAGTTGAGGAGGTATTGTCGCTCTGTTTTCCAGCAGCATTTTTGACAAAGGACTCAAAATCTCAATAGAAATATTTAGAACGGTAAAAGAGAAAACAGTAGTTGAGCGGGTGCTGCTGTGCTGATGCTTGCGTTTTTTAAGTGTGAATTAAAGTCAAATCCACTGTAGGATATCACAGCTGAATGATGATTCCTCATATCAAGTGAATGACAAACTGTCAGAAGCAACAGTTTCACCATGTTTGAGGTGATTCCTCCCTGGCAGGAAGGTTTTTTCAGTCTTTATACAGCAATGGGAAACATGGCAGCTTTTGTCCCTCACTGTTCAGTCAGCCAGACTTTCTATAAGTTATGCAGTGTTACAGTATACATAGATATTTCTTCACATGTCTGGTCCATGGCTATAAAAATAAATAAATAATTTTATTTATTTATCATTATCTTGGAATTGTCACTTGTGGCCATAGAGGCCACTGTTCAGCAAAAGTTAAACAGTCCGGCTTTAAAACCCCTAGAATTGGGAAAATTGATAAATTAACATGATTATCAGTGAGTTAGAGATCGACTATGATGGTCAGTCTGATTTTAGGTTGCAATGTTTATTTGCATCTGGAATCCTTTTATTTATAGTTTTGTCCGAACATAGCAGTTTGACAACATACTGAATGTATTGTTGAACTGAAGACAGAATCAGCAGCGAACGTTGCAGCAGTATAAATGGTGATGCGTTCACTTACTTACTTGTGAGCGTACTGTAGAGGTGATCCGTAAATGTACGAACAAATCTTTAGCAACAAATCTTTAAACTGAACTGACTCTACTGAATCACCATTGTCACTGACAGAATCAGTAGCTTTTAGCAGTGGAGCTCCTCACTGGTGAATGAACAGTATGATACTTCTTCGTTAAAAGCCTACTGAAAGACTGCGAAAGCCACAGAAACAATAATAATCTCTGTTGCTAATAGCTGGCTGCTGAGCTATTAAGCTTGTGAACATGGCTTGTGTAGGCCGAGGTTTGTACCGAACTGAAGGTACCAGCTTGGACTAGCAACAGACTGAACGTACCACTGAATTGATGTCTTTTCTTTTCCTGTGAATACAGGGGTGTGTATGCATAAATGTATCCAATCAAATGTGAATTGGGTTGACTAGCTAACCTCTCCCATCATATAAAACCACACTTGACCATTAGCTTGTGGGTTTTAGTAGCTAGCAGAGCGACTCACACTCACACTTTTAAACAACGCAATGAAATGTGAAGGAGTTGATCAAATTCCCCTTGTGATTATAATTGACCAAATATTCCCTCAGAGATACATCACATTACGGAAGCTAAAGACACTCTAACCGCCATTTCACTGAGACTGTAAAGGAATGGGCTACATTTATTTGAAAACCTAATTCCCAGAAAGCACAATACAAGACAAAAAAAATCTAACTTGAAAGGTGTCCACCGACCTAAAGTTGCAGATTATAGTAGAATACCCTCTCCGGTGTGATGGCGCAGGAGTCTATGTATGAGTAAGAAGAGGTTAAAGGAGAAAGAGTGATTCAGACAGATGCATGCAAGCACCAGCTGTCATTGTAGCACATCTGAACTCCTCTCTCTGCCTATGGCCGTCCACTTTTCATTAACCCTCACACCTGTCAGCTGTGACCTTGCCTTCAACCCGTCTCTGTCTCACTTAAAGGATCATGCGTGACATAGAAGCTGGCAAGGGACACCAAGCTGAGAAGCCTGCTATTATGATGATTAACACTGGCGAAGGAGCAGGTGCCACAGGAGCTTCTGTGGTATGTAATTAGAAAGACGGAAGAAAAGAAGGAAAAGGAGAAGAATGGGAAGAAAGTTTCTAGCACTTTTAAAAATACCACAATTAGAAATGCTTTGTAAAATGCTTTATAAAAGATTTTTAAAAAGCAAATAAAATCAACACCAGTTAAAAGCGAGAAGTGTGAAGAATCGTAAGTGATTACATAGACAAACCAAATGAGGATAGAGGAGAAATTCTATTAGTTGGTCCCAAATCCAGAAGACGTGAGCTGCTTAAAACACTTGGTAATCTGACTCAAATCATCAAACCAGAAGTAACAAGTCTGGGTGTTATTTTAGACTCTGACTTAAGTTTTATGTCCCATGTGTCCCAGAAACATTGCAGAGGTACGGCCATTCCTGACCCAGCAAGATGCTGAAAAATTAATTCATGCATTTCATTTCAAGTAGACTGGACTATTGCAATGCACTTTTTACTGGTCTTCCTAAAAAGGCCATTGAGAGGCTGCAGCTTATCCAGAACTCTGCTGCTAGACTGCTAACAAAAACAAAGAAGAGAGAACACATCACTCCAGTCTACACTGCACCAGCTCCCTGTATCTTCCAGAATTGGTTTTTAAAGTCCTCCTACTTGTATACAAAGCTCTCAACGGCTTAGGACTGGCCTACATCACAGATTCTCTGTTGTTTTATGTTCCTTCACGAGCCCTGAGATCCTCTACTGCTGGTTTTCTAGTTACTCATAACCCCACCAAAATGGAAATTGGAGCTTTTTTCAGCTACACCCCCAAACTGTGGAACAGCCTACCCAAAGATATTAGAGGTAGGCTCTGCTGAACTTTTTAAACACCACTTAAAAACATATCTCTTTAACCTCGCCTTTTTCTAGCACCACTTCTTACCATGTGCGTGCTTCACATGGAGTCCCCCATGCTGATTTTAAATTAGCTTTTATGCCTTTAAATGTCTTATTTATTAGCTGATCTTCCAACACTAAGCATTTTATCTGTACCTGCTTTCTTATTAATTTAATCTGTTTCCTGTTTTTTTCTTTTTTAAATGTAAAGCACTTGGAGCTTCATGTTTTATATGAAAGGTGCTATACAAATAAAAATTATTATTATTATTATTATTATTATTATAAAAGTGAGTCCCTAAAAAAAGAGCTCTGAATCGTGATTTGAAAGATAAGACTTGGCCAGGTTAAGCCTCTCAGGCAGGTCGGTGTGAACTCTTAGAGCACTGATGACAGAGGACCCTTTTTAATCTACATTTGGGAGCAGCCAATTGGGACCTAAATATTTTTAATCTAGGCTTTGGAGCAGCCAGTAGGAACCTGCTGGGTTCACACGGGGTTAAAATGTGTGTGATGTAATGACATGCCAGAACTATCCATCCGCTAAAGCTGCACTAAGCAGCATTTTATGTAAAAATACCACTATTGTATCTGCCTTAATCACTCCGTGTGACCACAACAGAGATCATCATCCTTACTGTGACCCTGGAGTTTCCCTGCAAGATTATTTTCAGGGTATGTTGACTGGCAGTAAATCCTCACAGTGGATTCATGTAATGAATTACAATACAAAACCTTCTCCAGAACAGAGGGTTACTTGGCTGAACTTGCCAACTCCACCTTCATCTCCCATTAAGAATAATACATTTACTGACTTCGACACGATGAGGTATTGATGTCCTCAAACCTCTTGCTGTCATTTGAGGTCACCAAAACGCAAACTTGCCCCATGCAGACTTAAAAATGTTCATGCCCCTCCTGCCATCCTTGCCTTTCTATACAAGCTTTGCTGTGTAATATTGCAGTAAAACCCTAATTCTGTGAACAGGTAACTCATACAAAGACACTAATATAAGAGTGATATTGTATTTTTGTTCCAGTTAGAATCTGGGCAGCTACACTATTCAGGCTGCTGTTAAGACACATGCAATCAAAGCTATATCAAAGCTCAATTGCTGAAAAAAACATCTATGCTCAGCAAACCTGCCCTGGATAAAAAAAAGTAAAAAATCTTGCTCAAGAGCACTAATGGGTGACTCCCAGTCCAGTAGTTGTTTCCATAAATCCGTCATCAACAGTAACATTATATACTTGAGAGAGTTGAGAGACTAGAACCATGAACTCACTATATTGTAGTTAACTCTCTGTGTTCATAGGGTTGTAAACATAATGTAAACCATCTTATCATGAATGAAATTCAAGGCAAAATACCGACTACAGCTGTGTGAGTGTAAATTACAACTTCCTGCCGCTGTAGGAGGTAGTGTGCCCTTTATTTAGTGAGTCCAAAAGTGAGCTGCAGTTAACGTTTGGCTTTTTTTTTTGCCACATGGAGACAGAGGGAAGAAACTGTAAACACATATTTTCTGTCACTACATCTGCCTCAGTCTTGTTTTTACTCTTTCTTCCTCTCTGTCCCTCCATTCAGTCACCTCTCTCTTCCCCCATGCCGATGCATTTCAATACCATTCTCCTTCCATCCACCAGATGCCCTCAGACTTTTCATCCTTCATTCCAGTTCTTGCCACTTCCATCTCCCCACCTGGACCTCAGTCCCTCATCAGCCACTCACATATACCGGCCCAGATCCATTGTTCTTCTGTCAGTTCATCAAAGTTACCATGAGCTCCATGACTTTTCCTCCAAGCCGGAACATGAACCCTGCATGTCTGTCGATAACAGAACCTGCCTGTCGTCCTGCCTGTACCTGCCTACTTGCCTGTAAGCCATCGATTTAGAATAAATCTTTTAACTCTACCACCCTGCCTGCATTGTTTGCATTTGGGTCCAGTCCTGCTTTTCCTGAGTTGTGACATTATCACATCATAAAACTGATTTGGCAAACATGTTAGCAAACAGCTGCCTATTTACACATCCAGCAGTTACAGAGTGACATTACCATTAATTTGGAATTGTGTTTGTGGCCACATTCACTCACCTTTTAGCTCTGTTTTGGTCTCCTGGAGGAAGTATCAGTGTATTTAGCTGCTAAATGTTCAACTATATGTTCTCCAGTTTATTTGTAACTGTGTCTGTCTGCTGTTTGGTGCTGAGCAGGTAGTGTGCAGTGGGTTTTCAGTGCTTTTTAACTGAAAACAGCTGCCTGCTGTTTCTGAAAACGACACAGAGAATGGTGAGTGACGCAAAACAGTGAAGCTGCAGCTGTAAAACCAAAACAAGGAGCTGTCTGAACTACAGAGTCGGGTAATGATTTTCTGTGCTTTCATTACTCCAAGTGACATACAAGTAGTTATGTGATCTGCCGCTTTAACCTTAGTTGCTATGTGCAGATATTGTAGAAAACAAGAATTTTAAAAACGTTGTCACTGGACGGAAAAATGTGTCCAATACTGACGTTCTTGTCTAGTGATATGGTATATAATCAACCTGTATAGTCAGCAGTATTGTGACAACAGGGTTAAATCATTTTATATCTTGCTTTGAATCTTTCGCTTGTGGTGAGTTGAGCTCACTAAACATATCCAGTCTGCAGTTTACTATCTGCATTCAATGCTACTATTATACTCATTTCATACTGTAGAAAGCTGCACAAACATCAATACAAATCCAAAGAGACAGACACTCTTTAGCCTGCCAAACAGCACAACTCATTAGGAAGCTGGACGAAAGGGGATCATGAGTCTCGCATGCTGTCAGTGCCAATAATGTGGCGAGCTAAACTGAACCTAACGTGGTGTTGCTGGCTGGTGTTTGAGCTGGGCTTGTGTACAGCTTGTGCGGAGATGCCGTGCAGTCACAGTCCCCGAGGAGGAGCCGCAGTATTTGCCTGCTCCCGGTCCCATATGCTGGAGACAGAGGGAGCTTGACAAATGGATGGCAATGATGATAATTACATCGCTAATGATGATGTCCTTCTGTACAGTGTGTGTGCCACATATGGCTCTGTCTGCCATGGTTGACTAACAATGTATAAAGCTTGATAAACACTAGAAAATATTATTTAGTTCACCCTCAAGCTACTGGATGAAAATCCAGGAATGTTTTTATAATTTCTGTCTCATGGCAGCAATACCATGCTCAGATACATGACGAGGCCACTGTCACACAAAATATCAGCATCAGCCCTTAAAGCCCATATTGGTCTGACCCTACTTAGATACACAAGAAAACATGACACATATTATTGTCTAACCTCATAGGTTATATGGATCAATTTAGCAGTAGCAGTTTATAGTTGAACAAATGCTCTTTCACTGTCTTGCTACATTTGGACCAGAGGTTAGCGCCTGTATGCTGTGCTAAAACAGGTCCTAGAGTGCAGCATCTTCAGTACCTGTCCTTTTAAAATGATCTTCAGTGATCTTTAGGATTGAAATAAATTGATATAGACGACATGTTTTTGGGGGGACTGTTGCATTTAATAGTTCATTTCATTACATTTTTATTTTTTCTGATTACTGATTTAGAACAGTTAGCCATCTACGACGTTAACTAAATAACCACTAATAGGTTCGTAGGAATCGAATGCTGACATACAGAACTTTTATCCTTGGACTGCTACTGGTGCATCCATTAAAATGAATTATATACAGTTGTCAGTCTGCAGCAGATTGTTTTTCACTATCAGCAATGGCTCAAATTTGCATCCACAGTCGGGATGAGCTGTATTGGTCCATTTTCTAAAGATTTATTGTTTCCATCACTGCTTCCTTATGTGTGTTCATGTGTTTTTCTCATTGATTGGATTCATGAAACACTACACTGGCATGAAGGGTTGGTGTGGACATGGAGGGATTTGGTAAAATAAATAAATTACCTTCCCAGTGTGTGGGGGGCTATTTTTGGTTCTCATGGCAGCTCAGGCTCCCCAGAGAGACTCCATGCTGCACTCAGCATCTATTAACAATTTAACGAGGAGACTGCAAAACTAGGTCACAGACAGCTCATCCCAGCACCATCACAACTCCTTAGCAGCTTCCCCACCATCAGACTGGAAACAGGGATGACAGCATGGAAGAGTGACACCGCTGAGGAGTGACTGACTGAACAAGCGACATGATGGACTATACACTGTGTTTAAACTGTTTAAAATTACTTTTCTGTTAAAACCACCCTAGCTCAGTTAAAAACAGCTGGAGTTTGGAGATGAACAGCAACTTGCCTTTCTTCGATGATGTAACATACTGTAGAAGACACAAGGTCACAGCGAGATATTTACAGTGCAGGTACAACCAAGTTTAAAATAGACGTTTAGTAGAACTAAGTGATCTAAAACATTTGTTAAAACAAAGCCCTTGTTCAAACAAGACTAAGGTCACTTTCAGACCAACTGTAGCCCTGCGTGCAGCCCTCTCATACATTTGAATGGTTTAGTGGCGTCGCTAACGCAGGTCCAGCAAAACAATGCAGGGTCGCCCAGCAAAACAGCTGAACCTGGCTCAGTGCACCTTCCCCGCAGGTTACTTTATAATGTGAATGCCGTATTTCTACTGGTTACCTCGCAATCATCTTGACAAATGGTAAAATAACTGAGTACTGTGAGTATTACAAACCGTTGTGCAATGTTTTGGCGCCTTTATAAGCTTTTATACGCATTAATCTGTTACTCAAACTGGCCCTCCTGGATTATATTTCATTGCGTCACTGATAACTTAAACAATACGCCCCCACCAACACAGCCCCTTGTATTGTTTTAACGTAGGGCTGTTTTTGGTCTCTTTACCCGCTAAGAGGCTTTGTGAGGCTGTATTTAGGCACAGCGGTGCTTTGAGCTAAATGCTAACATCATGCTAGTAGCTCGTAGCAAAATACCAGCACGCTGGTGCTTAGACGGTACTGTATAATGTTTACCATCTTTACCATCTTAGTTTAGCGTGTTACTAAACACAAAGTACAGCTGAGGCTGATGGTAATGTCATTCATTGTAGTTTTGCAAGTATTTGGTCATAAACCAAAGTATTGGAGAAATGACAATTTTGACCTGATGATGTCAGGAGATCACTCACAATTATTACAATTCATTTTAAGGGGGGTGTGAATGTCTGTACCATATTTCACGGCAATCCATCCAGTACTTGTCGAGATATTTCAGTCTGGACCAACATGGTGGACTGACAGACTGACCGTGATTGTCATCCATAGAGCTATACCGCTAGCGTAGCCTCAGTTGACCAGAATGCAATGCAGCTAGACTTTGCACCACTGCACAGGCATATATGCTACGGAAACAGCAACAAAAGAAATGACTGTGTTGCTGCCCTATGCGCCAGCCAGCATAATGGGAATGACTGACAGCTATCTAATGAACACTGGACTCCATGTGAAGACTTGGCTCCTTTTCATTGTTCTCCTCTATGTACCCAGTACCCTCTCTCCACAGCATAGAGGGTAATTCTTTCATCTACTATGTTAATACCAATAATACAGAAAATAAAGAAAGCAAATTCCAATTCATTACCAGGACTTCAGGAAAATATCAAACTGTAAATTGGTGTAATATTGTAAAATGTCTATCCACCTTGAGACTGTGTTCCCACAAAACAAAGAAAGTAAAAAGCTGATGACAGAGGATGTTCATGTGGCAGTGGAATAATGGATGTGTCCTGTTCTCATGCATTAAGACAGTTGTTTTAAACAGAAAAGTTAACATATGAAAGCTGGCTGACTTCCTTGTTCATCTTTATCTGATGCTGATGTGTTCACTAATTAAAGTGAGTCAGTTAAAGGATGATAGCTCATGAGATGATAGCTGACTGACGTGCTGACGTGCTCAGGTGAACGTATTGTCTCATTTCCGGTTGCCGGTGTTTCTGTGTTACTGATTGCAAAGTTCGCTGCTCCAGCTAAACCCAGTTAATTTTGATATTTTCTTTACTATAGCGGTTAATTACCCGCTATACATTTAAGGATACACTAGCTCTGTTTAAGCACTCATATCTGTCTCCTGTTAGCGACTTTCCGCTAATCCCACAGTTGTTTACACGCTAGTTAGTTGCTACTTTAGCTCAGTTAGCGATGGCGTCTCTCTCTCCTGCTCTCTCCTGCTCGGTGTGTCAGATGTTTAGTTATTCCTCTGCCTCCTTTAGCGATAATGGTACGTGTAACGAATGTAGTTTATTCACTGTGTTGGAGGCGAGGCTCAGTGAGTTAGAGTCGCGGCTCCGCACCATGGAGAGTCAGTCAGCCCCTAGCCGGTGCGAGCCGACCAGCGGCAGCTTCTGCCGGCCGTCTCCCGGCAACTCCCGAGCAGCCGGGAAGCCCGGGAGGCTGGGTGACTGTCCGAAAGAAGCACAGCCCTGAACCAAAGCCCACGGTTCACCACCGACCCGTTCACGTTTCTAACAGGTTCTCTCCACTCAGCGACACATCCGCTGAGAAACCAACTCTGATTATTGGCAGCTCCATTTTGAGAAACGTGAAATTAGCGACACCAGCGGCCATAGTCAAATGCACCCCAGGGGCCAGAGCGGGCGACGTTCAATCCTATTTAAAACTGCTGGCTAAGGATAAACGTAAATATGCTAAGATTGTTATTCACGTCGGCGGTAATGACAGCCGATTGCGCCAATCGGAGGTCACGAAAATTCATGTGGAGTCGGTGTGTACATATGCAAAGACGATGTCGGACTCCGTAGTTTTCTCTGGACCCCTGCCTAATCTTACTAGCGATGACATGTATAGCCGCATGTCATCATTCAACCGCTGGTTGTCGAGGTGGTGTCCAGGTAATGATGTGGGCTTTGTAGATTATTGGCGGACTTTCTGGAGAAGAACTGGTCTGATTAGGAGAGATGGCATTCATCCCACTTTGGATGGAGCCGCTCTCATATCTAGAAATCTGGCCGAATTTATTAGTGGCCCAAAGCCATGACAGCTCAGAGTTCAGACCATAGACTTAATACAGTCTGTGGTCCAGACCAGGAGGCAGAGTTGCAGTCCTACACGCTTCTCTGCGCTTCCATTAGAGCAGCTACCCACCCTAAACTCCACAGAGAGGTTGTCTGCCCCCAGACCACTTAAATTATTTAAATCAAAAGTAAACAGAAGAGGAGTTATACATAAAAACCTAATAAAAAGTAAAACCTCCACTGCAACAGTACAACAAAATAGGAGAATTAAATGTGGACTCTTAAACATCAGATCTCTCTCATCTAAAGCTGTTCTAGTAAACGATCTAATATCAGATCATAATATTGATTTATTTTGTCTTACTGAAACCTGGCTGTGTCACGATGAATATGTCAGCCTAAATGAATCCACTCCCCCCAGTCACATTAATACTCACATTCCTCGAGGCTCAGGCCGAGGAGGTGGAGTTGCAGCCATCTTCGACTCAAGCCTATTAATCAAACCTAAATCTAAACTAAATTATAACTCGTTCGAAAGCCTTGTTCTTAGCCTTTCACACCCAACCTGGAAAACACTACAGCCAATTCTATTTGTTATATTGT
Organism: Macquaria australasica; assembly: GCA_005408345.1. Lineage (NCBI taxonomy): Eukaryota > Metazoa > Chordata > Actinopteri > Centrarchiformes > Percichthyidae > Macquaria > Macquaria australasica. The sequence continues at coordinate 1,736 of SEMN01000060.1, read as the reverse complement.
ACCGAGCTCCTGGACCGTACTCTGAATTTTTATCTGAATTCTCAGAGTTCTTATCAGGTTTAGTCCTTAAAACAGATAAAATAATTATTGTAGGTGATTTTAATATTCATGTGGATGTAGAAAATGATAGCCTTAGTGCTGCGTTTATCTCATTACTAGATTCGATTGGCTTATGTCAGAGTGTACATAAACCCACTCACTGTTTTGACCACACCCTCGACCTTGTTCTTGTTTATGGGATTGAAATTGAACATCTAATAGTCTTTCCACAGAATTCTTTTTATCAGACCATTTTTTATTAACTTTTGAATTCCTATTGCTGGACTACACGCCATTGGGCAAACATTCCTACACTAGATGTCTATCTGATAGTGCTGTAGCTAAATTTAAGGAAGTGATTCCATCGGCATTAAATTCAGTTCCATGTCTCAATGTAACAGATGACTCCTATGCTAACTTTAGTCCCTCCCAAATTGATCATCTTGTTGATAGTGCTGCAGGCTCACTACGAATAACACTCGACTCTATCGCCCCTCTAAAAAGAAGATAATAAAACAGAGGAGGTTAGCTCCATGGTATAACCCGCAAACCCGCAAATTAAAACAAACATCGTGAAAACTTGAAAGGAATTGGCGTTCCACCAATCTGGAAGAATCACGTTTAGCCTGGCAAGATAGTCTTAAAATTTATAGGAAGGCCCTCGTAATGCCAGAGCAGCTACTACTCATCATTAATAGAGGAAAATAAGAACAACCCCAGGTTTCTGTTCAGCACTGTAGCCAGGCTGACAGAGAGTCACAGCTCTGTTGAGCCATGTATTCCTATAGACCTCAGTAGTAATGACTTCATGAGCTTCTTTAAAGATAAAATTCTAACTATTAGAGAAAAATTCAGCACCTCCCTCAGTTGGTACTGACTTATCTTCAAACACAGGAACCTTAGAAACAACTGTAAAACCTGTACATTTAGACTGCTTTTCTCCCATCGCAGTAATCAACTAACTTCCATGATTTCCTCATCTAAGCCATCAACGTGTCTTTTAGACCCGTCCAACTAGGCTGCTTAAAGAAATTTTACCCTTAGTTGCTTATGTACTAGATATGATCAATCTGTCCTTATTTAAGGCTATACTTACAGTCCTTTAAAAGTATTAGCCAATTAAGCCTCTTCTTAAAAGCCCACTCTTGATCCAGGGGATTTTGTCGATTATAAGACCTATATCTAACCCTCCTTTTCTCTCTAAAGGTCCTTGAGAAAGCAGTAAATACCAATCAGTTGATGACTTTCTACACAACCTTAAGCTGTTGAGGATTTTCAGTCGGGAGGATTTAGAGTGCATCATAGCACAGAGACAGCACTGGTGAAAGTTACAAATGACCTTCTAATTGCATCAGACAAAGGACTTGTCTCTGTACTTGTCTTACTAGATCTTAGTGCTGCATTCGACACCATTGACCATCACATTCTATTACAGAGACTAGAACATTTAATTGGCATTAAAGGCACCGCACTAAGCTGGTTTAAATCCTATTTATCAGATCGATATCAGTTTGTACATGTTAACGATGAATCCTCTATGCACGCCAAAGTTAGTCACGGAGTTCCACAAGGTTCTGTGTTTGGACCAATTCTATTTACCTTGTATATGCTTCCTTTAGGCAATATTATTAGGAAGCACTCCATAAATTTTCATTGTTATGCAGATGATACCCAATTGTATTTATCGATCAAGCCAG